>OY992876.1:284625481-285825481 GCA_963921405.1 Cepaea hortensis
CGAATTCATACTCGTCTAGTTCTTCCCTTCTACACGACTGTAGATAACTTCCTTACACATAAAAAGATGAATTGTTATTGATATTGCCGTGGCATGGAGGAATATCAGCAGCAGAGTTGATCCAAAAAACCAAAGACTGAGATCTACGGAGAGCCATGAACGCCTACGCCAGCCGGCACGGCACTTGATGATGATGATTGCCGTGTGACGATTCTGTGTAGTCACGTCATTTTCTTCCCTTTCCCTAGCGTTTTGGTTCGGGGATTCTTTCATCATCATCATCATATATTTACGTACGTATTTTGGGAGGGGGAGGAGGGAGGAGGAGGAAGAAGAAAAAAGAACTATGACAGTTGACAGCTCTGGAATGAAAGGAAGGCGTGTAGAAAATTTCATCTCAATCGGATGGGCCGTTCGCGAACAAATAAAGGACATACATATTTACATACATACATATATACATATATACATACACTTTGTTTTATAGATATAGATTGGGTAATGTTTGGCGTGTTTTTGGCTTCTTTTTTTTAAAAACAATTTCATGACTTTGCTTTATTTGATCACAGTGATCTGGCAACCCTATGCGGTATTTCGTTTCGTTTTATGAAGAGCGAACTGTGAATTAGTTTCAGTATCAGCAGCGTGGGTGAGCTCAATATAACTGCAAAAAGGTAAATAGGAATCTTACTTGCAGTGTTTTTATTTCATTACTTGAATCAGAGTTTAAAAGAAAACTTTTTTGTAAGCAACATGTTAAATTTCTCACACTTTTGCCAACAATAGCAGTTGTGTCGTAACTTTGGTTAGTTCGTACTGGTTAGTTTTTAGTTTAGAGTTGTAAATTCTTCATTCTTCGCTGATGTACCTGAATTATTCTTATTCAGGTTGACAGTGTGAAAGTGACGTGCATTACATTAAAATTAATTCACAAGATCATTGATTGATAACTAACTATGATAAGCAAGTACGATTACGAGTAATCACTTCAGCCAGCTCATGCTCTTTCTTAGATATTAATTTAATATTAGCATTCTGATTCTCTATACGAGAAAGCTGTTCTTTTGTTAGTTAGTTAGTTAGTCGACAGATCATCCTCGCTGCACATCGAACCATTCAGTCCATAAGTGCTCGGATCCCCTCCTCAGCAAATCCCGCAGCGTGTAGCGGCTAACGACGCCAGTTCTGTGTTGGTTTATCAATCTTCTTTGGCTTCCTGCGTAGTGTTCTTGTTTGGCCACACCTCTTTTAATTTGATGCTCTAGCAGTCTGGCCATTGTTGTAGATTCACAGTCATCACTTGGTTCTCGCAAAAGTCTCACATCACGTAGAGCATTCAGAATGTCAGCCTGGTCCATGGCGCGTCCGCCCTCCACAGTAGCCTCACCTGCGAGCTTGTCAGCCCGCTCATTTCCTTGTACTCCCGCATGCCCTGGCACGAAGATGAAACTAATCTTTGCCAGCCGAGACCGCTTCAGAGGCAGCAACCATTCTCTTCGGATCGACCCCTCCTCTATCCTCTTGATCATGTTCATTGAGTCGCTAAGGAAACAAGCCCTGGTGAATGTCTGTGTCTCGAGCCATGTTATTGCTTTACTTACTGCCATGACTTCCATGGTCAGGCTACTTGTGGTTTCAGTGAAAGCACCAGAGTCCTCCTTCACAATTCTCCCTCCGGCCCGAGCTGTAAAGGCCCATGAGCTTCTCACATGTCGGACGACCGACCCATCTGTGTAGATGACCGCGTCACCGTCTAGCGAATTCTCTAAAATCAACGCTTGTACTTCAGCCTCAACAGCAGCCGGATTTTCTTGTCTGCATTTTCTATCTAATTGGATGCAAACTGAAAAGGATGTGCAGAAGTCTGTTGGCACTTGCACCCACTCCTCGCCAGGTTCTAAGTCCTCAAGTGAACACACCTGTTGAAGAATGTCTTCGGCTTGACCCATCCACGACCGTCCTCTTTTTAACCTGCTGCCCTTCACCTTCCTAATTTCACTATGCAGTGGATGTTGTGTGTTTGCGTTAATTCTGAGGTAGGCGCGTGCCCTGCAAACTTGTATTCTCTCTTCAATGGTTGGAAAATCAAGAAGGTAGCGCATCGCCCTGCATGCTGTATCTCTTGTACATCCAAGAATAATGCGCATAGCTTCATTCTGTATCCTTTCCATCCTTTCTATCTGCTTATGGCTGAGAGTCAAGATTGCCATTGCATACTCCAAAACAGACATGACCAGCCCCTCGTACAGAAGACATAGATGGCGCTGCTCACAGTTTGCTGCCGCCATCACCCGCATCGCTGCCAAACCCCGCTTGGCCTTTGTTATCACCTGGTCTATGTGCACATTATAAGCAAGGCTTCGATCAAACCGTATCCCCAGGTAATTCATTGCCTGCGTTCTTTCCACCGTCTCTGAACACAGCATTACAGTTGGTGTTGGATTGTTGACAATATGATTATTCAACGAGAACCAAGTCACTGTTGCCTTTGTTGGGTTAACCATTGCCCCAGCTTCATCACACCAAGTACTTATGCGATTGAGTTCGGTTTGTAGTTCCCCAGCAACCTCCTCTCTATCCTTACCCTGACGATACACTAAAACATCATCGGCATATGACAATGTCCTGCCAGGTCCAGTGATCTGCTCACTGGTGATTCTCACTGTGTAGGTGTTGAACAGTACCGGAGATAATGGTGATCCCTGTGGTAGGCCAGGATATATTGTTGTTGGTTCCGAAGTCCAACTGCCACATCTAAAAACTACTTTCCGTTGGAAGAGGGCTGCAGCGATCCAACTAAGGAGGAATGGACTTACGTTTAGTTCAAGAAGCTGAAACATTAAAAAATCCAGTGGTACTCTGTTGTATGCGTCCTCAAGATCAATCGCTGCAGCAACGGTTTCAGTGCCTGAGTGGAAACCTTCATAGACATCCTGGGCAAAGACTGCTGCATTGGTCCAGGTTTCTCTTTTTGGACGGTACCCACCCAGGGTAGGTGGGAAAACACCTTGCCTCTCTAGTTGGCTTGATATTTTCCTGGCAATTACCTTCTCCAGCAGCTTGCCTATTGTATTCTGCATGGTTATAATTCGATATCCCTGAATTTTTTTGTGGTCTTTGTCAGGCTTCGGCAAGGGAATCAGATAGCTGTGTAACCATTCCTCCTTGATGCTAGCACTCCCTATACTGTTGTTGTACATGTCTGCTAGTTTCTCTAGCTCATTGTCGGTACACCTATTTATGTCGTCGTATCTTATGCCATCAGGACCTGGAGCACTGTTTTTTGATCGTCGAAGCACAGCCTTGATTTCTTTCACTGTCACTGTGTCTTCATCCGGAGTGTTCTGGGCCTTGCATCTGTCTGAGGTGACCTCCTTGGCCAGATTTCGACCTCCCATGTCTGTCTGGTTGCCCTGCTCAAGGTAGCGTTCAAAGAGGGCTTTGCCCTTGTCTTCGTCAGTCCTCTGCCAGATGAGGTCAGCACCTTGGAAGTCAGAAATGCTCTTATTCTTGACTACACCACTCATGCTTTTATGTAGTCGCCAGAACAATTTCAGTGACTTGTCTGTGCTTACCCTTTGACACACCTCTGCCCATTTTTCCCTTTTAACCACCGTGACCAGTTTTTTGAAATAGCTTACTTTTGTGTGCATCTCTCTTTCTAAGTGCAAGCAGGGACTAGGATGACCAGCTCTGTTCTTCTTGGCATTTTGCCATCTCCTTACAGCACTACGCTTATCCACCCACGCCTTATCCACCTCGAAACTCCACCACGGTGGCTGCTCCCAGCTTTTTTTCCTGCCCTGAAACGTTCTGTGCTTGTCACGTCTTATTTTACTCACCACATCTTGCCCTGTACTGTCATACTGGAACGTCTTTACCTTTAGCTTGTGCTGCCTGGTTCTGCCTTTCTCCACCAATATGCTGCAAGGGTGGTGGTCGCTGCCATGGTGTCCTAGGACACCCCATCTACACACTGTAGTGAGTAAAGGTGAAACTAGCGCCAGATCAATAGCACTGTCCTCATCGCCTGGACGGCTTGCTGTCCTGGTGACACAGCCACTGTTGATACAAACCAGGTCGATGGTTTCCAGTGCAGTCTCGAGCTCCTCCCCTTGTGTATTGGAGGAAGTGTTTCCCCATGATCTGCCTTTAGCGTTGAAGTCACCACAGAAAATAACATTCCTCTCGTGGCCTAATATGCCACTTAAGCATTGCCACTTCTGGGCGTCCATACTCCCATTGCGGGCATAAACATTCACCAACACGAATGGTACACTGGAATGAACTCTCAACGCCTGTATTTGTATATCGTCACTGTCCCAACTGGACATGTCTAGCTCTGACGCCACCATGCTGTCGCGAACGAGAATCGCCGTTCCCAGATGTCGTCTGTTGTAGAAACATTTGAAGCCGGCAATTCGGAGTGGCTGATCGCCCAGTCTCGTCTCCTGGAGTGCTACAATGTCGTTCCTGTAAACTAGGGTTTCTAAAATAGAGCCCCGTTGTTTTACACTGGCACAGTTCCAATATAGAATACGGATGTTCCTGAGTCCTAGACGGTGACACTTGAGTCTAAAACGCCTCAAACCACCGCGCTTACCTTGTTTCTTCCTCCCTGCGCGGCTACCACGCCGCTTCGTTATGTTGACTGCTGAACCCTCGGAAAACACACGTTGTTCCGCCATGTTGAAAAAACGTAAACACAGACTGCTGAGAACCACACACGCTGCTGAAAATTCACTCAAGGAAGGCTTCGCTCGATGCACGAACTCCGTAGCACCCGCGCAGATCTTGAGTATAAACTCCTGGTTTTACATCCTGGCACACCAATTACACGCAAGAGATGAATAAATCCATCCCCTACGCGAAAAAGTTAACGAACACAAAACAACACGACCGTCCGTCGCCATCTTGAAACCGGAAGGTATGGATGTGAAACTTGGACAATGAGCAGTCAAGCAAGCTGAAAAACATCTGATGGCTGCAGAAATGTGGTTTCTGAGGAAAATGCAAAGAATACTATGGACAGACAGAAAAACCAATGACCAAGTATACTACAGGCGACAAATGAACAATACATCATAAGCTGATTAGAGAAATTAGACGTAGACAGTCAAAATTTTTTGGACATGTTATGAGAAGAAATGGATTGGAGAACTTGGTGACAACTGGCAAGATCGAAGGGAACAGACCAAGAGGAAGACCGAGAGGAAAATACACGGATGGCTTGGCCACATGACATGGACGAGACAGGAACACTGAGCTGATCCACGACACTGATGATCCAGTGAAATGGCGAGTCATGACCGCCCACGCTTTCCAGCATGGCATGGCACGGCACATGATTGATTGATTGATTTTCTATAAAATGTGAAGAAATTCACAGAAAAAAAGTCAGAAAATTATATGACGCAAAAGAAGCATGGCTTGAGAGAAAAATTGCATAGAAATTGAAAACGGAGTGACTATTCGCAATGGAATTGCGAATAGAAAAATATAATATTCGCAATGGAAGTAGGTCACGTGATTATTCCTATGCGTGTGTCCATATTACAATATTTTGTTGATCTATTAACGTGTCCTCAGTAGCACAGTGGTTAGTGTCTCCGTCTGGTACACGGGAGCTCGAGGATCGATTCCCCGCCGGGGAGGCAACATTTTTTTTTTTTCATTTTCAGGAAGGGAGAGTTTATTCGCAGGGCCCTGCGAATAGACGCTTTGTTTATTCACAGGGCCCTACGAATAGACGCTTTGTTTATTCACAGGGCCCTACGAATATGTCTATCTGAATCTCTAACAAACTGTGTGTCTGTCTTTCCATATGAATATATGGTTGACTCTTTGTGTGTATGTATGCGTGTGTCTGACTCTCTGTCTGCTGTCTGTCTCATCATCATCATCAAGTGCCGTGCCGGCTGGCGTAGGCGTTCATGGCTCTCCACAGATCTCGGTCTTTGGTTTTCTGGATCAACTCTGCTGCTGATATTCCTCCGTGCCACCGTCTCAATCCATCCAGCATCACTTCTCTTGGTCTACCTCTGCCTCTCTTCCCCTCGATCTTTCCAGTTGTTACGATGTTCTCCAATGCCTCTCTTCTCATCACATGACCGAAGAAAGATGTTTGGCTCTGTCTTATTGTTGTATATAATGTTCTAGTTTCATTAGCCTGTTTCAGGCAGTCGTTGTTAGTTACTCTGGCAGTGCTGTCTGTCTGCCAGTTTATATATCCATTGTTTATTTGTCGTGTATCTCTGACTGCCTCTCTCTCTCTCTCTCTCTCTCTCTCTCTCTCTCTCTCTCTCTCTCTCTCTCTCTCTCTCTCTCTCTCTCTCTCTCGGTCGCTCGGCCGGTCAACCTGCCTGTTCAGAGTATTGCAGGGAGTGGTTGAAAGAGATGTATGAATTGGCATGGTGGAACACAGATGATCGACGAGCGAGTGTCGGGTTGGATCTAGCTACCAATCTACCTGCGTACCTACTCATCCACCTACCTGCCTAGCTGCCCACATACCTGCTTACTTAACTACCTACCTGTCTATCTGCCTCTCTAACCATCTATCTGTCTAACAACCCACTTACCTGCCTACTTAACCACTTTGTGTCTAACTACCCACCTACCTAACCAACTATGAATATTACAAAGAATTATCGCCGAAGCAACGGAGTACGTGCTTTGTGCTCGATACTTTTGACAACAGCCAGCTGGGAGAGAATGAAGCGGAGGAGAAGAGGTAGGGGAGAGGGGGGAAGGAAAAGGAAGAAGAGGGCTGGGGGTAGAAGGAAAACGGATCGTTTGGGACTCAAAAATGTGTGGGTTGGGTATTGGAATTGCCATAGTGCAAAGCAACGAGGACCAATACTGGAGAAACTGGTACTAACTAAATTACACTCACTTTAAACAACACAATTCTAAATACCCAAAGAGATGAAGGATTGACTTTCACCCAATGAATTGCTGAAAAATAAAAAAAATAAAAATGTCCGGCAAGGAAACGAACCTCGAGCTCCCGCCCATCAGGCAGGGACACTATCAACTATGCCACTGACGACACGTTTTCCAATCAACGAAAATGTATAATATAGCCGCAAACTTACGTTAAATCACGTGACCAGCACATAGGGCCCTGCGAATAGACGCTTTGTTTATTCACAGGGCCCTACGAATAGACACTTCCTTTCAGAAATTAGGTGACACCAATGCTAGTCTGATGATTTCGCTTTAGGCATATATTTTCTACGGATTTTGTGTATTAGGTGTTTATCTTGCTGCACAAGAACCTGCGCGCTTGTCTTTCTATTCTTATCTGTCCTCTACTTGTGTTGTCTTGGGAATCCGAACACGAGTTCTCTCTCTCTCTCTCTCTCTCTCTCTCTCTCTCTCTCTCTCTCTCTCTCTCTCTCTCTCTCTCTCTCTCTCTCTCTCTCTCTCTCTCTCTCTCTCTCTCTCACACACTCACTCACTCAAGTCTTGATCTCCCACCTCTCAATTTGTTGTCTTTACCACACTCTTTAATGTCTTTCAATACATCTTTCTCATATCTCTGTCTCTCACACTAACTATCTTCGTTATCTATCTCTCTTCTCTCTCTTTTCCACCTGCTTCATTATATTCCAGGTTTTCCTGCACTTTATATGCGTAGCATTTCCTTATCCTTGTTTATTTATTAATTCATGAGGCATGTCAGTCGAAAGCCTGGTGTTTGAATTGCTTAATCATGTCTCTCTGAGGTGAAGCATATTACTGGAGGCCATAGAAAGTGTCAAATTAAGAGAATCATCACTGCTGCAATATTATCAGGACATAAATCGTAGGACGGTTACGTAAACAAACATGGATGCCTGGTAACAGTAAGTGTACAGAAACGAAAGTTAACAATTCTTGAACTCACCTGGGGACACAATTATTTGTAGGGATCGTTATTTGTATTGGGGATACCTGTTCTGAAAAATTATTCTTGATATTTAAACAGGACTAACGTAATGTAAAAATAAAACGGGATGCCGAAAGGACGGACAAAAGTAAGAAGAGTGATTCATTAAAAAATACGGAGAATTCTGCAGAATTAAACTCGCAACAGTGAACATTCCTATTTAAATTAACCACCTTCTTAGACTTCTTAATGGCCCAAACTAAAATTGACTAGTGAGCAGACGCTGTGACATGTTTGTTACTTCCCGCAATTCGATTGCGAATATAATTTTTCTCTATTCGCAAATCCATTGCGAATATAATTTTTTTCTATTCGCAATTCCATTGCGGATAGAGCCTCTCAATTGAAAAACAACACAACAGTAAAAATACCAAACTAATGCACAAAAGAATTCAGGAGCTTACTAATCAAAGAACAGTACAGGTACACCAGCAGAGCAGGCTTATTCTTTAATTTGTTGCATATGGGCCCGTAAAGATAACTATGTACAAAGACAGTTATTCAGCATTTTGACAAAATTAGCTAACTTACTACTGGTAACTGATAGTAATTATTTACCTGGTAAACCGGTAAGGCTTACGGGACGTTGCAGTCAACACCAGCATTTTTCAGCTGCTGTTTATGTACTAGGCAAGTGTTACGTTCAGTAGTTTGCCATTGCTTTCTGAACGACTGGCTCCCATACCAGCACGTTATAACGCAACACGACACGGTCTGCTGCACAAATCGGTCACAGCTGAGCTTCGAACGCCTGGTACCCGGCTCACGACCGAACTGCGTTCGCAAGCCTTTAGCCACAGAGTTTCGATCTATGCATTCAGTTACTTCTGGGTGTTTCGTCTAAATACAAAAGATGGAAAAATCATAATAGAAAAGATCAGATTTTACATTTAGTATGGTCAGATTATGTGAAAAACCTTTAATGCTGATAACAGAGAAGAACAGTATGATGTTTAAAATAACGAAGTGTATTCGCAGCCAAGTTGCGAATAAATGAAGTCTCTATTCGCAATCAAAGGCTAGTCACGTGATATACGTGACGTCATCGGGACATGTGTTTGACTATATTAGGCATTTGTGTTAAACTTTCATTGTGGTCCCAGTAGCAAAGCGGTAAGCATCTCCGCTTGTAACCGTGGTTACCCTGGTTCGATGCCCACCGGCAAATTTTATTTATTTTTTTTTTTCATTTTTCAGAAATTAATTAAGCGAAAGCGACAAGATAACTAAGTACAAAGACAGTTATTCGGCATTTTGACAAAATTAGCTAACTTACTGGTAATTGATAGTAATTATTTATCCGGTAAACTGGTAGGAAATGAGGAAAGGCGCTTCAATTAACCTTCTCCACGATGCCTAACAGCCTAAGTGGAAGGCAACAACACCAACTTCTGGAATAAATTACGTGATGGATTGTGATTTCCTGTAAAAGACCTCCAGCTAACTATACCTTCTGAAACAAACATGAATAGTCGCCGGGCCTGTAGTGAAGTGGTTATGAATGCATTTTGTAATCCCACACACCACGTTTGAAACCTAGCTGCGGCAATTTGGAAGCAAACCGCCTTGCGTTGGTTTTCATACAGAGATACAAGTACCGGTAGTTCAGAAAGAAATGGCAAACTATTGAATGTAAACATGCCCGGAAATTAAAACACACACTCACACACATTCTGTTGATTTGCCAAACCAAGCCATACATCACAGTGTCAGGATTAATTCATTGAAACATTGATCGACAAGGAGATATCAAATATATCATGAGAGGTTTATTGGATATCTGAATTTGTTGTTTGTTCGTTCGCTTTGAACGCAAGCGTAGCCAATATACGTGCTACTACTAATAGTAATAGCTGCCACTACTGGAGAGTGCACTGGACTGATATTTGCATGTGGATTATTTTTCCTATTACCATTGTCCCTCACCATCAGGTAAACCCACTCAAGACTTCAGGCAGGGGCAGACTTGGGCATTCCCCGCACATGGCTGCTTAATTGTATAAGCTTCTACATTGGTTTGTTTGTTGTGTACTCACTCCATATTGTTTAAGGATTTCTCACAGCTTGTTTGTATCTACTCTTGGTTGCGAATAGAGACTTCGTTTATTCACAACTTGGTTGTGAATAAACTCTCCCTTAAAATAATAGCAGCATATACAGAGAATATTTGAAAATGGGGTTTCTACTTATGAAATCATAACAGTTGGATACAGCTTGACAAGACGAATCCAACGGTATCTCAACGAAGAGTTTACATTAATTCTAAGCGGAGTTATGCATTTTTTGTGTCGTGATCTAATACCAGGAAGTGTAATGAGGTCCTGAGAAATGTGGGAGATTTTATCGCGGCTCAATAAATTGGAAGTTGAGACAGTCTGCCTTCTATTACTGTGGCTTGTTTATTTTTAAACGGACAACGTAGTACCATATATCATTGCGTCTGGCGAGGCCTAACTTGACGTATTATCTGTTTTTCGATAGGATGTGCCACGACCTAATTAACAATTAAAGATTATTATTCATTAAAAGTCTGTCGCATCGCTAACAAACCTGACAAGATGTATACTTTATTGTGCATTTTGGTAACAGGAAAGGAAAAGTAACATTTCTCTTTCGATAGAATGTCGACAGGATCGAGATGATCAACTTCATTGCACCGGGTTTTATCCCATATGGCTTGGTCTCTTTCCGCAGGGCGGCCTGCTGAAAGCTTCAGACAAAGCCCCCGAGAAAAATGCACTTGACTTTTAAGACTGCGTTAGAATGTGCTGTGGCCTAATTAACAGTTAAAAATAGCTGCCAATTTATATTAATTAAATGTCACGTGAAATGTTCGTCGTTAGTGAAAGAACAATTCATGGAAATGTACTCATATTGTCTTAATGTACCAACTTCATTGCGACAGCTTTCTTTTGTTAAGTATCATGCAATAATGTAAGTAAATAAGTTTGTAACTGCTGCATAAATTAAGCAGCAGTTAATTAATTATTAAAATATTAAATAATAAAAAATAAAAATATTAATTAATTAAATATTCACTAACATTGATTTCTACTTCTGCTCTATAATTACACTGTTTTGTAACTAAAAGTGAGCAATTAATAATTAAACACTAACATTTTAAAAAACAGGGAGTCTCTGTGGCGAAGTGGTCAAGCCGTTTGACTCGTGCTCCGAAGGTTGTGGGTTCGATCCCGGGCCACGTCCTTCGGTTTACGAGTTAAATGTTTCGGAGACTCCTGTGGGTCATCGCTAAAAGCTACGGAGTTCGTGCTTTGTGCGACGCTTTCCGTGCTGCGGAAAGAGACCGAGCCATATGGGATAATACCCGGTGCAATGAAGTCGACCCTGTCGACTTTTAAGCGACTTTTTTATTTTAAAAAACAGCTTATTTCACAGTATTTTATTTAAATCTAAATAATTATGTACTGGTGCGCTGCTAAGAAAAAAAATTACTCCTTACAGGTTTACAGATAGGTCTGAAAACTGGCTTTCAAAATTATTTTCAGTCATGTCAAATGCTGAAAAATTATACAAGTACACATAAATTACTGCTTCAAATGAAACTTGTATTATGTTTAATTTTAGTAGTTAAATTGCCAGTTCTAATTATAAAATAAAAAGGAGTCCGGAAAGAACGCAGTCAATGAATTACCTAGGGATACGGTTTGATCGAAGCCTTGCTTATAATGAGCACATAGACCAGGTGATAACAAAGGCCAAGCGGGGTTTGGCAGCGATGCAGGTGATGGCGGCAGCAAACTGTGAGCAGCGCCATCTATGTCTTCTGTACGAGGGGCTGGTCATGTCTGTTTTGGAGTATGCAATGGCAATCCTGACTCTCAGCCTTAAGCAGATAGAAAGGATGGAAAGGATACAGAATGAAGCTATGCGCATTATTCTTGGATGTACAAGAGATACAGCATGCAGGGCGATGCGCTACCTTCTTGACTTTCCAACCATTGAAGAGAGAATACAAGGTTGCAGGGCACGCACCTACCTCAGAATTAACGCAAACACACAACATCCACTGCATAGTGAAATTAGGAAGGTGAAGGGCAGCAGGTTAAAAAGAGGACGGTCGTGGATGGGTCAAGCCGAAGACATTCTTCAACAGGTGTGTTCACTTGAGGACTTAGAACCTGGCGAGGAGTGGGTGCAAGTGCCAACAGACTTCTGCACATCCTTTTCAGTTTGCATCCAACTAGATAGGAAATGCAGACAAGAAAATCCGGCTGCTGTTGAGGCTGAAGTACAAGCGTTGATTTTAGAGAATTCGCTAGACGGTGACGCGGTCATCTACACAGATGGGTCAGTCGTCCGACATGTGAGAAGCTCAAGGGCCTTTACAGCTCGGGCCAGAGGGAGAATTGTGAAGGAGGACTCTGGTGCTTTCACTGAAACCACAAGTAGCCTGACCATGGAAGTCATGGCAGTAAGTAAAGCAATAACATGGTTCGAGACACAGACATTCACTAGGGCTTGTTTCCTTAGCGACTCAATGAACATGATCAAGAGGATAGAGGAGGGGTCGATCCGAAGAGAATGGTTGCTGCCTCTGGAGCGGGCTCGACTGACAAAGATTAGTTTCATCTTCGTGCCAGGGCATGCGGGAGTACAAGGAAATGAGCGGGCTGACAAGCTCGCAGGCGAGGCTACTGTGGAGGGCGGACGCGCCATGGACCAGGCCGACATTCTGAATGCTCTACGAGAAGTAAGACTTTTGCGAGAACCAAGTGATGACTGTGAATCTACAACAATGGCCAGACTGCGAGAGCAGCAAATTAAAAGAGGGGTGGCCAAACAAGAACACTACGCAGGAAGCCAAAGAAGATTGATAAACCAACACAGAACTGGCGTCGTTAGCCGCTACACGTTGCGGGATTTGCTGAGGAGGGGATCCGAGCACTTATGGACTGAATGGTTCGATGTGCAATGAGGATGATCTGTCGACTAACTAACTAACTAACTAACTATAATCCAGTTAGTGATAGAATCCTCACTATTAGACTTAAAGGCCGTCCAAAAAACACAACTCTCATACAGATATATGCACCTACTTCAACAGCAGAGGAGGACGAAATTGAAGATTTTTACAACACACTACAAGACACATTAAATAAGATTGGTCATAATGATATAGCAATAATAATGGGAGATTTTAATGCTAAAGTAGGTGCAGGAAGAGCTGAAAATGAGGGACACGTTTTAGGAAAATTTGGATTAGGAAATAGAAATGATGCAGGTGACAAATTAATTGAATTTTGCACAGAAAATGAGTTAACGATAGCCAACACACTTTTTAAACAACGTCCAAGAAGACTCTTCACATGGAAGTCTCCAGACAGTTTTACCAAAAATCAGATAGATTATATCTTAATACAAAGAAGATGGAGATCAAGCATAACATCTGCAAAAACCCTACGAAGTGCAGACTGTGATACAGATCATCAGTTATTAGAAGCAGATCTGAAATTAAAACTCAAAAAGCTTACTCGGGGACCAAGGCCACTTCGTTTTGATCTCACACAAATACCGGACGCATACAACATAGAAGTTAGGAATCGCTTTGGGGTCTTGATGTCTGTACAAGAAGAAATGACACCTGATGAACTGGCAGTACAAGCTAGAGATATCTTGATAACTGCAGCCAAAGATTTCATTCCGACCAAGAAAATGCAACTTACGCCATGGATTACATCAGACACGTTAGAATTAATAAAACAACGAAGGGAGATGAAACAGAAAGGAGATGAATCCGATAGCAGGATGAAGTATAAATTTTTAACTCGAGAAATAAGAAAGAACACAAGAAAGGACAAAAATCAATATATACAAGATTGCTGTACCAGAATAGAGCAATATCATAAGGCTGGAAGAGATTATGAAATGTTCAAGGAAATGAAGTTATTGACAAGAAATGTTCAACCTCAATTGAATGTTATCTGTGACAAGATGGGAAATACCTTAACAGAATCTAGACAAATTCTAGAAAGATGGCAGGAGTACTGCAGTGGAATGTATGATATGAGTGACAGTGAGGATATGAATGAGATACATGAGCCAATGACAGCAGAGACAGAACCTGAACCCTCATTAGATGAAATTGCTTGGGCTATAAGGAACCTGAAGAATGGTAAATCACCTGGATGTGATGAGATACCAGCTGAACTAATTAAAGCAGGAGGAGAAGAAAGCATACACATATATCATGCATTATGTACAAAGATTTGGAAATATGGGATATGGCCAAAAGATTGGAAGAGAACTATCTTCATTCCAATACCAAAACAGGGCAACCTGAAATTATGCACCAACTATAGAACTGTTGCCCTGATAAGTCATGCAAGTAAAATTCTACTAAAAGTCATAATGCGAAGACTTAGTAAGAAAATGGAAGAAGAGATTAACGTAGTTCAAGCTGGATTTAGACAAGGAAGAGGAACAAGAGATCACATATTCAACATGCTTTTAATAATAGAGAAGTGCAGAGAATTTAATGTAAACCTATTCTCATGTTTTGTGGATTATTGAAAGGCATTTGACTGTGTACAGCATCAGAAACTTTGGGAAATCATGAGGAATATGGGCTTTCCTTCACATGTAGTACATCTCATAAAAATGCTATATCTAGACCAACAAGCAGCAGTTAGAATAGATGGAGATTGGTTTGACATCAAGCAAGGAGTCCTTCAGGGCTGCGTGCTGTCACCCTATTTGTTTAACCTGTATGCCGAAAATATAATGAGAAATGTAAGAGATGATATAAACAGGGAGCCATATGATGCCCTAAATATCGGCGGTCATGACATACCAGAGATTCGATATGCTGATGATACAGTATTACTATCCACAACACAGAATGGCATAGAAAACCTAATAGCCTCAACACAATTGAATAGTGAAAATCACAACTTATATCTTAACATAGCAAAAACTAAGATAATGCATACAGATAAAACTACTATGGAGAAAGAAATATACATTAATGCTTAGCCATGATAAGGTGTCTAAAAATGAACTATTCCAAAAATAGCAAAATTGACCAAGAATCAATGTTTTTACTGCCGCACATTGCCTTAATGTTGATCTACCGCACAGACTGATATATGACAGTTCCCATGTTAAAGGGAGGGACAGTCAAAATATAATAATAAATAATAATTTATACATACTCTACTTCAGCTGCCGAGCTAGATCCCTCTTAATATGTAAATCATTGATGAATAATTCTTATCCTAATCCTCGTTCTCTGCTTATCTGTCGTTCCGAATCGCTAAACAATGTGACCTACGGACTTATGTATACAACTGATTTCATGACTTCGAGTTGACATTGAACCGGCAAATTATGATGCCATAAACGCTATCATGTTATCGGTCTTCAACATCCTTGTGCTAAACATCCTCCTTCCTGCAGATTGTGCCGTTATTTCCTTCTCTTACTGTAATCTCATATGTCATATTCATAAGTTCTTTCAGTTGACTAATAATGTTGTTCTTTCTCTGTTGTCACTTTGTGCGTCCTTCTGCCTGATGTTTTCAATCGTCATTGCCTATGGTAACCGTAGTCCATGTGACGTCATCTAGTAACTTATGTATTCATGCACCCCTAGATTACCTCTCCCTATTCGTCTCCACAATTTTCGTATCAATAATCATTTGAAACATTTGTTCCTCGAAGAGTTGAAGAAAGAATGCACGCTGAGAACGATCGTTAGTTGTTAAATTGATGCCAGTTTCTTTACTAAATTCTTCGATATTCAATGTTGTTGTGTTGCTCCAACCGTTTGCGCCGCGAGACGGCCCCGCCCGACTTTCTTCAGCGACATTTTCTGAATCAGATTCACTTTCTTCAAAGTCCGAAAGATCTGAAGTGTGCATGATGCACACACTGAGATCCAGCTCTGATTCATCATTTTCGTGCACTTCAATGTCACTTAAATTGAATCCAGCGAAATCGCCGCTATCGCTTGAAGAATTGAGGAAATCCATTTTCAATAACAACGCACAAAAACCCCGAAAACTAATAAACAATCTGATCAAATTTAACAAAAACACTTGCAAACGTTACCCACGCTTTCACTCTATCAGCAAGACTGGTAGAAAGGAACAGGAAGTCCTGGAAATTTGCGAGATCGCATTTTTAAAACAACTAGTATTCAATGATGGATTCAGAAGTTTCGCCCACTAAGGGGTTCGGACGGAAATGAACGTTTTGCCCGGTAAAGGGTTAAAAGAGAATTTGTGCCACCCAGCTGTCTGACACACGGCTGCCACTGCCCGATCAATAGCAATTAATTAACTATGCGCGACCTGGCCTATGCGCGACACACAAAACTTGATCAACCTACTGCGGGTAATCGGGTCATTTGTTTATACACAGTGACACAACAAACTATAATTTCTCATTACCTTTTGAACAGAAAACATTCTCCTAGCTCGCCATAGCAGCTATTAAGAGTCTCTGAACTCTGTTAAAACAGGCCGGCCTTTCTCCAAATTCATTCCAGTGGAATAAACAATCACACACTGCTACTCGTTAACAGCACAGTCTTGGACCTCACAGCAAGTCTCGCGGTCCAAGACAATTGCCACTTTTATGTGGACCTCGACTTTCTCGGAAATTTTGTGATCTCCTCACGAGAAAGTTGAATTCCTCTAAGTCTGATCATGCAAACTCGAAAACAAATCCCTAGAACATACCTTCTAGAAAATGTTAGAAAGATACTGGAAGGAGATCTCCCTTCAGGGTTTCTCCAGCCAAAAATAGCGCAGTGATTCCCTGTTCTACATAAGGCATGAGGCCAGCCTACTGGCTATCTTGTGACAATTATGTCCTAGAGTTGTGCAATTGACAAATAAATCAGGTGTATGGAATTAGCATAATAGAATTGGTCATGGTGCTCACTAACAATTCATTGGCACCTTGCCGTCTTGACAGACGATAGTTTGTGCTTAAAAAAGGCATAATAACTTTTACCTATGGCGGTAGTGAATGTGACTGATAAGGCCAATTTGCGCTGTAAATGTCCGTTCACAGTGGGTGCATGTGAACATGTGGTCATTTCCACCATCATGTACCATCTTACGTCTCAAACGCTCGGTGTGTGACTTATCTGCAATAATTTTCTCCTTTGCCTTTATTCCATTTCTGATGTTTGCCCCCCATGCAACACGTTCAGCAACTAACAATAGAGTTGAGTTAAATTGGGGAGAGGGTCAGAAAAAAAGTTAGTTGCATATTTTTTTTTACAAGATGTCGCAGTCAACCCCATAATTTCTTTGGCTGTTTGTGATTTCTTGAAAAGTTTATGTTCAGCAGTTTGCCATTGATTTCTGAACAAGTAGCACTCATACTGTTGTATGAAAATGAGCAGAAGGTGATCGGCTTTCATATCGCCCACTGCTGTGTTTTGAATGCAGGATTGCGAATTGCGTTCGTAATCCCTCGCCATGCTGAAGATGGACAGCGGGTATTAAAGAGGTGCCTGTAAAACAGCTGATATAATAATAACTTCTTCTTCTTCTTCTTCTTCGTTCATCCGGAGTTTTTTTTTTTTCGGATGTGATTGCGTTGTGCCTGTTTACAGCAGAGCTGCGTTCTTGCGCCGTTATGCCGACACATCCGACTTCTGGGGTTAACCTTCCTGGATAATAATAACTCAATCCTGGTGATGCAATTATATACCCTAATGGGTCTGTGGTCAGAGGTAAACGAGTGGATGGGGTTTTATTGCAAGGCCAAATGGACGCTGTTTAAAAATAAAAAAAAGATTGGGCATATACTACCACAATATCTACCTCAAGAATGGAAGTTGAGGCTGTGACGGTAGCCAGATATGTTGTGTTTGTAACGAACTCAGGGACTATGCTTCAGAAGGTTTTTTTAAATCTTTGTCTTTGTTTCCCTGTAATGTTATTTTCTACAAGATTTAGTGTTGTGAGATAGTTGAACATTCAGACATACGTTCCTAAGTAGTGAGGTGTTTTTATTGTTGATAAAACTTATAAGAATGAATAATGATTTTGCATTATTGTAAGAAATTTCTCTTTTACTGTTTTCATGGAATCATTGATGATCAGACATGTATAGTTAAAGAAAGGGTAAAGTAATATTAAAAGCCCCCCTAAAACTGTTCTGTTAACAACATTAAAAGCTTCCTAAATGTTTCTAAATAGCATATCACCGATTACATTCATGAATGAGTTATAATTGGATAGTGAACTAGGGAATCCATAGAGAATCCATATGGCGAGTCTGTTGTTGTAGGATTCAAAGATTGTGTATGTTGCCTTATATTTGATATCATGCTTAGGGATTTGCCAGATTGGATCCTTATCAGATTACTTACTTATTTATAGTATCTACCTGCTGCAAAAACGTGTTTGTAAATTTTGAATTACGTGCAGAAATATTCCATTCTAAAATGAAATAATATGCTTGCATATAAGTGGATTGTTAAGGATTTAATTTTCTACACTATCATAACTGGTGCTAAACCCCAATAATTGAGGTCGCTGTGTCACCGTTAAGTTCATGAATTGTTTTTTTTTATACATGGCTCAGTGGAAATAGAAAATTTGACAGAGGTAAGAATGGTTAAATGGATAAGAGCGCTCACTCTTAAACATCCGATATGCTGATCCCGAGGTAATGGGTTCAACCCCTATAGCCAGGAGTAGAAACTTTAGACATGATTCAGGAGCCAGCCTTTCATTTAAAACATGGGCTAATACAAACGTGAACCAAACTCAGATATAGCTACATATTTTAAAATGAACCATTAAGTTCCTTTATTGGAGGCACAGGCAAAGATAACATGAGTTATTCACGGCTCTAGACCTTCTAGAGAGCAAGAGGACACCTGGGAAGAAAATGGTTTGACGGCATCAAAGACATTTTACAATGACACGGAATGATGACATCCAGTACCACTCTCTGACGCCGGAACGTCAGCAATTCCTTCCCATGATGCTTGACGGCAAAAATCGAAGAAGATGATGATGATCTTCAATGTTAGGTTGTTAATTGTCGCCTCGAACACAATACTTTTTACGCTGGTAATTATTATCTCGAAAATTACAAACTAAAACAGCTTGGATCGGATGGCTTCTCAGCTTTATTTTTAACTATTGCTTGGTAGTACATTTTCAGGCAAAGTCGCCTGCTTAAAAAATGTGTGAGAGTAAAATGTTTTATTTACTTGCACCGGTCAATTTACACAGATTTGTTCTTTTCATTGTCTACAATTGTTGAACTGATGACACGTGTGCGCATGATGTATCGGTATGTGCTAGTTCTACTATAGGAATCAAGGTGACAATCAAACTCTGCCATCCCAGTTACAGGACTTATAATGTTAAGTTACCATATCGCTGTAGAAATCACAAGTCAGCTTGCAATGGTGTAGACATGTATAATGAAATGGCATGTTTATTATTTTGATTTCACGAACAGAATCAGAAAACATAAACAACAAAAACATATGCAGTACTCATTTAAAAACAAGTAATGGACATGCCTAATAGGTAACATGAGTATTAATAAAAAATATTTCTAGAATTTAATTTAAAATAAAAATTCAGGTGGCAGGTAACAATTTTCAGGTACTATGGTGACCAGGCGCCTGGGTTTTTCTACCCCTGCCTACACCAGTCAGTTGGTCTAAAATGTTGATTTCTCGTCCATGACTTGGAGACGTAAATAACAAGTTCCTCTGATGAGTGGGTTCGCCTGATGGTGAGGGACACTGGCAATAGGGAAAGCTACCCACACACAAAAATCAGTCCAGTGCACTAGAAGCAGTAGCATGTATATGGGCTTGAGTTCAAATCGAACAATAGCAAAAAAAATGGATTTGTTTTTAGACATCAGCTGTTACCATGCCATGTGTGATAGAGAGCTTAGCTACTGTTAAAATGCAAAAATTCAAAACAATGTTTTCCCGTGATGAATTTGAATAACGAAGACACAAACAATATATTGTACGATGCCTGGCATATTTCGCTGCATCTCGTCAGGTACATACTGCAGAAATCACACAACTTACGTGAATTAATTAGACACTTTTTTTAATTGAGCATTAGCACAATATGCTTTACAAAGCCATTTGAAACAATGGAATGTATTAAGTAAAGAATGATTTAGTGAAATAAGCAAAGGATCTGACCAAAAGAAAAAAAAAACTTGTTTTCACAAATAGCATATCCTCTTTGACATAGGCATGCTTTTTGATCATAAAAAGAATATTGATCAATTGCCAGTTCTCTTGTCTCATACATTTTCGTGTCTGGGGTCTTTAATGTCCTGTGTCAGCTCATTTTGGTCAGCCCTACTTGTCCTCCAGGAACCATACTTGTCATTACTGTTCTTTCTAAACCACTGTGATGTTTAGTGTGGCCAGAGTATTTTAGTTTCTGAGACAAGTACTGTTTGTGAGCCAGTTTTTGTCACTGGCCAGGACGTGTAGAATGTGTAAATATTTCTACATAAAAGTCTTGTATATTAGTTTTGATCCTTGGTATTAAGAGCTTCAATAGAAGAAAAACATAAAATAAAAAGAAATTTAAAGTGTAATACGGGCGCATAATGCAGTGGACACATGAATCAAAAAGAAATGTTCAGGTGCCATGCCCACTGTATGTACGGATAGCTTTTCTACATATGGTGCTGAAAACATTTCATTATAATTCTGGGTATAACTGGAAATATTTGTTGTTTGTTTCCTAGATGCCAAGAATGATAAAATTCTTCAGGAGTCCGGGACTTACAGCAAGTCACCTGGAATCTGCTGTTAGCAAAGTACAAGCAGTAGTTGGTGATATGCTGGCTTCACTGAGTACTGAAATTTGCTACTACATTGATGTTGATTCAGATAATGGTAAGAAAAAAGCTTTCATGTAAATTATCGTAACCCATTTATATTCATTCACAAGTTAAGTTTTCATTGAAAAGTAGGTAAATAATAATATAATAAATATATGACCCTTTTTACATACCTTTAGGTGTATTGGGCATAATGGTATTGGACACATTTGTATAGCCCGGTCGGCACATGGCTGATGTGCTCAAAATCACGCTGGTCGCCTTCACTGCCCAAGACATTTCCTGGTACCCATTTTAGACTGGGTCGACCAGCTTAATTAAACAAATCTTAATTGATGTGAGTTTGAACCCTTCTGAATAAAAGATTTATATGCTATAAATATTACAATAGATGGTGTGTCAGCATAAACACTGACAAGTGCAGCACCACTCTACTTACCCTGCGGAACACCGTGACGCAATAGTACTTTCTTGCTCTCGAGGCCGTCTATCTGTACTCAGGCTCTTCTGTTGTGCAAGTATGCTTTCACCCATTTGTACATTCTTCCACTGACTTTAGTTTCTCAGTTTCTTCATAAGACCTTTCCAGATAATTAGCTATCTATGTTTGTTTAATTTGCCAGGGTATTGGTAAGGGGTCTACCCTAGGTATTAGGGCCTACCCTTCATGAATTATTCTTCTTCTTTTGTTCGCTTGAAATATGTCTATAACTGCAATGTTGTCTCTTGTATGAATTTAACTCTTTTTTAGTTCACTCAGCGGTCTATAGAGTCATTTTCCTTTGTCATCTCTCTAGGCCTGAAGGTTTGCCTAGATATTTTATATTTTGGGCAGTCTTGGAGTATGCGCTCTGCTGACTGCGACGACAATCCACACGTGCACATGGCTGATTCACCAATCTTAAATTTTGTATACATGTGGTTGCGTAATCTATTGTCCTGTTCTGAGGTACAGAATAATAACTTGTTCTGGTCTGTCCATAATGTGGAGGCGTCTTGAGCAAGGTTTGATGGCTTCTGGGTACTCCACAGTGGGAAGGTATCCACTGTATGGTGACCTTATGCTGACTGCTAGGTTCAGAAAGTAGTGTCCTTAGTACTGGCAATTTCCCAGACAGGAGCGCCTCGAGTACTGATTTCGCATCTGTCAATAACACCACTGGATGTGTACCATGGCTGGTATTTAGTAATTTCTCTGTTGCTATTTTGATTGCCTCAATTTCAGCATCATAGTTATGGCAGTACTTTCCTGTTGGTACTCTGGCTGTGTCCTTAGTATTATTTGGGTATTTTATGTACACTCCCGCTCCTCCATTTTGAACAGCATTTTGTCCTGACCAATCTGTGTAGACTCGGATTCAGAGGTTCTGTGAGTATTCTACATCAAGGAAGCTGAGAGTGGCTGTTCTGCGCTGTATACTGTTCTGTTCTTCCTTGTCAAATATTGCTCTCACTTTTGTCTGGATTTGTAGCGATAGTCTATGTTCAGCTTTCCATGGAGTTTGCTCTGGAATAGTTGCCAAGGGGATACCAACTGTGGCCAGATCTGTGGTTTCTCTTGTGGAATCATTTGGCCTGGTGGATAAAACTACTTCTTTTCAGCCGCCCCATAAGTAAGTGTTCAAATCGGTTCTTCATAGGATGGCCTGGCATGCTGAGGAACTTTTCTGTTTGTATTTGAGTTTTCGTATCTCTGCGCTCTCTCTGGGCTTGTTTCCTTCTCAATTTCCACTATAGGGGTTGATCTCATCCCTCCTGTGGTGCACAGGTACATTTTGCACCTTATCCAGCTCTTGTGGTTTTATATGCTGAACACCACGCAGTTGACCCGTATTCCAGGTGTGGTCGTATGCTCTGTTTATAAACTTTGCTAAATATTTTCCCACTGGCTCCTAATGTGGTTCAACTCAGGATGACTATTTTCCTTCTGGCGTTTGCTACTGCTTTGTTTATGACGAATTAGGAAGAACGCTGAAGATGTGATTTCTGAGACGCATGTCTCAAGTATCTTGGGACTCATATTAACTAACAGTGAGTGTCAGGAATAGGCTAATGAAAGTAGAACATTATATATAAATATCTGGAGGAGACAAACAGTGTTCTGTGATCTTATAATGAGACGAGAGGCTTAGGAGAACATTGTGATGACTGAAAAAGAGAAACAATACTGGACGGGCTGGGAAGGTGGGATGTCATCAGCAGAATTGATCCAGAACATTAAGGAGATGGCAAGGCACATGATTATGATAAAAACTAGATTTATAGTGGAATGGTATGCATAAAAACATTCCATATTTAGCTTTATAGGCTAAATAATCTCACAAGACAAGTATGACGGTGAATTAAAAATTATTTACACTCTGGCTGTGGAATTTATTTTAACTTTTAGAAAAGACAAATGCATCATTTTTTGATATAATCTTCTTGCTTTTCAATACACTTTGTTCATCTGTCGACAAGATTTTTTATTTTTTCGTTCGTTCCACACTCATGTTGCTACTTCTAATGCACTGTACTGATTTTTGCATGTGGATTAGCTTTCCCTATTACCAGTGTTCCTTGCCATCAGGCGAACCCACTCCTAATTCAGAGGGACTTGTAATTTATGTCCCCCACACCAATGGTGAGAAGTCAATATTTTAACTGATCGGTGTAGGATCAGCCCGCTACCTCGGGTTCCGCACACCGAAAGTTTAAGAGCGAGCACTCTTATCCATTTGGTCATGATTCCCTTTTCCCTTATTTAAATACGTTTTAGGCTGAGCTGCAAGACATGAATGCACCGCTGCCTTCACTTCTTGATCAGAGTGAAACACTCAAGAAAAAGGTTTAACAATCAACAGTGCTTGTTACACTGAGAGATTCACTGAGGAGCTGTAGCCTAAACTGCAGATTGAATGCAGACTGTATCCAAGGGCGTTATGGTCTTGCATAACAGTGCACATCTGCTCACACTGTTAACAATGCAAAACTGGTCTCCTGAAAGCAGCTCTTCAAGGACAAAGATTCATTTATGGTGAAGGCAGTCCTGCATCCGCGACTTGTAGCTCAGCCTGAAACATTTTTTAATAAAGGAATACGAAAGCATATTGACAGATGGAAAAAGTGTATTAAAAGCAAGGAGACTGTCAAAAAATAGTGTAATTGTCTTTTCTAAAAGTTGGTTAAAATAAATTCTACAACCGGAGTGTGAATAATTTTTGATTTACCCTCCCTTGTATATAAAATCTAAAATCCTTTATTGTTACTACATAGGTTATGCACATAAACAACTTTGACTGGTTAAAAATGGTAGGTTGTTTCATTCATACATTTATCTTCTCTAACTTTGAAATGCATTTATTATTTTCAGGTGTATCTGAAGAAGACATGTGTATTGTAAAATGGATTTTGTCTATCCCCTTTGAAGAAGAAAAGCTAACTGTAGAGCCTACACTTCATCGTAAATCACAGTCATTTTTCTTTGAAATTGGTCCAAGGTATTCAGTGGTACTTTAACTTTTAACCCTTTTAATCTTAATCATCAAGTCCATTAAACAAAAAGAATCCTCGGTAAGGTGTGGAGTGCTCCGAATCAGTCACATTTAGCTTTGTTAACAATGCAACCAACATTTCATAGTCCGTTTGGGGTCTGTAATTTTTGGCAATTTAGTACAGTGCCATGAAATGATATTCATATTTTGCAGTATATTAGCATCCATTGTTTATTTCCACACTTTGCTAAAGGAGCACATTCAGAATTATTCTTAGTACATTTAGCCTCCTGATACTTGATGTACATATAGGATTTGTTGTGTTGATTTTCTAATTTAAATGTTCTCTAACATCCAAATACAACTTTCTAAGTATAGTCTGCAGTGTTGGTGGGAAACTTACTGCCGAGTGTACAATTTCTTCTTCATATCATAACTGGTTCCAGTAGTAGTTCCAGCCACAATTGCTGAAATTTTTGTTTGCGCAACTAAAGGAATTTATAAACACTATCTTCAGTGCAACAATACCATCAGTTACCAGCACTGGCACTACATCAAAGAAGATCTAATACAAGAACAAGAGGACGTCCGAGAAAAAAAACTGTTTGGTGACATCAAAGACATTGTACAATGACATAGAATGACACTATCCAGTGCCACTCATCTGACGCTGGAACGTCAACAATTACTTTCCACGATGCTTGACAGCAAACGTAGCAGAAGATGATAGTGATCTGCAATGTTAGGTTTTTTATTGTTGTCTCAATTACAATAATTTTTTTATGCTGATAATTACCACCTCTAAAAAGAAATATGTAAGAATACTTTTTTTTTTTTTTAACTTGCACCGGTCAATTTACACAGATTTGTTCTTTTCATTGTCTACAATTTATGTAAGCGTAAAACAACATAACCCGGCGCACACATTGATGATGTTTGGTGTGCACATGACGTATCAGTACATGCTAGTGCCACTATGGGAAACAGCGTACGAGTTACAAGACCTTTACAAAGCTACATATTTTTAAATGAGCCATTAAATTCCTTTAATGGAGGCCCAATCAAAGATATCATGAGAACACTTGTTATTCACACTTATCTAGAGCTTTCAAGTACCCATCACTTATTGTATTTTCCAGTGGCACAATAGAAAGAAATATCTCCTTCATCTTCCCTTCTCTGATAAAACAAATATATAGGATCAGCCACTCTTGATCAGATTAACTGCATATCCATCAAGTAAGATACAGACATGTGGGCTTTCCTTTATTTCGCGTATTTAATACAATAATTTTTTTTTTTTGCGCTGATAATTATCACCTCTAAAAAGAAATATGTAATAATACGCTGTTTTTTTTTTTTTTTACTTGCACTGGTCAGTTTACACGGATTTCTTCTTTTTATTGTCTACAATTTATTTAAGCGTAAAACAACATAACCTGGCGCATACATTGATGATGCTTTGTGTGCATACGATGAATCAGTACATGCTAGTGCCACTACCGGAAACGGCGTACGAGTTACAAGACCTTTACATTTAACATTAAGGTAACATATCGCTACAGAAATCAAAAGTCGGACATGTGTAATGGCATGTTTATTATTTTGATTTCCAGTGTGGGGTCAGGTTGTAAACATTGTGTTTCTGTGTTTTATGAATTCCGGCTTTTTTTTTTAAATTTTGTTAACCAAACTTTTAATTATACTTTATGTTATGTTGTCCATTAATGTATATCATATTGAATCATTGTTACATGTGTTTTTCCCCTTAGTTTTGTAAAAAAAAAAAAAAAAAAAAAATCATAGTTCTCTGAGCAAACCCTTAAATACTCAATATCTCTCAGCTAATATACAGTGTAAGAAGCTGCTCATTCCATTAACGGGGGATGTAAAAATATGTCATAAAACCCCTATGGCCTTTCTGCTGGATCCACACTTAAATCCAAATTTAAGCATCCTTAAATATGTTGTTTCATCTGTGGTATCTTAACTATTGGTCATTCATAGATAGTCTTTAAAATAGCTCCCTCGTCCATCGTGAGTATTCTAACTATTAGTGTTCATGAGGCCAACACATGTGCCCGCTCATTGCTTGGCACTTCATCAGGATAGTGTGATGTAAGAGAGGCTATGCTTGGTACCCACATCTGTCCATTTTAACTTTACGCAGTACAGCTGAGAATCAGACACCTTGTGAACTGTAATCACAGCCACCTCCATCTTCATTCTGGTCAGCAATGACCTTTTACTAAGAATCTTCAGCTAGATTTCTCTTCACAATGAACAGAACCAATGTCTCTGCCAGTATTTTCTTCTTCTTTTGTTCACTCACCAGTATTTTAATTGATGAATTGTTTGATCTTTGTTTCTGCCAACCCAGGGCACTTCCCTCTAAACTCTGTCCAGTGTGATGATAACTTGGTAGAAACTGTTTTTGTGTCTGCTGGTGTCAATCCATTCCTGTGCCTTATGTATCTGTTAGAATGTGGTAACCTGCCTGATGGTATTTTTTGCCTGTGCCATCCATGACTTTCCTCTCTTTATTTGACTTCCTTTGGGTTTATCCAGGCTTCATTGATGATTCACATGTAGGCCTTGGCCTGTGCAAGTCTAGACTCCACGATGGACACCCAGGCATGTATTTCATCATGCTAATGGTCAGTTTTTCACATACAACCCAAGACAATTTGCACTGTATATATAATCAATATTTTAATTTATCACTTCTTTTATTTTTCTGTTCATTTAGAAATATGCTTGTCAGGTGTACTTTCTCAGTGGCATTGTTTAATGAGCACTACAATGCACTGGTCTTCCCATGGTTGACCAAGCCCGCTCACACTATTCAGCCATTTTCTTCAAAGTCCACTTTATATCTCTGAGCATGCCATGCATGTTTGATTCGGTCTTATACAGGAAGACATCTTCTGTGAATGTAAAGTTTCATCCTAGCCCAGCAGGTTGTATTCTGGCCAGTTTTGCCATATAGATATTCAACAACACAGACAATAATGGAAAGCCCTGAAGCAGGCTGGATATATGCATGATATCATGTCCACCTTCCCAAGCTGGGCGCCACTGTTCTCCCTATCAATACTGCGATCGAGTTGTCCAACCAGGACTCATGGCACAGCACAGTCAAGCATTGCATGAAATTTGTGAAGTCTACACAAATAGAGGCATGTTCGAGATCTATTAACACAGTGACTTGTTTTCTTGCTTGCTTTGCAATACATCATTTTTTTACATTAAAAATCATATTTAAATGGTATATTATTTTCTCTTTTTCCCTGTTGTGTAGGTTAAATTTTTCAACAGCTCAGTCAACCAACTGTGTGTCTATTTGTCATTCGATTGGATGTACAAGCGTCAGACGTATCGAAGCCTCAATCAGTTACCTTGTAATCTTTAAAGATGGCGTTTCACTTTCATCCATAGATGAAGTGGCAGTGAGTGCATTTCTTTTTGTCATAATTATGTACAGCGCATGTTTTTCATCCTAAACCATAATGCACTCGCTTATCACCGCAACAGTGCAGAGTTCAGTTACCGGCAGTGTTTCAGCCCTGTAAGTAAATTTGCATATACTTCTAGGATGGAAAGTCAAGGAGGAAAACTGATGTTAGTTATCCTTGCCTTTGAGTCTGACATATGGGTGAACTAGATTTTTAAACTATTCAATATGATTTCATGTTTAATATATCATCATCATTAGGTCAATCAATCAGTCTGCAGACTGGTGTTGAAGTCATCTGACCATGTCCCTCCACTGTATCCTATTTTCAGCATGTCTCTTTAGCTCAGCGTAAGTCTGTGCCCCAACATTCTTAATGTGTGTGATGTACAAGGGGCTTCTCATAAGTCTTTAACCTGACCATGAAGGAGTAGGTGGAGAAAATTTAAATTTAGCACAGTACTTATCCCTTCTCAATGTAGACACCACCTGAATTTATGCATTTCTGCGTGACCGTGAAAAGACCTTCAGAATAAAACAACTTATTCTTCTAACTAAATAAGTTATCACTTGTCAGTATGACATCTTTGTCACTGTCAAAACGATTTCCTTTCAGCTGTTTTGGGAAAAGAAAAAAGCCTGATGGAACCAAATCTGGAGAATGTGGTGGGTGTGGAAGAATTTCAATATTCAAATCGTTGCAGCACAAGCCATGCTGTATGGTCTTGAAGTAAAGGCAGAATTTGCGTATGCGCTATCCCTCGTTTTCTGGTCACAGCCTTTCTTAGTTTGATAAGGAGATCTGCGTAGTACTGCCCATTAACCGGGTTGCCATGAAGCATGTAATCTTTGAATGTGACACCTTTAACATCCCAAAAAACAGTCAGCATCACTTTTCTTGCAGATTTTTGTGCTCTTGCTTGACATGTGTTGGTGAGCCCGAGGTTTTCCACTGCATGCTGACAATTTTGGATTCTGGGTCATAATGGTGAATCCAAGTCATTTACCATCACCATGGTCGTCAACATGTTTTCCGACCGCCACATGTTGAGCAACTGGCCACAGCAATCAACCCGTGTTTGTTTCTGTTCACATGTCAGCAGGCACGGGACTCAGCAGGCACGGGACCCAGCGGGCACACACTTTTCTCATGTTCAGACTGTTGTGTAAAATTCTAAAAACTGTACTCTTACTCAGTTTTGCTGAACCCGATATCTCTGCAATTGTCATTTTCCTATCCGGGTCTATGATTTTCTTCACTTTTGCAGCATTTGCATCATTGCACTCTGAGGATGGTTGTCCCAATCTTGACACATCAGCAACTTGGGAACGGCCACACTTAAACTGCAAACTGCAGTAACAGAATAAATGGCATTGGTGCATTCACATAACAGTCTGGCATCTTTTATACAGAATGTCTTGAATTTGCACTTTATTCCTTTGTGGAATTGGAAAAAATTAGGAACAATCATCGAGAAAGGGAAATGCGGGAAAACAGCAGATGCACAAATAAAAGGCAAAGGCTGTAAATAGATACACCAAGATTATATGTTTATATATTCACCCATAGCAAAATATTTTTACAAAAAACATAACACGAAGTAGATGTTATTGTAGACCCAGATATAGCCAAGATCATGCTTAAAATAAAATGTATCCAAAAAAGAGCATAACTGTTCAGCTGAAGTAGAAGAAAAGATAGCGACATGTGCAAATATATGTCTCTGGCAATAATCACAATAATGCTAAAACACTGGTGACTATCTATGATAGTATAAATTTACACCAAAATATTTAGACAATTTCATTGTAATGGAAGACAAGCAAAACATAGTTATAATAGAGAATGGGTAGAAAGCTTGGAGCCTTTTGGGCAGCAAGTTCCTCAAATTACAGAGTCAAATTAATCTGTTATATTATTATTTGTGCATGACCATCCCCGATGGTTGTGGCCTTCTGTCATCTATGCATAAATAAACTATGGGTGGTGCAGTTTTTGCATGATGTTTTCACTGTTGATTTCAGGTCATCAGCTGCCTTCATGATAAGATGACACAGTGCTGCTATTTGGAGCCGTTAACAACATTTGACCTACACATCAATCCTGAGCCTGTGTTTGAGATTGACATCTTAGGAGAAGGAAGAAAAGCACTAGAACATGCTAACAAAACACTGGGTATTTTTATCATGTGATTTGTTTAATTACTTGTTGTTAGAAGTAAAAAAAAGTTACTTTCTGTCTTAACAGGTAGGGAAACCCTTCCGGTACAATGGCGACAAGATGAAGCTTTACTTTTCGGAGGGACGCTATTTAGTGTTTTTCATTGGATTTCGTGTGATTTCCTTTGGATTCCCTGTGAATAGTGTTTCCCTGTGGATTATGTGATGTTATATTGTGTTCCTTTTATTGGAAGTTTTCAAAGGAAGGCAGGTGGTGGATGTAATTTTGAGGGCAGCCGACAGATATTTGTGGGTCATGGCCTCGAGTTACACGACGGCAGGCAGAGTCTTGAGTCAATGGCTGCGGTCTCCGACCAGTAAGGTCACTGCCATAGAGGAAAGCAACGGCAAACTACCTCTTTAAAAGTGCCTAGTATATCATGATTCGCTTAGCCCTTTACAGGTCACAGCGGCCAATTCCGGCCGATGCCATAAAACGATCGTAGCGTCCGATTCCGGCCGATACAATTATGCATTGTAAAATCGCGATCTCTCGGCTTTCCGACACTTCCGACGGCTACTTTCGCTTTCGCCTACAGCTTGACAACGTGGCCGACATTTGTTAACGCGATAGTATGAATTTGAACGGACTTTTAAGGACAATTTTTGATAGTTTTCGGGATTTTTACGCTGTTTTTCAAAATGGATTTCGGCGATTCTTCAAGTGATAGCCGAGATTTCGCTAGGTTCATTTTAAATGACATTAAAGGGCACGAAGTTGACTATTAATCGGAGCTAGATATCAGTGCAAAGCGTTACTTTGCATTAGCAGTCGTGAGTCGGACTTTAAAGAAAGTGATTATGATTCTGAAAATGTGTTTGTATATTGCCGTATAGGTGACGGAAAATCACAAACATGCCGTATTTCGTAAATATTTGTGTTCATGTATGGATTACCGGCAACAATCACGTGAGTAACATATTCTGCATGCTTTTCCCTTCATTGTGTTTGTTTATTTAACTAAAATCGGTTGACTAACACCTTATTTGTGATGTTTTTACTAACGCGACCCGAAATTTTTCCAAACCTGAAAAAATCTTGCCTGTTCAGGGCTACAAAATGGACAAGCGTCTGCCCTGTAAAGGGTTAAAGACCGATCATCGCAAGACAAGGACAGAGACGTTAAAATTAGCAACTTGGAACGTTAGGACGTTAAACAACAACGGAAAATTAGAGAACATAAAACAAGAAATTGAAAGGGAAAAAATTAATATTTTAGGTATGTGCGAAACGAGATGGACAGGAGCAGGCATCAAGATAGAGGAAGATTTCAAGATTATTTATTCTGGAGGTGAAGATCGTCATAGGGGAGTGGCAATTATTCTGGACCGGAAAACATCAAAATCTATTCAAGGATATTGGGCCGTGTCGGACAGAGTTCTACTAGTTAAATTAAGTGGCAGACCTTTTAGCATAAATATTATTCAAGTATATGCCCCAACATTGAATTGAAGTCAATGAAACGAGGGCACCAACAAAACACATATAGTTTAAAAGACAAAAATGGGAATATGATAAATACCAATGAGGAAATGTCCAACACATGGAAAGAATATTTTATTGAATTACTAAATTGTGAAGCTCCAAGTAATATTTTCCCACAGGAAGAGGTACATGCGAACCACAAATTGAAGAACCTACATTTCAAGAAATCCTATATGTAATCACACGACATAAAAACAATAAGGCAACTGGGACTGATGGAATTGCTGCTGAATTTATAAAGGCAGGTGGCCATGCATTACATCTAAAGCTATACGAACTAATAATAAAAATCTGGAGGACAGAAGAATTACCCCATGACTGGAAAGAGTCATTATTGATACCTATCTTTAAGAAAGGAGACAAGTTCCAATGTGGAAATTATAGAGGAATATCACTACTGTCCACAAGCTATAAGATACTATCCGCAGTATTACTAAATAGACTAAAACCATATTCAGAAGACATATTAGGTGACTACCAGGCGGGTTTTAGACAAAACAGATCAACAATAGATCAGATATTTATCTTACGACAAATAGCAGAGAAACATTGGGAATATAAAAGAGATCTCCATAACATTTTTGTGGATTTTAAAAAGGCTTATGATAGTGTCCATAGGAATAGTCTATGGAATGCTATGCAGGAATTTGGAATACCAAGGAAGTTAATCAACATGACCAGACTATGCATGGAAGATACTTATAATATAGTAACATATAAAGGCAGGAAATCAGACCCCTTCCAAATAACATCTGGCTTGAAACAGGGTGATGCACTATCGCCGCTACTCTTCAATCTGGCTCTAGAGAAAGTTGTAAGGAAGGTAAAGGAGGAATGTGATATTGGAGGAACATCCAAGCTGCTTGGTTATGCAGATGATATAGATATTATAGGGCAAAGTGAACAAAAGACATTGGAAATATTGACTCACTTAAAGGAAAAAGCCCAACAGATGGGGCTGGTTATCAACCAAGATAAGACAGAATATATGATAATTTCAAGAGACGGAATGGCTAAAAACTCTGGCCACATACAAATAGATAATCCATCCATCCATCATGTGCCATGCCGGTAAGCGTGGGCGGTCATGTTCTGCCATCTCACTCGATCAACAGAGTCGTGGATCAGTTCCGTGTTTTTGTCTCGACCATGCCACAAGGCCAAGCCATCCAGATACTTGTTTCTAGGTCTTCCCCTTGGTCTGTTCCCCTCGATCTTACCAGTTGTCACCAAGTTCTCCAAATCATTTCTTCTCATAACATGCCCAAAAAATTGTGACTGTCTACGTCTAATGTCTCTGATCAGTTTACGATCTTCATTTGTTTCTTGAAGGACTTGTTCATTGGTCTTTCTGGCTGTCCATGGTATTCTTTGCATTTTCCTCAGAAACCACATTTCTACAGCCATCAGATATTTTTCAGCCTGGCTGCTCATTGTCCAAGCTTCACATCCATATAAAAGTACAGGTTCTATGTAGCATCTCAACACTCTTTTTCTCGTTTCAATTGACATCTTTTTATTGGTCAGTATGTTTTTCATCTTGCTAAAGGCTACTTTTGCCATGGCGATTCTTGTTCTAATCTCTTCAAGGCATCTCCCATCAGATGTTATTACTGTTCCGAGGTAATTGTACCTATTCACTTGTTGAAGAGTATTCCCATTTACTTGTATATTACACTGTGGTATTTCGTTCTTCTTAGTGACGACCATAATCTGTGTCTTTTTACAATTTAATTCTAACCCTTGTTGTTCACTATGTGTAACAACCGCATCTACTAAATTTTGCAGGTCCTGTTCATTGTCTGCAATCAAGACTGTATCATCTGCATATCTAATGTTATTGATGCATCGTCCCCCAATGTTGATTCCTTCCATATTTTCAATATTTCTGAAAATATTTTCACTGTACAGGGAAAACAGATCTGGAGACATTACACATCCCTGTCTCACACCTCTCTTAATAGGCTGATATTGGCTTACTTCATTATCAACTCTTATGGCAGCTTGTTGTTTCCAATATATGTTTTTTACAAGTCTAAGGTCTTTCCCATCAATTTGTAGATCTTCAAGCATCCTTATCATGTTGACATGTCTCACTTTATCAAAAGCCTTTGTGTAGTCAATGAAGCAAAGGTGTAGATCTTTGTTTACTTCTATAGAACGTTCGATTACGGTGAACACAACATGATTTTCTTGGCATGTGTAAAGAAGGTAGTTTGCCATTGCTTTCCTTCCCAGCAGTGACCATACTGGTCAGTGACCGTAGCCATTGTCTCCTCAAAAAAGGAGATCCTCTGCCTACCGTCGTGAAGGTGTAGACCATAACCTACAACTATCTGTCGGCTGCTCTACATCTTCATCCACCACCTGCACCCATGGCTTCACGTAACCCTGATCGGGGGGCTAAACGGGTACTCCACCTTGCCCAAGGGTGTCCCGTAGGCTAGCGGAGGGAAGGAGGCGCCTTACTTCTCCTTTTGATAGGGGATACCCCTACCCCGCTATGACCATTAAAAGAACGGAAACATACAAATACCTGGGTACGATTTTCAACTGCTCCAACATCATAAGGGAAGAAATACAAACTAGAATCAACTCTGGAAATAAGATATACTATGCACTACAACATCTACTAAAATCAAAGGCGCTATCTCGTAACACCAAAATCACAATATACAAAACACTGATCAGACCAGTTGTGCTGTATGGCTCTGAAACCTGGAGTACAACGAAAGGAGACGAAGCCTTGTTACAAACCTTTGAGAACAAAATTTTAAGACGCATCTTTGGACCCATTAGGGATACAACAAAGTGGAGAGTGGAAAAGAAGAAGTAACAAAGACATTTATGATCTGTTTAAGTCCCCGCTAATCACTGGTATCATCCAAGCAATATTCCATTTCATGCCTCTGGGTCTTCATGCACCTTTAAATGTCAACCTGTATGTAGTTAAAGTAAGCTGCGGTCAACTTTAGCTTGTTGATATCTCCATAGAGCTTGTCCTCAAATGAAGCAGGTGTGGGCCAAAATATCTTTCTCTGTTCTGCATACGTTGGGCAATCCTGCAGCAAATGTTTTGCTGTCATTTTTCCAGTTCTACAATTACATTCATCGGTATCTCCTATCTTTAGTTTATTGAACAAGTGGTATTTCAGCCTGTTATGTCCTGTGCGGAGTCTGAAGATTGCTACTTGTTCTCTTCGGTCGAGTTTGTAATATGCATCATCCTTCTGATGGCCTGGATGCTCTGATTCCCATTTGGTTCTATAAATACTTTTTATCAACCTCTTTGCCTCATTATAGGTTATGTCTATGTCAGGCTGTGGTAGTCGTCCGCCCTCTTTTGCCAGTCTGTCAGCCTCTTCGTTTCCAGGTATACTGCAATGTGATGGGATCCACTGTATTACAACTTTTTTGGATTTCTGGCATAGACCATGGAGTGTTGCTCTTAGGTCAGCTAGTTCTGTGCTGTTATTGCTCTTCAGTATTGAGACAGCTGATTTTGCATCTGTGAAGATAGCTATTTGCTTCTCTTTATTTTCCTCCATCAGGAGCATTTCTGCTGCAGTTTTCAGAGCCTCTACCTCCGCTTTGAAGTTACTTGAAAATTTTCCAGTTGCCATTGAATGTGGTTTTTTTCACTCCATTTTTTAAATTTAGGAGAATTCCTCCTCCATTCTCTATTGAATTTTTGGCTGATCCATCTGTATATGCATGGGTCCAATTCCTGCTTGGGTAATGTTCTTTTATGTAGTTTAGGGTTATTTCTCTTCTTTCGGTTTCATGCTGAGTGTTCTTTTTCTCAATACCAGGAATGTTTTCTATCATCTCAGGCAGTTGCTGCTGTCTCCAAGCTGGGAACTTGTGTGCATTGTAAATGGGCTTGACTGTTGATATGTTAAGTATAGGATCTGCCGTAATCCTTCGTTTTGCAGTTTCTACAAAGTTGCTACACTTCAGTCGTCCCTTTCCAAAACCACTAAACCTTTTATACATAGGGTGGTCTGTCAATCTTCTAAATTTTTCTGCTTGTTGCTGGGCTCTGCTATCTCTTCTATCCTGCATTGGTTGTAAACAAGTGATCTTTTCTAGTTCATTAATAGGCGTTGTCTTCAGGCTTCCAGTTATGATTCGCATTCCTTGGTTTTGGACTCTACTTATTTTGTTAAAGTTTGACTTAACTGCTGTTGCCCAAGCTGCAATGCCATATTCCAGTACTGGCGTCACCCGATCAGTATATAACTTCTTGAGAACTTTCTCATCTGCTCCCCATGTTGTACCAGCAAGCTTTTTCATGATTGCCATTCTCTGCCTTGCTCTTGTTCGATTTTTCTCAACCTGTGTCTTCCATGTCAGGTGACGATCAAAGGTGACTCCTAGATAGTTTGGGTTTTCTTCATGGCGCAATATTATTCCATTCAATACCAGCTTAGGTTTCTGAGTTTTATTTGAGAGGGAGAACACTGTGCATGTTGTTTTCTCCTCACTTATCTTCACTAGCCATGATTTTGACCAGTCCTCTAGCGCTAATAAGGCTTGCTGTATTCTGCTTTTCCGTGATGTCGTTTATATATGCTAGGAATAATGTTGGTGAAAGAACTCCTCCTTGGGGGACACCTTGCTCCAACAGCATCATTTTGCTTGTTTGTCCTTGTACTCTTGTCCTGGCAGCTCTGTTCTCAAGGTAGTGGCTGATCCATTTATACATTTTTCCACAAATATGCATTTTTTGCAGTTTTACTTTCAGTCCTTCCTTCCATACTTTATCAAATGCTTTTTCTAAATCTATCCAGACTGCTAGTGTGTGCTTTTTCTCTTGGAAGGCATCCTCTATTTCCTGAGCTATATAGGTTATTTGATCTTCAGTGGATATGTACTTTCTGAATCCTGCTTGGTGTGGTGTGGAGTTTGTTTTCTTCCAGATGCCATGTTAGCCTGCCATTGATAATGCGTTCCATTAATTTTCCTACACAGCTAAGTAGACTGATAGGTCCATAGCCATTTGGTTCTTCCAGGTCTTTTCCTTTCTTTGGGACTGGTATTAGTATAGCTTCCTTCCATGCCTGTGGGACTATTCCTCTCTTCCAGCTGTTATTTAGGACTGCTAGTAGTTTCTTCTTTGCCTTGGTGCCTAGTCCTATTAGCATTTCATTTGTGATTCCATCCTTTCCTGGTGATTTCTTCTTTTTTAGGGTATTCATTGCCTGTTCCATTTCTTCCATTGTTAGATTTGCCATCATATATTCTGCTGCTGTCTCTGTATTTCTATGATGTATCTGTTTGTCTTTGATTGCTTTCTTCTGTTCGGTTGTAATATCAATGTGGTTTGCATTTGCATAGTGTTCCATTAGTGCATTTGCAGCCTTTTTTCCTGTAAGCAAGGCATTTCCTTGTTTAATTGTTATTTGTTTCTGGGTCCTTCATTGTTCATGGCTTTCACTAGTTTCCATAGTTTGTTTCCATTCCTGTCAAAATTCAGGTTTTCTGTTTTTTCCCTCCAACAATCTCTTGTTGTTTGATTTACTGTTCTTTTATATTTTGCTGAGATGGCTTTGAGAGAGATGTTCGCTTCAATTGTTTGTTCTCTCTCTGCTGTCTTCCTGGCATCTTCAACTTTGTCCTCCAAACTTTGTAGTTCTTCAGTCCAGTATGGTTTGTAATTTTTCCTCGCTCCTCTAGGAATGGACTCAGTGGCTGCCTGTATTATCGCTCTGTTTAGACTTTCCACCATTTGCATTATGTTGCCATATCGTGTATTTATGTTTTCACAATATTTGTCTGTTAGTATGGCAAATCTGTCCCAATCTGCTCGTTTGTAATTCCAGCGGGGCAAGGGCTTTTGCTCATGTGGAACATACTCCATATTCATTACAAGCTTGATTGGTCTGTGGTCACTACCTGCTGATTGGCGATCGATTTTGTGGAGGATGTCTCCTGTGCAGAAAGCTAAGTCTGGAGTAGAAGTGGTAAGCCATCATCTGGAGTAGAAGCTCGGTGTGTCATCCGCTTGGATGAGTAGATGGAGATTTGAGTCTATTTCCCAGTCCTCCAATTCATCTCCTCTTTTGTCAGTATCTGGGTATCCCCATCTTTCTGAATGGCTATTAGTCTCCGACAATAATGCAGTTTGTGTCAGTTATTTTCATGTTTGAGAGTGTAAGGTCCTTATCTGCTGGGCTATACAGATTGTAGATTCTTATTTTCACGTCCTTTATCAATATATCAACACCTATAATTTCCGTTTGGTTGTCAGAGATCACAGATACTTCGCTGCAAGGTATTGTATTTCGTGTAAGTATTAGAACTCCTCCTTTGTGTCCTTTGCGGTCGAAACGTGTGGCCTGATATCCTCTGACTGAGAATTTGTGATTGGCGTTGAGGTGTGTCTCTTGAATGCATGCCACATCTATTCTATCTTTATGAAGATGCTGTGTTAGGGAGTCTTTCTTCTTGTAAACTCCTTCGGCATTCCACTGTAGTATGTTGAGTGTCCGAGGTATTTGGTCAATAGCTCTTAACCTACTCCTCTGTGCCTTGACTCCACAGCACAGGGGAAGGTGACCACCAGTAGTCATGGGTGGACCCCCTTTGAGGCAGGGGGCCCGGCACTATCGCCGCCTGATGGGACTTCACGGGATTAGCACCATATCGATTAATTTTGATTTGTGACATCATGAATTAAGTTACGTTGCACTGCTTTGTCAAGCCTGTGGCTCAGTACATCCGATTTCGACAAGCATTTATTCGGGATGCTTTCCCTAGCCTTTGACTGTCCCCAGTCTACCTACAAGGCAGCAGGTTTTACGTTGCACTGCTTTGTCAAGCCTGTGGCTCAGTACATCCGATTTCGACAAGCATGTATTCGGGGTGCTTTCCCTAGCCTTTGACTGTCCCGTCTACCTACAAGGCAGCAGGTTTGTGTGTCTCTTCGTCTGGTCCCTCTCCCTTGACCTGTCCGACATGGGTGGCCCTACCAGTAGCTGTGCTACCGTCGGCATAGCTCTTGGGGTCATTGGGACGCACAAGCCCCTCTACCTCGTCACGGTGGACACACAGCAGAGGGGCCATAGATCTGAAAGATGCATTTGAATCAGCAGCTGGAATTTAATCTTCACTCACTCCATGTCCATTAGATACCGTCTGCCCTGTTAACAAGAAGGGCTGTGCTCTCAGATGTGGCAGCTGGTTGTCAGGTCTGATCGTAATAAATCCAGGCTTTCCTCAAGGTTCTCCCACATCTCCAGTGTTCCTCAATGTCTGCACAGTTATAATCACTGATGAATAATGAAATGGCAACAGTGGAATCCCCCTTGCAGATTACATTCTGATGTACAGCCAGGGAAAAGACCAAGCTAGTGTCACTTAAGAACTACCACAAGAAGTGGATAGAATCAGTCCATCCAAAGCTACCAGTCACATGGTTCCCACTAAATAATTGTGCAGTGCTGTGTAAGGATGGTTCAGTGATCTGTAGAAATTGTAGTGCATTGGCGTTCTCAGCAAGCTTACGTTGCAAACTGTCAATGATGCAAGTGGTGATTTTGCCATGACAATAAGCAGCCTTACGATGGAAACTGGCTGTAATCAGTGCCCTGGATTGGTGCAACACATGATCAAAAAGGTCCAGACTGGCCTCATATTACATAAGTTGATTAACACACTGAGCACACCACAATTTGTCATGCTTACTTTCATCTATGTAACTGGTGACTCGGGCGTGTTAGGCAACAAGCTAACCAACATTTGGCGAACATGATGATGCAACTTGAAGCATTCCAGAGTCTAAACATTAGCAAGTTTTTGATATTTAGTAAACTACTGTATAATCACTGACAGCTTCAGATTTCAGCTTATTTACAACAAAAGTGACCTGGTACATAAACATTTGTGATTTAGTTTTAGTCTCCTCCTCTCCTTGCTAAGCATAATTTGCTTTCAGATTGAAGAGTCATCTGAAGTTATTTTGTATTCTTCACATCGTGGTTTTTAGAGCCTGAGATGTTCTGTCAATTCATCATTTGCAGGGCTGATCTCTTACTGTGATGTGCTAAAGTTCTTGATCTCTGCCTGAAGGACTGTCTTGTGATATTGTTACATGACCAATCTGATTTGATGGTTTTTTATGTAGTCTACCACTGTCACTTGCTTTCTGATATCATAATTTTTTATGTTTGTCTCTTCTTGCTAGATTTAGATAGAATTTAACTTTAACAGTTCATTTCTGATTTTACTAATTTTGTTTGTTAAAAATTAATGCTTGAAATTATAGAAAGGGGGAGAATTACTTGTCTTGCACTTATTTGTTTTTAACGATGATTTTGGTTTTCTTTGATCCTGATAGGTCTGGCATTTGATGACTATGACCTTGATTATTACACAACACTGTTTAAAGAGAAAGTAAAGAGAAATCCCACTAGTGTTGAATGCTTTGATCTTGCGCAGTCTAACAGGTGATTTTATTTATTTCACCATTAAACATATATATTTTATAATATTCAAGACTGTTGGCTAATGTTATTACTTTAAGAGTGACATAGTGTTACACAAACATCTAATGTTGATACACAAATTTGATCAGATTGTAAACTTTCACTTAAAATGTAACACCATTCACACATTAGTTTGTCTTTTGTTTCTAGAGACATTAGTTTATGTCTTTTGTATCTAGAGCTCCCAAGTCATATTTTCACTCTCCTTTCAATATATATCAGTGAAAATGATACGAGTGGGCTTCAAATGAAAATTTGGTGTTTTTGGTTGAATATATTCTGAAAAGGTAAAGAACAAATATATCATTTTTTGATGTAGATGCCACTGTATTCAATGCAAGTCTTCAGCGCCAATAAAGTGCTAGAATTCCTGTAGAAAAATTGACTTGTTCACTACTTGGTGTGCCTAACCTGCTCGTGAACAGTCTGTTGTAGAAGTCATGCTGTTTTGAAACTTCCTACTCCATTCATACACTTGCTGGACTAACAGGCATGCATCACCATATTATATTTGCCGATAAATTTCTATAGGTTTCACCCCTTCACTGATTAAAAAAAAACCAGATAAAAGGACGCTGCTCTTCTTTGGTGCATGTCGAAGGGAAGGCAGCCATCGTTAAACTTTCACCATGTTCTTCTGCACCATCATGTCATGCGCCTAACACTCTTGATATCCATAAGGCCATCCATCCATCCATCATGTGCCATGCCGGTAAGCGTGGGCTGTCATGTTCTGCCATCTCACTCGATCACCAGAGTCGTGGATCAGCTCCGTGTTTCTGTCTCGACCATGCCACAAGGCCAAGCCATCCAGGTACTTGCTTCTAGGTCTTCCCCTTGGTCTGTTCCCCTTGATCTTACCAGTTGTCACCAAGTTCTCCAAATCATCTCTTCTCATAACATGCCCAAAAAATTGTGTGACTGTCTATGTCTAATGTCTCTAATTAGTTTACGATCTTCATTTGTTTCTTAAAGGACCTGCTAACCATGAAAAAAATTTCATTCTATAACATTTAATTTCTATGTTCTGTTATGGTATAGGGTTTGATACTGAAAACTGCTGATCAATAAAATACTGTCAAATTGACTCTGCACTTTAAGGCGATGCTAACCGTAAAAAATGTAATTCCATAACACTTAATTTCTATGTTCTTTTATGGTATAGGGTTTGATATTGAAGACTGCTAATCGATAATATATTGTCAAATTGACTTTGCACTTACGGTTGCTATGGAAACCAAGATAAACAGCGGCCATATTGAATTTCTTAATGTACCTCTAAAACATTTATTTTTTAATATACAGGCTAAATTCTTTGGTTTATGTGTAAATAAATAGACCCTTTACAAGTTTAGTAGAAAATATTAATGATATCTCTTTGCAGTTTTATTTTTCATAATTTGAAAATTTTAATGACATTTTTCATGACATTTTTGTGTTTTATTTAGTGCAGCACAAAAACTAAAACTTAATTTTGAAGATTGATCTACTCACAATGTAAGTGATATAATAAAGAATATCTCTGCAAAGTTTGATTAAAATCTAACGAATAGTTGAAAAAAAATTGTACCCTTGTATGTACCTACGAAATGAGAAAACGGGGAAAACCTAATTATTTTTGTGTTTTTTATTACTAATACACTCTTTTACAGAGAAAAACAGTGTAAAACTGTACCTGACTGTTAAAATAGTCCTGCTGAATATGCAGGACCTCCCTCCAGGGCATGCAGCTCACCTTGTCTCTTCAGTTTGGCCGCTCGTACAGTGTCGCGTCTTTTAGTTTGTTTGTCCTTCTTGTACTTCAGACTATTTCTTACTTGCTTCTGCATCCTAAATGTTCCTAGTCTCTGCATATGCAGGCCTGTAGAAAGTCCATAAACCTGCGCAGTGTCTTGGGCAGCATCAGCTCCAAAGTTGAACTCTCTTGCTGCAGTTACAACTGCAAACTGAACACGCTTGCGATAGGCAAAGTTGTCTTTAGTGCATCAGGCCCATATCAAGCTGTATAAACACTCATTTGAATTCTGAGTTTGTCCTGACACACATCTACTAAGTAGTTTAGTGTCAGACAGCCTTTCATAAATTGGCAACATATTTCTCAAGCTTGTCACGGTTGAGCCATGTGTTTAACATCTTGTCATGAGGACCAGGGATCTGATGCTTAGCCAGGGCGGATTGAAAAAAACACCAAGATTGCTCTCCACTTGGGCACATTTCATGACGTGGACTTTTGTCTGTTGAAAAACAGTGATGCAGTGAAGCCATAACACTTTTCCTCATGGACTCTACACTTGTGTTGTTTTGTATGGCTCTATTGTAATAAATTGTCTGCCTACGAATGGCATTTTGTGTAAGCTGACCTTTCCCGCGTCCTCCTAGGGTCACACTTTGCTTTCGGCAGTCAGCAACAACATTGCGGAGTGCTGTTCCAAGGCGTTTACTGACATGGTTGATACACTCCTCTTTGTCTATCTGAATGTCATTCCCATATGGTTTGATCTTGGTAAGTTCCGCAAATGTTTTGGTGTCACCATCAGAAAGTATTGACGTGTAGTAAAGTTTATGACGGGTCACAGACCGTCGCCACAGCACCCTTGCAGCCTCCACCTCCATCATTCCAGCAGATCCTGTGAAATTATCACAGTTTAGAAGATGTTCTGCCTTCCATGCTGCAAATTCATCTGGTTTGTCCCTGGAAAGTGTCTTACCAGTGGTTTCACACACCTGACAATATGTGGACATAACATGGGCATCTATGCAAAGTCCTGTAAGAACATCCACTGCACAACCAACTCCCAATGTGGGTTGTGTGGTCTCTAGTCAACCAAGTGCCATCAAAGCTGACACTATTATCTAGCACATCATTGTCATGTAGAGTTATGCCTGACTGTTGTGCGTGAGCCTGTCGAACATACTTTACGGTTTGAGAGAAAACATGTCCTCCAGATCTTCTATCTTTGAATATAGTTTATTCGCTTTGCTGTGAAATGTTTTGTGATGAAGACCTTGCAGGTTCATGTTTTCACAAAAATTATTGAATGTTGTTGCACCCATCCCACAAACTAATGCTGAATATACTGACTGGCTGTTGACAGCAAAAGATCTATCCCCATCATTACTTCTTGCAGATAGGTATCTTCCACACACTACTTCTTCACAACAAGAGCAGTAAACCTCTGCATACACAGCTAATCCCTTGGCTTTCTTGCTGTCAGTTTTCAAAATAAGACTAGCATTTTTACAAACTAGACAACATAACATTTTGATTATTGCCTCAATTTCTGAACAATCAACTATTGCTCTTTGTTCCCGTTTTTGATATCCATTGTCGTCACCAGAAGCATACTTGCTGCTAGTGGATGTCGTGTATTTATACATATCTCTTTTAAACTGGCTTCGGGTTATAAAAGAATCACTTCCACAACTTTGAGAAGAACACGATAGCACTGATTCATTCAGATTCACTGTCAAAACACTTGGATTTGGAAGAAGTGGCATGTGCACTTTAGCTGGGTCGCTTTCAGTAGTTTCAGAATTGTCTGTATCGTTTACAACGTTCTGATAGGCTTTTTGCTGCTTACGAGCATTTGCGAGGTGTAGTCTGAGAGATTTCTTACATTGAGTAGATGACTGAATGTTAAATTTCTTAGAACGAGGCATATTTCAATGTGTGTCAGTCTGTCGTCAACAATGAACGTTCAGCACGTCGCGAGGTGTAAACAACACAAAGCCGCCATTTTGGAAACCCACGTGATCAATTTCAGCCATCGGCGAACGCGGATTGCTTACGGTGTTCCATATATGGAAGTTTCTGGAAGATGATAGATACGAATAAACCCGATGTACACAGAAAAGTTTCCGATTAGACGAACTCAGAGTTTCACGAACAGTTACGGAAGATCACGACGTTTTCAGTGATACCCGACACGTGCGTGTAGTGTGTTCCCGATATATCGTTGCTAGGGTTTGAAAACCGTCAATTTCGCAACAATTTTCAATAAGTAGACAATTTGACACCTAGGGTGGGTTCAGTAAAATATGAATATTGCATTAAAATAACAGTTTTTAAACAAAAACAAGTACCGAATCTGATAGAAGACATGATAAGGTGTCTAAAAATGAACTATTCCAAAAATAGCAAAATTGACCAAAAATCGATGTTTTTACTGCCGCACATCGCCTTAACGGTTGCTATGGAAATCAAGATAAATAGCGGCTATATTGAATTTCTTAACGGCCCTCTAAAACAGTCATTTTTTTATGTACAAGCTAAATTTTTGGTATATATAGACCCTTAGTTTAGTAGAAACTTTTAATATCTCTTGGCATTTTTTTCTTTCATAATTTGAAACATTTTTCATGACAATTTTTGTGGTTTTTGACTGCTGCACAAAAACTAAATCTTAATTTCAAAGATTGCTCTACTCATAAGTAATACAATGAAGAATAACTGTGCAGTTTCATTAAAATCTAATAGTTTAAAAAAAAATTGTACATAAGTATAAAAAAACTGATGAAATGAGCAAACAGGGAAAAACTAAATCTTAATTTCAAAGATTGCTCTACTCATAAGTAATACAATGAAGAATAACTGCAGTTTCATTAAAATCTAATAGTTTAAAAAAAAATTGTACATAAGTATAAAAAAACTGATGAAATGAGCAAACAGGGAAAAACATATTATTCTTGTGTTTTTTAATACTAATAATGTTATCTTAATGCTAAAAATGCTTATTTTACACAGAAATATAGTTTACAACTGTACCTGACAGTAAGAATAATCCTCCTGCATAAGCAGGTCCTCCCTCCCAGGGCATGCAGCTCACCTTATCTCTTCAGTTTCGCGTCTTTTAGTTTTTAGGCTATTTCTTACTTACTTGTGCATCCTAGATGCTCCTAGTCTCTGCATATGCAGGCCTGTAGAAAATCCATAAAACTTGACAGTGTCTTGGGCAGCAGCAGCTCCAAAGTTGAACTCTCTTACAACTGCAAACTAAACACGCTTGAGTGAGGCTAAGTTGTCTTTAGTACATCGAGCCCATATCAAGCTGTGTAAACACTCATTTGAATTCTGAGTTTGTCCTGACATACATCACAGCATCTTCACAGCATACTTTTAAAAGTAGTTAGTGTTTATGATGATATAAACAGCAGAATTAACCAAAAAAAAACTGAACAGTAAAGCCAGCATGCTAGAAGATTTGTCCACTTCCATCTGGACTACCACAGGTCCGCATGGATAAGAACGTGTGTTCCTAAACATCCGGTGTGCCAAGGTTAGAGGTTCAACCCCTACACTGGACAGCTGGAGTAAAACGTTGACCTGTCCTTGACTTGGGGACGTAAATTACTAGTACCTCTGAAGTCAGAGTGGGTTTGCCTGATGGCGAGGGACACTTAATAGGGAAAGCTAATCCACATGCAAAATTCAGTTCATCACTACTATAGTGTGTATGGACTATGCTTGAGTTCAAAGCGAGTGAGCACAAAAAAGAAAAAAAATCTGGGCTGCCTAAGGAAACTAGCGAATATAAAATGACAAGAAAAAGTGACAGATGTAGTTCTATCAAGGACTGGCATGAAACATCTACACTGTTTAGCAAAACTAGAATTTGTTGACAATATGTATATGTATTTTTATAAATCATATGTGAAATTTACATCAAATGTCTTTCTTACAAAATGACTTTACAATTCTGTATGTGATTACTGATTTATCTTCTAGTGAACACAGTCGTCACTGGTTTTTCAAAGGCCGGTTATTTGTGGATGGTTGTGAGCAGCCTCATTCTCTATTTTCAATGATCATGGAAACGCAGTTGGCAAGCAATGATAACAATGTTATCAAATTCAATGACAACAGCAGGTCAGATTTTATCTGTTTTAGTTTCCCAATTGTAACTTTCTTGAAAATTGAATATCTTTTCTCATGGCATATACTATCTTTAAATGATTTATGTCAGTAGGTAGTTTATACTGAAACACTTCAGTTGGTCTGCTCTTTAAAGTTCTGGATACATTTCCAAGTCAGGTTTTAACAGGCTATGTATAATTTGTTTTGAAAAACAACTTCAAATACACATTAGAGCACCAATTTTATCTTTCATATGTGACTATGTGAAATAATCAGTGAAACCAGGTTTACTATCCTTTGCCATGACGGGTACACACCAAGAAGAGGATACATAAGGAGAGAAACTGGATTTCCAAAAGAACATACCAAACTAAACCATTGGCACTAAAACCAAGAGAAACCTTCGACGTCAGAGGACAACAAGTAAACAGACGCTGTGAGATTCTTCTGCGGAGTGGATGTGTTTTCGTGGAGCCCGTGTTTGGTGAAGAGAGGGATGCGATGATTGCGAGGCTTGACGAATAGATAACAGGAGGAAGAATCTATTGAAGGATATGATCAATGAAAGGACCGAACCTAGACCAATCCTGAGTTTGGAAACTGCGGATTAGAAGATTGTACGTCAAGATGAAACTGGATAATCTTAGGGAAGTTTCATAGATACTAAGTTAAACTTCGACCCTGTATAAAGGGCGTGTTAATAGTATAGGAGACTATTGCCTATTGTTATTATTCGGCACACTATTAAACGTGTGATATCATTCACCGGATTGCGTAAATCTGTTTCTGCATTCATTTTCCGAATTGAAGGTGAGAGTTAATTATTACATTTTCTCTGTTGACGAGTTTACTGCGATTGATGTTAATTTCTACATTCAATTGTTAATGAAGTAACATCAAGGCATCCTTGGCCTCAGATGGTGCACAAACTCTGCACTAACAAAACACAAGCAAGTTGCATGGTAAGTTTTTGCAAACGGCCGAGAAGAAGTGAATGAAGGCAGAATTCAGTGGAAACCCACAAATACATGGATTCAGATTGGACCAGGAAGCTGTTAAGATACGGTGAACTAGCGCCAGCAGCTGCAACATCACAACAGCCTTGAGTGGGGCTGTCTCCACAGCGCATTACAACATTTGTTTGTTTCCTATTAGAGCGATGATTCAATGTAACAGATTCAGTGCCAAACAAAATGTTCATTTGGATCAAACAAACATGGAGGCAGAAAATGGAAAGTAGAGGACGTTGAAATCAACCCCAGCGTGATTTGACTGTTTGTTACGGCTTGCTGAATTACCAACGTTCATACTATCGGAATCCACAGTGGTCTAATTCCAAATCATCTGCGCCTGATTTCAAACCATTGACTCTGCCTCTGACCCTCACTGCCTCTAAGCCACACCGTCGGCTACATAATCAGTGAATTCACAGACCAGACACCGTCTAGTTTTGACAGCAAATATGTGGTAACATCTATAACGAAGGCACCATCTATCGTCATGAAACAGCGAGTTTAGTTAGGTGGTTTTGTCATGGTTGTGTCCCCACGTAGCTGATTTCAACAGACATTTGTCATGGATTTGACTTTCCTTGCCTTTAAATGACCCCTGCTATATGCAGACTACAGGCGTGTGTCTCGTTTATCTAGAGTTTAGTTAGTTAGTTAGTTAGTCGCGGTTCCAACTTCACAGCAATGGTTCATCCCCATTATGCTCCATTCCTGTGCCAGTGAATATCACACAAAACACTGCCCAATGTGAAAAGTGGAAAAAACAGGAGTATCTAGAGCTTATCCTAATACAATCTCTGAAACACTTGGGTAGACTTCCGGTTGCCAACATGGCAGTTAGGCATTGAACCGTTGGGGCCTGTGGCGTGTTTACGCTTGTGGCTACGGTTTGCAATCACATTTTCCTCAAGATGGACTGGTAGTACATGGTTCCATCGCCCTGCTACTGAGTGCGTGGGCGACACCGTGAGCTGTGAAATTTGCATGGAATGCTTTTACATCTGTCATGTACAGTGACCTGCATGTTCGGAACAATGGCTGCCGGTTGTTGCTGAATTGACTGGTTTACCTTTTCGATTCACGAGTGCATTTTTTGGGAGACTCCTGGGAGTCGGCGCTAAAGCTGTGGAGTTTGTGCTTTGTGCGACACTTTCGGCAGGTCGCCCAGCGGTAAGAGACCAAGCCACGTGAGAAAACCCGGGACATTGAGGTCTTTCTGGTGACTGCCGAGTCCATCGACGATGAACTGTGGTATTCGTGGATGAATTTTGTGTTGGCATTATGGCTGCAGCATTATGCACAGTGTACCTGTTGGATTGCCGAGACTCCTGTCTATTCCACTTTTCACATTGGACAGTGGAGAGCATTTTGTGTGATGTTCGCTGGCACAGGATTGGAGCATAATGGGGACGACCCGTTGCCGTGAAGTTGGAACCTCGACTAACTAACTAACTAAGCAAGTTGCATAGAGTACTATGGATCACTAACTTTTGGACTTTACTTAGGGGAATATGTGATTCTTGCATGGGTCTTGTGTGAAATTTGTCTTGACTTGGTCATGCAATACGGTATACGTCATGGCAATACAGTATGTCAATCAAGTGCTCACTCCAAAGTGAAGGTTGTCTGCAATGGGCCACCATTTTCTGGTCCTCCCTGACTGGCAGATTGCTGTTTATCATCACTTGATGTTATCTTCCCACTTGTATTTCTCCCTACCTTTTGCTCATCTACTTTTAGCTTTTCTTTGCACTAAAATCTTTATAAAAGTGTAGTAGAGACAGAGACCACTTTTAATTTATTGCTTTTTCTCAATTATCTAAGAGTTTTACCCAATCTCTTTTCATTTAAGGAAGCAAATGTATGACATTTTAACTATATGATGTCAACACATCTTGCAGAACAAATTTTAACAGAGACAGATATTGAGTGAAAGCTCAACTTTAGACAAGGGTGCTTTATGGGTTTACAGATCATAATTCAGTCAAATGCCCATGATGTTGAATTTGAGATGATTGTGTTTGTTGAGCTGGAAATCTAAAGCCATGTATTTAAATAGTTATACATCATAGTAGGATGCTCACCCTAGCAACATAAGATTGCAAAAGCCTGAGGACATAATTGAATGCCATTTGAATGTCGAAGCAAGAGAAACTACCTCGTCTATCTCAAGAAACTCATCTTAGCTGATTTGCGGGAAGATCTAATGGTGATACTCCCAGGCCAGCATGTCATCTTTGCAAACTGAGTAAGAGAACAATGAAGAAACAAGTACAAGTTATGGCGTTGGTGGTTGAAAGGGTTAAGCAGCTTAACGAGCCTATTGCACAATACCGGCAAACAAATAAAAGTAATGTTGGGAACATGCATCTTTCCTGTGGCAATATTCAGATGTGAATCTTGGACCATGTTACAACCACTAAAGAATAAAATTGAGGCTTATGGACTTAAATGCTGCAGAAAAATCCAGTCTCATGGATCAAGAAGAAGAAAAGGTTGTCAAGGTCCGAAAATTATGGACAACTGGCTCATACGCAGCATCATGTCTTGGAAACCGAAATATTATTAGTCACAGTGGTTTACAAAGAACTATACTGTAAGGTATGGATCCTGGAAGAAGAGGCAAGGGTCGACCAGCGTGACAGTATACAGTGTGGCTACGGAAATTTACAGGGCAGGAGAACTGGCAAACAATTGAGAATTTGACCACATTTCAATCATGTGTATGTGTGCTGTTATTTACTTGTTAACAACGCATATTGCTAAATGAGGTTCTTGTCTGTGCTATATGTTAGTACTTTTCTTAATGTTCTTAGTGCCATCAAAGGTTTTCCAGTGGAATGTTTAGTTGCTGACAGTGCAGTTGGACCATCCGTGCTAAATGTGAAGAAAGAACAAACAAGGCATATTATATTCACAGCAGAAACTCATAATTTTCCTACAGGTAAATATTGTCTGTTGAAAATAATTACAAACTGACAATATCTTATAGGTATTAATTTTGAAATATTCAGGGTTTCTTTAACCAGTTAATTAGTAGATACTTTAGACATAATCTATCCATTACATATGGGGCAGATCTGTGGTTAACATTCACAGTGCCATGAAAGATTTTCCAGTGTAATGTTTAGTTGCTGACTGCAGTTGGACCATCCATGCTAAATGTGAAGAAAGAACAGACAAGGCATATTATATTCACAATCAGATATAGTCGTTAGATTATCCTCACTGCACACTGAACTATTTAGTCCATAAGTGCTTAGATCCTCTCCTCACTATCTCCTGCTGGTGACACCAGCTTGTGTGTTGGTTTACTGTTCTTTGGCTCCCTCTATATCACTCTTGTCTGTCTTTTCCCCTTTGTGGCTTCTTGTTCTTGTGGTCTGGTCAAGGTTACAGACCCACCCGCAGTCATCGCTTATACACATATTTTTTGCCCTTTTAATCCTGTAACTATGCCATGATAAAGAATGGATTTCCCATCATTCACTATTTGATTATGAAGTTTGAAATGGTAGAAGCTGCTTGCAGGGAGTTGCTTTGTGCTGCTACCTGCCTTTGTGTGTTCGTATGGCTTTTTCATGCAGTAGGATTTCACAAAAGTGCAATATCTCCTTACATAATTGACATAGGGACTTCAGTCATTTTCATGTTGCCAGCTCTAGCACTGGGAGTCTCTGTGGTGAAGTGGTCAAGCCGTCTGACTCGGGTTCTGAAGGTTGTGGGTTCAATTCCAGGCCACGGCCTTCGGTTCACGAATGCAATTTTTTAAGGCTCCTGGGGGTAATCGCTGGAGCTATGGAGTTTGTGCTTTGTGTGACGCTTTCCGCGAAGCGGAAAGAGAGTGAGCCATGTGGGACAAAAACTCGGTGTAATGAAGTCGACCCTGTCGACCTTTTTTTTTTTTTAAAGCTCTATCGTAATGTTTAAGAACAAGTAAATGTAAAAAACAAAACTCAGGAAAATGCAACAGCTCAACCACCTAACCCCCATGTTGGGGGCCAAATTCCTGTTGTAAAATGTTTTACTGCAAACAAACTATGAACATCACTTCAACCTCAAATGAAAAACGGCTGTAGCTCGTATGCATCTACAATGATGTGAGAAGGCATTATCAAGTCAACAGAGTGACTGACACCATTTGAAAAATACCACATTTAAGGTCAAATATGTTAACATCACAAATGAACGATGTTCTACGCCATATGCAGCAAAAATCTAAATCTTGTAATCAGTGCTGCAAAACATCCTAAAGCAGCTAAAAGCTGGGGGGCAGAAAGTTCAACAAGAAATAGTATACAACTGGGTGACCTGAAAACGTGAACAATAAGTGTATATATCAAACAGAAGCTGAAAAGACAGAGCAAATTGACATATTAAGAAAGGACAATGCAGTGACCAATAAAACATAAACAGAAGACTTTAAATAGACAAGTGCCAACAGAGGCAAACTGAAATAGCAACCAAAAATACCATTATCATTTGCAGAACATCACTCACATCATGGTCCATCAAAATGTTTCTTCATCCTTTGCTACTTCTCCCGCCACATGCATTTCCATGCCCAAGGTGTCTGCTATGTCCTGTGTCCATCTTCTTGCTAGCCGACCCCTGCGTCTTCCAGCATGCCTTCCATCACTGTTCTTTCCAGACCCCTGTGACATGTAATATGATCAAAGTATTTCAGTTTAAGAGACATGATGCTGTTTATGGGTCAGAATAAAAAAGTAATTAACACGTGGACCAGTTGATAATAATGCTCCAATACAGACAGGAAGAAGCATGGGCAGGACTGATGTAAAGACAGTACAAATTCTCCTAGTGGGTGCTGATGGGGTTGACCAGACCAGATGTGGCTAGATCCCCCATTAGCTTGAGACCGTGCAACCTCATTATCCTGTTGCGCTACTTTATAGGAGGGGTTGACTGGGCTTATGGACCATTGGCTGGCTGCTAATATTTACTTTTTTGCCATTCTAATGAAGTGCTAGCCTACTCTATCACCGCTGGGTTGCAATGCCTGGCCTATGAGCATCCGGTGCATAAAACTCAGATAGTTAAGAATTGTCTTTAGTTTTTTTTTTTTTTAAACTTGAGAACATTTATCATTTGTCTACAAACTTTTCTCCATGTCATGCTTTCTGATCTTTTCTGCTCATTTTAGATTCTAAATATTTGCATATGGGTATTTTCTCTGTTTGGCATTATTTCGAATTTTCATTCTTTAATTTATTCTTTTGTTTCTTGATAGTTATTTCCTCCATTTCACTTTTTACCTGTATTTGCTAAGGCTATTTATCTGGTAGTGCAGGAAAATGTTGCATTATTAGCTTATGTTGTTTCTTATGTTCTTTACAACTAACAGAAACTTGTCCTTATAGGTGTTGCGCCATTTGCTGGGGCAACCACAGGCACAGGTGGTAGAATAAGAGATGTTCAAGCAACGGGCAAGGGTGCGCATGTGATTGCTGGAACGGCTGGCTACAGTTTTGGCAATCTGAATATACCAGGTTGTATTTCATTTCATATCTCATTTAATTAAAAACATGTAATAATTGTTTGTTGTATGTTGGTATCATGTGGCCAATTAATTTATTTAATGAACAGTAGAGAAGGATACTACAATTATTATTAATTGATTTTGTCTTAGTTACTATTTTAACCCCTTCTGTGCTAGAAGGCTTAACCTGACCTATAGTCCCAGTAATTATTTTAGCTGTTTCTGGCTCAAACATTTATTACTTTAAAATGACTGCCAGGGAGAGAAAGAGTTAAGAAAATAATATTATGTGTGGAACACAAGGTGGGTTACTGGAACTAGACTTGAGTTAAGCATTGAATCAAAATTGTGGCATACAATTATTTGACCTTATGGCTTTGTAACTACTACAACATATTAGTGTGTTCTGGACCTGGAGTTTCTTTGTGTTTGCTATTATATTATGAATGACTCATTCATGCATGATAGCAGTGTTCTGTCTTTGGGCAGCACACCAGTGGCAAATGTAAGTTAGGGGGAAAGTAAAGAGGACGTATTTCATCACCCTTATATGGTTCCATGTCAATGGCATCAGGCTATCTTTATCAGAGCATTGTGTGCAAATTACAAATGCAGTGAATCCAATACTTTCAGTCAATGTTTTGATGCATAGAATGTTTGTGACATATAGGTCCATGACAGTCACTGAGGAGGAGAAGTTAGATATGCAATTTTGTGGATAGTTTCACTGGTGCTATACATTTTAGATCTAAAATGAAAGCTGTTGTGTTAAGGTAATGGCCTTAACTTAAATTTTAAAAAAATTAAAAAAACAAGTATAGGATTCCATTTCACAGAGGAATTACATGAGGATCACATGAATTACAAGAGGAACAAGATGTGATGAGATCCTCCAGTTAATCTCTGGTATTAGCACTATTTTTACCATAAAATTGAAGATGTAATCTTATATATATTAGGAGCGGCTGGCCAAGTGGCTAGAACACCAGATTCTCCTTCAGGAGACCTGGGTTCAAATCCTCGGTAAGGTTTGGGATTTTATTCTGTCGGGGGAAAAAAGAAAATCCCAACTTGCACTAGCCAAGCGGCCTTAATTCCTCAGGCTCAAAGACACACACACACACTGCCCCGCCACACACCGTAAGTTACTATCATCATCATCATCATCAAGTGCCGTGCCGGCTGGCGTAGGCGTTCATGGCTCTCCACAAATCTCGGTCTTTGGTGTTCTGGATCAACTCTGCTGATGATATTCCTCCATGCCACCGTCTCAGTCCGTCCAGCATCATTTCTCTTGGTCTGCCTCTGCCTCTCTTCCCCTCGATCTTTCCAGTTGTCACGATGTTCTCCAATGCCTCTCTTCTCATCACATGACCAAAGAAAGATGTTTGTCTCTTTCTTATTGTTGTATATAGTGTTCTAGTTTCATTAGCCTCTTTCAGGCAATCGTTGTTAGTTACTCTGGCAGTCCAAGGAATTTGCAACATTCGTCTTAAAAACCACATCTCTGTTGCTTCTAAGTTCTTCCTAATTTGTTCATTTACATTCCAAGATTCGCTGCCATACAGCAAAACTGGTTCTATATAGCATTTTAGTACTCTCTTTCTTACATTCATTGATAGCGACTTATTGCATAAGATCCTCTTCATTTTCTGAAATGCTGTCTTTGCCTGCCCTATTCTGCTCTTAATCTCTTTTGTACATCTTCCATCTGATGTTATAAGTGCCCCTAGGTATTTAAAATTATCCACTTGGTTGAGAATTTCCCCTTCTATTTCTATGTCACATTTTGGCGTCCCCATTTTCTTTGATATCACCATTGTTACTGTTTTCTTGATATTCAAGGACAGTCCTTTCTGTGCACTCTCTGTTACTACAGTGTCCAACAATTGTTGTAGGTCTGTTGCATTCTCCGCTACCAATACTGTCTCATCTGCATAGCGTATATTGTTTACTATACTGGCAGTAAATGAAAGTTTGTTTGTTTTAATGTTATATTTTCTCCATTTATAGGCTATAGTCTCCCATGGGAGAATAATGAAGATGAGTATCCTGCCAACTTTGCTCTACCGGTTGATGTGGCTGTAGAAGCCAGCAATGGTGCTTCAGACTATGGAAACAAGTTTGGAGAGCCAGTACTTGCTGGATTTGCTAGGTCATATGGGATGAAGTCACCAAATGGAGAGAGGAGAGAGTATATAAAACCCATCATGTTCAGCGCAGGAATTGGAATGCTGGAAAGTGACCACGTGAACAAGGAGATTGCTGACATAAGTAAGTTATAATTTTGTCATATTTTATTCAGTTAAGTTCACATCAATGCATATTATAATCATTGTAATTCAGACATACTGGATCTTAGGTCTGTTTCAAAAGAAACAAAGAGGATTATAATTATCAATCCTTTGACACATTACCTTCTGTGGGATGCATGTAGTGTTAAATGCAAGCGTTTATCAGCTGCTGTTTTGCTCCATATAAAGTGCTTCTTGCATTTGGCACTTGTGAATTTAGCTATTTCTTGTAACTTGAGCTGTAGGTGGTCTACTCGCATGTTAAGTGATGTGTTGTTTTTGAAAAATCTGCTGCATTAACATTCATGTCATCTAATGTTGTATGTTGATTGCAGTATGTTGCACATTTGGACTGGCTGGAATTAAGCCTAGGTTCGTAATGTTTCCACCACAGAAATGAAAGCAGTAGAGTATAAATAATACACACAATTAAAGTTTCTGTGTGTATCGTTTATCATTTCATGTTTATAGTTTTGAAGAAAAAACAAAATTGAAAATAAACTATTGTTTTGTTATTTCAGCCATGGATGTTGTGAAGATAGGTGGACCAGTTTACCGGATTGGATTGGGTGGAGGTGCAGCATCTTCTGTTCGTGTCCAGGGAGACAACAAGGCAGAACTGGACTTCAGTGCAGTTCAACGGGGCGATGCTGAAATGGAGCAGAAGATGAACAGAGTCATTAGAGCATGTATAGAACTGGGGTCACGCAACCCAATCAGAAGTATACATGATCAGGGAGCTGGTGGAAATGGTTTGTACACAAAGTTAAAATGTGAAAAAAAAAATTTAATTACATCCTGAATATATTTGTTTGTAAACTTTCTTTTCAGTTTGTTTGACAAACTCAGATTGTGTTTTAAAAAGTTATACCCAAAGAGACATTTCTATAATACATTGGCACCTTGCCGTCTTGACAGACGATAGTTTGTGCTTTAAAAAGGCATAATAACTTTTACCTATGGTGGTAGCGAATGTGACTGATAAGGCCAATTTGCGCTGTAAATATCTCTTTTTATTTTACAACCAGCGATTCAGATTTTGTCCTAGCCCCAAGCACCCATTGAAGCAGGCAGGCTGTGGCGGATCAGCACACAATTGGCCGGGGGCTGCCCAGCTTGAGGCCGGCGGTAGCTGATCAGTGACACCTGTAGGTGTCTCCCACCATCAAAAGCAACGCGTGCCCCCCCCCCCCCCCCCCCCTGTCTATGCCAATTGACAGGGACTTATAACCCGTAACAGTTGCCTCTCGCTTTGATTCCGAGGCCAGATAAGACCAGGGATGGAGTTATTGCTTCTCCATAGCACAAAGCCTGGGCTAAAATATAGAGATCATGTGTTGCCCATGCAGCATGATCCCTCTCTCGGTCTGCCTAGTTCACTCCAGAGGAAAGGAAAGTGAACTAACTCCCCTACATCTGGAACAAGACAAGCTGCAGAAGCTGCCAGATCAGCAAAGCAATGCCTGTCAGAGCTTCGATCCTAGACCAGCCGCCAACCAAGGCTTAGGGCCTGGTCTGCTCTGCCATGACTTTAGCTTGCATTTCCTCGCACCAGGGTAAAAGAATACACGAAACCAATAGAATACACGAAATCCAATAATATTGATATAGGTACAGCCAATACCAGATTGGGCTCTAGTGAAAATAAATCAAATAGAATTATCTATTGGAAATGGAGTATCTAGTTTGTTTGTTGCATATTCTTTACAGGATGTTGCAGCCAACATGAGCATTTTTATTTTGCTGTTGTGATCTATTGGCAAGTTCGTCCAGTAGTTTGCCATTGCTTTCTGAACGACTGGCACCCATACCATTTCGTAAAAAACCGTGACGTGGCCTGCGGCCAAAAAGCGTGCATCTGAGTTTGAACGTGGGTATTCTGGGTCAAGAACTGCATCTGTAACCCCTTCGCCACGGAGCTGGCAAGTAGTATCTACAAAAGAAAAAAATAATTGTGATAAAGGATGTTTGTAGCAAAAAGGTATAAGAAGCAAAAGCATATTCTTGGAAGCAATACATGCCAATACATGAGAAAAATGTTGGAAACGGATTTAAAATTGAGGATTAAAATACATGCTGTTATAAAGGACAGAAATACAGACCATCATGATGTTCCGGTTTTAATACAGATGTCAATTTCCATGGGATTTCCTCATATTGTACATCAACTTATCTCTGTGTCTCATTAATTAATTAATTACTTAATTAATTCAATAGCATGTCCTTTGCAGAACTTCGCTCCCATAACAACCACCTGGAAAACATCTCTGTCATAAGCAAGATGTCCCACGTCCCATACACCCATCTGAAGATCATCTACCACATCCTGCACCTATCTTTTCTTTGACTTTCCTCCTCTTCTCTTCCCTGACATTTACCCATCCATGATCGTTCTCTCCAACCTTTCATGATGTTTCAAGTGACCAAAATATTTCACTTTTCTTTGTTTTATCCTTAGTATCCAACCTTCTTCAATATCCAGTTCTTGTCATGTAGATTCATTTGTTCTTTTCTGTATCCAAGATATTTTTACAGAAACGAACAAATGAATCCATATGACATGAACATTAATTCAGCAATGATAAATGTGAAAACCGGTTAGTTAGTTTTAATTTTCACACTTGCAGGAAATGTACTGAAGGAGTTGGCAGAACCAGCAGGTGCTGTGATACGGGCTGATGATTTTCAGTTGGGTGATCCCACCATCAGTGTTATGGAGCTGTGGGGCGCAGAATATCAAGAAAGTAATGCAGCTTTAATCAGGAAAGATGATCTTGTTTTAGTTAAAGCTATTGGCCAAAGGGAAAGATGCCCTGTCTATAGTGTGGGATCAATAACAGGATCAGGAAAGGTATGCACATTTGTGTTGTAAGAAACAAGTTTCTTACTTTCTAATATGTTAACCCTTTACCGGACAAAACGCCCGGGAACGTTTCTTACCCCGGATTGCGCAAACCATCCGAAATGGTACGTGACTATTATGCATTGTAAAAAAGCGATCTCTCGGCTTTCCAAGACTTCCAGTTGTCTACTTTCTGTTTCGCCGATAGCTTGACAACGTGGCCGCCATTCGCAAGCGTGTACTTTGAATTGGATTTTTTAAAACAGTTTTTGGGGGGGTTTATGTTTTGTATTTCAAAATGGATTTCGACGATTCTTCAAGTGATAGAGGAGATTTTGCTGGGTTCAGTTTAAGTGCACGAATTTGACAGAATCAGGTAGATATCAGTGATCAGCCGTTACTTTGCGTTAGTAGTCGTGAGTCGGACTTTAAAGAAAGTGATTCAGGATTAACAAACTTAGTACACTTTAAGCAACACATAGTTAACACAACCCAATGACACCCCCTCAATTCCACATGCAGTGCTGAAACAACAGATCACAAGGACAGTCTCCACCACCACTTGCATCACGTGATAGTACAAAGCCACATTGCCCTAGGTGGTGTATGGTAGTCTGTGACACTACTAACATCACACTATAGTACAGAGCCACATTGCCCTGGGTGGTGTATGATAGTCTGTGACACCATTAACATCACATGATAGTGTGCAGAGCCACATTGCCCTAGGTGGTGTATGATAGTCTGTGACACCACTAGCATCACAATATAGTACAGAGCCACATTGCTCTAGGTGGTGTATGATAGTCTGTGACACCACTAGCATCACGTGATAGTACAGAGCCACATTGCTCAAGGTGGTGTATGTTAGTCTGTGACACCACTAACATTACATGATAGTGTACAGAGCCACATTTCCCTAGGTGGTGTATGATAGTCTGTGACACCACTAGCATCACGTGATAGTACAGAGCCACATTGCTCTAGGTGGTGTATGTTAGTCTGTGACACCACTAACATTACATGATAGTGTACAGAGCCACATTTCCCTAGGTGGTGTATGATAGTTTGTGACACCACTAGCATCACGTGATAGTACCAAGCCACATTGCCCTAGGTGGTGTATGATTGTGACATACACTATTGCCACATGAGAGTTAAGGGAAAGGTTTTATAATCTCAGCTGCACTTGCTGCCAAAGTGTGTATTTTGTATCCAATTACAATAGAAACTATTATAATAAATAAATCAATTTGATTATTGCTCGCTGGATTTTAGGAGGCCTGGTGTTCCTTGCCAGTGAGAAGTCGGGTCCACATCGATTGACGGGCGTCAGTTGCGGTGATTGGGCAATCTTGAGCATAGCCTACGATGGGTGACGTTGTGGTGTTCTGTTATGATAATTTGGCTGTGTCCAGTGTGTGCCGCGTGGTTACACACCCGCTACACACGCGTGATCCGGGGCTTGTTTCCAGATCCGGTCAGGGATATGCACTACTGGCGAGCTCAAACGAGAGCGAAACTCGAGTATAGTGCTTCCATATTGACGTGGATAGGCCTTAGGTTCATACCGGAATACGATCGGTGTTGCCGGTGGTGGGTTGTGCTCAATATTTAAATTTCAAGTCCAGAAACAACCAAATAAATCAATAGAAACTATGTTCATACATTGATGAAAACCATGTTTTCTGTACTAGTTTACAGTTGTAGGTTTCTTCTTCTTCTTCGTTCATCCGGAGTTTTTTTTTTTCGGATGTGATTGCGTTGTGCCTGTTTACAGCAGAGCTGCGTTCTTGCGCCGTTAGGCCGACACATCCGACTTCTGCTGGCATTTGTTGACCGGGTTAACCTTCCCGGGGGTTTCTTAGGACGTTTGACTCTCACTGTTGTGGTGTTATCCCCCATCCCAGCTGGTCCATATAGAACAGCCAAAGATCCTGGTCAGCCCTCAAGGGAAGGCAGGGGCAGACCATGGGCATTCCCCGCCATCCAAGGAGGCTTCCATACTTGCAGAGCCGATACATAGCGCTCTGATACTGGGCTCACCCAAGGAATCGTCACGTCCTGCACATGGCTGCTTAGCCTCACTTCCGTATATTGGGCCTTCCGTTCACCATAGGCTGTTCTTCCGGAAACCAGAAGTAAGCAGTCTGCAGATGACATCCACACAGTGAGCTTTCGATTCGGACTTTCCATGTAATGGATTTGCTATCCAAGCAATATTCCATTTCGTGCCACTAGGACACTTTTCCACCTTTTATGAAGCCCACACAGTGGGCTTTTGATTCAGACTTTCCACGTAATGGATTTGCTATCCAAGCAATATTCCATTTCATGCCACTAGGACACTTTTCCACCTTTTATGAAGCCCACACAATGGGCTTTTGATTCGGACTTTCCATGTAATGGATTTGCTATCCAAGCAATATTCCATTTCATGCCACTAGGACACTTTTCCACCTTTTATGAAGCCCACACAGTGAGCTTTCGATTTGGACTTTCCACATAATGGATTTGCTATCCAAGCAATATTCCATTTCATGCCTCTGGGTCTTCATGCACCTTTAAATGTCAACCTGTATGTAGTTAAAGTAAGCTGCGGTCAACTTTAGCTTGTTGATATCTCCATAGAGCTTGTCCTCAAATGAAGCAGGCGTGGGCCAAAATATCTTTCTCTGTTCTGCATACGTTGGGCAATCCTGCAGCAAATGTTTTGCTGTCATTTTTCCAGTTCTACAATTACATTCATCGGTATCTCCTATCTTTAGTTTATTGAACAAGTGGTATTTCAGCCTGTTATGTCCTGTGCGGAGTCTGAAGATTGCTACTTGTTCTCTTCGGTCGAGTTTGTAATATGCATCATCCTTCTGATGGCCTGGATGCTCTGATACCCATTTGGTTCTATAAGTGCTTTTTATCAACCTCTTTGCCTCATTATAGGTTATGTCTATGTCAGGCTGTGGTAGTCGTCCGCCCTCTTTTGCCAGTCTGTCAGCCTCTTCGTTTCCAGGTATACTGCAATGTGATGGGATCCACTGTATTACAACTTTTTTGGATTTCTGGCATAGACCATGGAGTGCTGCTCTTAAGTCAGTTAGTTCTGTGCTGTTATTGCTCTTCAGTATTCAGACAGCTGACTTTGCATCTGTGAAGATAGCTATTTGCTTCTCTTTATTTTCCTCCATCAAGAGCATTTCTGCTGCAGTTTTCAGAGCCTCTACCTCCGCTTTGAAGTTACTTGAAAATTTTCCAGTTGCCACTGAATGTTTTTTTTTCACTCCATTTTTTAAATTTAGGAGAATTCCTCCTCCTCCATTCTCTATTGAATTTTTGGCTGATCCATCTGTATATGCATGGGTCCAATTGCTGCTTGGGTAATGTTCTTTTATGTAGTTTAGGGTTATTTCTCTTCTTTCGGTTTCATGCTGAGTGTTCTTTTTCTCAATACCAGGAATGTTTTCTATCATCTCAGGCAGTTGTTGCTGTCTCCAAGCTGGGAACTTGTCTGCATTGTAAATAGGTTTGACTGTTGATATGTTAAGTATGGGATCTGCCCTAATCTTTCGTTTTGCAGTTTCTACAAAGTTGCTACGCTTCAGTCGTCCCTTTCCAAAACCACTAAACCTTTTATACAATCTTATGTCAATCTTCTAAATTTGTCTGCTTGTTGCTGGGCTCTGCTATCTCTTCTATCCTGCATTGGTTGTAAACAAGTGATCTTTTCAAGTTCATTAATAGGCGTTGTCTTCAGGCTTCCAGTTATGATTCGCATTCCTTGATTTTGGACTCTACTTATTTTGTTAAAGTTTGACTTAGCTGCTGTTGCCCAAGCTGCAATGCCATATTCCAGTACTGGCCTCACCCGTCCAGTATATAACTTCTTGAGAACTTTCTCATCTGCTCCCCACGTTGTACCAGCAAGCTTTTTCATGATTGCCATTCTCTGCCTTGCTCTTGTTCGATTTTTCTCAACCTGTGTTTTCCATGTCAGGCGACGATCAAAGGTGACTCCGAGATAGTTTGGATTTTCTTCATGGCGCAATATTTTTCCATTCAATACCAGCTTAGGTTGTTGAGTTTTATTTGAGAGGGAGAACACTGTGCATGTTGTTTTCTCCTCACTTATCTTCACTAGCCATGATTTTGACCAGTCCTCTAGTGCTAATAAGGCTTGCTGTATTCTGCTGTTAGCTGTACTAATATATTCTTCAGATGTCCATATGGCTAGGTCATCTGCAAAGGATGATGTGTGTACTCTGGCTGGAAAATTTTCTGTGATGTCGTTTATATATGCTAGGAATAATGTTGGTAAAAGAACTCCTCCTTGGGGGACACCTTGCTCCAACAGCATCATTTTGCTGGTTTGTCCTTGTACTTTTGTCCTGGCAGTTCTGTTCTCAAGGTAGTGGCTGATCCATTTGTACATTTTCCCACAAACATGCATTTTTTGCAGTTTTACTTTCAGTCCTTCCTTCCATACTTTATCAAACGCTTTTTCTAAATCTATCCAGACCGCTAGTGTGTGCTTTTTCTCTTGGAAGGCATCCTCTATTTCCTGAGCTATATAGGTTATTTGATCTTCAGTGGATCTGTACTTTCTGAATCCTGCTTGGTGTGGTGTTAAGAGTTTGTTTTCTTCCAGATGCCATGTTAGCCTGCCATTGATAATGCGTTCCATTAATTTTCCTACACAGCTAAGTAGACTGATAGGTCGATAGCCATTTGGTTCTTCCAGGTCTTTTCCTTTCTTTGGGATTGGTATTAGTATAGCTTCCTTCCATGCCTGTGGGACTATTCCCCTCTTCCAGTTGTAATTTAGGACTGCTAGTAGTTTCTTTTTTGCCTTAGTGCCTAGTCCTATTAGCATTTCATTTGTGATTCCATCCTTTCCTGGTGATTTCTTCTTTTTTAGGGTATTCATTGCCTGTTCCATTTCTTCCATTGTTAGATTTGCCATCATATATTCTGCTGCTGTCTCTGTATTTCTATGATGTATCTGTTTGTCTTTGATTGCTTTCTTCTGTTCGGTTGTAATATCAATGTGGTTTGCATTTGCATAGTGTTCCATTAGTGCATTTGCAGCCTTTTTTCCTGTAAGCAAGGCATTTCCTTGTTTAATTGTTATTTGTTTGTTGCTAGGTCCTTCATTGTTCATGGCTTTCACTAGTTTCCATAGTTTGTTTCCATCCCTGTCAAAATTCAGGTTTTCTGTTTTTTCCCTCCAACAATCTCTTGTTGTTTGATTTACTGTTCTTTTATATTTTGCTGAGATGGCTTTGAGAGAGATGTTCGCTTCAATTGTTTGTTCTCTCTCTGCTGTCTTCCTGGCATCTTCAACTTTGTCCTCCAAACTTTGTAGTTCTTCAGTCCAGTATGGTTTGTAATTTTTCCTCGCTCCTCTTGGAATGGACTCAGTGGCTGCTTGTATTATCGCTCTGTTTAGACTTTCCACCATTTGCTTTATGTTGCCATATCGTGTATTTATGTTTTCACAATATTTGTCTGTTAGTATGGCAAATCTGTCCCAATCTGCTCGTTTGTAATTCCAGCGGGGCAATGGCTTTTGCTCCTGTGGAACATACTCCATATTCATTACAAGCTTGATTGGTCTGTGGTCACTACCTGCTAATTGGTCCAGCACATGGCGATCGATTTTGTGGAGGATGTCTCCTGTGCAGAAAGCTAAGTCTGGAGTAGAAGTGGTAAGTCATCTTCTGGAGTAGAAGCTCGGTGTGTCATCCGCTTTGTTGAGTAGATGGAGATTTGAGCCTATTTCCCAGTCCTCCAATTCATCTCCTCTTTTGTCAGTATCTGGGTATCCCCATCTTTCTGAACGGCTATTAAAGTCTCCGACAATAATGCAGTTTGTGTCAGTTATTTTCATGTTTGAGAGTGTAAGGTCCTTATCTGCTGGGCTATACAGATTGTAGATTCTTATTTTCACGTCCTTTATCATTATATCAACACCTATAATTTCCGTTTGGTTGTCAGAGATCACAGATACTTCGCTGCAAGGTATTATATTTCGTGTAAGTATTAGAACTCCTCCTTTGTGTCCTTCGCGGTCGAAACGTGTGGCCTGATATCCTCTGACTGAGAATTTGTGATTGGCGTTGAGGTGTGTCTCTTGAATGCATGCCACATCTATTCTATCTTTATGAAGACGCTGTGTTAGGGAGTCTTTCTTCTTGTAAACTCCTTCGGCATTCCACTGTAGTATGTTGAGTGTCCGGGGTATTTGGTCAATAGCTCTTAACCTACTCCTCTGTGCCTTGACTCCACAGCACAGGGGAAGGTGACCACCAGTAGTCATGGGTGGACACCCTCGAGGCAGGGGGCCCGGCACTATCACCGCCTGATGGGACTTCACGGGATTAGCACCATAACGATTAATTTTGATTTGTGACATCATGAATTAAGTTACGTTGCACTGCTTTGTCAAGCCTGTGGCTCAGTACATCCGATTTCGACAAGCATTTATTTGGGATGCTTTCCCTAGCCTTTGACTGTCCCCAGTCTACCTACAAGGCAGCAGGTTTTACGTTGCACTGCTTTGTCAAGCCAGTGGCTCAGTACATCCGATTTCGACAAGCATTTATTCGGGATGCTTTCCCTAGCCTTTGACTGTCCCCAGTCTACCTACAAGGCAGCAGGTTTGTGTGTCTCTTCGTCTGGTCCCTCTCCCTTGACCTGTCCGACATGGGTGGCCCTACCAGTAGCTGTGCTACCGTCGGCATAGCTCTTGGGGTCATTGGGACGCACAAGCCCCTCTACCTCGTCACGGTGGACACACAGCAGAGGGGAGGTGGTTCTGTCTAGGTCATTCCCAGCAGTGCTATGGACACTACTTTCTGAACTTTTGCAGCCAGCGTAAGGTCACCACACGGAATACTATCTCACCGTGGGGTACCCAGAAACGAGAGAGATGATTGACTAGCTAAGGAAGGAGCAATAGATGAACAACCTGATGTACCTGTTACATACCACCAAAAGAAAGGAATGATCAAATCAGTCAGAAAGCCATCAAGACCTGCTCAAGACAATTACCACCTTATGAACAAACCAGAACAAATCATTATTATGTGCCTTAGAAGTGACCACAATAGATTATGCAACCACATGTATTCAAAATTCAAGATTGGTGAATCAGCCATGCACACATGTGGATTGGGGCCCGCAATCAGCAGATCAGATACTCCAGGACTACCCAAAATACAACATATCTAGGCAAGCCTTCTGGCCTGGAAAAACAACAGTGAAAAATAAACTCTATGGACCACTTAGTGAACTAAGAAAAGACAGATAAATTCATACAAGAGACAACATTTGGTTTATAGACAAATTTCAAGCAAACAAAAGAAGAAGTAGTCTTTTTTGTATTTACACCACATGTACAAACACCAATTATTTCACTTCCTCTACATTCCAGGTTAGAAGAGGAATAATACTAAATGAATGGGGAGAAACATACAGAATTACCAGTTGTAGGTTTGTTTTGTTTAATTAGCTAAGAATGAACGTTCACAGCCTACTTACTGTCCCATTAACCTTCATTTGACTGTGACCTTATTTTCAGATTGAGCTGGAAAATTTTAGAAAAAATGCAACCGATGATGACAGGTCCAGAAAACCAGTGGATTTAAAACTGGAATATGTTCTTGGTTCTATGCCTCGCAAGGTAAGTTTATGATCTGTCATTGTTTTTCTGACTAGTTTAGCAATCATTTTTTTCGTAGCTATATTTCAGTGGATTAACTTTTACTAGGTGGCATTTGTCTGGGAGAAAAACAAAATATAACGGTGAAATTAACATAAGGCACAGTGATTAGTGTAAACTAGAAAATGTGTATGTGTTGACATCAAGATTGCTTTTTTTAATCTTATTGTTTTCAATTTCCAGATATTTGAAATGAAGAGAATCAAGCCAGTTCTGGAGCCACTTAATCTTCCAAATTCGTTGAAAGTGCAAGAAGCATTGAACCGAGTTTTGCGTCTTCCGTCAGTTGCCAGCAAACGCTATCTCACAAACAAGGTAATTTTTAGTGTTGAACTTAGACTTGCCGTTTTAAATGAAAATAAGGGAGGGCAGCTACATTATGATGATTGCTAAACGCTTATTAGCATGGCACATGATGATGATAATGCTGATAACATGCTACTGATCTGAGAAGTACTACACATTTCTCATTGGCATTCACTTTGTCTTGGCCTGTACTTCCTCCTGGGATCTGTAGTTGCAAATAGATGTCAGTTTGGATTCTTTGCTGCCCTCACTGTCACTTAATCTGTTGTTCTTTAGCAAGATATGTTTGGTCTTACAACTTTTTCTCTTTGACAGTGAGTTCAGTGTCTATTGTTTTGCATGTAATTTGTTCCTGTTCTAAACGTAAACTTTACATTATTTAGCATGTTCTCTTTTAACCCTTTACAGGGCAAGCATTTTTCCTATTTCTAACTCTAAACGGGCAAAAATTTTGAGGGTTTTAGTCAGATTTTGGGTAATGTTAGGAAAAAGATCATATCTAATGTGTTAGTGAACAGATAGTAAAATAAAGAGAGAAATGAAGGGGAGTGCATTCAGATTAATAATTGTACTCACGTGTCATGAATAATCCAATCTTGCCTGTAATTTACACATGAACACAAATATTTACAAAATACAACATATTGTTTCTGATTGTCAGTCATCTGTACACTATTTACAAACACTCTACCAAGTTCTCACTGGCCTCCAAGATGCTGGGGAAAACAAGTGTCCTTAAGTAGTGCACTTGGCACACATCACAGCCATATGAACTTTCAATGGTTCATCCTGCAGGGGTAGGACGTTTGGCATTTCTGCACGCCACGCAGGCTTTCTTCCTGCCCTCAAACTTCATGAGCTTGTGATTGTGGACATTTTCTGGGACTACTGCTTGGCCTTTTCTCTTTGATGCAACCTTCCTCCTGCTCGAGAATCCTGGTATGAGTTGTTCAGATACATCCAGAAGGGAGTAGCGTTTGCTGGGCTTTGCTGCAGTCTGCTCGAACAGGATGAAAGCATTGTTTATGCATGAATTGAAGACAAAACTGAGGAGGTAGCGCCAGTATTTTCTGCACTTCAGTGTAGAGTAGTACCCCCTCATTTAATCTGCCTTGTCCACCCCTCCCATGCATTGGTTGTAGAGTTTGATGACAGCAGGGCAGGGTACAAGCTTTCTGATATGAGTGTGCCGGTCCCATCGCTCAACATTGTCCAATGTGTGTGAGGTATTGCTGGAGAGCATGAAGACATCCCTTTTATCATGCCACACAGTAGCAAGCAGATCCTCTTTCTGGAAGACATGATGGTCCCCTTGCTTCATTTTTCTCTTTTCTCTGAATGCCAGAGGCAGATCCTTCCTGTTCTTTCTTACCGTTGCCGCCACATAAGTTTTCTCTTGGATCATATCTAAAGGTGTTATTTTTTTCACACCTGGCACTCCCAACCTCTCGACCAGTAAGAAGCTAAACTGATGAAAAAAAGTCATCAAAATAGAGGTGATAATACTTTCCCAAATAGGGGGCAGCAAGCTGCATCACTATATCATGGCTCAGTCCATGATGAGTGCACCGTCTATTTTGCCACTGTAGACAGAAAACTGGAGGAGGTAGCCAGTTGCTGACTCGTAAGCACACCACACTTTCATTCCCCATTTTGTTGGCTTGACTGGTTGATATTGTTTCAGTGTGTTCCTGCCTTTGAATGGCACCATTGCCTCGTCGATGGCAATTTCTTTCTTAGGCTTGTAACTTGGTAAGAATGTCCTATTAGCAATGTCGATGAGAGGCCAAATTTTGTGGAGGCGATCGTTGCCGTCAGCTGTGTTCTTATCAGCCACATGTAGATACTACTCATCAATTGGCTAAGGAAGGAGCCAAAGAGGAACAGCCTGATGTGTCCGTTACATACCACCAAAAGAAAAGAATGATCAAATCAGTCAGAAAGCCACCAAAACCTGCTCAAGATGACTACCACATTATGGACAGACCAGAACAAGTCATTATTCTGCGCCTCAGAACAGGACACAATAGATTACGCAACCACATGTATACAAAATTCAAGATTGGTGAAACAGCCATGTGCACATGTGGATTGGCGTCGCAGACAGCAGAGCACATACTCCAAGACTGCCCAAAATATAACATATCTAGGCAAACCTTCTGGCCTAGAGAGACGACAGTGGAAGATAAACTCTATGGACCACTGTGTGAACTGAAAAAAAACAGTTCAATTCATGCAAGAGACGACATTGCAGATATAGACATATTTCAAGCGAACGAAAGAAGAAGAAGAAGATACTGCTCCAGCTTCTTGAATCTCTTGAGAGGCATCACATTTTTCACACCTGGCACTCCGTCAACCTCTCATCCGTCAACCAGTGCATTTCTACACGAGGAAGACAGTGGATCCCCATTAGTATGAGCAGACCAAATTAGGCCTGCATTTCGGTTGCGTTTGTTGGAACCCAGCCTTGATCATTTATCTGTTTGATCTTTTGTCTAGCATACACATTTGTTTGATCGGCAATCATTTGAAAAGTTTTCCTCGAAGAGTTGAAGAAAGAAGGCACGCTTAGAATGATCATCAGTTGTTATGTTGGCGCCAGTTTCTTCAGTAAATTCGATTTTCAATGTTGTTGTTTTGTTGCTCCAGCCCTACTTTCTTCAGCCACATTTTCTGAATCAGATTCACTTTCTTCAAAGTCTGAAAGATCTGAAGTGTGCTCACTGCACATGCTGATATCACTGAGATCCAGCTCATTCATCGTCTGGGCGATTTGGCAGCAGAAAGATGTTCAGAAGGCAATGGCAAACTACTGAATGTAAACTTGCCAAGAAATCACAAACAGCCCAAAAATGCTGGGGTTGACTGTGACATCCTGTAAAAGATATGCAACTAACATCTGTTACTGAGGCATAGCCTACCTTTCAATAAACTCACTTTCGCAGTCACCTATTGTACATTCCACAAGCTGGCATGGATTAAAAACTGCAGACTGCAACGTTTTGCTAAGTGGTGTAAACTTCACATTGTTTGTTGTGAATAAACAAACAGGACTCATGACTTCAATTCTCAAGTCATTTTAATACAGCATTGTCATAAAAACAATTGCTTGATTTAATTAAGTATGAAATTTTGACTTATGTTTGTTTGTTTGTTTGGGGACACCATTGTATCATGCTGTTCACCTTTATGTGAACTGATGGAAACAGACTTGCATTGTTGATGTCTCAGTTTGATCTAGAATCCATAAAGGACATGATATCAAACCAAGTAAATAACAACCTGATCTCCCATGGTAAAACCTCGTTTCAAGAGGCATAATCATACACCTATTTGGGAAGCAATGTAGACATTTTAGAATAGAGATATAATAAAATAAGAACACAAAAAGGCAAGAGGTGTATTCATAGAAAATGTGTGGAAGTTACAGGAAGTTAAGCTTAGCACTAAACTTAGAATTTTAACTCCCAATATTAAATCAGTACTGAGTGGGTCAGAAACAGAGAGAATGGCTAAAAGAATTTCTAGTAGACTACAAACATTCACTAATTTGTGCTTAGTGCAGAATAGTGGAGCTAAAGTGGTATGACAGAATCACCAATGATGAGCTCATTTAGAGAACTAAACAAATTTCTCTGAATCGGCATCCACATCGTAACTGAAATGTATGTTTTGCATCTTATGTTTATAGTGCCAACTGCTGTATTTTTAAACACCTTAAATGTCTGCACTATTAATAATTAATTGGATTTTGAAAAGCAGATAAATATGACATGGAAAAACATACTAGAGGGGCTGATATAGCTGGCAGGAACAATGCTAACAGAGATAATACATGTCATTGGTACATGTTAGTTGTCTGCTGGTATGAAAACATTTCAGGTGTCAACGTTATATTAACATTTATAGCCACACAAGGTTTGTTATAGATGGAAGCTGTAGAAGTTTATTTATATGGAGTAATGTTCAACAGCATACAATGTGTTGTTATAAAGAGCCAGTTGATGTCAATGGTGAAGTGTTTTATTTTCTCAGGTTGATAGATCAGTTACAGGTCTAGTTGCTCAGCAGCAGTGTGTGGGTCCACTGCACACCCCACTTGCAGATGTTGCTGTTGTGGCATTATCTCATTTTGATACAGTAAGTAGATGTATGTGCAGGTAGTCGTCGTTCCCTTTCTAGATCCTGCTGACCAAACGTGTATGAGGGAACTCTTTATATAACACTTCACAGGGTTATGGTCTGTGCACTAAACGTTGTACTTTGATATTTAAAAACATAGATATTTAAAGCTTCAAAATAAAACAACAATTCTTGGTTTCATAAGTGTATTAGGAGACTAGATGGAGTAAAGCTAGTACAGTTGCCTCCCAAACAATAGTTCTAGGTTCAAATCCCTTTCAGGTTAGATTTGTGTGTGACTTTGTTGACTTCTTCTTCTTCTTCTTCTTCTTCTTCTTCTTCTTCTTCTTCTTCTTCTTCTTCTTCTTCTTCTTCTTCTTCTTCTTCTTCTTCTCTCAGCCATAAGAAAACCATGGTGCTAATCCCCCCCCCCCCCACCCCTCAGAAATGAACGTGTGGACATAAAATGTCTTACAAAAATACACTTACTATCATGGTAAAGGCTATAAGGTGCCCGTGTGTTATGAGCTCATGAGAGCAGCAAGGATAATAGCACTGTAACTTGCCATGCCAGTTGTAGGAGGTAACTGGGGGGGGGGGGGGGGGGGGGGGGGGGCTACCTCATCCTATAGAAAACTAGCTGTAAAATCCAACAATCATGACCAAGTCTCCTTGGCACCTTGCCGTCTTGATAGACGATAGTTTTTACATTGTGCTTCAAAAAGTCATAATAACCACAACACATGGCAGTGTAGAATGTGACTGATAAGGCCAATTCGCGCTGTAAATGTTAGTCCACAGTGGATGCATGTGAACACATGGTCATTTCCACCATTATGCACCATCTTACGTCTCACGCTCGGTGTGTAACTTATCTGCAATAATTTTCTCTTTTGTTGTCTTTATTCCATTTCTGATATTTGCCCTCCATGCAACACGTTCAGCGGCGACTTGCTCCCAATGTGCATTATCAGTGCCTGTATCAATCATGTCCCGCTTACACACATCTTTGTATCGTAGTAGAGGCTGACCCTGAGATCTCTAACCCATCTGTTATTCACCAAAAGAGATGTCCTTTGGTATTCTACCTTCATCCATCCTAACGCGTCCTATCCAAGTCTACGAAGACTGAGCATGGAATATACGGTCACACAACCTAACTTTCCAATACTTCAGTATTTGTGATTTTGTCTTGCCACTTAATACCAAGTATTCTTCTCAGACACCGCATATGAAAGCTATTTAAACATTTCTCTTGGTGTGAGTAAGTTGTCCAGGCTTTACTGTCATAAAGAAGAGTACTAAGGACACAGGCTTGATAGACAAGGACTTTTGTTTTGGCAGTAAGCTTCCTGTTCTCCCAGACTCTTTTTGTTAAACTGTTCATTGTTGTTGCTGCATTACCAATCCTGATGTTGATTTCCTGATCTAGGGATAATTTGCTATTTACCCCTGATCTTAGATATGTAAAATGGTCTACCATCTCTAGGTCGGCGTCGACAATAAAGATTTATGGTACCCCATGTTCACCTTGTGACATAATCTCTGTCTTCTTTTTGCTAATTGTTAAACCAAACTCAGAACAAGCATTGGAGAATGCAGATAGTAGATGTAATTCTTCCTCAGAGTGGGTCATGATTGCAGCATTATCTGCAAAAAGCAACTCTCTGATCGGTATCCTCCTAATTTTGGTCTTGGCCTTCAATCTCTGAGCATTGTAGAGGCTGCCATCTGAGCGTATGTGAATGTATATACCACCATCCTAATCACAAAAGGCATATTTCAGTAGAAGTGAAAAGTATATTCCAAAGAGAGTGGGAGCTAGTACACAACCTTGCTTAACTCCACTCTTGATTTCAAACTCTTCTGAAGTTGCACCATCAAACTTGATTATACCCTTCATACCTGTGGAATGAATCCACAATGGACAGAAGAGTTGGTGGGCAGCCAATCTTCTTTAGTGCCTTGAACAGACCTGCACAACTGATCAAATCAAACGCCTTTGTGAGGTCGATGAAGGCAATGAACAGTGGTTCTTCTTCTTCTTTCGTTCGCTTGAAATATGTCTATATCTGCAATGTCGTCTCTTGCATGAATTGAACTGTTTTTTTCAGTTCACACAGTGGTCCATAGAGTTTATCTTCCACTGTCGTCTCTCTAGGCCAGAAGGTTTGCCTAGATATGTTATATTTTGGGCAGTCTTGGAGTATGTGCTCTGCTGTCTGCGACGCCAATCCACATGTGCACATGGCTGTTTCACCAATCTTGAATTTTGTATACATGTGGTTGCGTAATCTATTGTGTCCTGTTCTGAGGCGCAGAATAATGACTTGTTCTCGTCTGTCCATAATGTGGTAGTCATCTTGAGCAGGTTTTGGTGGCTTTCTGACTGATTTGATCATTCTTTTCTTTTGGTGGTATGTAACGGGCACATCAGGCTGTTCCTCTTTGGCTCCTTCCTTAGCCAATTGATCAGCTCTGTCGTTTCCGGGTACTCCACAGTGGGATGGTATCCACTGTATGGTGACTTTATGCTGACTGCTAAGTTCAGAAAGTAGTGTCCTTAGTACTGGCAATTTCCCAGAGAGGAGCGCCTCGAGTACTGATTTTGCATCTGTTAGTAGCACCACAGGTTGTGTACCATTGCTGTTATTTAGTAATTTCTCTGTTGCTATCTTGATTGCCTCAATTTCGGCATCATAGTTATGGCAGTACTTTCCTGTCGGTACTCTGGCTGTGTCCCTAGTATTATTTGGGTATTCTATGTACACTCCCGCTCCTCCATTTCGAACAGCATTTTGTGCTGACCCATCTGTGTAGACTCGGATCCAGAGGTCCTGTGGGTATTCTTCATCAAGGAAGCTGAGAGTGGCTGTTCTGCGCTGCACACTGTTCTGTTCTTCCTTGTCAAATATTTCTCTCACTTTTGTCTGGATTTGTAATGATAGTCTATGCTCATCTTTCCATGGAGTTCGCTCTGGAATAGTTGTTAGGGGGATACCAACTGTGGGCAGATCAGTGGTTTCTCTGCAGAGTCGTTTGGCCTGGTGGATAAAACTACTTCTTTTCAACCGCCCCATAGCTAGGTTTTCAAATCTGTTCTTCATAGGTTGGCCTGGCAAGCTGAGGAACTTTTCTGCTTGTATTAGCGTTTTCGTATCTCTGCGCTCACTCAGTGCCTGTGTCCTCCCCATCTTCTCCATTTCCACTATAGGGGTTGATCTCATCCCTCCTGTGGTGACTCTAAGTGCTTGATTTTGCACCTTGTCCAGCTCTTGTAGTGTGGTATTTGATGCTGAACACCACGCAATTTACCCATATTCCAGGTGTGGTCGTATGCTCTGTTGGTAAACTTTGCTAAGTATTTTCGTACTGGCTCCCCATGTGGTTCCACTTAGCTTTCTCAGGATGGCTATTTTCCTTCTGGCTTTTGCTACTGCTTTGTTGATGTGCTTTCTCCATGTCAGCTTGCCATCAAATGTTACTCCAAGGTATGTTGGTTCTTTATCTTCTCTTAGGGGTGTTCCATTTATCTGGATGATCCCTGCCTTTTGTTTTGGAGAGAGGGTAAATAGGGTGGTGCTGCACTTGTCAGTGTTTATGCTGACACACCATCTATTTGCCCATGCAGCAAATGTATCTACAGCTCTTTGTAGCAATCTGGTGGCCACTGATGCATATTCATTTGTGCTCCATAGAACCAGGTCATCGGCGTACATTGCCGCTTTAATTCCATGCGGTAGGTGAGCAACAAGATCATTGATGAAGATTAGAAAAAGTGTGGGGGACAAGACTCCGCCCTGGGGGACACCGTGACGCAGTAGTACTTTCTTGCTCTTGAGTCCGTCTATCTGTACTCGGGCTCTTCTGTTGTGCAAGTATGCTTTCACCCATTTGTACATTCTTCCATTGACTTTGCAGTTTCTCAGTTTCTTCATCAGACCTTCTTTCCAGACTTTGTCAAAGGCTTTCTTCAGATCTATCCATGCCGCAAGCACCAGCTTCTTCTCTTGGAATGCATCCTCAATTTCTTGAGAGAGGTAGGTTGTCTGATCTTCCGTAGAGTAGCACTGCCTAAAGCCAGCCTGCTGTGGCACAAGGATGTTTTTACTTTCAATGTACCACTGCAGTCTGTGATTGATGATGCGGACGCAATCACGTCCGGAAAAAAACTCCGGATGAACACAGAAGAAGAAGAATTTGTAGATCTGCAAGCATATCTACCATTGAAAGCCTTTGTGTAGTCAATAAAGCAAAGATGTATATTTTTGTTTACTTCTATAGAATGTTCAATAACTGATCGCAGCATATATGTGGCATTTACTGTACCCTTTCCTTCTACAAACCCACATTGTTCTTCCCCTATTTCAGGTTGTATTTTCTTCCTCACTCTTTGCACAGTAATTCGTAGCAAAATCATGTGATGTGACTCATTATACTAATTGTTCTATGTTGATCACATTCCAAGGCTTCTTATTTCTTTGGGATTGCAATAAATATAGAATTACATAATTCAGAAGGTATTTCTCCGGTATGTATAATGTGCCTGGTGACTTGATCTATTCCATATTCTTCTAAAGCTTTAATCATTTCTGTTATAATGTTATCGGAACCGAGTGCCTTGCCAGCTTTCATATGTTTTTTTATAGCACAAAGTCTGGGCTAAATATAGATACCATGTGTTGCACATGCAGCATGATCCCTCTCTTGGCCTGACTAGTTCACTCCATATGAAAGATAACACAAATACATCTGGAATAAGACCAGCTGCAGAAGCTGCCGGATCAGCAAAGTAATGATCTGTCTTCCTGCCTGTCGAAGCTTCGATCCTAGATGCAGTTGCCAACCAAGGTTTAGGGCCAGGTCTGCCCTGACATGACATTTACAAATAGGAAATAAGAAAGATCTTGATTGCATCATTCATTATATTACAATATATCATGTTTTATTATTTGTAAAATGTGTAAGCTACATTTCCAGATATGTGAATCTAGGTTTTCTTTCCAGGTTGGGGCTGCAACAGCAATTGGAGAACAGCCTATTAAAGGTTTGCTTGATCCAGCAGCTGGAGCCAGGCTTTCTGTCGCAGAAGCTCTGACAAATATCATGTTTGCCTCTATCACTGATATAAAGGTATGATTATTAAAATTGACTTCTTGCAATAAAATGTCCTAACCAGTGCCAGCAAGTGTTGCCCATGCAGTATTTATTGTTTATAATTAAATTATTTGTAGTTTTGTTGACAGGTTCCTAAAGGTATTGGTAGGAGTTACCTATATAGGAAATGTTCTCCTACTCATGCTGTCGCTACAGACAGGTGAATCCACTTAGTTGAGTGTTTGCTGTCAGTTGTCCTTACTTCAAATTTTGAGAATCTGTTCAGCTGTTGCCTCCAGAAATGGGAAGATTAAAAAAAAACTCAGCTTGAGAAAATATATAACAGTAATCTTTATCTAGCAGCTTTTAAAAAATGTGTGTAATACATTATTTTGAAAGAGACGAAAATACAAATAACATGATTCAGTGAAGAGGGACATACAGTTGCTAACAGTAATTAATGGGAATAATTTCAAAAGATCAGCACGGCCAAGTGGATAAGAACGCGTGTTCTTAAACATCCAGTGTGCTGATGCTGAGGCAAAGAGTTCAACCCCTAGACTGGACAGTTGGACTAAAGTGTGTGACCTCCCGTCCTTGAATTGGGGATGAAATTACAAGTACCTCTGAAAAACCAGTTAGCGCACACACACAAAATTCAAAAGATAAGCCATGAATGTCGACAGCAGAGTACATATACCATAGCTCAAACACATAGAGAAATGCAGGAGCTCAACTGTGTGACTAGAGGTCACATAGTCAAATCTTCACATGGGAAAAAGAAATCATGCACACACACACACACACATGCATGAGCTAAAATATATAGCAAACAATAGGAAATTGAGGATCCCATAGATTATCAGCTTATTAAAGGTAAAATATTGAGACATGAAGCGTGCAGTTCTTAACACAGGCAAACTGAATTTGAAATAACAATAGGAGTATGCAGGAATGCCTTTTACACCTTTATATTTTTACTGACTGAAGTATTCTTCTCTTCTTCTTTCGTTCGCTTGATATATGTCTATATCTGCAATGTTGTCTCTTGTATGAATTTAACTGTCTTTTTCAGTTCACACAGTGGTCCATAGAGTTATCTTCCACTGTCGTCTCTCTAGGCCAGAAGGTTTGCCTAGAGGTTATATTTTGGGCAGTCTTGGAGTATGTGCTCTGCTGTCTGCAACACCAATCCACATGTGCACATGGCTGTTTCACCAATCTTGAATTTTGTATACATGTGGTTGCGTAATCTATTGTGTCCTGTTCTGAGGCGCAGAATAATGACTTGACTTGTTCTGGTCTGTCCATAATGTGGTAGTCATCTTGAGCAGGTTTTGGTGGTTTTCTGACTGATTTGATCATTCTTTTCTTTTGGTGGTATGTAACGGGCACATCAGGCTGTTCTTCTTTTGCTCCTTCCTTAGCCAATTGATCAGTTCTGTCGTTTCCGGGTATTCCACAGTGGGATGGTATCCACTGTATGGTGACCTTATGGTGGCTCCTAAGTTCAGAAAGTAGTGTCCTTAGTACTGGCAATTTCCCAGACATGAGCGCCTCGAGTACTGATTTTTCATCTGTCAATAGCACCACTGGATGTTTACCATGGTTGGTGTTTAGTAATTTCTCTGTTGATATTTTGATTGCCTCAATTTCAGCATCATAGTTATGGCAGTACTTTCCTGTTGGTACTCTGGCTGTGTCCTTAGTATTATTTGGGTATTTTATGTACACTCCCGCTCCTCCATTTTGAACAGCATTTTGTGCTGACCCATCTGTGTAGACTCAGATCCAGAGATCCTGTGGGTATTCTACATCAAGGAAGCTGAGAGTGGCTGTTCTGCACTGTACACTGTTCTGTTCTTCCTTGTCAAATATTCCTCTCACTTTTGTCTGGATTTGTAGCGATGTCTATGTTCATCTTTCCATGGAGTTCTCTCTGGAATAGTTGTCAGTGGGATACCAACTGTGGGGAGATCGGTGGTTTCTCTGCAGAGTCATTTGGCCTGGTGGATGAAACTACTTCTTTTCAACCGCCCCATAGCTAAGTTTTCAAATCAGTTCTTCATAGGGTGGCCTGGCAAGCTGAGGAACTTGTCTGCTTATATTATGTTTTTGTTTTGTATCTCTGCGTTCTCTCAGTGCTTGTGTCGTCATTTTCTCCATTGCTACTATAGGGGTTGATCTCATCCCTTCTGTGATGACTGTTAAAGCTTGATTTTGCACCTTGTCCAGCTCTTGAGTGTAGTTTTATATGCTGAACACCACGCAGTTGACCCGTATTCCATGTGTGGTCGTATGCTCTGTTGATAAATTTTGCTAAGTATTTTCCCACTTAGCTTTCTCAGGATGGCTATTTTCCTTCTGGCTTTTGCCACTGCTGTGTTGATGTGCTTTCTCCATGTCAGCCTGCCATCAAATGTTACTCCAAGGTATGTTGGTTCTTTATCTTCTCTTAGGGGTGTTCCATTTATCTGGATGGTCCCTGCCTTTTGTTTTGGAGAGAGGGTAAATAGGGTGGTGTCAGTGTTTATGCTGATACACCATTTATTTGCCCATGCAACAAATGTATCTACAGCTCTTTGTAGTAATCTGGTGGCAACTGATGCATGTTCATTTGTGCTCCATAGAACCAGGTCTTCGTCGTACATTGCCGCTTTAATTCCATGCGGTAGATTAGCAACGAGATCATTGATGAAGATTAGAAAAAGTGTGGGGGACAAGACTCCGCCCTGGGGAACACCGTGACGCAGTAGTACTTTCTTGCTCTTTAGTCCGTCTATCTGTACTCGGGCTCTTATGTTGTGCAAGTATGCTTTTACCCATTTGTACATCCTTCCATTGACTTTGCAGTTTCTCAGTTTATTTATGAGACCTTCTTTCCAGACTTTGTCAAAGGCTTTCTTCAAATCTATCCATGCCGTAAGCACCAGCTTCTTCTCTTGGAATGCATCCTCAATTTCTTGAGAGAGGTAGGTTATCTGATCTTCCGTAGAGTAGCACTTCCTAAAGCCAGCCTGCTGTGGCACAAGGATGTTTTTACTTTCAATGTACCACTGCAGTCTGTGATTGATGATGCGCTCCAGTGTTTTGCAGAGACAGCTGGTGAGGCTAATTGGTCTGTAGCTAGAGGCAATGGAACCATCTTTCCCTGATTTTAGGAGGGGTATCATGATTGCTTCTCTCCAGGCTTGTGGAACACTGCCTAAGGTCCAGCTGTTATTGAAGATCTGCAACAGCTTTGCTTTGGCCTCTGTTCCTAGGTTCCTGATCATTTCATCGGAGATACCATCAGCTCCTGGTGACTGGGGTGTGTGAGGGTGGGAAGTGTGTGTTTATTGGTGGGGGGTATGTGTGGGCAGGTGGGGATGTGTGTATAGGTGGAGGATGTGTAGTTGAGAGGTGGCGGATATTGGGTGGGTGTAGGTTGTGTGTGGGTGGGTGGGGAAAATTGTGAGGGTGCAGGATGTATGTATGGATAGGTGCAGGATGTGTGGGTTGATGGGGGTATGTGTGTGTGGTTTTGTGATGTGTGTTTTGCTGGGTGGGTGTGTGCGTGTCGGTTATGGGATGGGTGGGGGGTGTATGTTTGCCTGAGTCTGTGTGTGTGTGCATGGAAGTATGTGGGGGAGGGGGTGTGGTGGCTGACGGATGTGTGGGTAGCTGCGGGGTGTGAGATGTTGGAGATACCATCAGCTCCTGGTGACTTTCTCATTTTCAGTTTTGATAAGGCTAGCTCCAGTTCGCTGATTGTGATAGGTGCCTCCAGAACCTCATGTACTATTTCCTTCTGCCCTGTATGTTGTCGTTTCTCTCGAATCTCTTGTTGTTTCTCTGGACTAATTTTGATATTGTTATCTTGTGCAAATGAGTCCACAAAATGGTCAGCTGCTTGCTTCCTTGTTAAGATTTTTCCATCTTTATGTAGTGCAATTTTTGAGTTTCTCCCTGTGCCCTCATCGTTAAGTTGTTTTATTAGCTTCCACAATTTCCTTGTGTCTTTTTCAAAGTTCAGGGACTCCAAAATTCAGTTCTCCTGCCAGCTTTTCCGTCTAGCCTGCAGCTTGGCCCTTTGAAATTTGGCTTTTGCGTGCTGGAATTTATTGTGGTGCTATTTGGCTGGGTGTGGCCTCTACTTGCTTTCTACACACTTCCACATCATTATGCAACTGTTCCAGTTCACTACTCCAGTAGGGTTTATATTGTTTACAGGCTCCTCTTGGTACTGTTTCTCGCGCTGCCTGTAGTATGCATTTCCCAAACTCTTCAACTACTTTATTTTTTTATTTTTATTTTTTTTATTTACTTTATGTCTTTCTCAGTGTTCAGGTTTCTAACCAGTATGCTGGTGCAATGCTTGTACACTGCCCAGTCTGCTTTCTTGTAGTTCCACCTCGAGAGGGTGCTGCTTTCACTTACAAGCTTATTTTCTACAGTTAGAAAGACTCGCCGATGGTCACTGCCACCAAGTTTTGTTTCCCAACAATTCGTGTAATGTTCCACTCCAGGTCTGGTGAATGAAAAGCCAGGTCAGGTGCAGTTGAGTAGAAAGTATGTGGGTCCGACGGCTTGTTAATCAAGATGAGTCTATTCTCATCCTGCCAGTCTTCCAGTCTCCCTCCTCTCTGGTCCATGTGATCATAGCCCCAGCTCTGCGAATGGCTGTTGAAATCACCACACACAATCATTTTTTCTTTTAATGGTAGTGTGTCCAGTGCCTGTGGGCGGTCACTTGGACAGTAGTAATCGATCAGATGTAGGTCTGTATTACCTGTCTTAAGTTTAAGTGTCTGATACTCAGCCCCTTTCCATGTAGACTTCGATTTGGGAAGCAATGATGTTATTTTTTTTACAAGGGTCAGTATCCCACCTTTTCGCCTGTCCTTTCGGTCAGATCGGTAACACTGGTAGCCTCTGATTTTGAAGGCTATATTTTCGTTGAGGTGAGTTTCTTGCAAACAACACATGCTTACTTTTTCTTGGTCCAAGATGTTTTCTAATTCTATTTTTTTGTTGCTAACTTTCTCTGCATTCCAGTGCATTATTTTAAAACTTTATGTTTAGTATGGCCAGCCGTCCTATTCTTATGTCCCTTGGCTCCACAGGACATCTGAGAATGACCTCTGGTAGTTGTGGTTGGACCCTTTCAAGACATAGGGCCAGGCACTGACCTGCCTGGGGGTCCAAAGCAGGGCGAGCACCATAACATTTAGCAGTAGTCGAGATATTCCATTTTGCGTGATTGAGTGGCATCCTGATTTCTGTGGTGCGCCTCCTGGCTGGTTGCCTCCGTCTTCAGCACCTTTCTTTGCTAGAGCAGACTATGGTCTCACTCGAGTGTAGATGTGTACGCGCGCACACACGTGTCTGCACATGCATGTACGTGCATACACACCTAGAGCATACTGGTTATTTTTCGGCGCCAGAAACTCGTTGTCATCCCTTCTCCTGTTAGTTAAAACAGTTCCGCCACGTCAAGGCCAGGAGTTGGACTTTTGCTGCATAGGTTATGTATTCACGAGCCATTGGGGTATTTAAGCAATGTTGGGCGCTCACCCCAACACTGCACCCCGGCTACATACAGCAACATTTGGAACCACTAAATTATGAAAGCAGCCACAGAAATAGAATTCAGTGGACTATAACAGAGCAAAGTGGTGATCTGGACTTTGCCATCAACATTGCCCACCTGTCTCACACATGAAATCATATGCAAGATAAATTAAACACACTTGATTTGGGGGTTGGGGAAAGAAATGTGTCACATCTGTTAGGTATAAAAATTCATTTAAAATAAATAAAAATGAAAATATATCGAGCAAATGATAATTGATCTCCCTTGGTGAAACCTCACTTCAAGGGGTGGAATCAAACACATCTTTCATTTTTAATCATGGAAGGCACAGGTTAAGACAATTTGAACAAGAGCAAGATAAAGAAAGGCAATCAATACAAACTGCTTAGACAACATATGGTACAGAAACACACATACACACTCAAGCAAGAATTTAACTGTGATACTAGAAGTGTACACAGTCAGATGTTCATATCAAACATAACACAAATTCCAAGAATGCAACTATGATACTAGAAGTGTATAGAGTCACATCAAACACAAATGCAAGAGCACAGCTATCTTTTTTCATGTTTTCTTCCTGTTTTCTTGTCTTCCACTTTCATGAAATTATGCCCTTTTAATATTGTCAAAATATAGGATTGTGAATTGCTTAAATTTATGATTAACTGTGAAATATTTATTATAACATTCGCAGGATATAAAATGTAGTGGTAACTGGATGTGGCCAGCGAAACTGGAAGGTGAAGGAGTGGCTCTTCTGGATGCATGTGAAGCAATGTGTAATTTCATGAAGCAGGTAGGAGTGGCTATTGATGGTGGCAAAGACTCCCTCAGTATGGCAGCAAGAGTCAGCGGAGAAGTGGTTAAAGCACCAGGTAAGACAACATTAAAGCTGCTGTGTCTTTTAATTGCCTTTCTTACTTTTCCCTCTTCTTAAATAATTTCTGTCTTTGCCCAATTTGCTAAATCTAAGATTCCCACCATGAGCAATGATTTTTGAAATAGGAGAATTAAATATGATGCTGAAAGACAAGGAAAGGAGAAATGTGATGATGGCACGCAAAACCAGAATTCTGTAGTCTCATTCTTTAAAATAGTTAGTATGCATTGCATGTCCTTCAGCAAAGAATTTTGTTACTAAACAAAAGTATTGAAATATGTTACCAAGATCCAGAAGGGAAGCAAAAAATAAGAAGACTGAGATTCAGATAAATTTGCAAAGACATGCCCCCTTGCGGCTAGGATTATCTAGAACCAGACAGATTATTTAATGTCAAATTAGTACTGCTGTATGGATCAGAAAAATAGCAACTGAAACAACGGCTAATAAACTGCAAGCATTCATTGACTGGTTCACCCTTGCTATACTGGGGTCCTTATGGGAAGGAAAGAATAGAAACACTGCAGCCTACCACACAGGTCTTTGGGATGACTAAGGAGGGTTGGTGTGCGACAGGCTACTTCTTTCCATAGTAAATTTTAGTTACAAAATCCAGCCAATCATGAACAAGTCAGTAAAGAATAGAAAAAAATACAATGGAGGAGGCTTTATCTCCTATGAGAAGTATAATGTGGTGTGGAGACCACAAGGAGTCAGGATCACCAACTTACTACCTTTCACCTAGACAAATTTAGAACGAAACAGAACATTTAATTCTATAAACATCAAATAAATACGGCTGTCTGAATAGTAAACATGGAGGGAAGTAAAACACTTACTACAACTACAATAATCGATTGGTGCATGTGCATAATAGGACGATTAAAATTGTGACAGAAAACACAGTGTGGAGCTCATAAGGTGAACTAAATTCTAGTGTGGAGTTCATAGGGTGAACTAAATCCCTGTGTAGAGCTCATAGGTCAAACTAATTCCTCATGTGGAGCTCATAGAGTGAACTAAATCCCAATGTGGAGCTCATAGGGTGAACTAAATCCCAGTGTGGAGCTCATAGGGTGAACTAAATCCCAGTGTGGAGCTCATAGAGTGAAATAAATCCCAGTGGATCAAGATGGGAGGAAAAGATGCTGACACTGGATATGACACATTAAGAACATCTGTTAATGGTAGAAAGTCTTTCCTCTGGAACACACAGGACAAAAATATGAGACATAAAACACACGGGGAAGAGAATTATACTGGAATGATGGTGTGGACAATAAGCAGTCAACCTGAGAAACAGCTGATGGCTGTGGAAATGTGGTTTCTGAGGAAAATGCAAAGAATACCATGGACAGACAGAAAAACCAGTGAACAAGTCCTTCAAGAAACAAATGAAGATCGTAAACTGATTGGAGACATTAGACGTAGACAGTCGAAATTTTTTAGGCATGTTATGAGAAGAAATGAATTGGAGAACTTGGTGACAACTGGCAAGATCGAACAGACCAAGAGGAAGACAAAGAATTAAATACTAGATGGCTCAGCCACATGGCATGGTCGAGACAGGAACACAGAGCTGATCCACGACTCTGGTGATCCAGTGAGATGGCAGAACATGACCACCCACGCTTACCGGCATGGCACATGATGGATGGCTGCAAAAGACAGCAGAGGATAAGAGGGCTTGGCTTTAGTTAGTTGAGGGCTTATGCTTCAATTGAAGAAGAAGAGATTTTATGTTAACAAGAAATAACAGAAAGAAAAATATATTAGATGAAAGGGCAGTGCCTAACTTGAGTATAAACACAGACCACAAAACACTTGATGTCATAATAAGAATCAACAGAAGAAGAAGAAAGCAAAGACCAGAAAAATACATGCCATGCGAATCAGTAAACTTAAAAAAACCACAAAGACTAGGCAGTGAGGAAAAATTATGAGAAAAAAAAAAACAGAATGGGAGATGTTCATATCAAGCATTTTAAATACTGCTACAAAAATAAGACATGGAGCCACGAAAAACGTAACTCATGAATAAAGAAAATAACAAGTTGGTGGAACCCAGAGGTAAAGAAAGCTGTAAAAGACAAAAAGGAAAATATAAAAAGTGGGTGAAGAGCAAACAGAACCGCGATCCCCTCTGCTGTGCGTCCACCTTGACGAGGTAGAGGGGCTTGCGCGTTCCAATGACCCCAAGAGCTATGCCGACGGTAGCACAGCTACTGGTAGGGTCACCCATGTCAGACAGGTCAAGGGAGAGGGACCAGACGAAGTGACGCACAAACCTGCTGCCTTATAGGTAGACTGGGGACAGTCAAAGGCTAGGGAAAGCATCCCGAAAAATGCTTGTCGAAATCGGATGTACTGAGCCACAGGCTTGACAAAGAAGTGCAACGTAACTCATTTCATGATGCCACAGATGAAAATTAATCGTTATGGTGCTAATCCCGTGAAGTCCCATCAGGCAGTGATAGTGCCGGGCCCCCTGCCTCGAGGGGGTCCACCCATGACTTACTGGTGGTCACCTTCCCCTGTGCTGTGGAGTCAAGGCACAGAGGAGTAGGTTAAGAGCTATTGACCAAATACCAAGGACACTCAACGTACTACAGTGGAATGCCGAAGGAGTTTATAACAAGAAAGAATCCCTGACACAGCGTCTTCATAAAGATAGAATAGATGTGGCATGCATTCAAGAGACACACCTCAACGCCAAGCGCAAATTTTCAGTCAGGGGATATCAGGCCACACGTTTTGACCGAGAAGGACATAAAGGAGGAGTTGTAATACTTACACGAAATACAATACCTTGCAGCGAAGTATCTGTGATCTCTAACAACCAAACAGAAATTATAGGTGTTAATATAATGATAAAGGGCGTGAAAATAAGAATTTACAATCTTTATAGCCCAGCAGATAAGGATCTTACACTCTCAAACATGAAAATAACTGACACAAATTGCATTATTGTCGGAGACTTTAATAGCCGTTCAGAAAGATGGGGATACCCAGATACTGACAAAAGAGGAGATGAAGTGGAGGACTGGGAAAGACTCAAATCTCCATCTACTCAACAAAGCGGATGACACACCGAGCTTCTACTCCAGAAGATGGATTACCACTTCTACTCCAGACTTAGCTTTCTGCACAGGAGACATCCTCCACAAAATCGACCGCCATGTGCTGGACCAATTAGCAGGTAGTGACCACAGACCAATCAAGCTTGTAATGAATATGGAGTATGTTCCACAGGAGCAAAAGCCATTGCCCCGCTGGAATTACAAACGAGCAGATTGGGACAGATTTGCCACACTAACAGACAAATATTGTGAAAACATAAATACACGATATGGCAACATGAAGCAAATGGTGGAGAGTCTAAACAGAACAATAATACATGCAGCCACTGAGTCCATTCCAAGAGGAGCGAGGAAAAATTACAAACCATACTGGACTACAAAGTTTGGAGGACAAAGTTGAAGATGCCAGGAAGACAGCAGAGAGAGAACAAACAATTGAAGCGAACATCTCTCTTAAAGCCATCTCAGCAAAATATAAAAGAACAGTAAATCAAACAACAAGAGATTGTTGGAGGGAAAAAACAGAAAACCTGAATTTTGACAGGGATGGAAACAAACTATGGAAACTAGTGAAAGCCATGAACAGTGAAGGACCTAGAAACAAACAAATAACAATTAAACATAAAAATGCCTTGCTTACAGGAAAAAAGGCTGCAAATGCACTAATGGAACACTATGCCAGTGCAAACCACATTGATATTACAACCGAACAGAAGAAAGCAATCAAAGATAAACAGATACATCATAGTAATACAGAGACAGCAGCAGAATATATGATGGCAAATCTTAACAATGGAAGAAATGAAACAGGCAATGAATACCCTAAAAAAGAAGAAATCACCAGGAAAGGATGGAATCACAAATGAAATGCTAATAGGACTAGGCACCAAGGCAAAGAAGAAACTACTAGCAGTCCTAAATTACAGCTGGAAGAGGGATATAGTCCCACAGGCATGGAAGGAAGATATACTAATACCAGTCCCAAAGAAAGGAAAAGACCTGGAAGAACCAAATGGCTATCGACCTATCAGTCTACTTAGCTGTGTAGGAAAATTAATGGAACGCATTATCAATGGCAGGCTAACATGGCATCTGGAAGAAAACACTCTTAACACCACACCAAGCAGGATTCAGAAAGTACAGATCCACTGAAGATCAAATAACCTATATAGCTCAGGAAATAAGAGGATGCCTTCCAAGAGAAAACGCACACACTAGCGGTCTGGATAGATTTAGAAAAAGCATTTGATAAAGTATGGAAGGAAGGACTGAAAGTAAAACTGCAAAAAATGCATGTTTGTGGGAAAATGTACAAATGGATCAGCCACTACCTTGAGAACAGAACTGCCAGGACAAAAGTACAAGGACAAACCAGCAAAATGATGCTGTTGGAGCAAGGTGTCCCCCAAGGAGGAGTTCTTTCACCAACATTATTCCTAGCATATATAAACGACATCACGGAAAATTTTCCAGCCAGAGTACACACACCATCCTTTGCAGATGACCTAGCCATCTGAAGAATATATTAGTACAGCTAACAGCAGAATACAGCAAGCCCTATTAGCACTAGAGGACTGGTCAAAATTATGGCTAGTGAAGATAAGTGAGGAGAAAACAACATGCAGTGTTCTCCCTCTCAAATAAAACTCAGCAACCTAAGCTGGTATTGAATGGAAAAATATTGCGCCATGAAGGAAATCCAAACTATCTCGGAGTCACCTTTGATCGTCGCCTGACATGGAAAACACAGGTTGAGAAAAATCTAACAAGAGCAAGGCAAAGAATGGCAATCATGAAAAAGCTTGCTGGTACAACGTGGGGAGCAGATGAGAAAGTTCTCAAGAAGCTATATACTGGACGGGTGAGGCCAGTGCTGGAATATGGCATTGCAGCTTGGGCAACAGCAGCTAAGTCAAACTTTAACAAAATAAGTAGAGTCCAAAATCAAGGAATGCGAATCATAACTGGAAGCCTGAAGACAACGCCTATTAATGAACTAGAAAAGATCACTTGTTTACAACCAATGCAGGACAGAAGAGATAGCAGAGCCCAGCAACAAGCAGAAAAATTTAGAAGATTGACAGACCACCCTATGTATAACAGGTTTAATGGTTTTGGAAAAGGAAGACTGAAGCGTAGCAACTTTGTAGAAACTGCAAAACGAAAGATTAGGGCAGATCCCATACTTAACATATCAACAGTCAAATCTATTTACAATGCAGACAAGTTCCCAGCTTGGAGACAGCAGCAACTGCCTGAGATGATAGAAAACATTCCTGGTATTGAGAAAAAGAACACTCAGCATGAAACCGAAAGAAGAGAAATAACCCTAAACTACATAAAAGAACATTACCCAAGCAGCAATTGGACCCATGCATATACAGATGGATCAGCCAAAAACTCAATAGAGAATGGAGGAGGAGGAATTCTCCTAAATTTAAAAAAAGGAGTGAAAAAAACACATTCAGTGGCAACTGGAAAGTTTTCAAGTAACTTCAAAGCAGAGGTAGAGGCTCTGAAAACTGCAGCAGAAATGCTCTTGATGGAGGAAAATAAAGAGAAGCAAATAGCTATCTTCACAGATGCAAAGTCAGCTGTCTTAATACTGAAGAGCAATAACAGCACAGAAATAGCTGACCTAAGAGCAGCACTCCATGGTCTAAGCCAGAAATCCAAAAAAGTTGTAATACAGTGGATCCCATCACATTGCAGTATACCTGGAAACGAAGAGGCTGACAGACTGGCAAAAGAGGGCGGACGACTACCACAGCCTGACATAGACATAACTTACAATGAGGCAAAGAGGTTGATAAAAAGCACCTATAAAACCAAATGGGAATCAGAGCATCCAGGCCACCAGAAGGATGATGCATATTACAAACTCGACAGAAGAGAACAAGTAGCAATCTTAAGACTCCGCACAGGACATAACAGGCTGGAATACCACTTGTTCAATAAACTAAGAATAGGAGATACCGATGAATGTAATTGTCGAACTGGAAAAATGACAGCAAAACATTTGCTGTAGGATTGCCCAATATATGCAGAACAGAAAGATATTTTGGCCCACACCTGCTTCATTTGAGGACAAGCTCTATGGAGATATCAACAAGCTCAAGTTGACCGCAGCTTACTTTAACTACATACAGGTTGACATTTAAAGGTGTATGAAGAAGTATTCAGACTGCCACACTTCATACCACAGGTATGTCGGTTACAAAACCCTCCCAGAGGCATGAAATTGGAATATTGCTCGGATAGCAAATCCATTATGTGGAAAGTCCGAATCAAAAGCTCACTGTGTGAGCTTCATAAAAGGTGGAAAAAGTGTCCTAGTGGCATGAAATGGAATATTGCTTGGATAGCAAATCCATTACGTGGAAAGTCTGAATCAAAAGCTCACCGTGTGGGCTTCAAATAAGGTGGAAAAAGTGTCCTAGTGGCACGAAATGGAATATTGCTTGGATAGCAAATCCATTGCGCGGAAAGTCCGAGTCGAAAGCTCACTGTGTGGATGTCATCTGCACGCTGCATTCTTCTGGTTTCCGGAAGAACAGCCTATGGTGAACGGAAGGCCCAATATACAGAAGTGAGGCTAAGCAGCCATGTGCAGGACGTGACGATTCCTTGGGTGAGCCCAGTACCAGAGCGCTGTGTGTTGGCTCTGCAATTATGGAAGCCTCCTTGGATGGCGGGGAATGCCCATGGTCTGCCCCTGCCTTCCCTTGAGGGCTGACCAGGATGTCTTTGGCTGTTCTATATGGGCCAGCTAGGGTGGGAGATAACACCACACCAGTGAGAGTCAAACGTCCTAAGAAACCCCCGGGAAGGTTAACCCGGTCAACAAATGCCCGCAGAAGTCGGATGTGTTGGCCTAACGGCGCAAGAACGCAGCTCTGCTGTAAACAGGCACAACGCAATCACATACGAAAAAAAAACTCCGGATGAACGAAGAAGAAGAAGAAGAAGAACCGCGATTACATAGAATATAGAATATCAAGTCAGTATCAATCAATAGAATAGTAAAGAGATAAAAACAAAAAGACTTGGAGGATATGGAGAAACCCTAAATAAAAACTACTACAAGGAGGCAACTAGAAATTTCTACAAAACGATCAGTGCAATGAGAACCAGAGAAGAACCCTTTGACCCAACTGAAATAATTAACAGCAAAAATAAGTGAACAAAAACAAATCCTAATAAGATGGAAGCAGCACTTTGAACTTCTCAACATTCCATCACATGCCACAGTAATTCAATAAACTGACACAGATGCCACCAAAGAACTAGAACAGACATACTGAAAGAAGAAATTGGAGAAACCGTCAGATTAGCCCCATTGAACAAATCAGCCGGACTAGATGAAATACCAAATGAACTAATTCAAGCATCAAGATAAGTAGGAACAGCATGGCTGCACAGACTATTCAACTATGTTTGGGTAGAACAATAGATGCCACGAGACTAAGGCCTTAATTATTACAGTTTGGAAAAATAAAGGCAGTAAAAGAGACTGCACAGAGGCATTTCCCCTTGAGTCGTACTGGGGAAATATTTTGCAAAATTCTTGACAAATTCTTACAAACTATTATAGAAACCCAGCTAAGCAAAGCACAACTTGGATTTAGGAAAAACGAAGGATGCACAGACAACTTAGACAACTTTTAGAAAAATCAATCAAATTTAGTAAAACACTCCAGTTAGCCTTTGTTGACCAAGAAAAGGCATTTGATAAAGTAGATAGAATCAAGCTGTAGGAAACCCTTAATGAGATGGAGTGAGTACACATCTAACAAGCCTATGTACAAGCTTATACAACAAAAATGAATGCATAGTGAGAATAACTGGAGGACACTTAGAATCCTTCACCAGATCTGGAGTACGTCAGGGTTGTGTCCTGTCCCCTCTCTTGTTCATAGCCTATATAGACAACATACGAGGATAAGTTAATAAATAAACTACAAATGGCTGTAGAAAACCTGAAACCAGTTTATTTTTATACATACATTATCTCTTTATTTCTCAACATAATTTCCACCAACATTGATGCACTTATTCCATCGTTTTATCAGTACTTCCAAACCGGCTGCATAGAACTACGTGCTTTGTTTTCTATACCACATTTTAACTTCACATTCAACTTCAGCGTCGTTCGCAAAATGTCTCCTGCCAAGGTGGGTTTCCTGTTTATGCCGACAAATGTTTGTCCCGTAAAGCGGTGCAAAGCTGGGTAGAAAAAGTTACGAGGGTGGGTCAATAAGTAAGTCGCACAGTTCTGTGGAATGGCAGGTAAATGAAAACAAAGCACACAGTTCTATGCAGCCGGTTTGGGAGGACTGATAAAATGATGGGATAAATGCATCAATGTTGGTGGAAATTATGTTGAGAAATAATAAAAATAAACTGATTTCAAGTTGTTATCATGTGTAGTTATTTTTCTACAGCCATTTGTGACTTACTTATTAAATTATTAACTTTGCCTCGTACATTTACCTACCATCCCACAGAACTGTGTGACTTACTTATTGACTTTCCCTCGTACATTGAAGCGGTAAGGTCATGGTAAGAATGGCTGCTTACAGCGGCATGCCAGATTGTGGACACTTCCTAACTCGACCATGATGAAACTGATCACATGACAATGTTTATTGAAAGAGACTCAGGTTGGAAGTATTTTCTGAAATATCATCATGTAACATGTCAACCAACATATGCGGTCATGGTTCGCCATTTCGCAAGATCACCTGAGTCTTGGATCAGATCTGTTTTCCTGTCCAAACCATCCAGGTATTTATCTCTCACAGCAGTAGGCCGAACATTCTGTGCTGCAACATCAGTCATTAGGTATAGAACCACACCGATTCCCACACCAGCAGTAAATGAGCCTGTCCCTCTGTACGCCAAAAACAATTGTATTTACCAATTCACATGTAGATGCCAGGCTTTCTACGTCGGCAGAACAGAGTGACAGCTGAACAAAAGCGTGTCAGAACACATACCTCAGTGGGTCGACAAGATACGACACACAGGCAATGCGAGCCTAGTGGGGTAGACACACCGGAAGCTCCCCGCATCTTCAATTGGTAGGCACATTCTCGAATGCGGCCATGTGATTGACAAAAACATTGCCTTTCGCATGTTGTTTAACACACAAAATACTCGCTTGTTAAAGTTTGCAGAAGCAGTAATGATCAATCAACGCAAGCCAGATTTGTGCAAACAGAAAGACATGTTAGTCAGCTTAAGATTACCATGGTAGACAATTGACATTACTATGTGAACATGTGTTTTCAACTTGAAGGATTTATCTAGTTAATTTAGTCTATTGTTTGTGTCTTCATTATTCAAATTCACTACGGGAAAACATTGTTTTGAATTTATCTCTCTGCCTTCCCTTTGCTCTTTACCCATAAATTTTGACAGATAACCACTAAATTTTCCGTGTTTATAATAATGAGCTCAAAAATTCTTGACTTTCTATATCTAAATTGTGTAATCAAATTATGGTTTTCATATGTTTCTGGTAGGACTAGCTCATTGGTTTTTTTTGGTCTGCCCATGGTATTCTTTGCATATTCCTCACAAATTACATCTTCACTGACATTAGATGTTTCTCAACATGTCTGCTTATTGTCTGTTTCACATTCATATAACAGTTAAAGTTAGTTGCATATCCTTTACAGGACGTTGTAGTCAACCCCATCATTTTTTTGGCTGTGTGTGATTTCTTGGCAAGTTTATATTCAGTAGTTTGCTGTTGCTTTCTGCACAACCGGCAGTCATACCATTTTATAAAAACGCAAGGTGGTCTGCTGCCAAATCGCCCGCAGCTGTTTTGAACGCATATGCGGGACTACGAACTGCCTTTGCCACGGAGCCGACCAGTGTATCAATCTATATACCACTTCAGTAGTTTTTCTCACTGAAATTATTCACACCATTGTTTTCCCACTATTCTGAGCAGGCACTAAGGTAGTGAATATTTGCAGTTTATTTGTAATTCTCATGTTGGTTCTCCATTTTTCTAACTCATATTGTAGTACCGATTTAACATTGCAGTAAAATATTCCAAGTTTGGTCCATTGAATTCCATTTCTGGCAGTAGTTGCTGTTGTCTTTATAACCCAGTCTATAGTCAATAAAAATAATAATGGTGACAAAAGATATCTTTGTCATACTCCTGTTTTTAGTTCAAAAGCATCTGTCAATTTTTTATCACTGCAGTTGACAGCTTTTTATTTGGTCTGTATGTTTTTTTTTCTTGCAAAAGGCTACATTTACCTCAGCGATTCTTGTTTTAATCTGTACAAGGCACCTTCCATCAGATGTTATGACTTATATGAGATAGTAGTATACCCATTCCCTTGTTTACAATATTTCTGATATTCTTTGATGTTACAAGTATTCATTTTGTCTTGCAGACTTCCATAATCTCTGTTTTCTTTCCATTTAATTATAACCCCAATTGCTGATTGTGTATAATTCTAAAGTATGTGGAAGCTTTAAGCAACGGTTTCTGTTTTCATGAAAAACTGAACATGTGTTTTGCTCTGTCCTTTTTGGCAGTTAGGATTGTGATAATTACCATTTCATTTGTGTTGCTTACCAGCCAGCAGACTTAAATTTCCCAAGTCTCCTTGGTTATTTCCACACAGTTAATTAATATGGCATTATAATCTGTTTGTTATGGAGGTGCTCTGACATATATTGTTGGGAAGTATTGCTTTGTTTTGATATTAATGAATATTGAAGTATTCATGATATTTAACATTAAAGAATGTGTTCCATGTAAATCTACAAGACTGCCAGTTTATATTATTCTTATTTCGGTGCCCTTTATTTAGGTACTTTGGTAGTCTCAGCATATGTTGGTTGTCCAGATGTAAGACTGACAGTAACACCAGATTGCAAAAGTCCAGATGGTGAGGGTAAGTTTAGCAGTGAGAACATTTCTAAGGTGTCATGGACACCAAAATGGATTAGCTTAAACATGGACAAATAGAAACTTCAAACAAATTTACTGAAAGGTTATGTACAGCCTGTTGTTCTATTTGGAAAGATGAGTAATGAAATGAAGATGAAATTGGAGGCAGCAGTGATGTGGTTTTTGAGGTCATAATGCACAGGGAGGGAAACACTGCGTTATTACAGTTGCATATGTTATTCAATATCACATTCTTAAGAAAAATACAAATGACAATTATGGGACATATCAACAGAAGAGATGAGTTAGAGAAATTAAGTAGGAATATATTGCAAGTGTGTGTTGCCGGGACCCACAAGAGAAGCAAAGAATAGTAATGTAGTAATCTACTATGCATGTTGTATGAGGTGTCTAGAAAGAGTTGGCATGAGACTGAATAATAGCAAAATCCAGTCAATGATCATGTCTACATTGGGAGTTAAAAGGCAGCAGCAGGAATGGAATATATTTGCCAAAGAATAGAGATCAAGATGTATGTGGAGAGCTGACACAGCTGTGCAATAAATAATTTTAAAAATGTTCACTCACTTTGAACCGGTAGTCCATACACATGCTATTACTTCTACTGCACTGCACTGTTCTTTGCATGTGGGCTAGCTTTCCGTTTTACCTGTGTCCCTCGCCATCAGGCAAACCCACTATGGCTTCTGAGGTACTTGTAATTTCTCTCTCCCCCCCCCCCCCCCCCCCCCAAAGTCAAGGACGAGAAAGCAACATTTTAGTCCAATTTTAATCCATTTAGTCCGGCGTTGAGTTTAAGAGCAAGCGTTCTTATTAATTCGGTCATACTAACCTCACATAAGTAATAATATAAGCAACATCAACATCAAAGATATGGTTACTAATCACCAGAAAAACGAATCCAGAAAGTTTTTTAAAGAACTGAAGTCAATGAAACGAGGGCACCAACACAACACATATGGTTTAAAAGACAAAAATGGGAATATGATAAATACCAATGAGGAAATGTGCAACACATGGAAAGAATATTTTGTTGAATTACTAAATTCTGAAGCTCCAAGTAACACCTTCCCACAGGAAGAGGTTCTAACATGTGAACCACAAATTGAAGAACCTGCATTTGAAGAAATCCTATATGTAATCACACGACTTAAAAACAATAAGGCAACAGGGGCTGATGGAATTGCTGCTGAATTTATAAAGGCAGGTGGCCATGCATTACATCTAAAGCTATACAAACTAATAATAAAAATCTGGAGGACAGAAGAATTACCCCATGACTGGAAAGAGTCATTATTGATACCTATCTTTAAGAAAGGAGACATGTTCCAATGTGAAAATTATAGAGGAATATCACTGCTGTCCACAAGCTATAAGATACTATCCGCAGTATTACTAAATAGACTAAAACCATATTCAGAAGATATATTAGGTGACTACCAGGCGGGTTTCAGACAAAACAGATCAACAATAGATCAGATATTTATCTAACGACAAATAGCCGAGAAAAATTTGGAATATAAAAGAGATCTCCATAACATTTTTGTGGATTTTAAAAAGGCTTATGATAGTGTCCATAGGAATAGTCTGTGGAATGCTATGCAGGAATTTGGAATACCAAGGAAGTTAATCAACATGACCAGACTATGCATGGAAGATACTTATAATATAGTAACATATAAAGGCAGGAAATCAGACCCTTTCCAAATAACATCTAGCTTGAAACAAGGTGATGCACTATCGCCGCTACTCTTCAATCTGGCTCTAGAAAAAGTTGTAAGGAAGATAGAGGAATGTGATATTGGAGGAACATCCGGACTGCTTGGTTATGTAGATGATATAGATATTATAGGGGAAAATGAACAAAAGATATTGGAAATATTGACTCAATCAATCAATCATGTGCCATGCCGGAAAGCGTGGGCGGTCATGATTTGCCATTTCACTCGATCACCAGAGTCGTGGATCAGCTCAGTGTTCCTGTCTCGTCCATGCCATGTGGCCAAGCCATCCAGGTATTTTCCTCTCGGTCTTCCTCTTGGTCTGTTCCCTTCGATCTTGCCAGCTGTCACTAAGTTCTCCAGTCCATTTCTTCTCATAACATGTCCAAAAAATTTTGACTGTCTACGTCTAATAATTGACTCACTTAAAGGGAAAAAACCCAACAGATGGGGCTGGTTATCAACCAAGAAGACAGAATGTATGGTAATTTCAAGAGAAGGAATGGCTAAAAACTGACCACATACAAGTAGATAATATAACCATTAAAAGAACGGAAACATACAAATACCTGGGTACAATCTTCAACAGCTCCAATATCATATGGGAAGAAATACAAACTAGAATCAATTCTGGAAATAAGATATACTATGCACTACAACATCTACTAAAATCAAATGCGCTATCTCGTAACACCAAAATCACAATATACAAAACACTGATCAGACCAGTTGTGCTGTATGGCTCTGAAACCTGGAGTACAACTAAAGGAGACGAAGCCTTGTTACAAACCTTTGAGAACAAAGTTTTAAGACACATCTTTGGACCCATTAGGGATACACAAAGTAGAGAGTGGAAAAGAAGTAACAAAGACATTTATGATCTGTTTAAGTCCCCGCTAATCACTGGTATCATGAGGGCTAATAGACTACAATGGCTGGGACATATAAAAAGAATGGAAGACAATAGGGAAACAAAACTCGCTTACTCTCAGGAAATAAATTACCGTAGACCCCGAGACAGACCAAGAAGATGGTGGAGAGATAATATATATACAGACCTACAAGCACTTGGAATCAACGACTGGCAAGAGAAGGTCAACCAGAGAGATGAATGGAGACGGATTGTATCTGCAGCAAAGAACCTCAATGGCTCGGATCTCTGAAGAAGAAGAAGAACCTCAACTTATTAGAAGAGAGCATCGAAGAATCATACTCATTGTCTGCTTCAGGTCAATAATCTGAAGAAGGATGAAGACAACACTAGACATAGTTAAAAGAGAAATTAGAACTTTCAAGACTGTTGGAGAACAAGGACTAGCTTTCTTCAAGCAGTGAGTAGCTGAAGTAGATAAAGATGACAAAGATGCCCAGCAGAAAGAACACTTTAGGATAGGCCTTCCTATTTGGACCTATTAATTGGGGAAGATAATATTGTCTGCATGTAGTTCTGATGAAGTGCAGTATCAAGCAGTTAAAGTCAGCATTTAAATAGTACATTTGATGACAATTAAAGCAACAGAAAGCTTCATTGCTTGAAGAATGGCTCCAGAATGATCATAGACCACGACCTATCCAGCAACTGTTGCATAATTACTTTACATAATAATGCCTGTGGGGACACTGTTGAAGAAAAAAAAATAATTACAATCTTACAATCAACGTGTAGCAGAACATATTATTCCATGTAACCTTTGACCACAAAGATCAAATAATGATGGAACATTTGCAAATGATGTTTATGGGGGGTTCCAGAGTAAATAGCGAATAGTCACTAAGCGAATAGTCACTACCAAATGACGTGGTGGAAGCAGACAGCATTGGTCTATGGGAACAAGCTCCAGGATAAAGCTCTGGCTAAACGTTCTTATCAACAAGACAATCAGGGCAGACCCCTCAACTGTTCAGTCAGTAGGTCATTGAAAGGCATGATCATCTCTTTTTGCCTCTGCCTTTCATATATGTGCCACATTGAACATGTTGTACAGAATAGCAAACAAAGGCTGGTGGTTTAATGAAACCACACTGTCTGGGCACATGAAGCAGTGATTGCTTTACTTCTGTTAGTTAATCTTATCTTATCAGTGGTAGGTCGTGAGCTACACATGATTTACCTGTCAGTATCAAAGAGTGCAATCATTTGTAATGTGGCTAGCTGGTCAGTGTAGGATCTGCTTGGCCTGAAGGCTGCCTGTCCATCTGGTTCACAGAAGTATCAGTTAAGGACCCTTGGCCACTAAGACGGCACATAAACAAATGTTGTTTGTCCATCAAGAATGATGATGACCATTCATTTCATCCAGTGGGGTTGAAAGTATGGAGCCATGAGTTCTAAGATGGCTGATAAGGCCTATTTTGGCTCGAAATGTTCTTGACAATGTGGACAAAGAATGCTTGACTTTTCAGGAGAAGGATCTCCTGCAGTGGTTTTTCTGTCCAGCCTTTTCTTCACAGCTCTTGCAGCCCTGGTTGCTTCACAAGTGACTGCACCCTTATGTAATGATGCACACCACGAATTACGGTCTTTAGCAGCAGTCTTCCAGGTGTCAAGATGAATTCCAAAAGCTTTCAGTGAGAATTTCAGTGTTTTTAAAGCGTTTCCTCTGGCCGCCTTGGGAGCGTTTACCACAACGCAGCTCGCCATAAAAAAATTTGTTTAGGGAGCCTGTGGTCTGGCATACGAGTTAAGTCACAAGCCCAGCGAATCTGATTTTTCATTAGTACAGTGTGGATACTGGGCATGGACGCTCTTTCTAGAACTTCAGTGTCTGGGATCTTGTCTTGCCATTTAATCTTCAATAGCTTCCTAAGGCAGACTGTGTGGAAGTGGTTTCATTTCCTAGCATGTCACTGATAAACAGTCCATGTTTCACAAGCATATAGCAGTGTGGATAATAGAACTGCTTTATCGACTTTCAGCTTTGTTTGCAGGATTATTCCATTTCTGTCCCGTACATTCTTGTAGTCTGCCCAAGGCTACGCTGGCCTTGGCCTTGCATTCACTTCGTCATCAATTGTGGCAGCTTGAGACACAGTGCTGCCAAGATAGGTGAATTTGTCCACAACCGGCCCACCTGCCTTCTATATCTCTGCTGGAATGGAGTCAGGACCAGGCACCTTTCCACTGGAAAGTTGCTGAATGGCTTTGTTTAGTTCCACTTTGGTTGGCAGGTCATCAAGTGTATCATTAGTGGGAATTTGAGGAAGGCAGTTGATGGTTTCATCATCGAAGAAGGAAGTTGCAATTAAGATGTTGCTGAAATGCTCTGCCCAGCGTTGAAGGATTTCTTTCTTATCTGTGACCAATGTTCCCCCATCTGCACTGAGGAGGCGAACTATGCCTGGTGATGGAGGACCGTAGACCGCTTGCAGTGGGTCGTAGAAGTTTTTAATATCATATGTCTCTCAGCAAAGCCTCGAATTTCATCAGCTTTGTTGCTCAGCCAGGAGTCTCACATATGCCAAAGTTTCTGCTGAATGTTATTGACATAAACAAATACCCAAATATTGACTGGTGCTCATCATAGAAGTAGAAGAAAGAAGTACAAATTTGTGGGCACACTAGACAACATAAAAATTGACATCTATAGCTGCCAAACCAGGATTTGAACCTTCACTTCTCAATGACAGCAGCACCTTGCTGCAGGAACAAAAGGTACTTCAACACATGGCCAACTACAACCCCTACAAAAGATGTCATCATTAGCTAGGTCTATCATAATCTGAACTGACAACTATGTAATACGGAAAGAATTTGTATCTGACCATTGAAACAGTGTCAATGGTCTCACAATTGTATATTAACCAAGCAGAGGTTAAATAACAAACACCATAATACAGCATCTAGTATAATTTGAACACTTAAAGACGAAACATGATTGGTTGGTTCCTATTTGGTAAATATAAAACCCAGAAATATCAATTGTTGTGGAATCCTTGAAACCACTTAGATAGCACATAACAAATACACAAATATTGTTTGGCTTTTGGGTTTTGAATCCATCTTTCTAATGATTGTCCGGTTTATTTCTGTTGTATGTGTTCACCATGACGTACACTATCTGTATGTTTTCAAAGTGCAGTTTACATGAACTGGTTGCACAAGAGGCTTTCCCATTCCTTTTTGTTCAGATTCCTCAGCCCAGTTTTCAGTCTGTCAGCCAAGTTTTCAGACAGTCTGATCTTTAATGTAACTTAAAAAAATCTTCCGTTTTGCCTATATGTATTTTTTTACTATTTTGATTTTCTAGTTACTACTTGTCCTTTTTATTTTTTTAAAATATTGTATGTGTACTCAACCTTTTCCTATAATGTTGACTGAGTTTTATTTGTTTCATTATGAATGAATAGAATTCTGCCATACACATGTGTGGTATTATGTCAGCCTCCCTACCTCCCAGAGTAATTGACAGCTTGGTGCATTGTTACAAATCTCTGAATCAGTCTAGATTTCAGCTGTTGGAGTGAGGTATTGATGCAATGATTGCAGATGATAACAGCTTTGTATGTGACTAACCGGCTTGCAACAGCTTGCAACTGGCGTCCATACACTTTGATGATCTCTCTTGGGAAAGACTGAGCACTTGTGGGCTTTTCTAAAGTGCAGTGATGCTAAGTTTTCGTTATAATATATTATGGTGCCCTGTTTTATAAGAATGGGCTGATTTCAGGACCACAAGGTCAGGAAAATCTTTAGCATTGAGGAAGATTTCAACCCAGAATCTCGGGAAGGTAATCCGGCCAACAAATGCCTGAAGAAGTCGGATGTGTTGGCCGAAATGTTCAAATATCGCAGCTCTGCTGTAAACAGGCACAACGCAATTACTTCTAAAACATCATTGCTGACGAACAAAGAAGAAGAAGAACTAAGAACCACTGGATCAGCGGTCATGTGGATTACTCACTATGTTTTCTATTTTAGATTTAGCACTTTTTTGTCAATATTGAAGTGGTATGAAAACATTTTTATTTGTAGGAGTTTTACTGTATCTGCCCATGAGAGTGGCAAACAATTGGCGGCTGGGTGGCAGTTCTCTGGCTCAGTGTTATAACCAGTTGGGTGATGAGGTTCCCGATGTTGAAACAGACACTTTTATCAGAACATTTGTTGCCGTTCAAGATTTAATTAAAGGTACATTATGTTGGTGTCATGTTTTTGAAATAAGCATAAGCATTAGAGAAAATGTAGGGGAAATGTGTTCTCTCTCTCTCTCTCTCTCTCTCTCTCTCTCTCTCTCTCTCTCTCTCTCTCTCTCTCTCTCTCTCTCTCTCTCTCTCTCTCTCTCTCTCTCTCTCTCTCTCTCTCTCTCTCTCTCTCTCTCCTCTCTCTCTCTCTCTCTCTCTCTCTCTCTCTCCTCTCTCTCTCTCTCTCTCTCCTCTCTCTCTCTCTCTCTCTCTCTCTCTCTCTCTCTCCTCTCTCTCTCTCTCTCTCTCTCTCTCTCTCTCCTCTCTCTCTCTCTCTCTCTCCTCTCTCTCTCTCTCTCTCTCTCTCTCTCTCTCTCTCTCTCTCTCTCTCTCTCTCTCTGTGTGTGTGTGTGATAGAGATAATGTTGTCACTGACAGTACAAGCATTTTTACAATAGGCAATATATAAAACAACAGCATTGGTATTGAATCAAATGTTGAAGTGAGGAAGCAAGAGGTGGATATTGAAACGCATAAATTATTGAGAATATACATCAAATAAAATCACCAATTTTAAATAACAGATATAATAGACAATATACTCATTAGGTCAGTATTGAAGACTGTTGAAATCATCTGATCATGTCCCTCCAATGTTGGCAACACTACATTAGTTCAGTTTTTCTCTTGTCCTTCATATTTTCAGTAATATACTTTCCTGTAACACATTTAGACAGCCCAATATAATATTTTGCATGATGCTCTGTAGTTGTCTGTTTTCTCAAATGTCTTTACCCAATTTTTTTCATTTGATCTCTTTTGTTTTCTATTAACTACTCTATAGTGTATACTGAACTATCTGTTCTTTACGGGTGATAATGAAATGTGGGAGAAATGTGATCTACAGTATCAATCATTTTGTTTTAAAACATGATTTTCATGCCATATGCAAGTGTAATTTGCTTTGCATTTTTGTTTTCCAACAGAAAAGAAATTGAAATCAGGTCATGACATCAGTGACGGTGGCCTCATTGTCTGCCTTCTGGAAATGGCATTTGCAGGAAATTGTGGTCTTGTGGTTGATATTCCAGTTACTGAAAGCCACGGTAGTGCCTTCATTTTTTATTTTTTTATATTATTTTACTGCTTTCATTGTAAATTAGTCACCTACATTTAAAAAAAAATTACAGGAGTGATAGCTATTTAGAACCTCAATTATGAAAAACTCAGAAAAACACATGACAGAAAACCTAAATTTATACACCATACCACAAAACTTCAACAGAAAGGAAAGTGCTTTCAGTTTTTTGGGGGATATTATCTTCCATCATAAATGTAGCAAATAAGAACGAGAAATGTGTCCAGTGTTTTTTCTCTTCTGGATACTAGGGACTCTGGTTGAAGCGAGGCATTCATGGATGGCACTGAAGATATGATCAGACATGTTTGTAAAATTTGTAGGATAGTGTAGAGAGAAGGATTGATCATGGTGCCTAACAAGACAGCCGTACATAGCATGATAGTAACTTGAGGTTAGGTTTTCGGAAATGGACAGTGGGTGAAATGGGCGTCAGTGGAACAGCTGATTACAGATGATTCTCACCCGGGCAATGCAATACTATACATAGATCCATCTGTGGTGAGAGGTAAATAGTGTGGTTGGGGTTTCATTGCAAACAACATCCAGATCACAGAAATATCTGGACACCTCGCATGGCAATGCACATGGAACCTGTTAAGGCAATGTGCGGCAGTAAAAACAGATTTTTGGTCAATTTGGCTATTTTTGGAATAGTTTTTTCCAAATTTTTAGACACCTTATCATGTCTTCTGTCAGATTCGGTACTTGTTTTTGTTTAAAAACTGTTGAAAACTGAATGCAATATTCATATTTTACTGAACCCACCCTATTGTCAAATTGTCTACTTATTGAAAATTGTTGCGAAATTGACGGTTTTCAAACCCTAGCAACTATATCTCGGGAACATGCTACACGCATGTTTCAGATATCATTGGAAAGGTCACGATCTTCCGTAACTGTTCGTGAAACTCAGAGTTCGTCTAATCAGAAACTGTTCTGTGTACACCAGGGTTTTCCGTATCTATCATCTTCCAGAAACTGCCATATATGGAACACCGTAAGCAATCCACATTCACCAATGGCTGAAACTGATCACGTGGGTTTCCAAAATGGCGGCTTTGTGTTGTTTATACCCCGCGACGTGCTGAACGTTGATTGTTGATGACAGATTGACACGCATTGAAATATGCCTCATTCTAAGAAATTTAACATCCAGTCATCTACTCAACGTAAGAAATCTCTCAGACTACACCTTGCAAATGCTCGTAAGCAGCGAAAAGCCTATCAGAACGTAAACGATACAGACAATTCTGAAACTACTGAAAGCGACCCAGCTAAAGTGCACGTCACTTCTTCCAAATCCAAGTGTTTTGACAGTGAATCTGAATGAATCAGTGCTATAGTGTTCTTCTCAAAGTTGTGGAAGTGATTCTTTTATTCTTCTTCGTTCATCCGGAGTTTTTTTTCCGGATGTGATTGCGTTGTGCCTGTTTACAGCAGAGCTGCGTTCTTGCGCCGTTAGGCCGACACATCCGACTTCTGCGGGCATTTGTTGACCGGGTTAACCTTCCCGGGGGATTCTTTTATTACCCGAAGCCAATTTAAAAGTGATACGTAAAAACACACGACATCCACTAGCAGCAAGTATGCTTCTGGTGACGACAATGGATATCAAAAACGGGAACAAAGAGCAATAGTTGATTGTTCAGAAATTGAGGCAATAATCAAAATGTTATGTTGCCCAGTTTGTAAAAATGCTAGTCTTATTTTGAAAACTGACAGCAAGAAAGCCAAGGGATTAGCTGTGTATGCAGAGGTTTACTACTCTTGTTGTGAAGAAGTAGTAAGAAGTAATGATGGGGATAGATCTTTTGCTGTCAACAGCCAGTCAGTATATTCAGCATTAGTTTGTGGGATGGGTGCAACAACATTCAATAATTTTTGTGAAAACATGAACCTGCAAGGTCTTCATCACAAAACATTTCACAGCAAAGCGAATAAACTATATTTAAAGATAGAAGATCTGGAGGACACTGTTTTCTCAGCTTACACAAAATGCCATCCGTAGGCTGACAATTTATTACAATAGAGCCATACGAAACAACACAAGTGTAGAGTCCATGAGGAAAAGTGTTATGGCTTCACTGCATTACTGTTTTTCAACAGACAAAAGTCCATGTCATGAAATGTGCCCAAGTGGAGAGCAATCTTGGTGTTTTTTTTAAATCCACCCTGGCTAAGCATCAGGTCCCAGGTCCTCATGACACACATGGCTCAACCGTGACAAGCTTGAGAAGTATTTGTTGCCATTTTATGAAAGACTGTCTGACACTAAACTACTTAGTAGATGTGTATCAGGACAAACTCAGAATTCAAATGAGTGTTTACACAGCTTGATATGGGCTTGATGCACTAAAGACAACTTTGCCTCACGCAAGCGCGTTCAGTTTGCAGTTGTAACTGCAGCAAGAGAGTTCAACTTTGGAGCTGCTGCTGCCCAAGACACTGCCCAGTTTTATGGACTTTCTACAGGCCTTCATATGCAGAGACTAGGAACATCTAGGATGCAGAAGCAAGTAAGAAATAGTACAAGAAGGTACAAACAAACTAAAAGACACGACACTGTATGACCAGCCAAACTGAAGAGACAAGGTGAGCTGCATGCTCTGCAGGGAGGTCCTGCATATTCAGCAGGACTATTTTAACAGTCAGGTACAGTTGTAAGCTGTTTTTCTGTGTAAAAGAGTATTAGTAATTGTGGTAAGTTAAAAAGAAATGAGGATGGGATCCCCAAATTCTAATACCCAACTGTTAAGAGAAACTTGAAAATGGCTCGTTACAGACTCCCTAGGGGTTGGAGGGTGATCAATAGTTGAAGTTTCTTCACAGAGGGCCGTGGAGCCCCGGAAGTTTACAGTACTCCGATAAGGGAAATTTTCCCCGGGAAAATACTTGTATACGAGATACTTGTATTATCCGGCCACACTTGGCTCCACTCTTTAGTTGTAACTAATGTATTTGGTCTAATTAGCACTCTACCCAAAAGGAAAACGACCAACACCTTGATACACATTATAATACTGTAATGAGATAATATGGTGGTGGGTTCCTGTGTATGTATGTTAGAGTGACATACGGTATCAGATACACTATTCAGCATAACACCATCAATGAAATAAACCAATCATTAGCTCAATAAGGAATTAAAGTTCCCAACTCTACACTAATATTAAGGTACACTGTCCTTGATTTATAAATGGCACTAAACCAAATGTGTCTCTGAGTTCTTCACAACAATAATCTATTGTCCAGAATGTCACATACTACTCTAATTGTTCTTGGTGCACTCCTAATGGCACTCAAGCAATGTTCTTGAAGGTATGAGTTTTCTGGTGTAACTACTCTTGTTGTAGATCCTACGTGGGATGATGTGACGGGGTAGCTCGGGTTATAGATTCCTGGACAACACAGACTATACTGACAGGTACTTAGCTGTTCATCCCTGGGTTGTAGGGTTGTGGCATAGGAGAAGCAGTTGAGGTAAAATGATGCTGTTCCTCCAGAATGACCATCATTAGCATACAGGTCTCTGCCCAGTTTTTGTCTTCAACATGACCACCACCCTTGAGAAATAGGACCAAAAACCATATAGCTATCTCACCTAAGAGCTGGGCTAGGGGGAAAATATAAGCAAAGGGAGAAGGGATCCTTTCCTTAGCTCAGGGTAGTCCAGCCTGGCTATTCTGTGTGCCTGATGTTTTTCTGTTTCTCCGTTGGAGGTGTCCACCTCACCTACGGGCACTACATGTCCTCTTCCTTCAGGCGTTCTGCAGGCTAGTCCTTCTCTTGTCCGTAGAACGATATGAGCCCACTGCCTTGTCCATGCTTTCCTTCTTCCGGGAAAATGCCCGCCTAACCCTTCATCATTTTCCCATATTCCCATTACACATCTAAAATCTTACAGGGTAGGTCACAAATAAAACATATGAATTATTGTAACACAAAATCATATAGAGTCAGAACATGCAATACACTTTAGAACATAATTTTCCAGACATAGAATATAATGACTATCTCTGAAAAAGGATCATGGTAGTTTTGTTATAAAGTATAGATCGTCCCTAGAGACTCTAAGAATTAGTGAATGAGAAAGTGCATCACTCATCAAATACATGACTAACACATCAAAAGATTCATCAAGAATTCTCCATGCCGGAGGATGACTTATCTACTCATCAGAATATTTTCTTTAAGTCAAGAAAATCTTCTCTATCTTCTGAGCCTGTCTCTAGATTTATATATATATATATATATATATATATATATATATATATATATATATATATATATATATATATATATATATATATATATATATATATATTCCTTATCACAAAGAACCAGTGCTCTCTATAGAAAATATCTATCTGTTAACTCTATCCATTTACAGAGGCCGAGGCATATTAATTATTAATTACCTTCACTCCCAGGACAAGTATTATATCCACACTAAATGAAACACGTCTGCTTTCTAGATCACATTGTGAAAGACTGGCTCCTAAGTTGCCGCTGTAATTTTATATATCTACTCCCACACCACAATCTTTATCTCCTCGACGTGACAATCACATTCCACCAACATCCATCCAATTTTTACCGATAACAATACTGTTATCCTTCCTGTCTTTGTTGTGGGCACAACCCATTGTTTCCTGTAATGAACATCAATAGTGCGCCCTGACCTATGCAATTTGTTGCTAATGAAATCGCAACACCATGGTTGATACTATCTTCTCTGATGTAGGTCTCACAGGTGACAGGTACCAAATTATGTATGGGTAACGCCGAAAAGTCTTTGTTCCCTCTGAATCACTCTGCATTTCTTCATTGTCTGGCTTAAGTTTGATGTAAACTTAAGAAACTGCTTGCTGTCTGTCCTTCCAATATAACACTGTTGTCTAAGATCTTTACTTGCCTTTGTATATGGTGCGTGTGCTATTCATATGAAGACGGGCATGAGACATTGACATGTCACAGTAATAAAAAACAAACAAAAAATTAGTTTTTCCCCGTTTTCTCATTTCGCCAGTTTTTTTATACATAGGTACAATTTTTTTTTAAACTATTTGTTAGATTTTAATCAAACTGTGCAGAGATATTCTTTATTATATCACTTACATTGTGAGTAGAGCAATCTTGAAATTTAAGTTTTAGTTTTTGTGCTGCAGTAAAAAAAAAATGTCATGAAAAATGTTAAAATTTTCAATTTATGGAGATAAAAAAAACTGCAAAGAGATATCATTAAAATTTTCTACTACACTTGTAAAGGGTCTATTTATTTACACATAAAACAAAGAATTTAGCTTGTACATTAAAAAATAAATGCTTTAGAGGTACATTAAGAAATTCAATATGGCCGCTGTTTATCTTGGTTTCCATAGCAACTGTTAAGTGCAAAGTCAATTTGACAATATTTTATCGATCAGCAGTCTTCAATATCAAACCCTATACCATAACAGAACATAGAAATTCAATATTATGGAATTAAATTTTTTAGGGTCAGCATCGCCTTAATGTGGCATTCTGATTGTTGAAGAGTAGTGTAGTCCGACATTTTGTGTTTTTAACGAACTTGCAGAGCATGCTCCATAAGATAGAAACTGGTATGTTTCTGTATGGAGTGGATCAAATAGCCTGGTAAGTTTAGTTTAGTTTAGTCGATGGATCAACATCACGGCACACGGGTGCAACCCATAAGTGCTCCGTTCTCCTAACTCAAACCTGAGTCTGGAGAAACTCAACTCAGTGTATGAACTCCGTAGCACTGGCGAGGATCCTGAAATACTTTGGGTAGATTTTAAACTCGAAATTTTGCCCGGGCAGTGCTGTTAGGCTACTCTTTTTCGATTTCCAACTGCCAAGGGATTTTTTACGTGCGCAACAATACACACGGGCGTCAGATCTCACTACCCAGAGACCAGAGGAAATTTTATTACTAGAAGTCCACGTGAAAAATTCCAGGCCACCACTGGGATTTGAACCCGGGACCCCCAGCACTCGAGGCGGACACCATACATGCAACCCCCTTTATCAAGCCTGGTAAGATGAATGAAAGAACGAACATACTTCCGGTAACCAGCATGGCAGTTAGGCATTGAACCGCTACGGCCTCTGGAGTATTTACCCTTGTGGCTGCGGTTTGTATTTCGCATTTCCTCATGTTGGACTGGTGGTATGTGGTTCCGTCACCCTGCTACTGAGTGCGTGGCGCTACTCTGTGTGCTGTGATATTCACGTGGAATGCTTTTACATGTCCGCTTTTGTTTGTACAATGACCTGCATGTTCGGAACAATGACTACCGGTTGTTGCAGAATTGACTGATTTGCCTTTTCGGTTCACGAGTGCATTTTTCAGGAGACTCCTGGAAGTCGGCGCTGGAGCTGCGGAGTTCATGCTTTATGGGACGCTTTCGGCGGTTTGCTCTGCGGATAGAGACAGAGTTATGTGAGAAAACCCGGGTCAATGAGATCTTTCTGGTGACTGCCGAGTCCATCGACGATGAACTGTGGTTTCCGTGGAGGACTTTTGTGTTGGCATTCTGGTGGGGCATTATGCACAGTGTACCTGTGCGGACTGTTGGATTGCAGAGACTCCTGTCTGTTCCACTTTTCACTCTGGACAGTGGGAGCGTTTTGTGTGATATTCACTGGCACAGGAACGGAGCATAATGGGGACGGCCCGTTGCCGTGAAGTTGTAACCTCGACTAACTAACTAGGGTTAAGAATTGGGCATGCAGGCCCTTCTAACATTCTGCCTTTCTATTACTCTCTTTCATACATTATTTCATTCACACATCATTCAAGACTAACTGAGAACAGCAACAATATAAAATATATGCATTATAAAGGCATGGGCAAAATGCAAACATCAATACTACACGACTCAGTAATATTAAATAATGGTGTGGCAATCATTAGCTATTTGGAATATACTGGTCTCCCAAAAGGGGGCTGGTTGTTATACTAGGGTTTTATTATTATTATTATTATTTCTATAATTAAGGGGGAAGGTAATCCATACTGAGATAGTGTTCAAATAATTTGCGATTATATGTATAGGGATTGGTGGTGTCTTTGATTTCTTGTAAAGTACGGCTGACTCAGGGAGTGAGCAGAGGGACAAATATAGGAGGACATTTAATTAGGGTGCTGCCCGTACAATCAGCATGGGAAGTCTTCAATGGTTACCGAAGGAGGCGGAGTATCTTTGGGAATGTTTTGCAGTGATGAGATGATTCTTGAAGTCATGCTCATTTTGGAATTGGGTTGGGATCTGTTAACACTCAAATGCCTGAAACCTGTGGGGTAATCAATGCCAACTTGACTATTGTCAAATTTCAGGCAGTCCCTATGTGATGTGCTGAATGATAACGTGCTTGCATTATAATATGCTTGCCTACAGATGTGAAGTTCCAGCATGGGTTTAGCTCAGGAGAAAAGTATAACAACCTCACTCTGATAGTTGTCAGCCATTTTCAGGGCTCTTGATACCATTGCATCAGGCCTGAGAGTTACAACTCATTTTATCAGAGAACTTAAAACAAACAAAAATCAGCAGTAAAGTGTGACATCCCATTTCTATGTGTAGCACTGTTTACATTTACAGCATGTGAAAACAGTGTGATAGTCTTGATAGATGAGAGATGGAAAAAACAATATGAATTTCTCATTACAAATCTGATATTTTGTATTGTGGTCTGGTGATACCCATGTTGATTAATGCATTCTTTAATTTTGGAAAAACATGGCTTGAGGAAAAGTGCTTAGAAATTGATAAACAACACAACAGTCAAAATACCAAATTAGTGCACAAAAAAATTCAGGAACTTACTAATAAAAGAACAAGTACATCAACAGGCTGTCTAAAAACTAAAGATGGCAAAATCATAATAGAAAAAGATCAGATTATACATGTATGGACATGTATGGATTATATGAAAAACCTTTATGAGGATAACAGAGAGGAACAGTATGATATTAGATTTAATAATGAAGGATCACCAATTTTGAAGATCGAGGTTCGAAATATTCTTAAGCTGGCAAGGCCCCCGGTGCAGAAAACATCACAACAGAAATGATTAAAGCTTAATATGGACTAGATCAAGTCACCAGACTGCTGAACACATACGATACTGGAGATATACCTTCTGAATTATGGAACTCTGTATTTATTGCAATTCCAAAGAAATCAGGAGCTTTGGAATGTGATCAACATAGAACAATTAGTATAATGAGTCACATCACAAAGATTTTGCTACGAATTATCATGCAAAGAGAGGAAGAAATTACAACCTGAAATAGGGGAAGAACAACGTGGGTTTGTAGAAGGAAAGGGTACAGTAAATGCTGTGTATATGCTGTGAACAGTTATTGAACGTGATATAGAAGTAAACAAGGATATACATCTTTGCTTTATTGACTACACAAAAGCTTTTGATAATGACAAAATGGTGGATAAGCTTGCAGATCTACAAATTGATGGGAAAGACATTAGACTTATTAAAAACATATATTGGAAATATAATATTAGGCAGGGATGTGTAATGTCTCCAGATAGGATACGATCAGACAGGTGTGCATCTTGGAGAACATTAGGCGAGGAGAGGAGTGGGTCAGAGTGTCAGTGGAGCAGTCAGACTTGTGCAAAGTTATAATCACATTGAGCAGGGAGTGGCCAGCAGGGGCCACGGAAGTGGAAATCCAGCAACTAATTCAGGATAATGCTCGCCCGGGCGATACACAGATGGTTTGGTGTTAAGAGGCAGAAGTACCATTAGCAAAAGCTAATGGTCTCCGTTTGGTGCAGGAGAGCCTGGCATATGATACCACAACATCTAGCTTAACCCTTTACAGGGCAGACGCTTGTCCGTTTTTTAGCCCTGAACGGGCAAGATTTTTTCAGGTTTGGTAAAATTTCGGGTTTCGTTAGTAAAAACATCACAAATAAGGTGTTAGTCAACCGATTTTAGTTAAATAAACAACACAATGAAGGGAAAAGCATGCAGAATATGTTACTCACGTGATTGTTGTCGGTAATCCATATTTGAACACAAATATTTATGAAATACAGCATGTTGTTAGTGATTTTCGGTCATCTATACGGCAATTTACAAATACATTTTCAGAATCATAATCACTTTCTTTAAAGTCCGACTGCTAATGCAAAGTAACGCTTTGCACTGATATCTAGCTCCGATTAAGTCAACTTCGTGCCCTTTAATGTCACTTAAATTGAACCCAGCGAAATCTCGGCTATCACTTGAAGAATCGCAGAAATTCGTTTTGAAAAACTAAGCGTAAAAACCCCGAAAACTATCAAAAAAAGTCTGTAAAAGTCCGTTTAAATTCATAGCAGGTGTTTACAAATGGCGGCCACTGTCAGGGTCTTAAACCTGGCTCGTTGTACCTAACATATGTGAGACAAGTACAAGTACAAAATGATTGGACTTGACACACAATGACACTAAGTTCAATGGATTTATTCACAATTCACATGCAAGACAATCTAGTTTGGCATGTGATGATCATTACAATACATATACAATACATCAGTACACTTACAGACAAAACCCACAGCATCACAGTCTATCTCACAAGATATACAAGCACTCGACTTTCAGGCACAGAAACGATACGAAGCCTTTCTCAACCCACACGTCTTGTCATGTCCGAGTTCCCAAGCAGTCTGCCGGTTTCCTCACACAGTGCTTGCCCTGTGGACTGGCTTCACGAGGACTACGTGCGTCCTGCTTTGTCCTTGCCTGACCGCTGACGATCGCGTCAGCCAGCAACCTGTGGGCAGGTAACTGGTACTCGCCTGGCGGCCGTAACGATGTTACTGCATCCCGGCTGGCGACTATTCGCCTGGCGGGCGTAACGATGTTCCTGCATCTCGGTTGGAGACATAGAGAACAGCCACGTTGTCTAGCTATCGGCGAAAGCGAAAGTAGCCGTCGGAAGTATCGTAAAGCTGAGAAATCGCGTTTTTACAATGCATAGTAGTATCGGGCGCAATTGGCCGATTTGCTCGTTAAAGGCATCGGATGGAAATGGACGTTCTGCCTTGTAAAGGGTTAAGAATGGAGATGGAGGCAGTCAGTGCAGCTTGGGGGGTTATCTCTCCATAACACAAAGCCTGGGCTAAATTTAGAGACCATGTGTTGCCCATGCAGCATAATCCCTCTCTCGACCTGTCTAGTTCACTCCAGAGGAAAGGTTATTGGATACTATGGACATAAATAATAAACACAATGCATCCATGGATGTAGCCTCCCTGTTCACCAATGTTCCATTAGATGAGACTGAAAATAATAAGTAAACACATTAAAGACAAACAACTAAGTCTAGGCATATGAACATCTATTCTGGAGAGGCTATTATTACTATGTACCGCCAACATATAATTCAACTTTCTAAAAAAAAAAGTCATACCTCCAAATTGATGGAGTGGCCATGGGGAGTCCTCTAGGTCCTATTTTAGCGGACATCTACATTGGCACATTTAGAAGAAAAGAGATCCTCATAACATTAAAAACCTGGTCTTTTACTGTCATTACGTGGACGATATACCAGTTATCACCACAGACGAGTTGCAAGCAACTTCGTTCCAGGCCATAATGAACATGACACATAAAAACATCCCTCTGTCTATGGAACACGAACACAACGTGTCGACAGGGTCAACTTCATTGTACTGGGTTTTATCCCATATGGCTCATTCTCTTTCCGCAGCGAACTGCCGAAAGCATTGCACAAAGCACGAACTCCATAGCTCCAGGGATGACCCTTGGAGCCTTAAAAAAATGCACCCATGAACTGAAGGACGCTGTCCGGAATCGAACCTACAACCTTCAAAGTCTGTAAAAGACGGCTTGACCACTTTGCCATGGAGGTCCCAGATATATATATAAAACGTGACCAAAGAATACTGTCTCATTTCACCTTTCATTAGCCTCTTTCAGGCAGTCCAAGGTATTTCTTCTGCGTTCATCCGGAGTTTTTTTTTCCGGATGTGATTGCGTTGTGCCTGTTTACAGCAGAGCTGCGTGCTTGCGCCGTTAGGCCGACAAATCCGACTTCTGCGGATTTGTGAGATTCATATCTATTGATCTCTCTGTTAGTATTTGCAGACTTAGGATCGACTAGCCTCTCCCAGGAGGGGTGAATATTAGTAACCTGCCGATGACCCCCAGACTACACAAGTCAACCCCACCTCCACATGGTGTAGACTGGGAAACCATGATGTCATGGGCTAACGGGGCTATGGCTCGCCATAGGGGATGGACTCCCTATGGTCAGATTTTTGTCCTAAACCTGCAACTGGCCTAGCAAGCCGGCAGGGGATCTTCATACTGCTCGTAGAAAAACTAAGAAGTATAAACGGACTGACCCAAATGGATATAGACCCGGCAATGTTAATGGACTACGAGATAGATCAGCGATTCAAAAAATAGGCACAATGAACATCTGCGGTTTTAATAGTAAAGAACTTACAGAAACAATGGAGGAGAGGAAAATTGGACTGATGAGAATAGCAGACACCAAAATAAAAGGGGAAGGATGCAAGTAGATCCACCAATTACACATTTGTCTACTCTGGAGTGGAACAGCAAGAAAGGACAAGACATGGTGTGGGAATAGTCATTGAACCACGGCTAGCAAGAGGAATACTAGAAGTAAAATATATATCAGAAAGAATCATAACAGTGAGAATAAAAGAATAAACAATTATAACATATGTACAAATATACGCACCATGTAATACAAACAATAATGAGCAAGAATGTGAGGAATTCTATGAAGACATCCATGATGTGCTAAATAAAATAGATAAGCAGGACAACATCATAGTTATGGGAGACTTCAATGCAAGACTAGGACACAACAGAGCGGGCATAGAAAAACATCTGGTAGCATTTGGAGACCAACATAATGAAAGAAATGATAACGGAAGTAAACTGACAGAGCTCAGCAGCCAACACGACCTCTTTATAACAAACACATTCTATAAACACAAAGACTCACAAATATACACCTGGTATAAATGATACGATCTAGTTATTAAAAGCCAAACTGATTTTATATTAACAGGAAATAACAGAAAGAGAAATATATTAAATGCAAAGGCAGTGTGTCTTAACTTAACTTAAGTATTAAGACTAGATACAAGAAGAAAGCAAAGACCAGGAAAATACATGCCCTGCAAATCAGTAAACTTAAAAAAACCCAAAGACGACAGGGAAATTATGAGAAAGAACTAACTGAAATCTTTGTAACATTACCTATAGAAAGAAAGACCCTGGGAAGGTTAACCCGGTCAACAAATGTCTGCAGAAGTCGGATGTGTCGGCCTAACGGCACAAGAACACAGCTATGCTGTAAACAGGCACAACACAGTCACATCCGAAAAAAAATCTGGATGAACGAAGAAGAAGAAGAAGAAGAAAGAAAGACAGTGGAAAAAGAATGGAAGATGTTCAAATAAAGCATTGTAAAAATTGCAAAAATAACATGTGGAACCACGAAAAAACGCAAACCAACAAATAGGAAAACTATAAAAAGTGGTCAAGAGCAAACTGGAATGCGATTACATATATATATAGAATAGCAAGAAGACATGTGAATAGAATAGTAAGGAGAGAAAAACAAAAAGATTGGGAGGAGTATAGAGAAACCCTAAATAAAAACTGCAAGGAGGCAACTAGAAGCTTCTACAAAAAGATAAGTGCAATGAGAACCAGAGGAGAAACCTTTGACCCAACTGAAATAATTAACAGCGAAAATGGAGAACCAATAAGTAAACAAAAATAAATCCTAATAAGATGGAAATGATACTTCAAATAACTTCTCAACATCCCATCAGATGTTGCAGGAATTCAAGAAACCAACACAGATGCCACAGAAGAACTAGAACGAACCAGACATACTGAAAGAAGAAATTATAGAAGCCGTCAGATTAGTCCCATTAAACAAATCACCAGGACAAGATTAAATAACAAATGAACTAATTAAAGCAGCAAGAGAAGTACCAATCATCTATTCAACCATGTTTGGGTAGAACAACAGACACTATGAGACTGGGGAAACGCCATAATTATTCCAATTTGGAAACACACAGGCAGCAAAAGAGACTGCACACAATACAGAGACATTTCACTGTTGAGTCATACTGGAAAAATACTTTGCAAAATTCTTGAGAAAAGATTACAAACTACTATAGGACCCCAGCTTAGCGAAACACAACTTGGATTTAGGAAAACAAAGCATGCACAGATGCCATTTTTGCTCTTAGATACCTTATAGAAAAATCAATCGAATTCAATTAAACACTCTACTTAGCCTTTGTTGACCAAGAAAAGACATTTGATAGATTAGATAGAAACAAGCAGTGGGAAATCCTTAAATGATATGGAGTGAGTACACATCTAACAGACCTATGTAGAAGCTTATACAACAAAAATGAATGCATAGTGAGAGCAACTGGAGGAAACGCAGAACCCTTCACCTTAAAATCCGGAGTATGGCATATATAGACAATATATGTAAAGAAACCAGAGACTGCAAGAATACAGCATGACGAGAACATGGAAAAAGAACCATCTGCAAATCTAACCATTAGAGAACTGTTTGCGAACGACCAAGCACTAATAGCAAAATCAGAAGCTGAATTACAAGACCACATGAGTAGTCTTAAACGAAATGTGTAAGGAACATAACATGAAAATCAGCACAAGTAAAACAGAGGTAATGACCATAACTAAAGAAGAAAAAGCAACGACGATTCACCTAAACAAATATCCCTTGAAACAAGAGAAAAGCGTTTCAAGTACTAGGAAGTATAATATCATCATATGGCAAATCAGAAGACTAGATCGAAAATAGATGCAATAAGGCAAACCAACTCATTGGACAAATGGCACCAATACTAAGGAACAACATTGTATCAATAACTACTGAGAAATCACTTTACAACACAATCTTCCTACCAATTCTATGTTACCAATGTCAAACCTGGACAATGACAGAAAAAGAGAAAAGAAAAATCACAACAATAGAAATGAAGAGAATACTCAATGTATCAAGAAGAGATCAGAAATGAAAAAATCAGGTCTAAAGTGGGGGTTATAGCTGCACTGGATTTTATTAGAAGGCAACGAGTCAAATGGTTTGGCCATGCAAGTAGGTTACCAACTAACAGTATACCACAACAAGCAAAGCATGTACAGACCAGAGGAAGAGGCTGACATGCAAACGATGGACGCAGGGAATAACAAGAGTCCATGGGAATATTGATACATGAAGCCCATAAGCGGGCACTCTCCCGCTATTTATACTTCACCTCGACACCGCAACGTATAAGAGGAACATGATGAGATGAGATTAGTTTTTGCAACATGCATCTTGCTTTATTTGTACCTTTTCATTCCACAAATCTCCTGTGTTTACTTCTTTCTTGTTATATGTATATAATTTTTTTTTTCCTATGCAGTTTCTCTGAATGTTTTATTTGCTGAAGAGGTTGGGGCTGTAGTGGAGATCTGCAAAGAAGACCTCACATACGTCACTTCTAAGCTGGATCATGAAAAAGTACCATACACTATTATTGGAAAATCACCTGGCCATGAACAAGGCAAAGAAGCCCAAGTAATTACATATTGTATTATGTGTTTAGTATACTGTTCAAAGAAAGAAATGCATAGCTATCTGAGAGTGTGTTTTTCTGGGTTTGTATATAAACCAGCCTCAAATGTTCTTTACAGGGTAATCGTTACAATGCAGTGGTCAGTAGTGTTTATAAGACTCAAATTTTTACCACAGCTCATGTTGCGCGCATGTGAAAGCAACAACATTTGGGGTGAACACTATTCACTGACTACGCAACTGAAACCCAATAAAATGACAACGCTACACAAAACAATTCAGTTCCTTTTTAAGCAAACATCTGTGGCAAAATTTATGGAACATTCCTATTGGCCGACTGCATGCAGGCGAAATTCAAGATCAGGTTGCCAGGCATCTAAACGTGCATCAGTCGACTTTGGCACCAATTACAAGCCGCTAGCTCAGTTAAAGACCAGCATCGCAGTGGACGACACAGAGTGGCAACAGCAGCGGATGATCACTTTACTTGGCTTCGTCATCTCAGAGACAGGTTTACAACATCTTCCTCAACTGCCCAGCCATTGCCTGCAGGACATCATGTGTCTGATCAAACTCCGGAATAGACTGCATGACACTGGACTTCGGGCACAACGAACTCATCGTGGATTTGTCCTTATACGCCGCCATCACCAACATCGACTGCTTTGGGCTAACCATCATCGTCGTTGGGCATCGTCTGGTTTAGTGATGAATCTTTCTTTTTGTTGCAGCGAAGAAGGATCTACCGTGAGTGAAATAAACGTTTTGCCCACAATTGCGGTAATGCTTTGATGTTTTGATGTTCGCTGTGATTTTGAGGAACGGTGGTGGAAGTGCAATGGTGTGGGGAATGATCAGTTACAGCGGAAGGAGTCTATTGGTTCACATTTAATGCGCCACGGTACGTCAATGAATTTCTTCGACCCCATGTCCTTCCACTTTTGGCTACCCAAAGGTCTGTGTTTCAACATGGCAATGCCAGACCCCATTGTGCACGGTTGACCACGCAGTTCTGACTGCCAACAACATTCTCACCTTTCCCTGGCATCCCTGTCCCCAGACATAAGTCCGATGGAGCACCTGTGGGATTAGCTGCATAGACGTGCTTGTTGCCGAGACATTGCTCCAGCCAATCGTCGTGATCTGTTCCGGGCACTCCAGGCAGCCATTCCACAGGCCCACATCAGACGTCTGATCGCATCCATGCTTAGGAGATGCTGATCGATGCAAGAGGAGGCCACACACCATAATAACGGGAAAGCCTGTAGGCCTAAAAGCTCTCGTGACCCAGATACAAAACAACTGCCAATTGATTGTCTGAACCCTAAGGTATTCTTGTGTGCAATTTGAACAATTAACTAATTACATTAAAGTTATTGAATATCAAAATTATGGCTATGTGTGTACCTTCAACAGTTATGCGTTTCTTTTCTTTTTTTTTAAACATATTTTAATTATTGCAATTCCAGAATGTTTTACAGTGGATGACCAAGGAGGTGGAACTTAACTCTAAGAAACAAATCCAGATTAAATTACTTTTAAAGTTTATACATCAGATCAGATCAACCCATAACCCACTTGTGTTGTGTTTCAATAGCAACATAAAAAGCATTGAAGTGGCAGCCAGATTTTTTTAGTGTGATCTAATTGATCTTAAATGTAAGGTATGGAACTATGTTTGGGATTAGCCGGGAAAAGGAATTCAAACATGATACACTGCTTAGGACAGAACAAGCCAACATTAAGGCTGTCTCCAATTGTTTGAATTAGGATACTGTATGGCATCCGTTAGATTTTGCTGTTTATAGCTGCTGTTCATTTCTGTGTTTGTGTGTTAGTTAGATATGTTTTGTCTGTTGTTTGTACTGTTTATATGCTGTCCGTTTGGAAGGTTTTATTAAAATCGGTTAGTACAATATAGTCTGTATACCAGTATGGCTAAGTAAACAGTGTTCTCTGTGATTTTGAGGAATAAATATGTTTATGTATGTTTTCTAACATCAAAATGTTCCCTACGACAGGTCCAAAATACCAGTAGGCAGTTTATTGTTCATGTACTATTGCTCAATAATTACAAAGGGAATTTATAAAAAGCAAGATGGTTGCATAGGGCCATTCAACGACACTGAGACTGAGTAAGAAATGATGTTATCAGTCAGACAACACCTTGTTCCACATATATTGAAAGGCAGAAGATCAAATGGTTCAGCCATCTCGTTAGAATGCGACACCAACTACCAGCGCTGGCGCTACATCAAAGAATATCTTATATAAGAGCAAGAGAGTGCTTGAGAAGAAAATGGATTGACATCAAAGACATTGTACAAACACCCATCAGTGCTGGAATGTCAACTGTTCCCCACAATGCTTGAAGGCAAAATTGGAAGATGATGATGATGAGTACATTAGACTTCTTTTATCCTTGGCAACTGAATTTCAAAGCAACCAGATGTGAAGCCCTTCCAGTGGAGAAGTCGGACCCGGGAGAAATCAGATCAGAGTCATGATAACGTCATGAATCGAGAGTGCAGGGATTGGGCACGGGCTGCATTGAATGGGGGATGTGACAGTTGATCCACGTCAATTTGCGACCAGGCAGTGTGATCATCTACATGGATGGCTCTGTGCTGGGAGGTTGGTGGCGGTGTTTGGTGCAGGAGAGCCTGGCATATGGTACCACATCTGGTCTGAGGGCGTGGGTGGGAACAGTCGCAATGATGCTCAACTGGCTTGAGGTCGGACGGTGCAAGTGCTTTAAACCCCATGTCTCACAGACCTCTAATCATGCATGTACAAATTGAAATTGAGGTTGATCAAATGATGAGTGTAGACTGCTGCATGGATTGGAAACACAGACACTGACTAAAAGATGAGCATAAAAGAGAGGTTTGTTTGAAATTTGGGTCTTCTGAAGACTGGAGCAAGTTCCTTGGATGGAACATGCGCATAGTTCTAGACCAATTCAGTATATAAAAGGTGCTGCTGAAAGAGATATGAATAAAATTGGGTGGAACTGCGGTAAAGCTGTGAAAATGTAAACAATATAGAATGACACAAAGTAGTGCAGCTTTACATAACAGAATTGCGACACATACAGGATGTTGCGGCCATTAGCATCTCTCTCTCTCTCTTCCCATATATACCTTGCACAGTTTCATGTACACTGTTGTATGAATGTCTGTTGAGCGGTGCATATCAGTCCACCCAGACTTTAGGACTCGCCTCACAATAACATATAGGAGTGCATAATGTGAGTTTGGTTAGTGTCACCATCATACTTGGGTGCACACTCCATTGCTCTACAACATTCGTCCACCAATGCCAACCCATTCACTGGCACCCACTCATGCTTTGTTTGACATGGTATCCACTGAGATTGCTCAGATATCATCCTCAGACTACTATCACAGGTTGCCATCCTACCTTCCTGCCTCCGTGCCCCCCCCCCCCCCCCCCCCCCACACTTTCAATGTGCTGCTCACTGAACTGTTACACCCACTATTCCGTCATCATCCTACATCTCACTCCCTCGGGTGGGTATAAAAAGAAGACATTGGCGATATTCTGAGTAATACACAGATCAGAATTGTGAGGTAAGTATGAACATTTTTTCCAATTCTCATTTTCTCTTCATTGCTTTCATTTTTTCATTCTTTTGTTCTTCTCGTCCTGTCATCACCTTTTGATGTCGTCACAAGAGATCTCCTTGACTGTATGTTGTGTTTTGTGAATGTGTTTGTTTGCTGATGAAGGCTAATCACCGCAACGTCCTGTATGTGTCGTAATTCTGTTATGTAAAACTTTGTCATTTTATATTTTATGAAAGAAAGAAAACTAAGAAAGACAAGACATGTACTTTGGTCAAATCAAACAAAATAACCTTCTGAATGAGATGGGAAAAGTTGTGAGCAAAAGAGTTGAGGGCATCAAAGATAGAAATGGACAGACAACACTAAGATATGGTCAGGCTAGCAGAAATTGATGCAGATTCATATGCTGATCTTATATTGAACAACCAGTAAAATGTATAAATTTTTAAATTGTAGTGATGTAAATAATAGTCACTATATTCTGTATATTTTTCAGGTCTCAATTTCTGTTAATGGTAGTGTGTTGCTGGACTGTGCCATGTGTAAACTTAGAGACATATGGGAAGAAACCAGCTTTATTTTGGAAAAAAGACAGACAAATCCACACTGTGTTCAAGAGGAGCAGGCAGGCATGAAGATGAGACAGCTTCCTCCATATACACTCACTTTTGATACTGACGCACAAATCACAATACCAGTGCCTTTAGGTAATGTCACTCAAATTTCATGTCAAGTGTACGCTGATGATTTATTTTTGGGAGTGTGAAGAGAAAGAGGAGACATTTTATTCTTTCCTCAAAACTATGTTGTATTAGCAAGCATGCATGTCAGTTTGTGTTGTAGTCTATGAGTTAAATGCTGTCTAAGTTTTGACTAGTAGACAGGGCAATTAAGAGTTCATACAACTACAAGCATTGTCACAAGAGATAGCTTTTTGTCATAGATACAAGGCATGCAGATTTTCACAAATATATTGGACTGGGCACAAGTTTTTTGTCATAGATACAGAGCATGCAGATTTTCACAAATTTATTGGACTGGGCACAACTCTATTGTGTCCTGTTGAAGGGTCTCTGGTGTTGAATGATGGGGACAGATCTGTAGGAGCTGTGATTGGGGAGAATAAATGTTTTCACAGCCAGTCACCATCCTGCTGAGCTTTTTATGTGATATCCTACAAACTAATATAATGGTGTAGGTGATCTAAAGAAGGCCGGATCAGACAAGTGGTGACGACAACTAAGAGGTCGCATTCTCTCACATCAACAATGTAGGCCGGCGATAACAAAAGGCTCAGGTTTATTGGCTTGTACAACAGGCAGCATACAAGATTGTTGATTATAAAAGGTAATCCGACTCAACGCAATATACTACATGCCAGATGGATTCACAATAATACATGCGACCTCACCGTCCATGGTCAGGTTGTCACTGTTTTTGTTGTCATCTAACAACCCCCATGGCTACCCCTAGCTATGGTGCTCAAGCGTGCATTATTAGCTAATGCATCTTTAGCTTGCGCACCATCCCTACCACCAACCTCATAACAGGACACTTGTTATATTAACACCAAATACCCTTAGATGACAGGAAGTTGCTCACAATTTGTTTCTTTGTTTCTACAGCTGAACCTCCAAAAGTTGCCATAATCAGAGAAGAAGGTAGTAATGGGGACAGAGAAATGGCTGCTGCATTCTCCCTGGCTGGATTTGAGACTTGGGATATAAATATGGATGATCTTATTACGCAAAGAATATCCCTCTCAGCATTTAGAGGTGTTGCTTTTGTTGGTGGTTTTAGCTATGCTGATGTGTGTGGATCAGCAAAAGGTGAGACTGAATTGTTTATTCTTTATTTTGTCAGTGGTTTTGATGTTGTTAAACCACTGTTCCGTATGATGCACCTTCTTTGCCAGACAGTTATCACTCATTCAGCCCCAGAAGGTAAAAACAGTAAATTTCAAAAATAACCACTACTAAAAAATCACAAGTGCATATCACTGGACAATTCAGATGTCTTAAGTACCCTCTTAGATTAGAGGTTATGACTTTTCTCCGTAATCTCGTATACTCTCGTAGGTAATGTGATGACGGTGAGAATCAGCAGTGGTTCGAATTGCATCGGTAACTTACAGGGTATGTGAGCCGGCCGCTCAGAAAGCAATGGCAAACTACTGAGTGTAATCTTGCCAAGAAATCAACATACAGCTGAAAGATGCTGGTGTTGACAGCGATGTCCTGTAAAGGATATGCAAAAAAAAAAAAGTACCCTCTGACAAAATGTACAAGTTAAAAGAACACATTTACATGATGGCTATTGTTCATGAGAAGGGGCCAAACACATTCTACATGTTGCTTGGGACTGCATCATCAATCAGTCAGGTGCCATCTCCACATTGAAGGTTGGCTGCAAAGGATTTCCAGCACTATCTCTCCCCCTGGTTGTACATTCTAGCAGATTTATGTTCATCCATCTATTAACTACCCCACTTGTATCGCTGTCTGCTCATCTGACTTCACTCTTCCCTGTAGTATGATTTTTACAAGAATGCTATGTTTTTTAATGTTGCTGAAATATTTAACTTGCTTCTTTATTCTTTTTTTTTAATTTCTTTCATCAACTCTTTCATGTTCTTGCATACTTTTAAATCTTGGCTCGCAGTCTGAGACAGAGGTAAACAAGCGCACGCTTACAAGATAGCACTCATACGAACAGTCGTTGCAAATTAAGATACTTTTAATCGATACTAATGTACACACGAGCAATCTCGCACAGATTGCGCTTTATCGCCACATCGTCACAGTGAAATATCGTAACCTCGTTATCGCACCCTGACTTTATGTACATCGCATTCACTGACCATCGGTATACAATCGCTGTTCATACTCACCATCTCAACCACAGTTAAATCCATAAGCTCATACACTCCTGCTATCAAAACGGAATCTCAGCCACAAACCTACGTCTTTCTGTGTCGCAGTCTCCTAACCCATCTGACTAATTCAGGGACGCTCATCCAGATCACGGATCCCTACATTCCCATGAATCCCATGATCCTTGGTGTGGTCCGATGGACACGAGTCTGGCCCAAGTACATGTTTACCTGTACTAGACACAAACAACCCTGACCTTTCTTAGTGTACCTGTCTGCCTGTCGTTACCTTACAGTCCCTGCAACTGACCTGTCTCTACTGTCCCGTGTCTAGTCGGTACTGCCCTCGACTATACTAAGCAGTATCGTGGGTCTGTGACAGCTATGTGACCAAGGTTTTGTTAATATTAGTTGAAACAAGTATGTTGAACTAGATTAGGATATATATACTGAGCCAGTAATGTCATATTAAATTATCAGAGCAAATTGTTCAACAAAATCGATATACTGTTAATCCTAATATGCTAAGTTTTTCTTGCATACGCAGGTTGGGCTGCAACTGTGAAGTATAACAAGGTGGTCCACAAGGAATTTTCATCTTTCAAATCTCGACCTGATACATTCAGTTTTGGCGTGTGTAATGGATGTCAACTGATGGCCTTGCTGGGATGGGTGGCTCCTGATCATACAGGTATTACTAATGTGTGTTTGAATCAGTGATTCTCTTCTGAACACATGTCTAACACACATTAATTGTTCATCACTGTTATTGCCATTACTAAATCTACATGAGCTGTTCTTTTCATGTGGTAAAACTAACTTCCAGAGATTAAAAGTCTGCTGAATAACTTGTTGTATAGCAAAAAACCAGAAGCAATAGTAAGTCACAAAGAAAAGATGTCCTCCAGAATGTCACAACATAGTACATAGGACAGTTCTAAATCAATTCACATTTTTTATATCTTAGATGGTGTATTCAAGACATGAAGTGATGAAGAATAAGGTTAATTGAAATTAGCATTCCACAAGATGAAGATTGTATGCAGTGTATCTTTGCCAGTGTCTGTGAGAAAGAGAGTTCTTCAGAGTTTCATGTAAATAGGCAGAATAGACAGTTGAATATGTCCCGCAAAACTTGTTTATCCATTTTGAACAGAACATTAGTTCACAAAGCTGCATTGGGATCTTGATGAACTCTGATTTACAGCAACATATATCCACAAAACTGGACTTCATGTGTAGATATTACCAAAACATTAGAAAATAAGAAAATGAGCTATAATACAGGGAATAGTGATTAGTAAGAAATTATTTGGAAGCTGCATAGATATGGTTATATGTTTGTTGTTTGTCCATCATGAATGATGATGATCATTTATTTCATCCAGTGGGGTTGAAAGTATGGAGTCATGAGTTCTAAGATGGCTAATAAGGCCTATTTTGGCTCGACGTTCCAGGAGGAGGATCTCCTGCAGTGGTTTTTCTGTCCAGCCTTTTCTTCACAGCTCATACACCCAGGATATCAATGACAAGTATTTGATTGATTCAAGAATCAACATCACAAAATTCTCGGAAAACCCATAGATGCTCTGTCTCCTACAGAAAATGTGGCAAGGTGTAGATGCCATTAATTCCACTAGAATACTGGTTATAGATCTGTCGACTTCACCCTCTCATACATCCCTCCATACCAGACACATGCCAAGGAACTCTTAATTCGAGCATTCTTGAATATGTTGTTTCATCCGTTACCATGTATTGATGCTGATAACAGCTTGGCAAGTACAGTGACGGGAGGCATGGTTCCTAGAAGAAAAGGCCGGGGGTTGAGCAGCACGAAGATGGGCACAGGATATTGCAGGCCATGACGGTGCAGGACAAATGGCAAGAGACTGTTTGGCGCACCTTGATGAGAACCATGTTCTGCACAGAATCTGCTACATGATGATGAGTAGCATTGATAACAGTGGATTATTCTCATTGTAGTTTGAGCAAGTCCATGGGTACTTCAACCTCGACTTTAACAAATCCATCTATGTAGAGTATTTGTGCCAGTTCTGTGTGTTGATTGACTGTTGTTTTTGTATATATGCTTAGCAAGGTGGAGAAAGGAATGTTTCGTGTGGAATGGCTCTCGTCGCTTCAGAGGTCACAGATTGTGAGAATTGTATGGATATTTTGTCCTGGCCATGCGGGTGTACAGGGGAATGAACAGGCTGATAGGCTAGCAGGGAATGTCCCTATGGACAAGGGGGAGGTGTTCGTACGCTTGTGGGACCAGGTGGAGAAGGCGGAGGAACAGATTGAGAACCCATATGTGGAAAGAATGAGATTGCAGGGGTTCTGGAAGAATCTCAAAACAGAGGGAAGACCAGGAGACCATTTAATCAGATAGCAGTGTGCAGTGGTGTCGGTTCTTGACTCAACTCAACTGTTTTTGTATGGTGTTCGTTCAGAGATAACAATCCTCACTTCCAGTTCCTTCATTTTTCTAATTTAAATGTTAGTGATGTTAGTTAGTTAGTGATGGAATAGTAGATTCTAGACATCAGTCACTCCAAGTAGTGAGGAAGTTGAGGTAGTGATGGCACTGATTAGTAGATTTAGCAGTAGTAGTAATGATGGCTCGATATATTTATGAGAGTCCAAGAAAAGATGACATCGGATGAATTAGTCACATGTGCTAATATTACCAGCCAAAGATATTTTACCACATAAAAGGGCCAGAAAGAGCATCTGGATTGAAGTGATACATTAGAGCTTATAAGACAAAGAAATATCAACTGGTGAGAAAAGAGTAGCTCATGAAAACTTAACAAGAAAAATAAGAGAGAAGATAAGATGAGAAAAGATGCAATTTCTACAAGACCAGCTTGCAGCAATGGAAGGACACCAGAGGAATGGCGAGATCACAAAATGTTCAAATAACTTTTTTGTACACCTTCAGATGTCAACCTAAATATGTTTAAAGATGGCAGCACTCATCTTCAGGTTTATTAACATAGAGTCTGTCCTCAAATGGAGCGGGCAGAGGCCACTGTATATGTTGGTCGTAAAAAGTGGTCGTAAGTCGTATTTCCTGCCTACATCTTGTGTGAAGTTGAATATTGGTACTTGTTCACTTCGGTCAAGCTTGGAATATGCATCAACTTTCTGGTGTTCTGGATTACCACATCAACTTTCTGTTCTGGATGCTCTTATTTCCATGTGGCGCTATCAGTGCTTCTTATAAACATCTTGGTTCAACATAGGTTATGGCTGAGGTAGTTCAACTTCCCTTTACCAGCTTGTCACCCTTTTCCCTTCCAGGTATGTTGCAATGTGACGGGATCCTTTATATTAAGACCCTTCTGAATTTTTGACACAGTCTGTGGAGTCGTGCTTCTAGGTCTGCTAATTCTACACTGTCTTTGCTCTTCAGTGTTGAGACAACTCTTCACATCTCCGAAGAGAGCTAGGTGTTTCTCTTTATTTTTCTCTTCCATCAGCATTTTTGCTGCAGTTTTCACAGCTCTATCTCTGCTCTGAAGTTACTTGAGAATTTTTCATTTGCCATTGACCTAGGTGCTTTTTTTTTCCTGCATTATGTTTCACTCTGGGTGTACTTTTTCTCAATAGTAGGAATGGTTTCTGTCATCTTAGGCTGGCACTGTTTAGACAACGCAAGCTGTGCTTTGTAGATACGTTCTGCTGATAAGTCAAGTTTAGAATCTTGACAGATTCTACAAAGTTGTTTCATTTTAGTTGTCCCCTTCCAAGACCATGAAACTTCTAATATATGGGGTCATCTGCTAGCATTATAAATTGTCTGCTTCTGGTGCACGCTGATGCCGAGGTAGCAGGTTCAACCACTATAACGGTCTGTTGGAAAAATATTGACTTCTCATCCTTGACTTGGGGACCTAAATTACAAGTACCTCTGAAGTGTGGGTGGGTTTGCCGGAGCTAGTCCACATGCAAAAATCAGACCAGTGCACTAGAAGCAGTATAACACGTACGAAATGCGCTTGAGTTCAAAGCGAGCGAACACAAAAATAAATCATACCCCCAGTTGTGATCTGGGTTCCTTGATCTTGGACTATTTATTAAGTTGACTTAGCTGCTGCCCAGTTTGCAATACTGTACACAAGAACTGGCTTTACTCGTCCATCTGTAACTTCTTGAAAACTTTTTCATCTGCTCCCCAAGTTGTACCAGGAAGCCTTTACTATATTGGCATTATTTGCCTTGCTCATCTTCAATTTGTCTTAACCTCTGTCTTCCTTATCAAGAGATGATCAGAGATAACAACTAGGTTAGTTTTTGTCTTGACACAGTATTTTTGCATTCAAAACTTGCTTAGATATATGATTTTATGGTGTTTCAAGCACTATGCACCAGTGTTATTCAATGAAAATAGACAACATTGGTCAAGTTAGGCTTATGATATGAACACAAGAAAACATAGTTTCCATTCTTCTTCTGTATTTGCTTATTTGTTATTTTACACATTGTTTGTTCTGTTTATGTTTAATGTTGTCCTATCTGAAACGTTTTTATATATAATTAACAGTTGAATACAGATATTCTTTTCTTTCCATCTTTCATGATATGCCTTTCAGTGCATGTTAGAAATAACTTTCTGGGTAACTATTGTGTTAACAGCATATGTGGTGATGTTTATTGCCTCTGCTATTCTGCTAATCAGTTGCTTATGAGGTCGGCCTTTTGCCTTTTTTCTAAAAACAAAATATTTTGCATGTCCTTTGTAGAATGCAGTGTTCTGCTCCAGGTCGATCTTCTAAGCAATTGTACGTTCAGTTTACCATAGCTTTCTGAACGAGAAGTCAACATTTAAGTCCAGCTTAATGCTGGTGTAGGGGCTAGCTTTCTGAATGAGAAGTCAACATTTAAGTCCAGCTTAATGATGGTATAGGGGCTAGCTTTCTGAATGAGAAGTCAACATTTAAGTCCAGCTTAATGCTGGTGTAGGGGCTAGCTTTCTGAATGAGAAGTCAACATTTAATACCATTTGTAGGGGTCGAAATGCCTACCTCATCTCAGTTCACCAGAAGTTTAAGAGAGCTCTTATCTTTTCAACGAGGTTGACATCTACTCTGTGTCTGCTGTATGTAAATGTGAATGCTGTTTATAGTATGCTGTTTTGGGAAAGTCTCATTACATGATCACACCATCTGGCTTACGGTCTCTTGTGTGAGTTATGGATTATTTAAAGGAAATATTTGTCATTGTGGTCTGTAATGAATTATTTTCTAGGTATGTATCACAAACGGCTTAGTGAAACTGATACATTCTTTGTCTTGTATTTCATAACAGAGGGAGGTGATTCTCAGGGATTGCTACTTGACCATAACCTCTCAGGGAGATTTGAATCCCGGTTCACAACAATCAGAGTGGAATCCTCTCCTGCAATTATGCTGCAAGGCATGGAAGGCACAGTCTGGGGAATGTGGGTTTCACATGGAGAAGGTTTGTATTTACTTTTAATTCCTGGAGAAATGCTTTTAACAGCAAGTAGTAATTAGCTGTGAACAAGATTGATGACTGCAGTTCTGAAACATGCACTCTAACTAAAATAAGATGAAAAGAACTTTGGACACTTTGGAGATTTATTATTATTGCAGAATGCAAAGAGTGAGACAGAAAAGAGATCAAATTAGCACTTGGTCCCCATCTTGAACAGAACAGCCAGCAAAGAGTACCATTACTAAAGGTACCAATCACAGTCTGATTATGTGTCCGTCTGGCCTTTCCTCAGAGTACAGATTGTCAGCCAAATCTACATAACTTTATTGCCATGTTAGTACACATTTTTACAATGTATATTTTAACATATTCTCAATATTTTCAGGACGGTTGGTTTATAAGAGACCTGACATTCAAAGTCAGATTGAGTCCAGCAAGCTTGTTCCCATACGCTATGTGGATGATAGTGGTTTACCAACTGAAATCTACCCATTCAACCCTAATGGATCTTCTGCTGGCATGGCTGGTATTTGCTCACAAGATGGCCGACACCTTGCCATCATGCCTCACCCAGAACGTTGTATTTGGGCATGGCAGTGTCCATGGATGCCCAGCGAATTCAGAAGTCGGCTAAATTGTTCACCATGGATGACTATGTTTAAGAATGCTTTTAAGTGGTGTGCAAATAGTGTTAACTAGAATATATTGTGCAGATAGCTTAATGTTGACTGAACTGTCGGTGGGCAAGAAGGAGTGTTTGTCAACAATTACTACTAGGACAATTCTTCTTTCGTTCGCTTGAAATATGTCTATAACTGCAATGCTGTCTCTTGTATGAATTGAACTGTCTTTTTCAGTTCACACAGCGGTCCATAGAGTTTATCTTCCACTGTCGTCTCTCTAGGCCAGAAGGTTTGCCTAGGTATGTTACATTTTGGGCAGTCTTGGAGTATGTGCTCTTCTGTCTGCGACACCAATCCACATGTGCACATGGCTGTTTCACCAATCTTGAATTTTGTATACATGTGGTTGCGTAATCTATTGTGTCCTGTTCTGAGGCACAGAATAATGACTTGTTCTGGTATGTCGATAACGTGGTAGTCATCTTGAGCAGGTTTTGGTAGCTTTCTGACTGATTTGATCATTCTTTTCTTTTGGTGGTATGTAACAGGCACATCAGGCTGTTCTTCTTTTGCTCCTTCCTTAGCCAATTGATCAGCTCTGTCATTTCCGGGTACTCCACAGTGGGATGGTATCCACTGTATGGTGACCTTATGCTGACTACTAAGTTAAGAAAGTAGTGCCCTTAGTACTGGCAATTTCCCAGACAGGAGCACCTCGAGTACTGATTTTGCATCTGTCAATAGCACCACAGGTTGTGTACCATTGCTGTTTAGTAAATTATCTTTTCCTATCTTGATTACCTCATTTTCAGCATCATAGTTATGGCAGTACTGTGTCCCTAGTATTATTTGGGTATTCTATGTACACTCCCACTCCTCCATTTCGAACAGCATTTTGTGCTGACCCACCTGTGTAGATCCAGAGGTCCTGTGGGTATTCTTCGTCAAGGAAGCTGAGAGTGGCTGTTCTGCGCTGCACACTGTTCTGTTCTTCCTTGTCAAATATTCCTCTCACTTTTGTCTGGATTTGTAATGATAGTCTATGTTCATCCTTCCATGGAGTTCGCTCTGGAATAGTTGTTAGGGGGATACCAACTGTGGGCAGATCGGTGGTTTCTCTGCAGAGTCGTTTGGCCTGGTGGATAAAACTACTACTTTTCAACCATCCCATAGCTATGTTTTCAAATCTGTTCTTCATAGGGTGGCCTGGCAAGCTGAGGAACTTTTCTGCTTGTATTAGTGTTTTCGTATCTCTGCGCTCTCTCAGTGCTTGTGTCCTCCCCATCTTCTCCATTTCCACTATAGGGTTTGATCTCATCCCTCATGTGGTGACTCTAAGTGCTTGATTTTGCACCTTGTCCAGCTCTTGTAGTGTGATTTTTGATGCCGAACACCACGCAGTTGACCTGTATTCCAGGTGTGGGCGTATGTTCTGTTGATAAACTTTGCTATAGTGTGTTTTTTTTTGGTTGCCTCAATATAAAATTCAATATCTCAGTAACGGGCTGAGATAAAATGATGAGATTTAGTATATAACGTTATCATTATGTCCACCCAACAAAACAATTTTTGTTCTGGAGATTTTACAGCAGATTTTAAAGTTAGCTTATATACGGTATATTAATTATGACTTAAAGATTACGACCATGATTTTAACAGTTTTACAGCTTCCCCAAGATTCGACCCAAATTATTCAAAATTTTCACGTGACTTTCGTTTTCAAACAAACAGCGCGAAGATTCAGAGGCGTCTCCAAATGTGGGTTCTTTCATGAAACGTGATTATATAAATAAACTAGCTGACAAGGCCCGGTTTCTGGTGGAAATCAATCTATCTATCTGTCTGTCTGTCTGTCTGTCTGTCTGAATGTCTGTCTGAATGTCTGTCTGAATGTCTGTCTGTCTGAATGTCTGCCGGTCGGCTGACCCATCCACCTACCCACCGACCTACCGATATCTATCTATCTATCTATCTATCTATCTATCTATCTATCTATCTATTCTATCTATCTATCTATCTATCTATCTATCTATCTATCTGCCTGCCTGCCAGCCCGACCACCCACCCACCGACAGACCGACCGACGTACCGATATCTATCTATCTATCTATCTATCTATCTATCAATCAATCTATCTATATATCTATCTGTCTGTCTGTCTGTCTGTCTGTATGTCTGTCTGTATGTCTGTCTGTCTCTCTGCCGGCCCACCCACCCACATACCGACCGACCGACCGACAGATATCTATCTATCTATCTATCCATCCATCTATCTATCTATCTATCTATCTATCTATCTATTTATCTATCTATCTAATCTATCTGTCTGTCTGTCTGCCTGACTGCCTGCCTGCCGGCCCACCCACCCACCAACCGACCGACCTACCGATATCTATCTATCTATCTATCTATCTATCTATCTATCTATCTATCTATCTATCTATCTATCTAATCTAATCTATCTGTCTGTCCTATCTATCTAATCTATCTGTCTGTCCTATCTATCTAATCTATCTGTCTGTCTGTCTGCCTGCCTGCCGGCCCACCCACCCATTAACCGACCGACCTACCGATATCTATCTATCTATCTATCTATATATCTATCTATCTATCTATCTATCTATCTATCTATCCATCTATCTATCTATCTAATCTGTCTGTCTGCCTGCCTGCCGACCCACCCACCCACCCACCGACCGACCGACCCACCGACCGACCGATCCACCCACTCAGCCAGCCAGCCAGCCATCCATCCACCCACCTATCTTTCTGCCTACCTACCTACCTACCTTTCTGTCTGTCTGTCCGGGCCGCATCATTCATTTTATTCGGAGACTGCCGAGGGTCGTCGCTGGAGCTACGGAGTTCGTGCTTTGTGCGACGCTTTCCGCGCTGCGGAAAGAAACTGAGCCATATGGGATAAAAACCCTGTGCAATGCAGCCGATTCTGTCGACTGTAAGCTACTTCTTTGATTGCACCCACTCCCATACGAATCCAGATACGCCTTTGTTTGTCATCTGAATTTGCAGGTCCTCATTACCGTAAACATAACATTTTTAACAAGAAATCACTAGTTGTTAAGCAAAACATCAAAGGAATGATGCCGCTTTTAATGATTTAAGTTGTTTTGGGACCTATCAAAGACATATTCCTTGGGTGGGGGTAAATATAAGACGGCTGGAAAAATTTCATAACGATGCAACAGATAGTTTTCAAAATAATTGATCTTGAATGACGGCATAAATTTCCGGACAGACTATAAGTATTTTCGTACTGGCTCCCCATGTGGCTCCACTTAGCTTTCTCAGGATGGCTATTTTCCTTCTGGCCTTTACTACTGCTTTGTTGATGTGCTTTCTCCATGTCAGCCTGCCATCAAATGTTACTCCAAGGTATGTTGGTTCTTTATCTTCTCTTAGGGGTGTTCCATTTATCTGGATGATCCCTGCCTTTTGTTTTGGAGAGAGGGTAAATAGGGTGGTGCTGCACTTGTCAGTGTTTATGCTGGCACACCATCTATTTGCCCATGCAACAAATGTATCTACAGCTCTTTGTAGCAATCTGGTGGCCACTGATGCATGTTCATTTGTGCTCCATAGAACCAGGTCATCGGCGTACATTGCCGCTTTAATTCCATGCGGTTGATTAGCAACGAGATCATTGATGAAGATTAGAAAAAGTGTGGGGGACAAGACTCCGCCTTGGGGAACACCGTGACGCAGTAGTACTTTCTTGCTCTTGAGTCTGTCTATCTGTACTCGGGCTCTTCTGTTGTGCAAATATGCTTTCACCCATTTGTACATTCTTCCATTGACTTTGCAGTTTCTCAGTTTCTTCATCAGACCTTCTTTCCAGACTTTGTCAAAGGCTTTTTTCAGATCTATCCATGCCGCAAGCACCAGCTTCTTCTCTTGTAATGCATCCTCAATTTCTTGAGAGAGGTAGGTTGTCTGATCTTCCGTAGAGTAGCACTGCCTAAAGCCAGCCTGCTGTAGCACAAGGATGTTTTTACTTTCAATGTACCACTGCAGTCTGTGATTGATGATGCGCTCCAGTGTTTTGCAGAGACAGCTGGTGAGGCTAATTGGTCTGTAGCTAGAGGCAATGGAGCTATCTTTTCCTGATTTTAGGAGGGGTATCATGGCTGCTTCTCCTGCCAGCTTTTCCGTCTAGCCTGCAGCTTGGCCGTTTGAAATTTGGCTTTGAAAGACTGGCTGATGGTCACTGCCACCAAGTTGTTTCCCAACAATTCGTGTAATGTTCCACTCCAGGTCTGGTGAATGAAAAGCCAGGTCAGGTGTAGTTGTAGTGTGCCATGATCTTGAGTAGAAAGTATGTGGGTCGGACGGCTTGTTAATCAAGATGGATCTATTCTCATCCTGCCAGTCTTCCAGTCTCTCTCCTCTCTGGTCCATGTGATCATATTCCCAACTCTGCGAGTGGCTGTTGAAATCGCCACACACAATCATTTTTTCTGTTAATGGTAGTGTGGACGGTCACTTGGACAGTAGTAATTGATCAGATGTAGGTCTGTATTACCTGTCTTAAGTTTAGTGTCTGATACTCAGCCCCTTCCATGTAGCCTTCGATTTGGGAAGCAATGATGTTATTTTTTTACAAGGTGTCAGGATCCCACCTTTTCGCCTGTCCTTTCGGTCAGATCGGTAACACTGGTATGGTAGCCTCTGATTTTGAAGGCTATATTTTCGTTGAGGTGAGTTTCTTGCAAGCAACATACGCTTACTTTTCTTGATCCAGGATGTTTTCTAATTCTATTTTTTTGTTGTGGACTCCCTCCACATTCCAGTGCATTATTTTAAGTCTTTGTTTAGTATGGCCAGCCGTTCTATTCTCATGTCCCCTGGCTCCACAGGACATCTGAGAAGGACCATAACATTTAACAGTAGTAGACATATTCCATTTTGCGTAATTGCGTGGCATCCTGATTTCTGTGGGGCGCCTCCTGGCTGGTTGCCGCCGTCTTCAGCACCTTTCCTTTACTAGAGCAGACTCTGGTCTCACTCGAGTTTAGATGTGTACACACGCACACACGTGTCTGCGCATGCATGTATGTGCATATACATCTAGAGCATACTGGTTATTTTTCGGCGCCAGAAACTCACCATCGCCACTTCTCCTGTTAGTAGAAACAGTTCCGCCACGTGAAGGCCAGGAGTTGGACTTTTGCTGCAGAGGTTATGCATTCACGAGCCATAGGGGTATTTAAGCAATGTTGGGCGCTCACCCCAACACTGCACCCCGGCTACATACAGCAACATTTGGAACCACTAGGACAATGATACCTCAAAGAGTAATCTAAAAGATGGACTGTAAAGAGACAAACATATTTTGATACTGAGTATTCTTTACAGTCAACTTCAAAGTGAAGATAACTGATTTAACCACAAGACTGATGAAACATCTAAAATAATAACAGAAAACAGATCTTTTACCATTAATAAAATATTATTAGCACACTCATGATTCTCGCTAACTACTAGTCAATCAGTGCTGTGCCACAATAAAGGTTGACTACAATGGACACGGCTGCTATTCACTTGCAATAAATTTACCTAACCAGCGTTTTAATGTTGATGCTTGATTTGTTTATTGTTGATGCACATACAGTATTATTATCTACATGCATGTAATATTTCTATGTTTATCTGTGCAGCTAAAACATGTCATTGTTTAAGTGTTATGTGCTTGAAATGCCCATGGTCATGTTTTGGCAGGATTATTTTGCATAAGAGCATGAAGTGAATACAAGTATTTAATAAAACATCGACTAAGAGACTATACATACTAGCAAAACTAATGTATCTACCTGTTTTTGCCATGAATGTGTCTATAATTTCAAGTGTCCTTTTGTTAATTTTAAATGTGCATTATTTGAAAAAACTTCAATTTCCTGGCCTGCTTGGCAGTTACACAAAAGTTGTTATTCTGTGGTGATTACTAGTTGCCATAGTAAACATGGTTTTATTGCAGTGATTGCTGGTTACCATAGTACACAGCTTGGCAATTCATTTATAAAGTTAAATTTAAACAATGTTAGCCTTAGTTTTTATTGCCGGAATCCACCAGATGTAGATAATAATACATGTGTTATATATATATATATATATATATATATATATATATATATATATATATATATATATATATATATATATATATAAAAATGGATTTCTCGCTCTTCGTACATCGTCAGACGTCAACAGAGAAGAAGATGGTCCTTAAATGGAACGAATTCAGGACAGAACAGTTCTCCCTAAATGTTGGTCACTCGTGCAACAAATGTTTAGCTTCAATTTTACTAGTTGCAGAATTATATTCATCAGCGCATTCTATCTTTAACTGATTAAACATACAGTATCTCCTCAATCTGTTGTGTCGTGTGCAGAGTCTAAAAAGTTACTTGTCTTTGGTCTGGATGTTCTGATTCCAACTTCCTTATATAATTGCTATTTTATCAATCTCTTGACCCCAATAATAATAGGTTATGTCTAAATCAGGCTATGGTAGTCTTCCACATTCCATAGCCAATCTGTCAGCCTCTTATTTCCAAGTGTGTTTCAGTGTGAGGAGATCCATTATATTACAATCCGTTTGGTTTTCTCATGTAGCTCACGAAGTGCTGCTTTCAAGTCTGCACTTCAGTACTTAAACATCTGACTGCATCTGTAAAGAGAGCAATGTGTTTCTCTTTATTTTTCTCTGTCAGCAGTATTTCTATGGTTTGCAAGGCTCCTATCTCTGCTCTGATGTTACTTGAGAAGTTTCCTGTTTCTTTGCTGCATGTTTTAGATTCTGGAGATCTATTTTATGTGAAGTTTCCTGACGTCTGTATATGCCTCGGTACAGGTGCTGCTTGGACATGTTCTGCTGTCTAGTTCATGGCTGTTTTTCTTCTTTCTGTTTTATTGTGAGTATTTTTTTTTCTCAGTACCAGGAATGCTTTCCCATCAGCTCAAGCGAGTGCCGCTGTCTCTAAATGGGAATCTCATTGCTACAGGTTTTGGCTGTTGATATATTGAGTTTAAGATCTGTCCTATCTTTTTTTCAGACTCTGCAAAGTTGTTTCACTTTAGTTTTCCCCTTTTAGCATACATGGGTTTGATGCAAATGATGGCTGGTTAATGAGTTAAGCATGCCATATGTAGATTGGCTAAACTTGTAGTTGTATTGATTGATTGTTTCACTGATAACTGTATCAGTTACCATATAATAATAAAAGAGATATATAATAAGAAAGATAGTAATTGTATTGACAATGCATATAATGGACCAGTGATCAACATATCACATTGAAGATGTCTCACAAACCATAAATTTAAGTTAGTTGACACAGGGTCGAGATAGACAGGCGGTTGCCAACTATATGCAGGGCGAACTAGATCGAATTTCCTCATGGTGTGCTGATGCCGATGCCCTTGTCAACCCTGCAAAGGCAACGGTTACATGGTTCTCACTAAACAACCATATTGTGAAAACAGACCTGCCGGCAGTAAGAATGGATGGGAGCATTCTGAGTAGAACCCAGTCAATGACATATCTTGGCGTGAGGCCTGTACTTCAGAGATCATGTCGATTATGTCATAACGAAGACTCGAAAAGGTTTGGCAGCAATGAGAGTCATGGCGACTGCCAATATCGAGCAAAGACTGCTATTACTTCTGTTCCAAGGACTTGTGCTTTCACGCATCGAGTATGCCCTGGCCATCCTCACTGTCAGCCCTACACAGATTGGAAGACCTGAAAAGGTACAAAACGAAGCCATCGCATCATTTTGGGCTGCACGAGAGACACCAGCTGTGTAGCAATGAGATACCTCCTTGACTTCCCGACAATGGAACACAGGATCAAGATCTGGAGAGCTCGTGCATACTTAAAAATAAGTGCAGATGAGCAGCACCCTCTGCATGACGCTGTATTCAGAGAAAAGGGTGACAGGCTAAAGAGGGGCAAATCATGGATGGGTCGGGCGGAAGATGTCGTCGGACAGGTCTGCAGTCTTACCAGTATCAACCCCGGCAAGGAATGGGTGCCGGTGCCTCCAGCTTTTAAGTGTACCTTCTCCTGCATTATCACACTCGACAGACGGTGCAGAGAGCAGAACCCTGCCGCTGTCAATGCAGAGGTTAACGCGCTCATCTATGATCACTCAGATAGCCCCGAAGTGCTCATCTATACAGATGGATCTGTTGTAAAGCAGCAGAGAAGTGCGTGGGCATTTACAGCCCGTTCAGCGGGCCGAACCGTTCAAGAATCCAGTGGTGCCCACTCTATGACCACGAGCAGCATGACGATGGAGGTGATGGCAGTTACACAGGCTTTCATATGGCTGGAATCACAGCATTATACCAACGTGTGTGTATTAAGTGATTCAATGAGCATGATTCAGAAGGTCGAAGCTGGATCTGTACGTAGACAGTGGACTGAGTCGCTGCGGAAGTCTGTTGTCCGCAAAGTCACCTTCATCTTCGTCCCGGGACATGCGGGAGTCGATGGAAATGAACGAGCTGATAAATTGGCTGGCTCTGCACCCCCTGTAGATGGCCAGCCCATGGATCGTGCCGATGTTATTAACGCCCTTAAAGATATGGCGAGAACAGAGGATTTTGACGCCAGTGATTCCACATCGCTTTCCAGGATGAAAGACCTGGGAGTAAGAATCGGCACAGCCAGACGCGAGAGGTACATCGGGAAAACAAAGCGCCTCGTCAACCAACACAGAACTGGCACTATTAGCCACCGGACGCTGATGCATATGCTGAGGGGAGGATCTGAGCACCTATGGACATGTCCGGAGTGCAACGAAGATACCCCAACTGATAACTAACTAACTAAAAAAAGAGAAACTTGTTACTTGTTCTAATATCTGCCCGTTTACTGTGATGTTCATTGGTGACCTTTCCTTTTCACTGCTAATTATCAGTTTTTATTTTTTGGATGTTAACATTCTGCACTGTGCCTGTTTACTTCTTCCACTAGGTCTTGCAACTCTTGCTCACTTTTTGCTAGTAACACGGTATCATCAGCATATCTAAGTTTGTTTATGATTCTTCCATTGATGTTGAGTCCAGGCATTTCAACTTGTTTAAACATTATTTCTGTGTATAGGTTGAAGAGGCTTGGGGACAGTACACATCCCTGCCGTACTCCTCTTTTTATCTCTTTAGGTGACGAATAGTTATTACCGCATCTAATAGACGCCACTTATTCCCAGTACAAGTTACTAATAAGTCTGATGTCCTTTCTGTCTACTCCTATATCTTGAAGGCTGTAATTAGTTGTTCATGTTGTACTCTATCAAAAGCTTTCTTGTAGTCTATAAAACAAACATATATACTTTTTTGAACTTCTATATATTTTTCAATTAACATCCTCAAACAGATAATTGCTTCTCTGGTGCCGCTTTATTTGCGGAACCCAAATTGTTCTTCAGCTACTTCATCTATTTTATGTTGAATTCTTTCTTGTATGACCTTGAGTAGTATCTTAGTTATGTGGCTCAAGATAGTTCTATAATAGTTCTGTAATCCTCACACTCAACAGCTCTTGGCTTCTTCAGTAGTGTGATTGCTTGCTTGTGTTCATTGGCTTGAGCTCCAACGCAAAGTCCTGTATGTCGGATGAATGCACCCTGTTGTCCAACATCAGTGCAATGTCATACAGGACCTGAGGTTTGCGTGAGTATCCGTTGTCCCATGTCTGGCTTATTGGTGTGCAGACTTGGTGGTTCCTCGCCGTACAGGCAGACACTCCGACTTCGGAGGGATCAGCAATCCTACTGACTTTAGCCAGGACCCAGAAAGTATATACCCAGCCAGTATATAACCCGGCCCTGGTGCCTTGGAAACACCTCTGCATCCCGGTAGTGTGATGAAAATGGATGTTTTCAAATCATTGGGGATGTACCCGGTATTATATACATCATTACACAATTCTGTGATAGTTTCAATGCTGGATAAGGATTTTATCATCTCTGTTGTTATCTTGTCAGGACTGCAGCCTTTCCTTCTTTCATCTTTTTAATAGCCTTTTCTACTTCAGCCGTTAGTATTTTTGGTCCATCTTGAGTATTACACAATGTTGGTCTATTGACTCTGTATCAAGGACTGAACCCAAAAACCACGTTGGCAAATGAGAGCATTTTGAGTTGAGTTAAGAACCGACATTACTGCACTCAGGGCATTCCTATATGTGCTCTGTCCCTTCGTTCAACAGCCATCGAAGAGTCATACTACTAATCGTTCCCACGGCTATCTGATTTAATGTTCTCCTGGTCGTCCCTCTCAGTTTTGAGATTCTTCTTAAACCCAAACTTATGCCCAGTAATCTCATTCTTTCCACATACGATTCTCGATCTGTTCCCCCACCTTCTTCACCTGGTCCCACAAGTGCATGACCACTTCCCCCTTGTCCATAGGCAATCTACCACCAAGAGGTTCATTCCCCATGCACCCCTGCATGGCCAGGGCAAAATATCCATACAATTCTCACAATCTGTGACCTCTGAAGCGACAATAGCTATTCCACATGAAACATTCCTTTCTCCACCTTACTAAGCATACTCTTTGAATCCGTAGTGAATACAATGTGTGTTGCAGTAGTCTCCTCTAACCAACAGAATGCCGCTGTTACTGCCTCCACCTCCATTCTCATGCTGGAGGTCGTAGTCTCATATGCCAGACCCTTTTTTTCAAGACTTGTCCTTTGCAATAAAACCCCAACTACGTCAGGACCACAGCAACCCATCTGACAAGGTAAGGGCAGATCTCCATGTACAACAGTGTATATCGACGGACCATATCTGATCCTGTTATACGCATCCTCCAGGTCAAGAACTAACCACTCCCAATGTTTAAATTGTTTAAATCATGTTTTCTTGGCTTGTTTTTGCATATTATGCTAATTTATAACATAACATGCTAGCTGAAAAATGTTAACATTAGATATGCAATGGCAAAAACAGCTCCTTAATGGCAGGAAATACACCCAAAAGCACTAATGTTCAATACAAAAGAGACTTCATACATGTACATAAAGTCATGAGGCTTTGGCTCAGAAACACAAATAATGAGAAACATCTAGAGCAGGGGTGGCCAACCTTTTCAGCAGGCGGGCCAAATATCAGAAATAATATTTCCTGCCGGGCCACGCGCCTAATGTTTCTTATTGTTCTTGTTAATTGATTGATATTGATTGATTTAGGAATCGACATCACAGCATTCGGGGCATTCCCATAAGTGCTCCGTCCCCATCCTCAGCAGCCAGCGAAGAGTTCTTCTTCTTCTGCTGCGTTCATCCGGATTTTTTTTCCGGATGTGACTGCGTTTTGCCTGTTTACAGCAGAGCTGCGTTCTTGTGCCGTTAGGCAGACACATCCGACTTCTGCGGGCATTTGTTGACCGGGTTAACCCTCCCGGGGGTTTCTTAGGACGTTTGAATCTCACTGTTGTGGTGTTATCCCCCATCCTAGCTGGCCCATATAGAACAGCCAAAGACATCCTGGTCAACCCTCAAGGGAAGGCAGGGGCAGACCATGGGCATTCCCCGCCATCCAAGGAGGCTTCCATACTTGCAGAGCCATCACACAGCGCTCTGGTACTGGGCTCACCCAAGGAATCGTCACGTCCTGCACATGGCTGCTTAGCCTCACTTCCGTATATTGGGCCTTCCGTTCACCATAGGCTGTTCCTCCTGAAACCAGAAGAATGCAGTCTGCAGATGACATCCACACAGTGAGCTTTCGATTAAGACTTTCCACACAATGGATTTGCTATCCAAGCAATATTCCATTTCTTGCCACTAGGACACTTTTTCCACCTTTTATGAAGCCCACACAGTGAGCTTTCGATTCCGACTTTTCACGTAATGGATATGCTATCCAAGCAATATTCCATTTCGTGCCACTAGGACACTTTCCACCATTTATGAAGCCCACACAGTGAGCTTTTGATTCGGACTTTCCACGTAATGGATGTGCTATCCAAGCAATATTCCATTTAATGCCTCTGGGACGCTTTTGTAACCGACATACCTGTGGTATGAAGTGTGGCAGTTTAAATACATCGTCATGCACCTTTAGATGTCAACCTGAATGTAGTTAAAGTAAGCTGTAGTCAACTTGAGCTTGTTGATATCCCCATAGAGCTTGTCCTCAAATGCAGCAGGCGTGGGCCAAAATATCTTTCTCTGTTCTGCATATATTGGGCACTCCTGCAGCAAATGTTTAGCTGTCATTTTAACAGTTCCACAATTACATTCATCGGTATCTCCTATCTTTAGTTTATTGAATAAGTGGTGTTTCAGCCTGTTATGTCCTCTGCGGAGTCTGAAGATTGCTACTTGTTCTCTTCGGTCGAGTTTGTAATATGCATCATCCTTCTGGTGGCCTGGATGCTCTGATTCCCATTTGGTTCTATAAGTGCTTTTTATAAACCTTTTTGCCTCATTATAGGTTATGTCTATGTCAAGCTGTGGTAATCGTCCACCCTCTTTTGCTAGTCTGTCAGCCTCTTCATTTCCAGGTATACTGCAATGTGATGGGATCCACTGTATTACAATTTTTTTGGATTTCTGGCATAGACCATGGAGTGCTGCTCTTAGGTCAGCTAGTTCTGTGCTGTTTTTGCTTTTCAGTATTGAGACAGCTGACTTTGCATCTGTGAAGATAGCTATTTGCTTCTCTTTATTTTCCTCCATCAAGAGCATTTCTGCTGCAGTTTTCAAAGCCTCTATCTACGCTTTGAAGTTCTTGAAAATTTTCCAGTTGCCACTGACTGTGTTTTTATCACTCCATTTTTTTAAATTAAGAAGAATTCCTCCTCCTCCATTTTTAATTAAATCTTTGGCTGATCCATCTGTATATGCATGGGTCCAATTGCTGCTTGGGTAATGTTCTTTTATGTAGTTGAGGGTTATTTTTCTTCTTTCAGTTTCATTCTGAGTGTTCTTTTTCTCAATACCAGGAATGTTTTCTATCATCTCAGGCAGTTGCTGCTGTCTCCAAGCTGGGAAGTTGTGTGCATTGTAAATGGGCTTGACTGTTGATATGTTAAGTATGGGATCTGCCCTAATCTTTCGCTTTGCAGTTTCTACAAAGTTGCTACGCTTCAGTCTTCCTTTTCCAAAACCATTAAACCTGTTATACATAGGATGGTCTGTCAATCTTCTAAATTTTTCTGCTTGTTGCTGGGCTCTGCTATCTCTTCTGTCCTGCATTGGTTGTAAACAAGTGATCTTTTCTAGTTCATTAATAGGCGTTGTCTTCAGGCTTCCAGTTATGATTCGCATTCCTTGGTTTTGGACTCTACTTATTTTGTTAAAGTTTGACTTAGCTGCTGTTGCCCAAGCTGCAATGCCATATTCCAGTACTGGCCTCACCCGTCCAGTATATAACTTCTTGAGAACTTTCTCATCTGCTCCCCACGTTGTACGAGCAAGCTTTTTCATGATTGCCATTCTCTGCCTTGCTCTTGTTCGATTTTTCTCAACCTGTGTCTTCCATGTCAGGCGACGATCAAAGGTGACTCCTAGATAGTTTGGATTTTCTTCATGGCGCAATATTTTTCCATTCAATACCGGCTTAGGTTGCTGAGTTTTATTTGAGAGGGAGAACACCGTGCATGTTGTTTGCTCCTCACTTATCTTCACTAGCCATGATTTTGACCAGTCCTCTAGCGCTAATAAGGCTTGCTGTATTCTGCTGTTAGCTGTACTAATATATTCTTCAGATGTCCATATGGCTAGGTCATCTGCAAAGGAAGATGTGTGTACTCTGGCTGGAAAATTTTCTTTGATGTCATTTATATATGCTAGGAATAATGTTGGTGAAAGAACTCCTCCTTGGGGGACACCTTACTCCAACAGCATCATTTTGCTTGTTTGTCCTTGTACTTTTGTCCTGGCAGTTCTGTTCTCAAGGTAGTGGCTGATCCATTTATACATTTTTCCACAAACATGCATTTTTTGCAGTTTTACTTTCAGTCCTTCCTTCCATACTTTATCAAATGCTTTTTCTAAATCTATCCAGACTGCTAGTGTGTGCTTTTTCTCTTGGAAGGCATCCTCTATTTCCTGAGCTATATAGGTTATTTCTTTCTTCTTCTTTTCGTTCATCCGGAGTGTTTTTTCAGATGTGATTGCGGTGTGTCTGTTATGCGCCCTTGGGCCGAAACCCGTAGGCCAACACATCGACTTTAGCGTGCATTTTTGACCAGGTAGCATTCCTGGGAGACTCTCACTTTTGTGGCGCCATCTGCAACCATGCTGGCCAAGGTGGAACGGTCGAAGACAACGGTCATCCCTCAAAGGAAGGCAGGGACAGTCCATAGCATTTTCCGCCATCCAAGGTTGCTTCCATAGTTGCAGGGCCGACACATAACGACCTGGATCTGGGCTCACCGAGGGAGATCGTCACGTCCTGCTCATGGCTGCTTTAAATCCTCACTTCAATATATTGGTCATTTCGTTTCCCCGGGTCATTCCCGCACAAACCAGACAGGTTTGCAGACGGCATCCACTCAGCGAGTTTTCGGACATGTGCTTGTCGTTGCGCCCATCAGAGCTTTTTCAGGCTCAACAGACATTCGGAAAACTACCTAGTCAGAGCTGTTCCGAACAAGAGCGGCATTCGGAAACTAGGTAGCCAGAGCTGTTCCTAGCACGAGAGACATTCGGACGAGACATTTCACTCGGACGTAATTGCGTAGTGTCAATTTTTAGTTTGCCACCCGTAGGACGACATTTCCGACTTCCAGCGGGAATTTTTTAATGAGGTTAGCCATCCTCTGGTTTCGAGGCACGTTGGACTGTTGTGATGTCGCTAACATCTCAGCTGGTCAAGATCGAACGACATCGTGGTCGGCCCTCAAGGGAAGGCAGGGGCAGACCATGAGCATTCCCTCGCTATCCAAGGAGGCTTCCATAATTGCAGAGCCGGCACATATTGCTCTGTGACTGGGCTCACCCGAGGAGTTGCCACGTCCTACTCATGGCTGCTTTAGTTCCTCACTTCCATGTGTTGGGCAACTCGTTTGCCACTGATCGCTCAAGCACACACCAGGGACGGTCAGACTGCAAGCGACACCCACGCTTTTGACTTCGGACCACGCAATAGGTTCGCTCGCCGTGCGTTCCATTTTGCGGCATTGAGACGTTCTTCCACTTTTGTCTACACTCTCTATTCTTCTTCTTTCGTTCGCTTGAAATATGTGTATATCTGCAATGTCGTCTCTTGCATGAATTGAACTGTTTTTTTTCAGTTCACACAGTGGTCCATAGAGTTTATCTTCCACTGTCGTCTCTCTAGGCCAGAAGGTTTGCCTAGATATGTTATATTTTGGGCAGTCTTGGAGTATGTGCTCTGCTGTCTGCGACGCCAATCCACATGTGCACATGGCTGTTTCACCAATCTTGAATTTTGTATACATGTGGTTGCGTAATCTATTGTGTCCTGTTCTGAGGCGCAGAATAATGACTTGTTCTGGTCTGTCCATAATGTGGTAGTCATCTTGAGCAGGTTTTGGTGGCTTTCTGACTGATTTGATCATTCTTTTCTTTTGGTGGTATGTAACGGGCACATCAGGCTGTTCCTCTTTGGCTCCTTCCTTAGCCAATTGATCAGCTCTGTCGTTTCCGGGTACTCCACAGTGGGATGGTATCCACTGTATGGTGACTTTATGCTGACTGCTAAGTTCAGAAAGTAGTGTCCTTAGTAATGGCAATTTCCCAGAGAGGAGCGCCTCGAGTACTGATTTTGCATCTGTTAGTAGCACCACAGGTTGTGTACCATTGCTGTTATCCAGTAATTTCTCTGTTGCTATCTTGATTGCCTCAATTTCGGCATCATAGTTATGGCAGTACTTTCCTGTCGGTACTCTGGCTGTGTCCCTAGTATTTGGGTATTCTATGTACACTCCCGCTCCTCCATTTCGAACAGCATTTTGTGCTGACCCATCTGTGTAGACTCGGATCCAGAGGTCCTGTGGGTATTCTTCATCAAGGAAGCTGAGAGTGGCTGTTCTGCGCTGCACACTGTTCTGTTCTTCCTTGTCAAATATTCCTCTCACTTTTGTCTGGATTTGTAACGATAGTCTATGCTCATCTTTCCATGGAGTTCGCTCTGGAATAGTTGTTAGGGGGATACCAACTGTGGGCAGATCAGTGGTTTCTCTGCAGAGTCGTTTGGCCTGGTGGATAAAACTACTTCTTTTCAACCGCCCCATAGCTAGGTTTTCAAATCTGTTCTTCATAGGGTGGCCTGGCAAGCTGAGGAACTTTTCTGCTTGTATTAGCGTTTTCGTATCTCTGCGCTCACTCAGTGCCTGTGTCCTCCCCATCTTCTCCATTTCCACTATAGGGGTTGATCTCATCCCTCCTGTGGTGACTCTAAGTGCTTGATTTTGCACCTTGTCCAGCTCTTGTAGTGTGGTATTTGATGCTGAACACCACGCAGTTGACCCATATTCCAGGTGTGGTCGTATGCTCTGTTGGTAAACTTTGCTAAGTATTTTCGTACTGGCTCCCCATGTGGTTCCACTTAGCTTTCTCAGGATGGCTATTTTCCTTCTGGCTTTTGCTACTGCTTTGTTGATGTGCTTTCTCCATGTCAGCTTGCCATCAAATGTTACTCCAAGGTATGTTGGTTCTTTATCTTCTCTTAGGGGTGTTCCATTTATCTGGATGATCCCTGCCTTTTGTTTTGGAGAGAGGGTAAATAGGGTGGTGCTGCACTTGTCAGTGTTTATGCTGACACACCATCTATTTGCCCATGCAGCAAGTGTATCTACAGCTCTTTGTAGCAATCTGGTGGCCACTGATGCATATTCATTTGTGCTCCATAGAACCAGGTCATCGGCGTACATTGCCGCTTTAATTCCATGCGGTAGGTGAGCAACAAGATCATTGATGAAGATTAGAAAAAGTGTGGGGGACAAGACTCCGCCCTGGGGGACACCGTGACGCAGTAGTACTTTCTTGCTCTTGAGTCCGTCTATCTGTACTCGGGCTCTTCTGTTGTGCAAGTATGCTTTCACCCATTTGTACATTCTTCCATTGACTTTGCAGTTTCTCAGTTTCTTCATCAGACCTTCTTTCCAGACTTTGTCAAAGGCTTTCTTCAGATCTATCCATGCCGCGAGCACCAGCTTCTTCTCTTGGAATGCATCCTCAATTTCTTGAGAGAGGTAGGTTGTCTGATCTTCCGTAGAGCAGCACTGCCTAAAACCAGCCTGCTGTGGCACAAGGATGTTTTTACTTTCAATGTACCACTGCAGTCTGTGATTGATGATGCGCTCCAGTGTTTTACAGAGACAGCTGGTGAGGCTAATTGGTCTGTAGCTAGAGGCAATGGAACTATCTTTCCCTGATTTTAGGAGGGGTATCATGATTGCTTCTCTCCAGGCTTGTGGAACACTGCCTAAGGTCCAGCTGTTATTGAAGATCTGCAACAGCTTTGTTTTGGCCTCTGTTCCTAGGTTCCTGATCATTTCATTGGAGATACCATCAGCTCCTGGTGACTTTCTCATTTTCAGTTTTGATATGGCTAGCTCCAGTTCGCTGATTGTGATGGGTGCCTCCAGAACCTCATGTACTATTTCCTTCTGTCCTGTATGTTGTCGTTTCTCTCGAATCTCTTGTTGTTTCTCTGGACTAATTTTGATATTGCTATCTTGTGCGAACGAGTCCGCAAAATGGTCAGCTGCTTGCTTTCTTGTTAAGATTTTTCCATCTTTATGTAGTGCAATTTTTGAGTTTCTCCCTGTGCCCTCGTCATTAAGCTGTTTTATTAGCTTCCACAATTTCCTTGTGTCTCTTTCAAAGTTCAGAGACTCTGTTTTCTCCTGCCAGCTTTTCCGTCTAGCCTGCAGCTTGGCCCTTTGAAATTTGGCTTTTGCATGCTGGAATTTATTGTGGTGCTCTTGGCTGGGTGTGGCCTCTGCTTGCTTTCTACACACTTCAACATCATTATGCAACTGTTCCAGTTCACTACTCCAGTAGGGTTTATATTGTTTACGGGCTCCTCTTGGTACTGTTTCTCGCGCTGCCTGTAGTATGCATTTCCCAAACTCTTCAACTGCTTTATTTATGTCTTTCTCAATGTTCAGGTTTCTAACCAGTATGCTGGTGCGATGCTTGTACATTGCCCAGTCTGCTTTCTTGTAGTTCCACCTCGAGAGGGTGCTGCTTTCACTTACAAGCTCATTTTCTACGGTTAGAAAGACTGGCCGATGGTCACTGCCACCAAGTTGTTTCCCAACAGTTCGTGTAATGTTCCACTCCAGGTCTGGTGAATGAAAAGCCAGGTCAGGTGTAGTTGTAGAGTGCCATGATCTCGAGTAGAAAGTATGTGGGTCGGACGGCTTGTTAATCAACATGAATCTATTCTCATCCTGCCAGTCTTCCAGTCTCTCTCCTCTCTGGTCCATGTGATCATAGCCCCAGCTCTGCGAGTGGCTGTTGAAATCGCCACACACAATCATTTTTTCTTTTAGTGGTAGAGTGTTCAGTGCCTGTGGGCGGTCACTTGGACAGTAGTAATTGATCAGATGTAGATCTGTATTACCTGTCTTAAGTTTAAGTGTCTGATACTCAGCCCCTTCCATGTAGACTTTGATTTGGGAAGCCATGATGTTGTTTCTTACAAGGGTCAGTATCCCACCTTTTCGCCTGTTCTTTCGGTCAGATCGGTAACACTGGTAGCCTCTGATTTTGAAGGCTATATTTTCATTGAGGTGAGTTTCTTGCAAGCAACATATGCTTACTTTTTCTTGGTCCAAGATTTTTTCTAATTCTATTTTTTTGTTGCTGACTCCCTCCGCATTCCAGTGCATTATTTTAAGTCTTCGTTTAGTATGGCCAGTCGTCCTATTCTCATGTCCCCTGGCTCCACAGGACATCTGAGAAGGACCTCCAGTAGTTGGGGTTGGACCCTTTCGAGACATAGGGCCCGGCACTGCACCTGCCTGGGGGTCCAAAGCAGGGCGAGCACCATAACGATTAGCAGTAGTCGACATATTCCATTTTGCGTGATTGCGTGGCATCCTGATTTCTGTGGTGCGCCTCTTGGCTGGTTGCCTCCGTCTTCAGCACCTTTCTTTGCTAGAGCAGACTGTGGTCTCACTCGAGTGTTGATGTGTACGCGCGCACACACCTGTCTGCGCATGCATGTACGTGCATACACATCTAGAGCATACTGGTTATTTTCCGGCGCCAGAGACTCGCCGTCGCCCCTTCTCCTGTTAGTTTAAACAGGTCCGCCACGTGAAGGCCAGGAGTTGGACTTTTGCTGCATAGGTTATGTATTCACGAGCCATTGAGGTATTTGAGCAATGTTGGGCGCTCACCCCAACACCGCGCCTCGGCTACACACAGCAACATTTGGAACCCTACACTCTCTATGAGTTAGATACAGTTTTCGCAGCCACTTTCTTCGACTGGGGCACTTTTTGACTTTTTGTACTCGCTCACGAGGTAGGCTACTTGTGCTGCCGGATCAACACCTTACCTTCGTGCAGCGGTGAACGAGAAACGGCCTGGCCTCTCATCCGGGAATCTCTCATATCCCCCAGCTGAGAGCCTTCGAACTTCTATCAGACCTGAGCATGTAGCTTACTCAGTATCACGCCTTTATTTTTCGAGAGGTGGCTATCGGCCCGGCTCTCAGGTCCGAGGGTTTGTGGCTTAGAGGCGTTCAGCCACAGCCCTCGACAGGGAGCCTTTAGTGTTTTGTCCGGACCAAGAACTTCTGCCTTCGTGCGCCTGATTTAAATTTTGGACTGCTATCCTCAGTCTCACCTGCAGAGCAGCAGGTTGTGTCTCTCTTAGTCTGGTCCCTATCCCATATGTAGTTTTTCACCCATCGGCAAGCACATGGGGTCGATGGGACACGCAAGCTCCCCCACCACGGCAAGGTGGAGACACATCGGGGGAGATATAATTATAGGTTATTTGATCTTCAGTGGATCTGTACTTTCTGAATCCTGCTTGGTGTGGTGTTAAGAGTTTGTTTTCTTCCAGATGCCATGTTAGCCTGCCATTGATAATGCGTTCCATTAATTTTCCTACACAGCTAAGTAGACTGATAGGTCGATAGCCATTTGGTTCTTCCAGGTCTTTTCCTTTCTTTGGGACTGGTATTGGTATAGCTTCCTTCCATGCCTGTGGGACTATTCCTCTCTTCCAGCTGTTATTTAGGACTGCTAGTAGTTTCTTCTTTGCCTTGGTGCCTAGTCCTATTAGCATTTGTAGCATGATGTCTTCAGACGTTCGCATCCCCAGTCCATTTACATTTCTCAATACTTAGTAGTTAACCACAGTAAGCCGTCTTGATACCCTAACTAAAAATAGAATCGTAGATTCTAGATCGAGAGAGGGTAGATGAATGGTGGGGTCTCAATTTGATTGGATAACCCTTGGGCTGGTAACGCTCCTTAATACATAATTAGCCCGCCAGTCGAAGCCTTGGTTCCATCCCGTAAGGACGTGTTCAAGATGCAGTGGTAAAATTTGCCCAAAAGCATTCTTTAAGATGTGGTCATCTGCATTTCAGGTACCTAAATTATTTAATATGTTATGTGTAAACCTGATGAAGTGAGAGAGAGACGAATGGCCGAGTATTTTCTTGAGAAAATGTAAAAAGATGACAGGAATTCGTTGTACAGTGACGCTAAAACTGCCGCTCAAAACCTGTCATGTCTACTGCAGTGAAACATTCTTACCATGTCTATTGTCTGTCTGATTTGATGATTTGCATATGCTTATGACTGTAAACTACGCTCAATGCATATTGCAAAACCTTTGAGCGCTCTGAACATTCGTTGAGTGCCTATCATGACCATTCTTAACCAAACTGTACCTTGCATCCCGTGTGTTGCCGGGGCCCATAAGGGAAGCAAAGAATAGCAACACTGTAGCCTACCATGCATGTCGTAAGAGGCGACTAAGGAGGCTTGATGGTTCCGTCGCCCTGCTACTGAGTGAGTGCGTGGCGCGACACTGTGAGCTGTGAGTTTCGTGTGAAATGCTTTTGAATCTGCCCAAGGTCTTTTGGAACGTGACTGCATGTTCGGAGCGATGGCAGATGGCTATGTCCCAGAGTTGACCGGTTTTTGCCTTATGCAGAAATGCGTGGCTGCTGGGCTTCTGGTTGACTGCCACTGCCATTGACGATGAACTGTATTTCGTGGACTGTGTGGGTGAACATCTAGGAAATATCCAGATGGGAAAATGACTGCCGATTCCATCAGAAATGAACTGGGTGCTTTGTGGGGGACTATTGTGTTGACATTCTGGTGGCGGCATTATGCACAGTGTATCTGTGCGGGCTGTTATTTGTCGAGACTCCTGTCTTTTCCACTTTTCACATTGGGCAGTGGGGAGCGTTTTGTGTGATATTCACTGGCACAGGAATGGAGCATAATGGGAACGACCCGTTGCTGTGAAGTTGGAACTGCGACTAACTAACTAACTAACTAACTGTACCTTGCTCTTGAGAGTTACCTTTGGCAGTTCTGTTTCAGAATGTGTGATGCTATATACTGCATGTAATTTCTCCCTTATAATGGCTGAGAATGTTTGAGTGAATGAGATGATAATTATATAATTAACTTCTCATATTTGTAAAAGTAAAGACACTTATTAAATCCATGTTTGCAGGATTGCATTGCACTTTAGAAATTACAAAGTCCATGTAATGTCTTGTGACTGTATTACGATCAAGAAAATTGTCAAAAGCATTCATAGGGAGTTGCCTGGGATGCAATTTCTCTTTGACGTTATGCACTGGTCCTTTGCAACAATAGTTTAGGTTTATATGAGCTACATTCCAATGAGGAGCAATATGTGGCATAACCTACAGTGTCTAGTCAGCTGAATACATGGGAAGGCTCATGCTATTTGTCAGGGAAAATTCATGTTTTCTTTCATTATGTGTATTCCACATGTGAAAGCATTTCTAGTGCATGATTTCTGCCATACAATGCCTACCTCTTGGTGCTTAATGGTACACCGGTCCCTGTGATCTACCCATTGTGAGAATTTACAAGATAATTGTGTGAAGCTGCCTCTGATTGGGAGTATGTGCCTATGACTTCACGGTTTTGGGGATGAACCTGGAGAAAGGATATCACCCCAAACCCCCAAATAAAATTGCACTTCATCATCAGTGAGAGGCGGGTGTTCGAATATCACACTCCTTTTCCCCTCCCATTCCTCTCTGAATCTGTGATAGTACTGTACAACTATGACCATGTTAAACAGATGTAAAACACATGTTGCGCCTTTGTTTATTAACAGAGAATGAGGAGGATGGGGGAGGCCTTCCAATTACCAGGACAACTCCAGGGAAGTCCTGAGCTCTAGCTTCAACTCCAGCTGAAAAGTCTCCAAAAAGAGACTCCAAAAAGTACCACATGAACAACAGGTTGCAAATGTTCAGCCTGAATCCACTAATTCTGGCCTATACAGATGGCACTGAAGAAAAGTCTTGATTAAAGGCCTAAGACAGGGAGACTCTCCATTCTTTGTAAATGTTCCAGGCTATATCTTCAAGAGAAATTCAAGAAGAAACCTTGGGAGGAGAGATCACCTGGTCTTCAGCATGTCACTACTGGCTAAGAGTGGACATCAATGTGTACCTGGAGATTACCATACCTCTCCTCAAAACCATATCTTGAGGAGTATTCCAGCTTAATATTGGCTGAAAGCTAAAGGAGCAGAAGTTAATACATAGAGCAAATTCCCAAAAATGGATTAGTGATAATTAGGTGTGGTGATTCAGTTACATCAGAACCTGTTGTGGGAGATAGACTGGCAGAGAAGAATGATGGGACATAATAGTTTTTAGATCTTCATCTACTGAAAAGTAAAACTAATCCCAAATTATCAACTTTTGCGAACAGTCTACTCACCCTTCGGAAGGACATGTTTGTCACTTGCTTCGGACTAGTCAAAGTAGGGAATAGCCTGAACTGGAAAAACATTATGGGGAAAGCTGAAACCTGAGACATTCCCAACACCTTCATTGGTGCTAAAAGATGGTACACGGATCAGTATAGCAGTGTCTCCCTATACTTGTGCCCGGCTATAGGTTTATCATGTGTTTTCCTCATTTGACGGTTGGAAAAGTGATAGCATGATTAAAGTGTTGTGGTGTAGGATATCTTGATGAAGTAGAGATGTGAAGGAGGAGGGTTTGTTTTAGATTAATGTTTCTGTGGGGATATTGAGTGATGTGTTTGGGTTTTCATAGATAATGTCACTATAATTTGCATATAAACTTATATTTGAGATGTAAATTGTTGGCAGAATATGAAGCCTGGGTCTTCACTTGACCTCATCAGACATTAATAAAAGATTAGTTGTAAGAGAACAGTTTTGAGATATATGTCCCTGTGGTTGTCTTGTCCAACTGTTGTCAAGCATCTTCATGGTGACTGGTACTCTACTGTTGTTGATGGTTACAGATATTGTGAAAGTTCTGTGCGGTTGTTGTCAAGTATCTTCCATGATGTATGACTTGTCTAATCTGTTGGTGTGATCATTCCTTTGTGAATGTTTGTCCAACTGTTGTCAAGATCTTCTCATGTTGATGTCTTGTTCAACCAGTGTAAAATACAGTTGTTGTTGTTTATGTTCACTACAATGGTACAATTGTCAATGTGATCATTTGTCCAAGTGTCTTGTGTCACTTGAAATAAGTAATGAGATCAAAAATGAGGTTGGCGACCAGAGCACAGTCAGCTGGAAGATGAGAGAACTGCTTTCATTGGTTACTGTGGCTAACTGCCAAGATCTCTATATATGGCCTAGAAGAGAAATCATCTATAAATAATTCTGTGTAGAACTTAACTTAGGTCTAATTTCTCACAGTGGGGGTACTCGATGAGCCAAAATTCTGAATGGTTTCTCTACAAGGGTTATGCGAGAATAAATATCAATACCTCTAGACAACACTTGCTGTTACTAACCTGTATCTTTTATAGAGAGGTATACTTTATAGAACTTCAATCATTGGAACTTCTGTAATTCTCTATAAACCCACAAAAAAACCTCACAGCATTTCATTTGTGATTCCATCCTTTCCTGGTGATTTCTTCTTTTTTAGGGTATTCATTGCCTGTTCCATTTCTTCCATTGTTAGATTTGCCATCATATATTCTGCTGCTGTCTCTGTATTTCTATGATGTTTGTCTTTGATTGCTTTCTTCTGTTCGGTTGTAATATCAATGTGGTTTGCATTTGCATAGTGTTCCATTAGTGCATTTGCAGCCTTTTTTCCTGTAAGCAAGGCATTTCCTTGTTTAATTGTTATTTGTTTGTTTCTAGGTCCTTCATTGTTCATGGCTTTCACTAGTTTCCATAGTTTGTTTCCATCCCTGTCAAAATTCAGGTTTTCTGTTTTTTCCCTCCAACAATCTCGTTTGATTTACTGTTCTTTTATATTTTGCTGAGATGGCTTGGGTGTTTCCACCTTGTCGTGGTGGGGGAGCTTGAGTTTCTCAATGACCCTGAGAGCTATGCCGGCGGTAGCGTAGCTACCAGCAGGGCCTCCCAAGCCGGACAGGTCAAAGGGTAGAGAACAGACAAAGAGAAACACCCTGGTCCTCCAGGTTGGGGGTTGAAGCGTGGGGTTAACATCCCCACCTTTGTAAAAACCTTTCTTTGTTACGAAACAAATACATGAGCCTCGATATCGGACTGACTTATCTGGACAACGACCTTGGAACGTTAAAGGGCTTTTGAGATTTGGAACATGGAATGTACGGACACTATATCGAGCTGGAGCGGCCGAAGAACTAACCCGGGAGCTGATTGAATATCAAATGGATATAACAGCAATTCAAGAAATAAGGTGGCCAGGAGAGGGTACTTTAGAGCAAAATGGAATGATTATAATATATGGAGGAAACACCCAAAATAAACATGAATTAGGAACAGGATTTGTCATCAAAAAAGAGTTATGGGGGAACGTTTTAAACTTTAAAGCTTTTAATGACAGGATTAGTAAATTACGAATAAAAGGTAAATGGAAAAATATAACGATGATTAATGTACATGCACCTACTGAAGAAAAAGAAGATGATATTAAAGAAGACTTTTATAATGATCTGGAAGATGTCATAGAAGAAACCCCCAAACAGGACATCCTGATTGTGCTAGGAGACTTCAATGCAAAAATAGGTAGAGAGCAAACTAATAAAAAAGTGGCCGGTATGGAAAGCCTACATACAACTTCAAATGATAATGGATGGAGAGTCATCAACCTGGCAGAAGCCAAAGGACTGCAGATTAGCAGTACCAGACTACAAAGAAAGGATATACACAAACAAACTTGGAAATCATGTGACAAGAGAACCTATAATCAAATAGATCACATTTTAATTAACAACAGAAATGCATCAAACATACAGCAAGTCAGAAGTTATAGAGGAGCTGAGTGCCACAGTGACCACTTCCTCGTTGGAGCAAAATTTAAAATAAAACTTAAGAGAGCTTTCTATACTAAATTACAAAGATTAAACCCAACCTATAACAGAGAAAAACTGCAAGACATTACAGTCAAAGAGAAATTTACAGATGAAATAAAATGTAAACTTGAAACTCTGCAAAACCCTTTGGAGGAAAGCATTGACCAAACTTGGTTGAACATCAAGAATACAATTCAGTCTACCGCAGAAGAATGTCTCGGTGTGTTAACCACGCATAGAAAGAACAGATGGTTCAATCAAAAATGTGAAGAAGCAGTCATTAGGAAGAAGAATGCCAGACATGTATGGTTAAATGACATCAATAACATCCAAAAGGAAGAGCATTATAGAAATGAATGTAAAGAGGCTACAAAAATAGTCAGACAGCAGAAGCGAGAATATATGAATAATATAATCAAAGATATGGAAACTAATCACCAGAAAAATGAATCCAGAAAATGTTTTAAAGAACTGAAGTCAATGAAACGAGGGCACCAACAAAACACATATGGTTTAAAAGACAAAAATGGGAATATGATAAATACCAATGAGGAAATGTGCAACACATGGAAAGAATATTTTATTGAATTACTAAATTGTGAAGCTCCAAGTAACATTTTCTCACAGGAAGAGGTTCTAACATGCGAACCACAAATTGAAGAACCTACATTTGAAGAAATCCTATATGTAATCAAACGACTTAAAAACAATAAGGCAACTGGGACTGATGGAATTGCTGCTGAATTTATAAAGGCAGGTGGCCATGCATTACATCAAAAGCTATACGAACTAATAATAAAAATCTGGAGGACAGAAGAATTACCCCATGACTGGAAAGAGTCATTATTGATACCTATCTTTAAGAAAGGAGACAAGTTCCAATGTGGAAATTATAGAGGAATATCACTACTGTCCACAAGCTATAAGATACTATCTGCAGTATTACTAAATAGACTAAAACCATATTCAGAAGACATATTAGGTGACTACCAGGCGGGGTTTAGACAAAACAGATCAACAATAGATCAGATATTTATCTTACGACAAATAGCCGAGAAACATTGGGAATATAAAAGAGATCTCCATAACATTTTTGTGGATTTTAAAAAGGCTTATGATAGTGTCCATAGGAATAGTCTATGGAATGCTATGCAGGAATTTGGAATACCAAGGAAGTTAATCAACATGACCAGACTATGCATGGAAGATACTTATAATATAGTAACATATAAAGGCAGGAAATCAGACCCCTTCCAAATAACATCTGGCTTGAAACAGGGTGATGCACTATCGCCGCTACTCTTCAATCTGGCTCTAGAGAAAGTTGTAAGGAAGGTAAAGGAGGAATGTGATATTGGAGGAACATCCAAGCTGCTTGGTTATGCAGATGATATAGATATTATAGGGCAAAGTGAACAAAAGACATTGGAAATATTGACTCACTTAAAGGGAAAAGCCCAACAGATGGGGCTGGTTATCAACCAAGATAAGACAGAATATATGGTAATTTCAAGAGACGGAATGGCTAGAAACTCTGGCCACTTACAAATAGATAATATGACCATTAAAAGAACGGAAACATACAAATACCTGGGTACGATCTTCAACTGCTCCAACATCATAAGGGAAGAAATACAAACTAGAATCAACTCTGGAAATAAGATATACTATGCACTACAACATCTACTAAAATCAAAGGCGCTATCTCGTAACACCAAAATCACAATATACAAAACACTGATCAGACCAGTTGTGCTGTATGGCTCTGAAACCTGGAGTACAACGAAAGGAGACGAAGCCTTGTTACAAACCTTTGAGAACAAAATTTTAAGACGCATCTTTGGACCCATTAGGGATACACAAAGTGGAGAGTGGAAAAGAAGAAGTAACAAAGACATTTATGATATGTTTAAGTCCCCACTAATCACTGGTATCATGAAGGCTAATAGACTACAATGGCTGGGGCATATAGAAAGAATGGAAGATAATAGGGAAACAAAACTCGCTTACACTCAGGAAATAAATGACCGTAGACCCCGAGGTAGACCAAGAAGGCGGTGGAGAGATAATACATGTACAGACCTGCAAGCACTTGGAATCAACGACTGGCAAGAGAAGGTCCACCAGAGAGACGAATGGAGACGGATTGTATTTGCAGCAAAGAACCTCAATGGCTCGGAACGCTGAAGAAGAAGAAGGCTTTGAGAGAGATGTTCGCTTCAATTGTTTGTTCTCTCTCTCTGCTGGCATCTTCAACTTTGTCCTCCAAACTTTGTAGTTCTTCAGTCCAGTATGGTTTGTAATTTTTCCTCGCTCCTCTTGGAATGGACTCAGTGGCTGTCTGTATTATCGCTCTGTTTAGACTTTCCACCATTTGCTTTATGTTGCCATATCGTGTATTTATGTTTTCACAATATTTGTCTGTTAGTATGGCAAATCTGTCCCAATCTGCTCGTTTGTAATTCCAGTGGGGCAAGGGCTTTTGCTCCTGTGGAACATACTCCATATTCATTACAAGCTTGATTGGTCTGTGGTCACTACCTGCTAATTGGTCCAGCACATGGCGATCGATTTTGTGGAGGATGTCCCCTGTGCAGAAAGCTAAGTCTGGAGTAGAAGTGGTAAGCTATCTTCTGGAGTACAAGCTCGGTGTGTCATCCGCTTTGTTGAGTAGATGGAGATTTGAGTCTATTTCCCAGTCCTCCAATTCATCTCCTCTTTTGTCAGTAACTGGGTATCCCCATCTTTCTGAACGGCTATTAGTCTCCGACAATAATGCAATTTGTGTCAGTTATTTTCATGTTTGAGAGTGTAAGGTCCTTATCTGCTGGGCTATACAGATTGTAGATTCTTATTTTCACGTCCTTTATCATTATATCAACACCTATAATTTCCGTTTGGTTGTCAGCGGTCACAGATACTTCGCTGCAAGGTATTGTATTTCGTGTAAGTATTAGAACTCCTCCTTTGTGTCCTTTGCGGTCGAAACGTGTGGCCTGATATCCTCTGACTGAGAATTTGTGATTGGCGTTGAGGTGTGTCTCTTGAATGCATGCTACATCTATTCTATCTTTATGAAGACGCTGTGTTAGGGAGTCTTTCTTCTTGTAAACTCCTTCGGCATTCCACTGTAGTATGTTGAGTGTCCGGGGTATTTGGTCAATAGCTCTTAACCTACTCCTCTGTGCCTTGACTCCACAGCACAGGGGAAGGTGACCACCAGTAGTCATGGGTGAACCCCTCGAGTCAGGGGGCCCGGCACTATCACCGCCTGATGGGACTTCACGGGATTAGCACCATAACGATTAATTTTGATTTGTGACATCATGAATTAAGTTACGTTGCACTGCTTTGTCAAGCCTGTGGCTCAGTACATCCGATTTCGACAAGCATTTATTCGGGATGCTTTCCCTAGCCTTTGACTGTCCCCAGTCTACCTACAAGGCAGCAGGTTTGTGTGTCTCTTCGTCTGGTCCCTCTCCCTTGACCTGTCCGACATGGGTGGCCCTACCAGTAGCTGTGCTACCGTCGGCATAGCTCTTGGGGTCATTGGGACGCTCTAGCCCCTCTACCTCGTCACGGTGGACACACAGCAGAGGGGCAGCGAAGAGTTCCAACACTAATAGTACCAGTAGCAATCTGATCATAAGTCCGTCTCGCCTTTCCGTTGAGCGTCGGCCAGATCCCTTCGTCACTCCTCGTTGTCTCATTCTTGCCAGACCATGGTAATCCATTTGCTCCTCCAAGGTGTGCACGTGCTCCCACAAGGCCGCAACCACGTCTGCCTTGTCATTATCAATATGTCAGGGTCTGTATGTGCGTAAGGACCTAAGCAATAGCTGAGGTCAAGGATACTAGGAGACGGCATGGCTTGGCTGACGGAAGGTCAGGCAAGAAGCCCGTGGACACACCCACGTGATGCGGGAAGGACGAAGAGGAGAAGGGTCAGTGTGTGTGAGACAGCAGAGAGAGCTGGACATATTGAGAATAGCGAGAGATAGAACGATAGTGTTGTGGCGGACAGTTGTGTATTGATATTCTAGGAATGTACTAGCTGTGATATGTGCGGGATGATGTGAGACTGTGATTGCGAATGGTCAGAAGGGCGGCAGTGTGTAAATATCGCCCAGGTGCATGTGAGCGAGCGTTTGGCCGCCTGTGTCGAATGATTGCTCAATAGTTAAGCGTGAGCTAAAAGTGTATTGAGACAAGGTGTGCTCTCAATTATATTACCTTTTAGTATTATGTAATAAAGGTTGTACAGGAGACTGCTCCTGTGAGTTTCGAGTGTAGTCATTGTTACTGGTGTATGTAAACGTCCTGGATGTTATAATTCGCCTGTCCGCGTCCTAGTGAGCTAGAGTGAAGAGATAGTTAGGTGTCAGAAGTACACATGAACTACATACCCAACTAAAAAGACACAGGAGAACGTTACACAATCTCCTTATGAATATTGCAATGAGTAATAGGAAATGCCTAAGGAAGTACAGTAGGCCGGTGTAATACTGATCTCATCACCTGCCAAAAGTGAGTTAGTTAGTTAGTTTCTTTCCACAGCAGGTTTCAATTCTACAAAGCGACCGACGTAACCAGAACAGGTCAGCTGTAACCAGCACGAGAATCCTGTACATCAAGCGTTCGAGTAAACAGCAGATAAAGATAAGTTGACTAATGTTGATTGCTAATTACCCAAATCTGCATTCTTTGATTTTCTTGTATAAATATCATAATATTAATTAACAGAAAATGATGTCAGATGAACACAGTTCAGATCTATCAAGATTCTGGGGCACAAAACATTACGGACAATTGCAGAGCTATTTCGAAGCTACAGGAACACAAGTAAAAATAAAACTTGAAAATCTCTGAAAAGGGGAATAAGAAAAATAATATAATCCTTGATTGGACACAGGAATTCGAGAAAAAAATGCAAGACTACAAAATTCCAAAAACTAGATGGTATTCATGGTATAGGGGATACGTACCAATAACAAGTAAAAAAAAACTACAAGAGATCATACCAGATATGTCAAGGGCAGACTATGAGTATTACAAAATAAACATATTAAACCATTATGTAAACTACTTCGGCACTCTAAAATTAGAGGTGCAAAATCTGAAACCGGCCCCAGACAAGTCGTTTACCCAGTATATACAGGAAATAGAAGACTATTACAGGAAGCTAAAATTTGAAATTAGACATACAGACAACAATCACGACATAATAAATTTCTTAGTAGTGGAAAAACTTAAAGCAACACTCCCAGCCGAATGCGGAAAATATTTAGAAGAGCACAACAAAGAGCCAATCCAACAATTACTACAGGAATGTTGCGAATATTACAACCAAATTAAAGACGCAGGGAAGAACACTCCACAAAATAGCAATGTCAGGGCAACTGCATCTTCAGCCACTGATTGTCAAAACAAACCACCAAAATCAAAACCAGTACCGTGCGAACATTGTAACACTCCACACACAAGAAATTCGATGTGTGATAAAAATCCCACTTATCAAGAATATTTGAACACTATTATAGCACAAAAACTGGGATAGACAAATCAGAAGAAATATAGAACCAAATGTCATTTTTGTTTAGCTTTTGGTCACAGACGCTTTGAATGTGATGGATTGAAACAATTACAAACAGCAAAAGCAAATGCAGCCACAGACATTACAACAGACAATCCAGCAAAGAAATATATTGGGTTTAACCCAAACAGACTCCACACCCTACCATACAATTATCAATGAAGATTATTTCAATAATTCAGTTGACATAGTTCAACCTGACAACTGGACAAAAGATGATAATATTCCACAAGAAAAAAATAAAATGAACAACACATCCAGACTGTCAGTAGGAAAACTAACACTACATCAGGGATACATTAATGATACATTATGCTCATGTTTACGTGACACAGGGTCCTGTCTCATTGGTCTTAGAAAGTCTCTAGTCGATCAGAAAGACTATATAGATCAATACATCTATTGCAGAACTTTTTCAGGAACAATAGAGAAATATCCTATGGCGTGGGCCAATATAAGATTACCATTCCTATCAGGCAGGGTAATTTGCGCATTATTAGATAACCCATGCTGCGACTTAATAATTGGAAACGTAACAGACCACACAGAGTCTGAAATTCAGACCTGGCAAGAAGTTAACATCCCAACAAACAGTGGCATAAACACACCACTCAAAAGACAACATGATGATGAACATACCAAGGTACCACACCAAACCAACTCAACTACCCTCTCACAACAAGAGAAAACAGAAACTAGGGGTGACCCACAGAGACAAAAATGTACTTATGACAAGCATTTTGCAAGTGCTGGAAAAGTCCATAAGGCACTATGGTATACGCTATACCTCCTTTTAACTACATATGTGCGAAAGTGCACACGAGGGATAACACTACTCCTATTGAATGTAGCACAAATGACTTCACTAACACTTGTATTCACACATCATCATTGTGCAACACGGATGATATTACTCATGACAAACCAGCTAACTGTGATACTTACATTATTACTTGTGAACCAAAATGTGTTATTGCCACTGCTAATTACCATGTTAAATCAACTCAAACACATACACATGCTGAACAAGGTAAAACATCAGTCGGTGGGAGTACTGACAAAAATCAGCGACAAAGTAACCGACACATTTTGTAATGCATATATAAATTGCATGTCGGCATACAAACGTGGAAGATTACACTGCAAAACTGTACATGTCATATTGGTATTATTTGAACTGATATATGTATATAAACATGTACGAGTGCAGGTTTGGAGATAGCACTCAAAATGATCTCAACATTAAATTTGTAAATCCCCACCTATCAGAAAATTGGTTTTAACCGTAACCCACTTCATATCCGTAGATCGAGTAACTCCAGAATTGCCTTGTCTGCTGTACGACTCCAGCGCTATGATACAAGCAAACACTCCATTGTACATACCAACATCAACGTCCCATCAACGTAAAAATTTCCATCGGCAGAACAGTAAGACTCAACATTTGATTTCAACCATCTAACAGTGAGTTTTACCCATACTGAGTTTTTTTCAAAGAACGAATCGAGACAAGTACCTATCCATAGAAACCACATTTTGAAAGTCACCAACAACGACAGAACACCACAGGTACAGATGTCCATTCCCAGTGGCCAGGTGAATAAACCAGAAGCCAACCTATGAATTACGTCAGAAACAGTTACGAACAGATGTACCATGGCCACATTTAACAGAAATGGTACTGAACTCAAGACATGAAAACGTATTGTACAAAGGTGAACTATATTGATTTTACAGAAGTGACTTGTATATTATCCAAACAAATTCATGACATTGTACAGATGAAGGAACAATATCGGTTTACAAATGAGATGACATCGACAATGTAACGTGCGAAGGAATAAAGACCAAACCATCAAACTTCACAATGAACACTCGACACCGGTGATCAAACTACTTGTGTAGAATTTCCACAGGACAAGAACATTATCTGTATAAAGGCAGGGACAATGAACATTTTAGTGTTAAGTTATTAATTGTATAAAATCGAAGGTTTCTTCCTCTTCTTCTTTCGTTCGCTTGAAATATGTCTATAACTGCAGTGCTGTCTCTTGTATGAATTGAACTGTCTTTTTCAGTTCACACAGCGGTCCATAGAGTTTATCTTCCACTGTCGTCTCTCTAGGCCAGAAGGTTTGCCTATATATGTTATATTTTGGGCAGTCTTGGAGTATGTGCTCTGCTGTCTGCGACGCCAATCCACCTGTACACATGGCTGTTTCACCAATCTTGAATTTTGTATACATGTGGTTGCGTAATCTATTGTGCCCTGTTCTGAGGCGTAGAATAATGACTTGTTCTGGTCTATCCATAACGTGGTAGTCATCTTGAGCAGGTTTTGGTGGCTTTCTGGCTGATTTGATCATTCTTTTCTTTTGGTGGTATGTTACAGGCACATCAGGCTGTTCTTCTTTGGCTCCTTCCTTAGCCAATTGATCAGCTCTGTCGTTCCCGGGTACTCCACAGTGGGATGGTATCCACTGTATGGTGACCTTATGCTGACTGCTAAGTTCAGAAAGTAGTGTCTTTAGTACTGGCAATTTCCCAGACAGGAGCGCCTCGAGTACTGATTTTGCATATGTCAATAGCACCACAGGTTGTGTACCATTGCTGGTATTTAGTAATTTCTCTGTTGCTATCTTGATTGCCTCAATTTCAGCATCGTAGTTATGGCAGTACTTTCCTGTCGGTACTCTAGCTGTGTCCCTGGTATTATTTGGGTATTCTATGTACACTCCCGCTCCTCCATTTAGAACAGCATTTTGTGCTGACCCATCTGTGTAGACTCGGATCCAGAGGTCCTGTGGGTATTCTTCATCAAGGAAGCTGAGAGTGGCTGTTCTGCGCTGCACACTGTTCTGATCTTCCTTGTCAAATATTCCTCTCACTTTTGTCTGGATTTGTAATGATAGTCTATGCTCATCTTTCCATGGAGTTCGCTCTGGAATAGTTGTTAGGGGGATACCAACTGTGGGCAGATTGGTGGTTTCTCTGCAGAGTCGTTTGGCCTGGTGGATAAAACTACTTCTTTTCAACCGCCCCATAGCTAGGTTTTCAAATCTGTTCTTCATAGGGTGGCCTGGCAAGCTGAGGAACTTTTCTGCTTGTATTAGCGTTTTCATATCTCTGCGCTCACTCAGTGCTTGTGTCCTCCCCATCTTCTCCATTTCCACTATAGGGGTTGATCTCATCCCTCCTGTGGTGACTCTAAGTGCTTGATTTTGCACTTTGTCCAGCTCTTGTAGTGTGGTTTTTGCTGCCGAACACCATGCAGTTGACCCGTATTCCAGGTGTGGTCGTATGCTCTGTTGATAAACTTTGCTAAGTATTTTCCCACTGGCTCCCCATGTGGTTCCACTTAGCTTTCTCAGGATGGCTATTTTCCTTCTGGCTTTTGCTACTGCTTTGTTGATGTGCTTTCTCCATGTCAGCCTGCCATCAAATGTTACTCCAAGGTATGTTGGTTCTTTATCTTCTCGTAGGGGTGTTCCATTTATCTGGATGGTCCCTGCCTTTTGTTTTGGAGAGAGGGTAAATAGGGTGGTGCTGCACTTGTCAGTGTTTATGCGGACACACCATCTATTTGCCCATGCAACAAATGTATCTACAGCTCTTTGTAGTAATCTGGTGGCCACTGATGCATGTTCATTTGTGCTCCATAGAACCAGGTCATCGACATACATTGCGGCTTTAATTCCATGCGGTAGATTAGCAACGAGATCATTGATGAAGATTAGAAAGAGTGTGGGGGACAATACTCCGCCCTGGGGAACTCTGTGACGCAGTAGTACTTTCTTGCTCTTGAGTCCGTCTATCTGTTCTCGGGCTCTTCTGTTGTGCAAGTATGCTTTCACCCATTTGTACATTCTTCCATTGACTTTGCAGTTTCTCAGTTTATTCATCAGACCTTCTTTCCAGACTTTGTCTATCTTCCAGACAAATCTATCCATGCCACAAGCACCAGCTTCTTCTCTTGGAATGCATCCTCAATTTCTTGAGAGAGGTAGGTTGTCTGATCTTCCGTAGAGTAGCACTGCCTAAAGCCAGCCTGCTGTGGCACAAGGATGTTTTTACTTTCAATGTACCACTGCAGTCTGTGATTGATGATGCGCTCCAGTGTTTTGCAGAGACAGCTGGTGAGGCTAATTGGTCTGTAGCTAGAGGCAATGGAACTATCTTTCCCTGATTTTAGGAGGGGTATCATGATTGCTTCTCTCCAGGCTTGTGGAACACTGCCTAAGGTCCAACTGTTATTGAAGATCTGCAACAGCTTTGCTTTGGCCTCTGTTCCTAGGTTCCTGATCATTTCATTGTAGATACCATCAGCTCCTGGTGACTTTCTCATTTTCAGTTTTGATATGGCTAGCTCCAGTTCGCTGATTGTGATGGGTGCCTCCAGAACCTCATGTACTATTTCCTTCTGTCTTGTATGTTGCCGTTTCTCTTGAATCTCTTGTTGTTTCTCTGGACTGATTTTGATATTGTTATCTTGTGCGAATGAGTCCGCAAAATGGTCAGCTGCTTGCTTTCTTGTTAAGATGTTTCCATCTTTATGTAGTGCAATTTTTGAGTTTCTCCCTGTGCCCTCATCGTTAAGTTGTTTTATTAGCTTCCACAATTTCCTTATGTCTCTTTCAAAGTTCAGAGACTCTGTTTTTTCCTTCCAGCTTTTCCGTCTAGCCTGCAGCTTGGCCCTTTGAAATTTGGCTTTTGCATGCTGGAATTTATTGTGGTGCTCTTGGCTGGGTGTGGCCTCTGCTTGCTTTCTACATACTTCCACATCATTATGCAACTGTTCCAGTTCACTACTCCAGTAGGGTTTATATTGTTTACGGGCTCCTCTTGGTACTGTTTCTCGCGCTGCCTGTAGTATGCATTTCCCAAACTCTTCAACTACTTTATTTATGTCTTTCTCAGTGTTCAGGTTTCTAACCAGTATGCTGGTGCGATGCTTGTACACTTCCCAGTCTGCTATCTTGTAGTTCCACCTCGAGAGGGTGCTGCTTTCACTTACAAGCTCATTTTCTACAGTTAGAAAGACTGGTCGATGGTCACTGCCACCTAGTTGTTTCCCAAAAATTCGTGTAATGTTCCACTCCAGGTCTGGTGAATGAAAAGCCAGGTCAGGTGTAGTCGTAGAGTGCCATGATCTCGAGTAGAAAGTATGTGGGTCGGACGGCTTATTAACCAAGATGAATCTATTCTCATCCTGCCAGTCTTCCAGTCTCTCTCCTCTCTGGTCCATGTGATCATAGCCCCAACTCTGCGAGTGGCTGTTGAAAACGCCGCACACAATCATTTTTTCTGTTAATGGTAGTGTGTCCAGTGCCTGTGGACGGAAACTTGGACAGTAGTAATTGATCAGATGTAGGTCTGTATAGCCTGTTTTAAGTTTAAGTGTCTGATACTCAGTCCCTTCCATATAGACTTCGATTTGGGAAGCAGTGATGTTATTTTTTACAAGGGTAAGTATCCCACCTTTTCGCCTGTCCTTTCGGTCAGATCGGTAACACTAGTAGCCTCTGATTTTGAAGGCTATATTTTCGTTGAGGTGAGTTTCTTGCAAGCAACATATGCTTACTTTTTCTTTGTCCAGGATGTTTTCTAATTCTACTTTTTTGTTGCTGACTCCCTCCGCATTCCAGTGCATTATTTTAAGTCTTCGTTTAGTATGGCCAGCTGTTCTATTCTCATGTCCCCTGGCTCCACAGGACATCTGAGAAGGACCTCCAGTAGTTGGGGTTGGACCCTTTCGAGACATAGGGCCCGGCACTGCACCTGCCTGGGGGTCCAAAGCAGGGCGAGCACCATAACGTTTAGCAGCAGTCGACATATTCCATTTTGCGTAATTGCGTGGCATCCTGATTTCTGTGGTGCGCCTCCTGGCTGGTTGCCTCCGTCTTCAGCACCTTTCCTTTGCTAGAGCAGACTGTGGTCTCACTCGAGTTTAGATGTGTACACACGCACACACGTGTCTGCACATGCATGTATGTGTATACACATCTAGAGCACACTGGTTATTTTCCGGCGCCAGATACTCGCCGTCGCCCCTTCTCCTGTTAGTTAAAACAGTTCCGCCACGTGAAGACCAGGAGTTGGACTTTTGCTGATCACGAGCCATTGGGGTATTTAAGCAATGTTGGGCGCTCACCCCAACACTGCGCCCCGGCTACATACAGCAATTTGGAACCATCGAAGGTTTAATTTTACTATTATAGTATTTTAGATGTTATCATGTGATAGTTAGAAGAAGTGTAAGTTTATGTATGAGGTGTGATGCTAAGAATCAACGCCTGGCATTCCCAATACGTGAGTTTACGAAACTTACATTCACGTATAGTGGAGGGCCCAGCGAATGACGCTTAGCAACAATGTTACAGAAATAAAACAACAACATTGAAATGAAAATGAGGAGACACATAACTGTATACCAAAATAAGAGATTAATAATGACTCTCCACAACAATAAATGAGGTATGCCCATAAAGGGAAACTAGTCACGGTCAAAAAGCAAAAGGTTTTAAGAGGGACTATTACATACATTAAGTGTATTCGAACCATGACCACGACAGTGACATAGTGTGCTCATAAAAAGAATCGAATATGGTGCAGTAATTAGAGACGAGGGAAACCACGTCGGAATAGAGAGAAAAGCTAAGAATGCTGTAAGAGGATATTGTAGCCTTATTACGGGCGTGAATCATTGGTAAATCCTTAAGCCAGCATAGCCTCAATAACTATGAGAAGATACTGCACATTGAATCGATTGTGAAACATGAACAGGAAATAATGTCACGGAATGGGGATTGAAGAGTATAACGAGGTGTGATAAGTAGACCCAACCAAAACAATTGCCAGACCACGACAAAACGGTGACAAGAACCTCATTTTTAAAAAAAGGGAGACAACAAAACAGTGATATTTAATCTCTGAGAAAGTAACAAGGTACGCATGGGTATACCATTGGTCATACAATCCCCTGACAAGATTAAAAAGATCTTTCAAAAATAAAAACAGAATGTGTCACATTTCTAAAAGAAAGTGCCACATTGGTGGTGCGGGGGGAGAGTGTCAGGGTATGTATGTGCGTAAGGACCTAAGCAATAGCTGAGGTCAAGGATACTAGGAGACGGCATGGCTTGGCTGACGGAAGGTCAGGCAAGAAGCCCGTGGACACACCCACGTGATGCGGGAAGGACGAAGAGGAGAAGGGTCAGTCTGTGTGAGACAGCAGAGAGACATGGACGTATTGAGGATAGCGAGAGATAGAATGATAGAACGATAGTGTTGTGACGGATAGATGTGGCGGACAGTTGTGTATTGATATTCGAGGAATGTACTAGCTGTGATATGTGCGGGATGATGTGAGACTGTGATTGCGAATGGTCAGAAGGGCGGCAGTGTGTAAATATCGCCCAGGTGCATGTGAGCGAGCGTTTGGCCGCCTCTGTCGAATGATTGCTCAATAGTAAGCGTGAGCTAAAAGTGTATTGAGACAAGGTGTGCTCTCAATGATATTACCTTTTAGTATTATGTAATAAAGGTTGTACAGGAGACTGCTCCTGTGAGTTTCGAGTGCAGTCATTGTTACTGGTGTATGTAAACGTCCTGGATGTTATAATTCGCCTGTCCGCGTCCAGTGAGCTAGAGTGAAGAGATAGTTAGGACTCTGACAGGATACTCCACCAAGTTCTGCAGAGCCAGCCAATCCGGCATGCCCCGGAGAAAAGATCCAGGCGATGCTTGTCACCCGTGACCTCCGAAGCGAAGCAAGCCACTCCGCACGAAGTCTGCCCGTCCTCACCCTCGTCAGCATGCTTTCTGAGTCAGTTACAATCACGATGTGTGTGTGTGTCGTATTCTCCATCCAGCGGAGAGCCGCAGTGACTGCCTCCACCTCCATTCTTAAGCTGGATGTTGTGGTATCAAGCCAAGCTCTCCTGCCCCAAACATTGACCATTAGCTTTGGCTATGAAACCCCCCCCCCCCCCCCCCCACTTCTCTCACCTCTTGACACCGAACCATCTGTGTAGATAATCACATCACTCGAGTGAGCATTGTCCTGAATTAGTTGCTGGATTTCCACTTCCGTGGCCCCTGCTGGCCACTCCCTGCACTCCCGGCTTAATGTGATTATAACTCTGCACAAGTCTGACTGCTCCGCTGGCACTCTGACCTACTCTCCACGCCTAATGTTCTCCAAGGGGCACACCTGTCTGATCGTATCCTCCGCCTGAGCCATCCATGATTTCCCTCTTATCAGTCGCTGACCCTTAACTGCGTCCAGCGCCTCATGCAGTGGGTGGTCTGTGTCTGCAGCTACTCTGAGGTATGCCTTCGCCTGCATCACCTTGAGCCTACCAGCAACAGTCGGCAGACCAAGGATGTAACGCATACACACTACTGAGGTGTCTCTAGTGCATCCCAGAATGACCCGCATAGCTTCGTTCTGTATGCGCTCTAACTTCACCAGCTGACTCTCTGAGACAGTGAGCAGACCTAATCCATAATCAATTACTGAGAGGATCAAGTGCTGGTATAGTGTGAAAAACATTATCTGCTCTATGTCCATTGCAGCCATAGTTTTAAGTGCATTGAGTCCCTTTTGAGATCTTGTCACGACCGTCTCCACATGGTCCTTGAAGGATAGGCTCCTATCAAATGTGATCCCCAGATACTTCAGTTTGTTCTCTCTGCTGACATTTCTGCCATCCATCACGAGGCTTGGGGCATCAGCTCTTACAATCCTGTTGTCCAGAGAGCACCACAAAACAGCCGCCTTTTCCGGGTGGATGACAGCACTCATTTTTGTGCACCAGTCAATCACTTTATCTACTGTCGCCTGTAACTCCTGGGCTGTTTGCTTAATTAAAGTAAACAAGCAAGCATGCTACAGCTTCGACCACATCGTCGCTTCCCAGTAGGTGAGGTCGTGCTCAAACGCTTGCCTGGTTTAAAATAACGGAGTGACGGAATTGAAGTAGGTCACGTGATTATTCCCATGCGTGTTTCCATATTACAATATTTTGTTGATCTATTAACGTATCCTCAGTACGTTCCAGACAAAAAGGAATTCCATGTCGATGTAACTGCTTCTAACAAATCTCGTAACTTAATAGTGTCCTTTGGTAGATACAGTGCCGCTAATTCTTGTCTTTTTAAAATGGATATCAACACCCACAAATGCGATATAGGGATGTGTGTAAACAAGATATGAAAACCATTGGAATAGATCCAGACACGTGAGAGAGAGTTGCAACAGACAGATGCTCCTGGAGAAAAGATGCACGAAACGGACTGGTGCTCTTTGATCGCAATCTGATCCAACAAACTGAGGATAGGCGGCACAGGCTCAAAGCGCAGTCACTTACTGCGGGACCTGCCTCGTCTTACAGATGCGGAAACTGTGACAGTCGCATTGGACTATACAGTCACCAGGCACCTCCCAAGCGGCACAACTCTATAGTCCTTCAGGACTGAAAGAAGCCTACAACTACAACACCCACGATAAAAATTGCCAGTTGGGCAGTATCTGCCATATCTGTGCTTTCATCCACTGCTAGAGCATAAAATATAAACTCGGATGCTCGACTTTTCAAATTATCTTCAATATATTTTCCAATGTCGTCCACACGCCTTGTAATAGCCTGACGAGATAGGCTTATTTTTTTTAGAAATCCTTCTTCTTTTCTGGACACATAATTTCAACGACGCTCTCCAAACATTCCTTAACTATTTCACCATCTGATTATGGCTTCGATTTTTTTTTAATTTTTTGCTAGTATCCTGGCTACTGCTAACTAGCTTTTACATAGCATGTTGACTCTGAACCCGCTCTAGTAAATATCCTTTGTTGTGCAGAAATGTTTTTTAAGTCATTTACTTGGTCTTGTCGAAATTGCCCTTTGTACATATCAAACGTATTTGCATGTTTAGTCTCGTAGTGCCGTTTGATGTTATTCGCTTTCAAAACAGAAACAGATTCGTTGCATATCAAGCATATGAACTTTGTTTTAATTTCCACGAAAAAATAGTTTATAGTCCACCTGTCTTGAAAACTTCTTAATTCTTCCGTGATTCTTCTCTTCTTTGGTCCAATGTCTTTACTAGTTGACGCCATGGTTACGTAACACCTCAAATACACATAATGAATATTCACGTAACAAAAACCAACATCAAAATAATATTAATAATCTATATTAATCATACCTTTCTCACTGATGTTCTCAGCCAATATCCAACCAATATTATTTCTTCCTTCAACAACATCCACTCAGAGAAATATCGGGAAAAGAGAGTTTATATCTAATACCACAAGGTCTTTTCACAAACTAAACCACTATGGTCCATAATATTCCCTTTACGAATGTTCATGTTCAAGTCACTGGAGTAGAACTAGCCAGGTTAATAAGTTCCCAAGGTGCACATATTCATTCGGCTAAATGTTCCGGAATTGGGAGTATCCAGTGCAACATTCCTCAAGCGGTGAAATATACCTGATAATAAATTTCCTCAGAAGTTATGAATATCCACAGGGCAGATAAACTTCAGGAGTTATAAATGTCCATAGTTCAGATAAAGTTCAGACGTTATAAATATCCACAGGGCTGGAAAACTTCAGGAGTTATACACATCCATAGGGCAGATAAACTTCAAGAGTCATAAATATCCATAATGATACCAGTCGGGATGGAAATGATCTATACTTGATAAACGACGGGCAGTAATAAGTTTCAGGCGGTGAAAAATATCCACGATGATACCGTTCAGGTTTTCAATATGTCCTCATAGATAAAGTTCCGGTTTTAAAAATGTCCAGGTGGAAACAATCTATGCTTTGTAAATGTCCATCTGGATAACTGCCAGGTTTCGACAATGTTCATAACCCTTCTCCTGAATTTAACAACTAGCAATGAACAATGAAGGGAGGACTCATTCGGTGCATTTTCTTGAGTATTAAGTACATTGGTGTTGGCCAGGTCATCCTCTTATATATATATATATATATATATATATATATATATATATATATATATATATATATATATATCACTCACTAAATGGACTTCTGTAATGTTGAGGTTGCCTTAAACTTGTAGAGCAAATAATATTAAGGAAATTCTGCTCTTACAGCATTATGAAGGCGAATCATTTTCATCCTGTGCCGATGAATCAGCCACTCCAAATGAGAACTAGAGCATTTGTACTATGCTTCATGTTCGACTAAGGCACAGTCCACCATCCCGGAGTCCAAAGAACCCCACTGTACGCAATACGGAAAATACAGCTGGTCGCTAGAAAAGCATGTCTCAGATGTTCTCTCAGTTCTCAATGCCACTCCTTAAAAACTTCTCAATTCAATCCACCAACTCGATTTCTTTTAATGTGCCTACCCTAGGCGCACTTTTAGCATGGAACATGACAGCTTGATGGGGATGGTGTCTCGGAAAGGGCCGGGCTGGAGAAAGAGAGGGGACAGTAGTGTTGCCATCTCTTATTGCCTCCCACCAGACGGTCGCACATGTTCATATGTCGTTTGGACGCAGTTTCCAACTCCTGTCAACTTGAAACGTCCCGGCGGCTTAAGTGTTATGGTTAGAAAATTGGGCTTGGCCTCGAATTAACATTGTGACCTCTGAATACACAGTTTAATAGGGAATCCAAGTGTCGTTGATAGGCATAAAATATTGGAATATGTCACAACGACTCATGATGTAATGTTCTTTTGGTGATATGTACAATAAAGTTAACATTTATGTTCATTTGACATAGCTCAACGGGCCGCAACATGACCCCAGGCGGGCCGCATGCGGCCCGCGGGCCTCGTGTTGGCCACCCCTGATCTAGAGGCAGTTCAGATGTGAGCTGTTGCAGAATGAAAAGAATTAGCTAGGCTGAAAAAATGAAATATCATATGCTGGAATAAATTAAAAACAAATTGCTCATAAATAAGAACATTGGGTTGACATGGCATTAAATGGAGTCCTGAAAGGCGAAAGCCAGCAAAGAACAGCTTTTTTGTACAGATATGCCACTGAAAAAAATATATATATATATATATATATATATATATATATATATATATATATATATATATATATATATATATATAGCACTGAAGGGAGACACCACTGCAAGACATGATTAGGAATCTACAATTCTAGACTAAGGACAATACTCACTTAGATATTTTGTGCGATTCCAATCAGAACTAATGTTAATTGTTCTTTAGGTTCTTTCTGAATGTAGCTCAAACATCAGAAGATTATGTTTGTTACAACACTTTTCTATCAGTGTCAAACTCAGTTCTTATCAATATCCTATAAAAGAGAACTAGTCACATGTGAAATGAAATGCTCCAGACGGGCTGCTGGAGTTTGCAAGTGACAGACTGTGAAACAGTAACATCAGAAACGTGATTTAAAATATGTTCTTACCAACATGCATCAATTTTGAATGACAACAAATATAGTTTGAAAATGTCAGAATGGAACCTAATTAACTACGAACACAGATCTAGAAATAGAATGAGAGGAAGACCAAGAAAATGATGGCTACTCTAAACAACCACAGACACAATACAATTAAGGCACCATATCTAGGCCGGGGAATGCAGGCTTAGGCTCCCCATACCTTTATATTGAGCTGGTTTGAATTAGGTAGAGAGACATCATCCACAATAGTTTGGACTGTAGGTGAAAACATGTGTTATAGTGCATTTACATTTGGTTGCCTCCATATGAAAATCCATATCTCTGTAACAAACTGAGGGGAAAATGATGAGATTTAGCATATAACCTTATCATTATGTCCACCCAACAAAAAAAATGTTATTATGGGGATTGTACAGCAGATTTCAATGTTTCTTTATATGCGGTATATAATTTACGGATCAGAGATGAAGTGCATATTTTTACATGGCTTTCGCCTTTCAGGACTTGACCCAGAAAATCAGTGTTCAATATTGAATATTTTCCGCGGTGCATGGTAATTTCCTTAAGGCAAATCCCCGCGCAGTTTAAATGGGAGTGTTCAGAGGTGTCGTCAATAATGTGGGTGCTTTCACGGAACGCAATTATATGAATAAATCTGACTATCTATCGCTAACATTTGAATGTGTGAATATTGTTCAGTGAGATTGAATGTGAAATTTTGTACACTTCAAAGCATCGCTATGAAGTTGTACACATACTTTTGTCAAGAAGCTGATCACAGGAAACTGTTTCATACTATTACAAATCCCGAAAAAAGAACAGTGCATGCATTGTGTCTGAGTAAACGGTCATTTTGTCGATGGGTACAAGAATCTGGAATGAAACCAACACGTGATAAGCAAACGGTAGGAGGAAAGGCAATTGTAGACAGCTTTGGCAAGGATGTCATAAGGTGAGCTATTATAAAAATGCTGCATGTCAAAGAAACAGTGATGTAAGAAAGGTTCGGTTTGGTTTGTAGGGTTTGGTTGAGAAAGAACAATGATATAGAGCTATCCAAAACAACTTTGTGGAAAATTATAAGGAGACTAGGCTTCACTTTTAGAAAGTAAAAGGGAGGTAGAAACATCCTTTGCGAGCAACCGCATTTAGGAGCCATGAGAAGCAGATACCTACGTGAAATAAGGGAAATGCGCAAAGAAAATTATGACATAGTGTATTTGGATGAAACGTGGATCAATGCGCACCACACAAGTGAAAAGGAATGGCAATCAGTGGATGGAACGATAAAGTTATATGTGCCCAGTAGTAAAGGACAGCGTCTGGTCATAGCCCATGCTGGTAGTACTCATAAAGGCTTGCTACAGAATGCTGGACTCGTGTTTGTATCAAAGCATACAGATAATAGGAATTATCATGATGAGATGAATGGTAATAGATTGGCTCAAGAATACAGTACATAAAAAAAATTTTGTTGCGTATCCCTTACGGGACGTTGCAGTCAACACCAGCATTTTCAGCTGCTGTTGATGTACTAGGCAAGTGTTACGTTCAGTAGTTTGCCATTGCTTTCTGAACAACCGGCCCCTATACCTTTTTCGAAAAAACCAGCACCGCCGTGATTCGAACCCGGGTATACGGGCTCACAAACCGCGTTCACAAGCCCTTAGCCACAGAGACCGATACAGTACATACATCCCTTGATATACCGTCTTTTCTAATCATTGACAATGCATCATATCACAATATTATTGCCCAAGAAAACAAAATACCTACAGCGTCAAGCACAAAGGAAGCAATAAAGATAAGGCTCCGAAGGGAAAATATACCACTTCTAGATACATATTTCAAGCTACAGTTGTTGTCCCTTGTAAAACAGGCGCAGAAAAGCAAGAAATATCAAAACGACAAGTTGATAGAAGAGCATGGCCATAGGTGCTTGAGATTCCACCGTACCATTCTCATTTAAGCCCTATGGAACTTGTGTGGGCTAAAATTAACGGACAGGTGGCAGCTGACAATACTACATTCAGATTGTCTGACGTCAAGATACTAACCCAGTCCGCGCTTTTAAATATTTATAAAAGTTACTGGAAAAAATGTGAGGACCATGTGTTGAAAGAGGAAGAGGATTATTGGAGAAAGAATGGATTGAATTTTATGCAACCGAGAGCAGTAATCAACCTAGTGGAATCGTCCGACACAGATTAAGGTCTGGGCAGATCGCAGACATTAATGCACATGCACACTTACTGGGATATTTTGCTATTCAACTCCAACTATTCAAACGAATTTGCAGGTCCTAAACATTAGAGCATCAGCACAATGTCAATGGCAACAGTTTGTATTCCACAGTGATGAATTTTCAGTTCCGCTTAATGGTGGCGAACAACTGGTATTGAAAAAACAAAAAAACCTAAACACATTGAACACCAACAGAAGAGTAATATTGCAGTGGAAACTGACATAGTGTGGCATTCCAAGAATCGTGAGAACAAACACGTCAAATGAGGGGACAACACACGAACATATGAATCAATCTATAAACTTCAATGAAAAGAGGACCAACATCTTGACCGTTAAGAAGGAAGCCCACTACAGGGACATTTACAGCTATATTCGTCGTGCAAAACGGGTAATAATCATGTTCCGTCTCTGAACTGTAAACAGCAAGTAGACAATCTTTCACGAATACTCAAAACGGTTCTGTCACCAATGTGAACATGTGAACAAACTACACAGACACCCAAGCAGATCCTTAAAAATTGACACATGATGACTAAATTGCTGTATCATCTATGGTCACTCCGTATGCACATTAACGTACAGCTGTTTGGAAGCCATCACGAGCTCCAAATTTAAAAAAAATGCATCCTATAACACGACTCCTTGTGTACACATTATTAACAAGAAGCCGAAGAAACAAGAAGGAAATGAAATATAAGGTAAGAAATATATTCCTTCTACTTTCCTGTTCAATTCCATTTCGGTTCCACATTATTTACTCCATGCCTCTGCAAATTCTGTCTTTACTTATATTACATACACACTACACCCACTCCCATAAGAATCCATAATGGATACACCTTGTGTCGTCACTGGAATTGAGGTGCAGTGCTGTAAAACAAGTTTTTTCACAAGAATTCACTAGTTTTTCGCCAAAACATCAAAGAAATGTCACCGCTTTCCATGATTTAAGTTGCCTTTGGAACTATCAAAGGTATATTCCTTGGGTGGGGGTAAATATAAGACGGCAGGAAAACTTTCATAACGATGCAACAGACAGTTTTCAAAATAATTGATCGTGAATGAAGGCATTCATTTCTGGACAGACTATAATATAAGGGAATAAGGTTTGATTGATTGATTTAGGAACCAACATCACAGCAATCGGGGCATTCCCATAAGCGCTCTGTCCTCATCCTCAGAAGCCAGCGAAGAGTTCCAACCCCAATAGTACAAGTGGCAATCTGATTATATGTGCGTCTTGCCTTTCCTCTAAGTGTCGAGCATCGGCCAGATCCCCTCGTCACTCCACGCCGCATTCTTGCCAGATCATGGTGATCCATTTGCTCCTCCGAGGTGTACACGTGCTCCCACAAGGCCGCAACCACGTCTGCTGTATCATGTATCAATACTCCACCAAGTTTTGCATAGCCAGCCAATCTGGCTGTTCATTCCCCAACACACCAGCATGCCCCGGAGAAAATATCCAGACGATGCTTGCCGCCCGTGACTTCCGAAGCGAAGCAAGCCACTCGGCACGAAGCTTGCCAGTTCTCACCCTACTCAGCATGCTTTCTGAGTCAGTTACAATCACGATGTGTGTGTGTGTGTGTATCGTATTCTCCATCCAGCGGAAAGCTGCACTGACTGTCTCCACCTCCATTCTTAAGCTAGATGTTGTGGGATCATATGCCAGGCAGTGTTGCCTTTGATGAAAAAGCACCAAAATCGACCCTAAAAAGCACCAAAAATTTTTAGGAAGCACCAACTGTTTTTATTACAAATGTAACAAGGTAGCACAGTATAATTTATTATCATCACTTCATATTACAGTGAAGTTTATTCCAGATCTGCCAAATCCCAGTCAAACAACTCCTCTTCAGTTAATGTAGCTAATTCCTGCTGTGTTTGCTCCTGCGATGAGGAGGATGATTGAAAGAAACATGTATATGCCTCCTGTGATCCAATTTTTCGCAGAATATCCTTAGGTACTTTATAATCATGACAGCATTTGCCATATCTTTTCATTCCATATCTAATAGTCAAAACAGCTGTCAAACTCTTTATGCTCAGTCCGTTCCGCAATTTTGATTTTATAACTCCCATCTGACTGAAAATACGCTCCACGTCCGCAATAGAATGAGGTAAAATGAGCACAGTTAAAGCTAAATCTGTAAGATCTTGGAAAGGATTTTCACAGGTGGCATCCCTGTATGAGGCTATTTATGCCCACAGTCCAAGTGTGTCAGAGGTCTGTGTCCACTGCATATGATGAAGTTTTCTCCAATGAAAATCGATGCGATTTTAGCAAGTTCCAATATACAGGGCTTCATTGGCTGTAGACATTCACTTCCACTAAGACATGACATGGACTGCAACACTCGAACGTTAACGGGTGTACGTAAACGCAGCTGTGTCAATAGCTTAATTAAAAACTGGAGGAACCTTCCACGAATTTCTTTCTCATCGGGAAACTTGTAGTCTGCTATTTCTTTTTCAAAATCATAACCTAGATTGGGATTAGGATCTAAATAATCTTGAATAGCTTCACTTTCTGTTATTTTGTTCCCAGGAATAACAATCTTTGAACTGATAGAATCAATGAGCTGGACAACATCGCTGAGTAGTTTTATTGGATTCCGTATATCTGCTTCGAATTTCTTAATCACACTTTGAACTTCTCCGAGAATATGCTTGAGAAATATGAGATACACAGTTTTTTATGTCGCTAAACATAGAATGTAGAAGTTCTGCTGTATAACAGCGCACGTTGAGTCTTGCCACATCAAAACGAGTTCTGAGCTCGACCCACCGCTGCAATATTCTGACAATGGCAGATTGAATGGACATCCATCGTGTCTGGCTTAATTGAACAACCTTCAGCGGATGTTGTCCATCATTTAATAAAGCAAACAGCTCCCTGTACTTTTCTTGACGAAGACTTGAATGAGAAAACCAGTTATATGTTTCTCTAATCATGAACTCTTATGTTCCTGGGCAGACAAGCAGCTGCAGCCTGTGACACTCACTGACACTGCCAGTTGAAGGGAATGACATACACACCTAACTAGTACCAGATCAGGAACTATGGATTTTAATTTTGTATATATTCCATGTACCAAGTACTACAGGAGACAAATGAACATCGTAAACTGATTAGAGAAATTAGACGTAGACAGTCAAAATTTTTTGGACATGTTATGAGAAGAAATGGATTGGAGAACTTAGTGACAACTGGCAAGATCGAAGGGAACAGACCAAGAGGAAGACCGAGAGGAAAATACCTGGATGGTTTGGCCACATGGCATGGACGAGACAGGAACACTGAGCTGATCCACGACACTGGTGATCGAGTGAAATGGCGAGTCATGACCGCCCACGCTTTCCGGCATGGCACATGATTGATTGATATATTCCATTGTTTACACCTGTCATGGCAGATGTATTGTTGTCAGTGGCGAGTGCAACTAGTCTTTGCAACTCAAGTCCATTCTTGTTTAAACAATCTTTTAACGCATTGCATATTGCCTGCGCATTGCAGTCACTCACTTCATCTAAATCGTATTAAAGGGAGTTAAATCACCTTCAGTTCAAATTCGACTTTTTTAGTGTCCCCAATATGATTTTTTAAAGTAATTTTTACCCACACAAAAAAGCACTAAAAAGCACCCCAAACATTTTGTGAAGCACTAAATTTGCGCGGCCGCGCTAAAAGTAAAATTTTCGCACTAAATGACTTGAAAAAGCACTAAATTTAGTACGGAAAGCACTAAAATGGCAACACTGATGCCAGGCTCTCCTGCATCAAACGTCGACCATTAGCCTTTGCCAAGAAACCCCAGGCACTTCTGCTACCTCTCAACACCGAACCATCTGTGTGGATAACCACATCACCCGGGCGAGCATTATCCTGAATTAGTTGCTGGATTTCCACTTCCGTGGCCCCTGCTGGCCACTCCCTGCACTCTCGGCTCAATGTGATTATAACTCTGCACAAGTCTGACTGCTCCGCTGGCACTCTGACCCACTCCTCTCTTCGCCTAATGTTCTCTAAGGGGCACATCTGTCTGATCGTATCCTCCGCCTGAGCCATCCATGATTTCCCTCTTATCAGTCGCTGGCACTTAACTGCGTTCAGCGCCTCATGCAATGGGTGATCTGTGTCAGCAGCTACTCTGAGGTATGCCTTCGCCTGCATCACCTTGAGCCAACCAGCAACAGTTGGCAAACCAAGGATGTGCCGCATACACACCACTGGGGTGTCCTCTGGCGCATCCCAGAATGGCCTGCATAGCCTCGTTCTGTATGCGCTCCAATCTCACCAGCTGACTCTTTGAGACAGTGAGCAGTCCTAGTCCACAATCAGTCGCTGAGAGGATCAAGTGCTGGTATAGTCTGAAAAGCATTCTCTGCTCTATGTCCATTGCAGCCATAGTTTTAAGTGCGTTGAGTCCCTTTTGAGATCTTATCACAACCGTCTCCACATGATCCTTGAAGGACAGGCTCCTATCAAATGTGATTCCCAGATACTTCAGTTTGTTCTCTCTGTTGACGCTTCCACCATCTATCGTGAGGCTTGGAACATCAGCTCTCACAATCCTGTTGTCCAGAGAGCACCACAAAACAGCTGCCTTTTCCGGGTGGATGACAGCACCCATTTCAGTGCACCAGTCAATCACTTTGTCTACTGTTGCCTGTAGCTCCTGGGCTATTTTATCCCTATCTCTCCCCTGCCTGTATGCAAGAATATCATCTGCAAATGTTAGTATCCTTCCAATAATAATAATAATAATAATAAGATTGCAGCATATATACAAACATTCGTAGAAATACATTCCTTGTGCTTATGTCACATTACCACAAACTGATAAACATTTTTTTTACAGATTTTATTACTCACTGTCCGTGCTAACAACAAAACAGTAGCTTCACATTAAGTACATAATGAGCAAATTAAAAATACAACTGAAATGTAGAAATGTCTATCTCAATGATTATCTAGCTTGAAAAGTTAGATAGTTAAAAAGTACAAAGAATGCAGTGGTGAATGAAGCGAAATGCAAGCAGCATATATATATATATATGCAATATATATATATAAAATTTCCCCTTATTGTTTGGAAAAGTCTCAGGCTACTAGCACTTTGGTGGTTATTTACATTGCATTTTCGTATGTAAAGATGGAGTTGCATGAGTACAAGTCTTACAACATTCATACAATATTTGGTAGAAAATATGCAATCTGCTATCCTGCTGGCCATAATCAGTATAACATAAGCCCATGCTTGTTTATTTTTAGTGCAGCTTGTAGTTTCATCATAATTATCCACATTGAACTTAGTAAATTTAATGTCTAGACACTGCTGCCCTGCCCTGATTTGATTTAACCTGTATTGCTTGCAGAAAGTAAGCAATCAATATCTTAGACAAGTCAGTTATATTCTCATTGTTAAAAGTACTTCTACAGATTGTCATTCTTCTCTTCTAGAACAGCCAGTCTGTATTATCACAGCATTTTTTCAGAGCTGATACACATATAAGCAGAGTATGGAATACAAAATAAAAGTTACTAATTGCAGTGGTACTGCAAGCAGCTTTTTAAGTAGAAAATACATTCACAAAGCGTAAGGCAGTTTATATACAGTCGTGAGTACGGAAAATGTTAAAAAGTAAATCTTGTACAGCAAAAGGTTGTTAAGATGGAGAAGCAAAGTTTATCAATAATATGCTAATGACTTCTTCTCCGACTTATGTGAAATTGATGTAACAAAACAGGATATTACACAAGAAAATGTGAACTATGCACACATTGTATTAGCACAAAACCCATATATTTATGACACCAGTCTGACACTACTAATTAGCTGCCTGTAGCATGTGTTTGTGGTAATGTATTAATTAATTAATTATTGCCATTTCCTGCGACGTGGCATATGTCCATCTGCTTTAGAGTCAAAGAGCAAACTATCTAGTAGTGTCATTGTCCTTTCTTTAGTCACTCACCTATGAATGTACCTGCTTCAGGTATATGCAGTTATCTTTGTATAGAAACCAAAGAAGTGAAGAGCATCTTTATTATAGGTTGTTTCAGTTAGCCGCTACCAGGCTGTCTGATCAGCTCATGTAACTTGCAAATGTCTGGCAGTTTCAAGATGATTTGTTGTTTGTCCATCAAGAATGATGTTGACCATTCATTTCATCCAGTGGGGTTGAAAGTATAGAGTCATGAGTTCTAAGATGTCGAAATGTTCTTTGACAATGTGGGCAAAGAATGCGAATCTCCTGCAGTGGTTTTTCTGTCCAGTCTTTTCTTCACAGCTCTTACAGTCCTGGTTGCTTCACAAGTGACTGCACCCTTATGTAATGATGCACGCCACGAATTACGGTCTTTAGCAGCAGTCTCCCAGGTGTCAAGATGAGTTCCAAAACCTTTCAGTGAGATTTTCAGAGTGTTTCCTCTGACTGCTTTCGGAGCGTTTACCACACAACGCAGCTCGCTGTAAAATATTTGTTTAGAAAACCTGTGATCTGGCATACGAGTTAAGTGACCAGCCCAGCGAATCTGATTCTTCTTTATTAGAAGATAATATAACAATGAAGTAAAATTTCTTACCAGAGGAAAATGACTGTGTTAACTCGCATAGTGTGAATATTTACATTTTGTTGTTTCAGTGACTGACAGATCAATACCTAATAAATCAGTGGTTTATGCTTACTAACTTTGCATATCGTTACTTAAGTTGACATTGGCATGTGGATTCCATGTTTTGTATTAAACGGTTTAACACTCTATTTTTGCTATTAAAGTATCTCCTTATATTCAGGAATATTCACTTCTGACTTCCACTACCTCCTCAATTGAAGAACTTAGCAACCATTGTGGCGATATATGTGGTGAAGTGATCTAGATGACGCCTCACATAATGAAAGTTGTGGGTTCCTTCTCAGCGAGAGCTACAGAGTTCATGCTGTGTACATTTTTGGCAGGCTGCTCTATGGCAAGAAGACTGAGCTGTAAGGACAAAGAGCCTGGTGCAATGAAGTCAATCCTCTTGCCCTTGACTATTTTTAGAGTGACATCTACTGGGGCAGAAAATAAGTTAGAAATATGGGTTGTGTGTGGTAACCAATGATTTATGTAGTGAATTTCTTGGGTATAGAGTGAGTTAATGTCAGTTGAAATATGCAGAAATAAACAATTACAATAATCAGGAATTGATTCACAGATGACCAGTGTGATAGTTCTATCAAAGCAGATGTGTACTAAAACATAATTGCTGTCCTGATTATGAAGTGAAAGTAAACAACAAGACCGCATGTGTACATTAATGCTGTAAGCTCCTTGACAAGACTGACGTGTTATATCAGTAACAAACTGGGTCTGTTTATCAAGACATCATGAAACTTTAGATTATCCACATCAGCACCATGTAGGTATGTGAACTATAAAAAGAAAAACTCATTAAACAGCTGCCTTGTTGAATTGAAAGTCAGGGTTTGATAGTTTCAGATACATTATAAAATAGATCATATAATTATTCACTGCTGTACTAACTGCAGAAGAGAAAGAAACTAGGAAAGCAGTTCAGGTATTGGAATAGAACAGGAACATGTTAAAATGGTGTGTGAATGAGAACTTTTGATACATCAATCATTCCTCTCTAGAGCCCCAATTATTTGGCACCACATACATTAAAATGTCTAATTTCTGCTGTCCATAGTATTTTAGCATTCTTTACTAGTAAACTTGGAAACAGTATAAAATCATGTATTTGTTACAGGCACTAATTATCTCTGCTTGTATGTCCATCATGAAGTCTGGGTCTAAGCAGCAGAGCTGTAAATGTAACAAATAAAGTAAACTACCATGCCACAAAGCAGATTGTTGATCCACACAGACTGAAACAGTACACAACTTTATGACAAGGCAAGTATGCTGCCTTTCCTTTGTTGTGTTTAAAGCCATACTCTAAGCAAGAAAATAAAAAGCGAGAACAGAAGATATCTCCAAGATAATATCACATAAACTAGGAAATGCAAATGCACTCCTGTCATGAAAATCAAATGGTTATATTGCAAGGTGGTAGAATGATTGGCAATTGATGATGGCAGTCAGAGGTACATCTGTCCATACAAGTAGTCAGTCCCATTTCATTTGAAAAACCGGATATAAGAGAAATTGTGGGCTGAATGAGTATAAACAAATGTATTAGCATTCTTTCCTCCTCCTTTCATTACTCAAGCGATAATGGGGACATGTAGTATCATTATATAAATAGGATCCTTGGAAAGAACTTTAATCCTGTTCTGGAGACAAGCCTTTTATCTTATGAGCCAGTGATCTCTGTCACAGCTACCCACTAATAGTCCAAAGGACATGTTTTAAAAGAATCTAAGACACAAAAACCTATCATAAACACCAGAAAGAGGCAACAAAATTTTGTGTCCACATTATAAAAAGAAACAAATTAACATTTACAATGAAAGTAAATATTGGTAATTTAGGGCAGGTACAGAAATTCTAGTATCTAGACAGACAAATAACATCAGATGGAAGATGTATCTCATAGTTAAAGAACAAAAAAAAAAGACAGACAAAAACTGCATTTTATCAAATGATCTTACACGATAAATTCTTATCCAAGGAGGTTAGAAAAAGAGGCCAATTAGTAAACAAGTAAAAAGTAACCTTATGGTCCTAGAGATGTGGTTTCACAGAAGACTGCTGAAAATTCCTTGGGCAACCAAAATGGATAATCTAAATGTTTTCAAAGAGACTAAGATACAAAAACAACTTATCACAAACAGAAAGTGGCAACCAACTGAAAAGATTTGGGAAAGAGAGATAGAGGAAGATCTCAAGAGAAAATTTCGACAGCTTCATGTCATGGCACGGAATACAGGTTGATACATGCTATTGGAGACAGCTAGATTGGAGAGGCATGATCGCTCGCCCAGTTGGCATGGCATATGATGATATACATATATAACTATATAATGTGGCAGGTTCCTCATCAAAGGCCCTACTGTGTATATTTTTATGCCCAAGAGCCATGCCTTCCATTAGTTTTTTTTCTTTACTCATTGTGGTATTTAATATAGCCAGTGTATATTTATTGGTATACACACAATTAATTTGTCCACAGTTTGGGAGTGCATATTAAAACAGAAATAGTGAATTAGCTGCCATAAAATTTACTGCATTTCTGACACATCTTAATAGAAAGTATGTGAAATTGTAAATCCTATGGCATTTCAACTGTTGAAAAGCATTTTAAATTAAAATGTGTGACTATTCTGAATGTGAAGATGTATGCTAAATTAAATGAAATCCAGAAGCAACATGCAATAACATTGTCAAAATATATACATGTCACCAGTATCTGTGACAATACAAAAGCCAATTTTAATGAAAATTACTACTAATATAAGCACTCTTCTTGTTGAATGACCAGTTATATTTTCATGAGCCGTTTGTCTAAAACAAATTATTTAGTTTTGCGTGCTCCCATTACATTCATCAATGTTGATGAACTTAGCTCTATGCTAAACATTGAACCAGATACCTTCTGAGCCTGAGGAAGGTAGGGTTTTGATCTATAGTTCACTGAAATGTAACTCTGGCTTGGTGCGCAGTTCTGCATTTCTTGATGAATATTATGGCTCCTGAAGTGGACAATTATGGTCACCGGTACCGCCATCAAGGACCGTTCTGCTGTGTAACTAGCCAGTGCAGCACATCAGCGACACAGATCTTTTCTTTACTTCTTGGTTATTGAACGGCACAGCAGTTTTTATAGCACCCCAAACACATGCATTTCCATTCCACTAATTATGTGTCAGGTTAGTTTAGATTGACCTCTACACTCTTGGAGTTGTTGTAGTGCAGTGGCTAGCAAGCTTGCCTGTAGGTTTGGTGGTTATGGGTTTGAATTTGCATCCAGACAGAAATGTAAGAACTGGACTTCCAGATTAACCCAGCCCTGAATGGGTACTAGGGTAAGTCTTGGGAAATAATAGCCTCTGGCTTGGTATTGACCACCACATACTTCAAGTGCCAACAAGTTTATACAAATATGAGACTAGCGTTATTTGCCCAATACACATCATGACCTGTAAAAGGGGTCTTTTACTTGGGAATGGCGATTCTCATCCGCGACAGTATGGTGGCTTCAGAGCTAAGACATCTCCAGTTGGGACAATGACGACATACAAATACAGCGGTTAGAGTTCAATCCAGTCTACCATTCGTGTTGGTTAATGTTTATGCCCGTAACGCGAGTGTGGATTCCCAGAAATGGCAGTGCTTAAGTGGCATATTAGGTCACGAAAAAAATGTCATTTTCTGTGGCGATTTCAACGCTAAAGGCAGATCACGGAGAAACATTTCCTCCAACACAGGGGGAGGAGCTCGAGACTGCACTTGAAACCATTGACCTGGTTTGTATCAACAGTGGCTGTGTCACCAGGACAGCAAGCCGCCCAGGTGATGAGGACAGTGCTATTAATCTGGCACTGGTTTCTCCTTCACTCACTACAGTGTGTAGATGGGGTGTCCTAGGGTACCACGGCAGCGACCACCACCCTTGCAGCATACTGGTGGAGAATGGCAGAACCAGGCAGCACAAGTCAATGGTCAAGACTTTCCAGTATGACAGTACAGGGCAAGATGTGGTGAGTAAAATAAGGCGCGACAAGCACAGAAAGTTTCAGGGCAGGAAAAAAATCTGATGGTAGCCACCTTGGTGGAATTTTGAGGTGGAGAAGTTCTGGATGGATAAGCGTAGTGCTGTAAGGAAATGGCAAAATGCCATGAAGAACAGAGTTATCCATCCTGGTCCCAGCATGCACTTAGAAAGAGAGATGCACACAGAAGTAAGCTATTTAAAAAAAAAAAACTGGTTAAGGTGGTTACAAGTGAAAAATGGGGAGGTATGTCAAAGAGTAAGCACAGACAAGTCACTGAAATTGTTCTGGAGACTACATAAAAGCATGAGTGGGGCAGTCAAGAATAAGAGAATTTCTGACTTCCAAGGTTCCGACCTCATCTGGCAGAGAACTGATGAGAACAAGGGCAAAGCCCTCTTCGAACGCTATCTAGAGCAGAGCAACCAGACAGACATGAGAGGCCAAAATCTTGCCAAGGAGGTCACATCAGACAGATGTAAGGCCCAGAATATTTCGGATGAAGACACAGTGACAGTGAAAGAAATCAAGACTGCTTCGGCGATCAAAAAACAGCGCTCCAGGGCCTGATGGCATAAGATATGACGACATCAATAGGTGTACCGACAACGAGCTAGAGAAACTAGCAGACATGTACAATAACAGTAGGCTATAGGGAGTACTAGCATCAAAGAGGAGTGGTTACACAGCTATCTGATTTCCTCGCCGAAGCCTGGCAAAGACCACACAAAAATTCAGGGATATCGAGTAATAACCATGCAGAATACAATAGGCAAGCTGCTGGAGAATTGCCAGAAAAATATCAAGCCAGCTAGAGAAGCTAGGTGTTTTCCCACCTACCCTGGGAGGGTATCGTCCCAAAAGGCATCTTAAGAACGTTCCACTCAGGCATTGAAACCTTTGCTGCAGCGATTGATCTTGAGGATGTGTACAACAGAGTACCATTGGATTTTCTAATGCTTCAGCTTCTTGAACTCAAGATGTGTCCGTTCCTCCTTAGTTGGATCACTGCAGCTCTCTTCTAACGGAAAGTAGTTTTCAGATCCCAAAAGGCATCTTAAGAACGTTCCACTCAGGCATTGAAACCTTTGCTGCAGCGATTGATCTTGAGGATGTGTACAACAGAGTACCATTGGATTTTCTAATGCTTCAGCTTCTTGAACTCAAGATGTGTCCGTTCCTCCTTAGTTGGATCACTGCAGCTCTCTTCTAACGGAAAGTAGTTTTTAGATGTGGCAGTTGGACTTCGGAACCAATAAAAATATTTCCTAGCCTACCACAGGGATCACCATTATCTCCGGTGCTGTTCAATGCCTACACTGTGAGAATCACCAGCGAGCAGATCACTGGACTGGGGAGGACATTGTCATATGCCGACGATATTTTAGTGTATCGTCAGGGTAAGGATAGAGATCAGGTTGTTGTGGAACTGCACACCGAACTCAATCGCATAAGTACTTGTGCTGAAGCTGGGGAAATGGTCAACCCAACAAAGGTAACAGCGATATGGTTATCTTTGAATAATCATATTGTCAACACTCCAACACCAACTGTTAATCTGTGTTCAGAGACTGGAAAGAACGCAGGCAATGAATTACCTGGGGATACGTTTTGATCGAAGACTTGCTTATAATTAGCACATAGACCAGGTGATAACAAAGGCCAAGCGGGGTTTGGCTGCGATGCGGATGATGGTTAGCATGGCCGAATGAATAAGACCGTGTGTTCTTAAACATCCAGTGTGCTGAATCCAAGGGGTTCAACTCCTACACTGGACAGTTGGACAAAAATGTTGACCGATCGTCCTTGACTTCGGGAAGTTAATTACATTTAAGTCAGAGTGGGTTTGCCTGATGACGAGGGACACTGTTAATAGGTAAAAGCTAATCCACACACACAAGGTTCAGTCCGGCACTAATAGAAGTAGTGTGTATGGAATACGCTTGATTTCAATGCGAACGAGTGCCAAAAAAAAGTGCACCCAAATGATAGAATTTGAATTGGGCAGCTACAATTTGGTTATCATGAACACATTGAACAGAAGGGCCTGCTGTGCCACCATACAATACATATCACAGTTTGTATTGAGTGAAAGTGTACCTTTGTTAACTGGATTTAGTTTCTGTATAACTAATATCTGAACACAACACTACATATGTTACATATTTTATGTAAAGTAATTAATTTGCAGCAATATAATGTATATCTCAACAGCTTCAAGACACTCAACATGTATAGGTGCTGTTTAATGTTGACAAAGATATTAAGTAGCAATTACTGATGTGTTGAAAATTATAGACAATATCTCACTGGAGCGTGAACAGATGTATTTACAATATTGCAAAGCATATATTTATAAAGATAATATGTAAATGAGTGTATAATAATAAAAATGAAAATATCTTGTCAATAATCAATATTAAAAAAAAAAACAGAATTCTCATTAGCATATTGCAATTTCTACTGCAAACAAGAATTATATGTAAACATGCTGTAGATGATTGTTGCCATAGTTAATGTTGTGTAGCCAAGACGAGGAAGTAGTCTCCAGGGTTCAAACGTTGTGAAATTGATCATCTGATATAGACATCATGGCCACAGTTCAGTGGTTCAGTTGCTGGATACACAACAGGCCAGGGTAATCCTGTAGCAGATACTACTGCCAAGTAATAGAACTTCACATGCATAGCCTTATGTGATGGAGTGACCAGCTTCCTTTTTATATATGTGCAAGTTCAGCAAAAGCTGATATCCTGTGATGATTCAAAAAAATATTTCTAGATCACATTTTATAGAGTTGATCCCAGAGCCCAACCTTAACAGAAAAAATAATATAATAGCGCATTATGTGGGAAATGAACATTGGCTGTGGAATTGGCAACTGTGCTCTATCCATGATGCTATGCCAACTCCTTCGATTATGTATGTATCAAACCTTCAGGTGTTTGTACATATTCTGACATCCATGGCTACGGGGTGTAAACAGTTTCACAATCCCAGTATACAGGGTTTGATGTTAGCTAGAGAGGCCCTTGGGGAGCAGATCACCTTGTGTTGATTTTCACAATTGTATGTGTGCATTCAGAATTGTCTTAAAAATCACGAAACGCTGGAGTTGACCGCAGCATCCTGTAAAGGACATGCAACTAACGTGTTTCATACACATTTACACCACCATCATCAAAAAGTCAGTTCCAAAACTGACATTAAAGTCATCTGCAGCTGTGCATACTTCTGAACCCAATGTTTTTACATACCTGCATGATGTAGTAGTTTCTTAAAGCATATTCTCGTTCTTGTCTCCTGAAATTTGTTTCAATAGAAGGTGCCATGTCTCATAATGCGACATCGAACCATGTAAAGTCTACATGTGTGTATGTATACCTTTCAATCGTTCTATATTTTCCTCTATGTCTTTAAGCACTTGTTACATGCACAGGCTGTAATAAATAGAATGAAAGTAGCCACATCCTTGAATAATAATATGCAGTGCAAAGCTTCATCCAGTGGAAAATAAACTGCCAACATACAAAATATTCAAGAATGAACTCAGTCCTACAAACACATAACATAGCAATATGTTTTAATAACAATAAATGTGGAATATAGTTAGTTAGTTAGTTGACAGACCATCCTCATTGCACATCGAACCATTCAATCCATAAGTGCTCAGATCCCCCCCCCCCCCCCCCCCCCCAGCAAATCCCGCAGTGTGTAGTGGCTAACGACACCAGTTCTGTGTTGGTTTATCAATCTTCTTTGGCTTCCTGCGCAGTGTTCTTGTTTGGCAACACCTCTTTTAATTTGCTGTTCTCGCAGTCTAACCATGGTTGTAGATTCAGTCATCACTTGGTTCTCGCAAAAGTCTTACTTCTCGTAGAGCATTCAGAATGTCAGTCTGGTCCATGGCGCTCCCGCCCTCCACAGTAGCTTGTCAGCCCGCTCATTTCCTTGTACTCTCGCATGCCCTGGCACGAAGATGAAACTAATCTTTATCAGCCGAGACCGCTACAGAGTCAGCAACCACTCTCTTCGGATCCACCCCGTCTCTATCCTCTTGAGCATGCTCATTGAGTCGATAAGGAAACATGCCCTAGTGAATGTCTGTGACTCAAGCCATGCTATTGCTTTACTTACTGTCATGATTTCCATAGTCAGGCTACTTGTGGTCTCAACAAAAGCACCAGAGTCCTCCTTCACAATTCTCCCTCCGGTCTGAGCCGTAAAGGCCCATGAGCTTCTCACATGTAGGACATGTGGAATATAAATGAATAGGAGCCACGGTAGCGTAGTGGCTAGCACACATGCCTGCCAGCCTGGTGATCATGTGTTGGAATCCCCATTGATGCAGATTATAACATTGGCCTGGGCTTCCAGGTTGACCCAGCCTAACATGGGCACCAGAAATGTCCTGGGAAGTTGAGGCGGCTGGTATGATTCTAACCACATCACCCACCTGTCAAGTGCCAACTGGTCTACAAAAAAAAATGGGCCTAGCACATCTATCCAATACGCCTGGTATATAAATACAAATGGTGCCCTAATTTAACCTACAAAAATTCTAGCATGTAACATGTTTTACTTTTGTGGCTAGAAACGTAAAATCTTGCTGTTTGTAGCTATTAATGTAATTTCTTATAGCTGTCTATAGCTAGAAATTTAGCATCTTGCAACTGTTTGTGGTTAGAATTGTACCATTTTGTTATTTGTGACCGCATGATATTGAAACTGTCTGTACTTGTAAATGTAAGGCTATAAATGACAGGCTCATGACCATTAAGTTGCCCCTGCTGAATGGAAGGAAGCATGCAACTATTGTATCTACGCACCAACTATGACCAACGAAGATGATGTCAAGAATAAGTTCTATGAGGACCTGCACAATGTACTAACATCTGTTCCCAAAGGAGACAAACTTATACTCCTTGGGGATTTCAATGCCAGAGTAGGCACGGACACCACCTCTTGGCGTGGCATTATTGGAAAGCATGGAGTCGGAAATTATAACAGCAATGGACTCCTCCTCCTTCAGACATGTGCCGAACATGATCTCCTGATTACGAACACAATTTTCCGTCTCCCCATGAGAAATATGACATCGTAGATGCACCCTCGCTCGAAACACTGGCACCTCATTGACTATGTCATCGTCAGGAGGAGTGACAGACAAGACGTTCGAGTGACAAAATCCATGTGTGGTGCCGAATGTTGGACAGACCATCGTCTCATTGTCTCGAAAATAAACATTCACATCAGGCCATCACGGCGTCCTCAAGGGGTGAAAATGCAAAAAAAGCTAAATGTCACCCGCCTAAACAACAAGAAAATGCAGCAGTCGTTTGAAAATATACTGGAAGACCGCCTCAAGCCCAATGCTGCAGCTAAACAGGATACAGAAACAGAATGGAGAGCCCTAAAGGACATAATTTACATCACTGCTATGGAAATCCTGGGTCCAGCCCCCCGAAAGCATAAAGACTGGTTTGATGAAAATTCCGAAGACATCAACCAATTGCTGGCCTTCTCCTCAAGGCGCATTTGAATGGCCCGAAGTCAACATAAAAAAAGATGCCTTCAAGAACATTCAGAGAGTAGTGCAGCAGAAACTTCGGCACATGCGGGACTCCTGGCTGAGCAGCAAAGCTGATGAAATTCAAGGCTTTGCTGACAGACATGATATAAAAAACTTCTACAATTCACTGAAAGCGGTCTATGGTCCTACATCACCAGGCATAGTTCCCCTCCTCAGTGCAGATGGGAGAACACTGGTCACCAATAAGAAAGAAATCCTTCAACGCTGGGCAGAGCATTTCAGCAACATCTTAAATGCAACTTCCTTCTTCGATGATGAAACCATCAACTGCCTTCCTCAAGTTCCCACCAATGAGACACTTGATGACCTGCCAACCATAGTGGAAGTAAACAAAGCCATCCAGCAACTCTCCAGCGGCAAGGCACCTGGTCCTGACTCCATCCCAGCAGAGATATACAAGGCAGGTGGGCCGGTCCTAACAGAGCAACTTCACCAAGTCTTTACAAACATATGGGTGAACGAAACCATGCCACAAGATTTCAAGGACGCGTCAATAGTCCACCTTTACAAACGTAAAGGAAACCGCCAATCCTGTGACAACCACCGAGGCATCTCCTTGCTTTCAATTGCAGGGAAGATACTCGCCAGAATTCTTCTCAATCGCCTCACAGCCCATCTCGATCAAGGTCTTCTTCCTGAGAGTCAATGTGGCTTCAGAAAAGAACGTGGAACTGTTGACATGATTTTCGCTGCAAGGCAGCTGCAAGAGAAATGTCAGGAACAGAACTGCGAAATGTTCTCCACTTTCATTGACCTTACCAAGGCTTTTGATACAGTCAGCAGAGAAGGACTGTGGAAGATTATGGCAAAATATGGCTGTCCACGAAAGTTTGTCCAAATAGTGCGGCTATTTCATGATGGCATGCAGGCAAGAGTACAGGAAAATGGTGAACTGTCTGAGCCCTTTCCTGTCACCAATGGAGTGAAGCAAGGCTGTGTCCTGGCACCAACACTGTTCAGCCTCATGTTTTCAGCCATGTTGATGAATGCCTTCGAGAACGACGACATTGGAATAGACATCAACTACCGTATGGATGGAAAGTTATTCAATCTCAGAAGGCTGAAAGCTAAAACCAAAATTAACAGCAACACCGTCAGAGAGCTCCTGTTTGCTGATGATTGCGCTCTATACGCCAACTCAGAGGCGGACATGCAACATAATGTTTCAGCTTTCTCACATGCCTGTGCCAACTTTGGGCTCAATATCAACTTGGAAAAGACTGTAGTTATGTACCAGCCAGCTCCAGGGAATAATCACACTGTGCCGAATATCAAAGTGAATGATCATAGACTATGTGTTGTGGACAAATTCACCTATCTTGGCAGCACTGTGTCACAAGCTGTAACAATTGATGACGAAGTGAATGCAAGAATCTCCAAGGCCAGTGCGGCCTTTGGCAGACTGTACAAGAATGTATGGGACAGAACTGGAATAAGCCTGCAAACAAAGCTAAAAGTCTACAAAGCAGTTGTATTATCCACACTGCTATATGCTTGTGAAACCTGGACTGTTTATCAGCGACACGCTAGGAAATTAAACCACTTCCACACAGTCTGCCTAAGGAAGTTACTGAAGATTAAATGGCAAGACAAGATTCCAGACACTGAAGTCCTAGAAAGAGCGTCCATGCCCAGTATCCACACACTACTGATGAAGAATCAGATTCGCTGGGCTGGTCACTTGACTCGCATGCCATATCACAGGCTCCCTAAACGAATTTTTTACAGCGAACTGCGTTGTGGTAAACGCTCCGAAGGTGGTCAGAGGAAACGCTTTAAATACACTCTGAAAATCTCACTGAATGCTTTTGGAATTCATCATGACACCTGGGAGGCTGCAGCCAGAAACCGAAATTCGTGGCGTGCATCATTACACAAGGGTGTAGTCACTTGTGAGGCAACCAGGACTGCAAGAGCTGTGAAGAAAAGGCAGGACAGAAAAACCACTGCAGGAAATCCTCCTCCAGAAACGTCAAGCATTCTTTACCCACATTGTCAAAGAACATTTCGAGCCAAAATAGGCCTTATCAGCCATCTTAGAACCCACGGCTCCATACCTTCAACCCCACTGGATGAAATGAATGGTCATCATCATTCTTGATGGACAAACAACAACACTTGTAAATGTAGCATCTTGTTGCTGTTTGTGTCTTGAAATGTATAGAGTTGATTGTGGGCTTTAAAGACATGATTTCTCAGAACAAACCAGCTGAAACATGAAACTCATTGATCGTTACATGAAAGATTGGCAATAGTGTATACAGCCAGTAAGAGGACAAACGTCTGATATATGAAAAGGCCATTATTTGTTGTGTATATGTATGGAGGCACCAAGAAGGTGGCAAAGGAATGGCAGCCCAAAATGATTGCCACAAACACTAAACCTAACAAGCCAAACCTTCAGATGATGACTGTTTATTTTGCCCTGTGTTTTTCCTGTAAGTAAATAACAAAAATGTGCACAAAGAGTTTTAGTATGTGCTGTTTTCATGATGATGATGGCTGTATAAATATTAATGAAGAAATATATTTTTACAAATTTTGATGTCTCAAGACAGAGCACCGTGTTGTAGTTACCATATAAAAATAAACAAAACAGCAATCAAATAACAATGTACACATAAATTTAAGAAACTGTTGTACACCTTACAATTTTACAATGTAATTGCTGGCAAATGATGTTATATTACTTTGACATTCATACTCTTTTGTTTTTGTTACATCTTTTCATCATATTGTACAAGTTCTTAGCAAAATATTATCATAGCCAACTGAAAAGACTCTTGATCCTTCACCATTTCCCCGCCTCGTGCATTTTCATACCCACGGTATCCTTAATGTCCTGTGTCCACAACAGGACAGTGAGCCTTATCTTTCCAGAACCATGCCTTTCATTACTGTTCTTTCTAAACCACGGTGATAGTTAATGTCACCAAAGCTTCAGAGACATGATACTGTTTATACAATATTCAGATCTTGTTTAAAAAAAAAAGTCGACAGTGTCGACTTCATTGCACCGGGTTTTATCCCATATGGCTCGGTCTCACATATTATTTTTCCCATCTTGAGCCACGGTGTTCTAAGAATTTTTCTGTACCATTTAAATCCAAAAGCCTCACTTTTTATTTCTAGTGTTTGTGGGTTCACACGTGTATGTTGCTACAGGAAAGATATATGTTCTCAAAATATGTACTTTTATTTGTTTTGGTGCTCAGCCATAAGTTTTCAATAGTGCTGATTGCTACATTGCCGATTGCCAGAAAAATATTATGACAATGAAACACGACCTTTTCTGCTTAACAAATACAGAACCATCATATTTCGGTTTAAACAGTTGAGTTGAGAACCAACATCACTGCACTCAGGACATTCCCATACGTGCTCCATCCCCTCGTTCAACAGCCAGCGAAGAGTCATACTACTAATCGTTCCCACTGCTATCTGATTAAACGTTCTCCTGGTCTTCCCTCTCAGTTTTGAGATTCTTCCAGAACCCCTGCCGATCCCCCGCAATCTCATTCTTTCCACATATGGGTTCTCAATCTGTTCCTCCGCCTTCTCCACCTGGTCCCACAAGCGCACGACCATCTCCCCCTTGTCCATAGGCAAACTACCACAAAGAGGTGCATTCCCTGCTAGCTTATCAGCCTGTTCTTTCCCCCGTACCCCCGCATGGCCAGGGCAAAATGTCCATACAATTCTCACTATCTGTGACCTCTGAAGCGACAAGAGCCATTTCACACGAAACACTCCTTTCTCCACCTTACTAAGCATACTCTTTGAATCCGTAATGAATACAACGTGTGTTGCATTAGTCTCCTCTAGCCATCGGAATGCCGCTGTTACTACCTCCACCTCCATTAGTTTTGTACATTAGAAGACTGTTGGAAGTGCCATAGTATTTTCCCTAGTTTTGAAACATGACTAAAATTATTTCTGCTTCTTGTGAGGACTTCTGTTTTGCCTAGGTACTTGTGTGAACACATTACAGAAGTACTTTATATCATATTTCATAACAAATCATGTATTTATCATTATATAAATTCAAAGATATTCTTATTCATTTGTTAAACAACACAGATAGAAGAAAGGTAACTGTGTATATTTACACACAAGTACAAGAAAATGTGCCACTATTTTGGTGAAAACACCTATTTGACAACCAATATATTTTACCAGTTATAATCTTTTGTAATAATACTAAAACAACAACAAAAAATGTAAATAAACTTGTATAAATAAGAACTATAAAATGTTAAAAATTTTAATATCATACATGTAATTCACGTGGGTTTCCATTTAAAATTATTTTCAATTTTTACTGCTCGAATAAAGTTTGTAGAATGCCTATTTTGGTGAAAAGAAAATGTTTCTTTTTATCTTTTGATGGTAATTTCAATTTAGTTCAGTTGCTTCTTGGAGATTTGGACAAAATACTATGTTGTTGTTAGCTTTTTGTATTTATGGGCCAAATGAGGCGATGACAATAGATACCTAGCCCATCTAACAATTGACCATCATTACTGCACCAGGAATTAGAACTAGAGTGGCCTGATAAGTGAGACCAGATTCCTAACCCCTCAGCCACCTGCTCTACCAATCCAACAACACTGTCAATTGAAAAATCTGACTTTGCTTTTAGCTACAGATGGCAATGTCATCAAGTAAGACACCTGGTTATCTTACCATAGCAACGTGCAGCCTAGTATATGTAAAGTTTTGACACCATTATGAGAGCATTCATTTTAGTATTACTGTACAAGTATTGTCATTAGTCAGATTTCAGTGACATGCTTCAGCTAGAAAACAAATCTACTGGGGATAAATATTACATGTTTTGGTCATGTTTCCCAAATTTTTTAAAAAAGCAGCATTGAATCAGCTGCCTCAAGTAATTAGGCCTCATTTCATTGTATATAATTAATTTTAAAATGATGGTCTCTGTAATGACATCCATTTCACATGTCAGTATCTAGCATTGAATGCTTGGAGTTTCGAACTTCCTCTGATTCATATGCATTTAGTGTGACAAAACGGTTGTCCTTGAGGTGTGTGATGTTGGCTGAGATGCACACAATGAAGCAAATCTGTTAGAAAAAAACACATTTTCAACTACATGAACAATAAATGTGAATTTACAACAATCATATTGAGAATAATGTTACTCTAGGCATCACCATCATTGTTATGATCAATGTTTCCATTGTTATGATCAATGTTTCCATTGTTATCATCAATGTTTCCATTTAGCACAATGTTTTGAGGCATATTGGGTATATGGTGCTAGCCCTACATATGACACCTGGCATTCAATTAGTGATGTGGTCAATATCACAGACGCCTTTACTCCCCAGAATATTTCGTACTAATCGTTTTAGGATGGGTGAACCTGGGAGCCCAGGTCAATTAAAAACACAATTCCTGCTGGATTAGCCCCTACACTACTATAGCTCCCAACATTTATAATAACAAGAAAGAACAAGTAAAGGATTCTTTTATTGACCAAATGGCACTCGGTGGGTGTGTGGTCAGTTTCACACCAACTGCCTTTACTTCCCAAGACAATGTCATGCTGCTGTGCTTTCCCCAGAAACCACATGGTGTCTTGGCACTTATTTTAGGATGGGTTCATTTGTAAAGTCTGTCGCACTTAGGTGGCAGGTGAGTGTCTAGTTACTACTGCAGCTTCCCCAATATATTTTACTCTCTGTAAATCTATAGGAGATACAGTGGTTAGTACACTTGCCTACCAAGACAGTGGCCCAGGAGTTAAATCCATAGGATTTTATAATTACCAGCACAGCTTTAGAGACTAGCTTCATCAAAATGGGTACCCAGAATGTCTCTGAGAATGTAAAGGCAACTGGTATGATACCAATGATATCAAACCAATGGGCTTAATACCATATCCCCAACATGTTGAAACGTAACTTGCATTGCTTGACTTTTGTAACAAGAGTTGGTAGCTTGAACATTTTGGAGTATCATCATTATCAAGCTAGTCCAGAGACTGGGGTTAAAGACATTACTTCCTCCTCCTCCTCAACATCATCATCAAATGCCTTGCCAGCTGACGTAGGTGTTCATGTCTCTCCACAGATCTCAGGCTTTGGTGTTCTAGATCAAATCTGCTGATGATATTCCTCCAAGCCACCGTCTGTCCATCCAGCATAATTTCTCTTGGTCTGTCCCTGTCTCTCTTCCCTTCCCATTTATCATTTTCTCCAATGCCTCTTTTCTCATCACATGACCAAAGAAAGATGTTTGTCTCATTCTTATCATTGTATATAATGTTCTCCTTTTATTAGCCTCTTTCAAGTAGTAGTTAGTTACCCTGACAGTCCAATCAATTCACAACATTCATCCACGTTTTTCCTAATTTGTTCATTTACATTCCAAGATTCACTTTTTCTTTTTTTTTAAAATGTTGCATATCCCTTACAGGACGTTGCAGTAAACAACAGCATCTTTCAGCTGCTGTTGATGTACCAGGCAAGATTACGCTCAGTAGTTTGCCACTGCTTTCTGAGCGACCAGCTCACATACTCCCGTAAGTAACCAACACGGCACGATCCGCTACCGAATCTCTCGCAGCTGCGTTACTACCAAGAATATATGCGATTATGAAGAAAGATGTTAGCCTCTACGCCAGGGAGACGGTGGAAATAAATTATAGATGGAAAAAATTTAAAAAGGAAAGAAAGTGTAAATAGGATGGAGTCATTATAAGCAGCTTTCAATCTTCAATGTAAATTCCACAAGATTCACTGGCATACTGCAAAACAGATTCTATTTTTTTTCCCGCGTTTCCATCCTGTTTCAGGATATTGCGGTCAACACCAGTATCTTTCAGCTGTATGTTGATTCCTAGGCTAGATTACGCTCATCAGCACGTCACGACTTTCTGAGCGACCGGCTCCATACTCTCATAAGTCACTTTTTGCGATTCGAACCACTGCTAATTCTCGTCGCGTCACGTGACGAGAGTATTCGGAGTTAGCGGAGAAAGCTGCTAACCCCTCGGCCATGGAGCCGGTTAAAAAAGATTCTATACAGCATTTTAACACTCTCTTTCTTACATTCAATAATAGTGACTTATTGCATAAGATATATTTATATATTTAATTTTCTGACATTCAGCTTTTGCTTGCCCTAATCTGTTCTTAATCTCTGTTGTGCATCTTCCATCTGATATTATATCTGCCCCTAGGTATTAAAAATTATCCACTTGGTTACGAATGTTCCCCTCTATTTCCATTTCACATTTTTGGTGTCACGTTTTTCTTTGATATCACTATTGTTACTATTTTCTTGATATTCAAGGAGAGTCCTTTCAATACACTCTCTGTTACTACATTGTCCACCAATTGTAGCCCACACCTTACCGAGGATTCTCCTTCGGGAGGCCCGGGTTCGAATCCTTTGTAAGGTGTGGGATTTTTTTTCTGTTGGGGGTAAAAATAAAATCCTAACCTGTACAGTTTGCGGCGACTGCACTAGTCAGGCGGCCTTAATTCCTCAGGCTCAAAGACCTCCCCCCTGCCATACACTGCAAGGTACTATATTGGCAGTAAATGACAGTGATCGTTTTTTCAATACTGTGTCTTCTGCATAGCATTTTTTTTTTAAATTCGCATATCCTTTACAGGACATCGCTGTCAACAGCAGCATCTTTCAGCTGTCTGTTGATCTCTTGGCAAGATTACACTCAGTAGTTTGCCATTGCGGCCGGCTCAGTTATCTGTAACAGAGCACCATCTCTGTTAGGGAGTTAATGAGTTAATAGATGGTGTGCAAAAACAAGGGGAATTAGGTTTGTACACGCGTGAGCACCGGTAGTTAGGGATCTAGGGCTGCTCACGCGTTGACGTAAACAGTTTCCACCGGCCGCCGAGTAGGACAAGTCGTGTATGATTTCATCTGTACAGTACTTTACAAGTTGATGCCAATAAACTCGGATGAATTGTTAAAATTGACTTTGTCGTTTATAGACACGCACCATCAACTACATACACCGGCCTTGCTGTCCTCTAGCACTGTTATAGGACTCTATTTTGTTGCCGTAGACCCCAGGATTTCCAACATATGGGTCGACGCGGGAATCATCTTGGCACAAGCGAAGACTTCTGTTGAACATGTCGGAAAATGGATGCTATTCTTGTTGATTATTTTTGAGAGACACAGCAACTGAAAGCCCGGTCAGGGGTAGTTGTGATTTCTCGGGCTGCTGAATTATCGTAATATAGTCCTCTGTGAAGGTCAAGAAGCTGCTCAATACTGACTAACTAAGAGACCGATGTTCTGTAGCCATGGCTGAATCATTGCTTCATAGCAGCCTGATGCTTGTCGCACAGTGATTTTTGCTGAACTCAAAAAGCCAGTCGGAGTCGCTTATTGCTGCTGTTGTTTTTCGCCGAACCCAGGAGGCCAGGCCAATCAAGCTCGCTCGTTGCTGTACGTATGTCAGTCAGTCCTGCACGATAATCAGTTCAAGAATCAGCTGTCAAGAATGAGCTGTTCTTAAATCGTCAGACGAACCGCTCTTTGCTCGATTGTTTAAAACTGGTTGGAGAGGACATTTACGAGACAGATACGAAACTGGAAGGGTCACACTCAATTCTTTCAAGTATGCGATTCAGCTGCACTGGACTCTTCTAAGGCGGGTGGGCATAATGGTTGCCGGCCTTGCTAAGGAGGAGAGCCTATTTTAATCGCTTTGCTTCTGACTAAAGTCGAGCTAGAGGCGTTTCCAGACTGATACCGAAGAAACAAGTCACACAGACGTGCCCAACCAGGGGTGAAGCCAAAGTTCAGACGTGCCCAAGCAGGGGTGAAGCCAAAGTTCAGACGTGCCCAACCAGGGGTGAAGCCAAAGTTCAGACGTGCCCAACCAGGGGTGAAAGTGATCATTACACTAGCGAAGCCAGAGACTACTCAGGATCGAAATTAACAGTTCTCGTCAATTGGATGGATTTTTTTTTGAAGAACACGATACTACTCGTTGGGAAACTTACATCCTCAAGGGTATCCTTACATAAAGTATATTAATATATTAATTATAATTAACCATATTGTAATGTTGAAATAATTTCTATTGAGTGAAGTTATATAACAAGAATATTGCAACATGGCAGAACAGGTTTTGTTGACACAAGTTTTAGGGGGAGTGGGTAGAGCAATAAGCAGACTCAACTCCGCAATAAAGCAGCAAGAGGTAGGCACAGATATTGAAAAATTCAGTGGGGAGGCGAAGGACTTTAAGAGATGGATGACCTCGGTGGAGAAACATGCATTTTTGGTGGGAGCGACAGACGAGGAGAAGAAGAATATTGTTTATCAGGCCACTGTAACACCGGTTTCGGATCACATTAGAAGAAAATTAGAATCTGGAGTAGATGAGACATGGGAGCAGTTTAAAGATGATTTAGCCCATAAGTATGCTGAGGTCACAGATCCTCAGCATGCGTTTTCAGTGTTAAGACAATCCAAGCAGAACACTGGAGAAACTGTGCAATTATTTAGTGATAGGTTGATTAACCTAGCTGAAGAAGCATTTATGGGACAGAACGTACGAGGGGAAGAGGTAGAAAGGATGTTGGTCGGAAATTTTGTAGACGGTATAAAGTCGGATGGACTGAAGTTTAAATTAATGAGAGAAAACCCTGAGAGGTTATCACAAGCTGTGGATATAGCTGTACAGGAAGAGAATTTGAGAAGAAGATTTAGACTAAGAGTAGGACGAGAGATAGGAGATAGGAGATAGGAGATAAGATAGGAGATAGGAGATAGGATGGAGAAGACGGGGAGAAATTCAGACACTGCAAGGAAATAATAATCAAAATACTCGTGATAGAGAAAGACAAATGAGAAACCCTATAAGAGAGACGGGAGGTGGCACAAATATGGTTTGTTGGAGTTGTGGTCAGAGGGGACACGCTTTTAGATTTTGTAGTAACAAATGTGCTCAGGTTAGTGCACAGAATAGAAGTGGAAACACTGGACCAAATAGAAATTTTGAAGACAGACAGAGGAATTTTACAAGGCCAAGAACGCAGGAAAACTGGCGTCCCACTTTCTGAGTAGGACCTGCGGTAGGAGGGAAAACAAAAAGGTCCCAAAAATGAGTGAATATATTAATTACCCAGATGGCAAGCATAGGTGGACAAGTAGAAAGAGAGAATATAGAAAATGGCCTCAACTTGGAGAGATAAAACAGTTTTCGGTGAATATGATTGATCCCAGTTCATGCATTATAGAAATAGGAAAATTTAGAATTAGAACATTGATTGATTCAGGAGCGCAAGTTAGTGTAATCAAGGAAAAAATTTTATATCGTATATTAAAGAATTTCAAAATGTTTGGAAATCAAGATACCCTTCATTCGGTTACTGGACAAAATCTGGAAGTAATTGGACAAACAATGATAAACCTTAGGTTGGGAGGAATAAACGTGAGACACCTTTTTCATGTAGTTAAAGAGTTAAATAGGAACATGATCCTAGGTAGGGATTTCTTACTAAAAAATGGTGTAAGGCTTTATTTTGATTTACATAAGTTGAGATTTCAAGACGTCTATGTGGATTTAGAAGAAGACATGCATGATGAACTGAGTTGATCACGTTGAGTGATGTATAATTCTTGTGATTAAAGTAGGGTAGACTCAGCACAGAATTTGCATGGAGAAAGGTAAACTAATTATGAACGCGAAGTACTAGAATAGATGTGTTGTTTGAGAGGGCTTGACTCAGAGTTGTTTTTAGAAGAGTAACTAGAGTATGAAAAATGACGTGATGTCTGAGATAGAATTAAAGTTTCGCTTGTTGGTTTGAGAAGCAGATATAGTAGCATTAACAGAGGTGAGAGAAACCGATGCGTTAATAGTGTAGGATGAGGAGGTTGAGGAGAAGTGAGTGAGCAGTTGAGTGTCAGAGTGATTTGTTTGGTTATGCGGTGTCTTTGCGTGACTAAACGTGTAGACAAACTTGTGTTCGTCGTGCTGATCAGAGAATGAAGTGAAGAGTGAAGTTTCGAAACGCCATCTGCTTGGAATGCATAGATAGAACGATGTCAGGTGATGATTGGTAGCAGCGCATGGATATGCAGGGTGGTTGATATGTCTTAGATTTGAAACGCTGTGAAGAGAGGTTGTGTCACTGTCTGTGGAAGAAAAAGTGATCGACACGCTTAGGCTGCAGTCAGTAATTGGTAGAATGTTGAATTGGTGTCTAAATTGTTTTCTTGGAAGTAATAGTATAGGCACGTCAGCTTGTTGTGATACGAGAATAATGACGAGAACGAGGTTGTCTGTACACAGTGGTCAGTACACATGAGAAGTATAAAATACGAGTGCCGTGCGAATATGTGAAGAGTTGCTGATTGGTGACGCTGATAAAACATACCGGTGATTTCGTGGAGGACAGAGTAAGTGAGTATGCGAAAGTTGGGAGATAGAAAGAAGATGATTGGAAATGTGCGATGTCTTTTGTTTAGACAGAATTAATGAAAATTCTATGACAGGGTGACAGAAAGAGAATTAACGTTTTGGATGTTGTTTTATAAAACAGATTCAGTATTGTTGGCAGAGACATGTCGAAGCGAGAATGCCTGATACAGAGAAATGAGAGTAGAGATGAGAGATGAGTGATGTAAGCAGAGGAAGGAGAGAACGTGATTAACCAGCTAAATATCAGAGTATTACAAATAGAGCACTATAGAACGTGTTTCGATAATTGTGAGTGGCGTGACTACCGTCGCAGTGTGTGAGTTAGGAGGGAGTTGAATGTAACCATGGATTGTTGTGGTGGGATGATGGAGAGTGGTGATGCGGGAGAATGAAACGTTGGTTGCGTCGGGTGGACGAGACTAGTAAACTGAAAGAATGGCTTTATAAAGTGACAGTAGAATTAGTTGTTGACAAATCTAGTAGCTAGATGTGTTGGTGAAGTCTATAATAAATAGACATTCTTTGGAGGTTGTAGCATTGTGGAGATACCGTGGTAAACGGGATGAATAATGTTTAATAAGTTATAATATTTCTTGGTACAAATCAATTCAGGGGAAACAACTAGATTAGAAAATAACCGTGGTAAACGGGATGAATAATGTTTAATAAGTAATAGTATTTCTTGGTACAAATCAATTCAGGGGAACAACTAGATTAGAAAATAACTGTGCCGAGTTAAAATTTCCCTTAGTAGGTAAGTGAGTTGTGGTACGCTGAAATAGCCACACTAGTTAGAAATAGGAGCAATTTGAGCTGTAGTTAACAGTAATTGCTATGATTTAGTTTTGTAATGTACGGAATATTATGAAGGAAGATATTTTAAGTTCTCTTCGGGAAAATGAGGACATTGAAAACTTCGATTTAGAGACGGCACTTATAGAGAAAAATCTAGAGTTGTTGAGAAGCTGGAGATATGATAAATAAAATGATAGGATAGTCTGCAGATTGCAGGAGAAGATATTTTACTATTATTTAAGGAGGATTTAAAGTGCGTGACCTGTCTTGGAAGACAAGGCAGTTTTCTTATATACAGTAGCTGTAGATCACAGAATAATGTGTTAAGTTAAGTTTTCGTAGATTTAAAGTATAGTTCATTGCATTATGTATAGTATGGTATATTATTTCGATTGAATTAGTTCTGTAAAATGGTTATTATTTCACTTTAGGATAAGATGTCTTGTGGTTTTTTTCCTTTAAGAGTATACGGTCGGTCCGTAAAAGAGACCGTTCATGTTTGTATTGATTTAAATTGATGATAATTTGACTATGTATATTATGTTGGGGATAAACCCATATATGACAAAATTGGGGGGAAAGAGTTTTGTTTGAGTTACACTTGGTTAATAACTTTTGTAACTTGTGCTTTCAGTTATTTTGACTTATTTGAATTCATCACATTAACTTGATGATTGTTAAGACTTAGTTGAAAAGAAAATTGTTATTATTTTGTTCTGAGTATAGAATTGGTGAAAGCAATAGAACGGGGCTTTTATGGAGAACCCTTCGTTCAGAAAATAGCAAACAAACGACTGTGGACTAGAAGAGAGACATATTTCCTTGTGAGTAATAAGTTTTAGTAAACATGAGTATTATAAACTTCGGCCTTATGCTAGTAAGAAGGCTGCTGTGCCAGTCAGCATTAATGTTTGGAATATGGGGGGTTAATTACATGTAGTTTAGAAACACATGAATTAAATGCCATGCTTGGATGACGGGGTTTATAATGGATCCTACACAAATAAAAGTTGGTAGAAATATATGGTTCTGGGAGGTTGAAATAGGAGCTGCATTAAGTCAGCATTAATTGAAAATACATGGATTGGATGCCATGTTATATTAAGAAAAAAGAAGTTAACGTGGGTAACGTCTGTGGGTGGTATAAAAAGGAGCTGCGTTAGTCAGCATCAATGGGAATACAATGCCAAAATAGGAATATAAGTAAATGGGGGTGACAGTAATGGGGCTGTAGATAGCAGCACATATAGTTTAGTACGAAGTTGGATACGTCCATGAACAAAGATGGTTATAATGGGATGTAAGGGGGTTAATATAGGAGCTGTGCTAAGCAGCGTTAATTGGTTTAAAAAGAGAGTGCTGTGCTTGTCAGCATGGAACATAGATATAGTATTAGTAAGTATGTTCATAAGAAATGAACATTGTCAATATTATTTTTATGGTTTAATTATGATTGAACATGACCCATGAGAAATATAGTCATTAATGGTTGTGGATGGCAGCACAAATGTTACAAGTTTTAATATTGATTATATAAGGAAGAAATTTTGGATTGACTTAATTTTTAACAAACAGAAATATATATTCATGAATTATAAGATACTGACTTATTTTATAACAAACAGAAGTATATATTCATGGATTATAAGATGCGTTTTTAAAACTTTATTTATAAAGTTTTTGTGATTGCAAGGGAGGATAAATGTGATTTTCTTTCTGACTACTTCTTTATATCTTCTGGGTGCGCATCCCATTTTTCTGTCTATCCTGTGTTGTTTTGTTGATGTCGAGAGAATATGAGAGGTTGCATAACGCATGACAAATTTCCAATTGTGTTTATATACCAACGGTTTTGATGAACATATGTATATATGAAATGAAATATCTAGATAGATTCCTTATAAACTGTTTTAGAAAAATGAAATCTTGTACGGTTATATACATAAACGAAGAAGAAGTATAACTTCACGAAGGACTGTGAAGAAACATAGCGGTTGGATATAGATATAAGTAGACAAGTAGACTCTTAGGAATAAAAAGAGTAATAACTAAAGCTCACTGGGTAAGAGGGGGCTAGTTTAAGATGAGTAAGCGGGTTGGGAGAAGTACATTAGGTAAGTAGGCTAGGGATTAAGAGTTTTCAAGAAAAAGTATTGTTGAGGGTAGGAAGGAATGTAACAGAGCACCATCTCTGTTAGGGAGTTAATAGATGGTGTGCAAAAACAAGGGGAAATAGGTTTGTACACGCGTGAGCACCGGTAGTTAGGGATCTAGGGCTGCTCACGCGTTGACGTAAACAGTTTCCATCGGCCGCCGAGTAGGATAAGTCATGTATGATTTCATCTGTACAATACTTTACAAGTTGATGCCAATAAACTCGGATGCATTGTTAAAATTGACTTTGTCGTTTATAGACACGCACCATCAACTACATACACCGGCCTTGTTGTCCTCCAGCACTGTTATATATCCCGCAAGTCACCAGCGGGGGTAGAACCGCTCCCAGCTCTCACCCGCTACGAGACTGCGTGATAAAAGGGATTACGGAGAGAAAGTGTTGTAACCCCTCGGCCAGAGAGACCGGCCTGCATAGCATAGCTTGTTTATATTATTACTTCCAATTAGTATTCTTGGCTTCTCTTTGATCTCTCTCATTATTACTTGACTATATAGAGAGAAGTGATCTGGTGACAAAGCACATCCCTGTCATACTCCTAGCTTTATTTGTTCATAATTGCCCTCTTTATTTCCCATTTTAATTGCACTGCTGCTATCTAATTCCATTAACTATTCTGTATTATTCTGAGATCTTTTCCCTCAATGTTATCTTGTTGCCTGGCATATTTCACTGCATCTTGTCAGGTGCATAGCGCAGAGTTATATATTATGTGAAGTGAAGAAATCAAAGATACTTTGGCTGAAATAGGATGTATATCATCGCTTATATTGTGTGAATGTTATATCCATGAACTTTTGCTTCTTTTCACTATGTATACATCTTTCGCCTTTTACTATTTTCATTTCCTGTTTGTTGCCTACAATCAATACTGTATCATCATCAATCAATACTGTTGTTTTTTTGTGTGCATATCCTTTACAGGACATCGCTGTCAACATCAGCATCTTTCAGCTGTATGTTGATTTCTTGGCAAGATTACGCTCAGTAGTTTGCCATTGCTTTCTGAGCGGCCGGCTCAGTATCCCGCAAGTCACCAGCGGGGGTCGAACCGCTCCCAGTTCTCAACCGCTACGAGACTCTGCGTGATAAACGGGATTACGGAGAAAGTGTTGTAACCCCTCGGCCAGAGAGACCGGCAATCAATACTGTATCATCTGCATATCTTATATTACTGATATTATGTCCTCTTCCTATCATATTTTCTACATGTCTCATAATATAAGGCGCACGATTGCGCACGTTGAACATGGTCATGTCATAGTCAATGTGATAAGTACTGACCAATGAATAAAAGAGCACGTGCTTATCGTCCCATGATGCACTGGTTTTGTTTCTTTTCTTTCTAACCGTGATTCAGTTTCTTTCATTTGAAGGATGTCGACCAGTGGTCATTCATCGAAGAATGCAGGCAGCGTACGGTAACAAATGTGTGTCGAAGACAACAGTGACAGACTGGGCATGAATGTTTCAGAAAGGACGTTAGTTCACGACAGATCTTCGACGGCTGGGTCAAGAGCATATTGTTGCAACAGAAAAAACCATCGCCAAAATTGATGCAGCAGTACAGTGTCATCAATTAGGCAGGGGTTAGATCCCAGGTGGGTAACCACTCAGTCAGAAGTCATTTTCTCCTACTGGTGTTTAGTTCTGGGTGCAGTTTGAGATCCCTTAACTCTGTCGGAAGGGACTAATTACCTCCCCAGATCCAAGAGAGAAAAGGCAGGACAAATGTCTGTTATGCTGATTGAAGACACCGTCCCTGGATACTCAAGAAAACAGCCAAGAAGTGGCTCATTGAAGAAACAAATAGATTTTGCTGTTCTTGGTTTCACCAGAAGAAAGGAGGAGTTAAGATATAGTTAGTTAGTTAGTTAGTTAGTTAGTCACGGTTCCAACTTCACAGAAACGGGTCATCCTCATTATGCTCCGTTCCTGTGCCAGTGAATATCACATAAAACGAGTTAAGATATGCAGACTAATTTGGTTACTTATGGGCTGCATAAGCAAGGTACCTTCCTGACATAAATCTACTTCTGGAATATACATGTGAACCCCACTAAATGTACTATTAATGTGTGCACTCGATTACGCTACACAAACATTTATGGACATTTATAATTTATACGGACAAACTGAGTTTAAAATACAACAACTGTGTTTATTATTGCTGTTCTTCATGATACTATGATGATGATGATGATTATAATATGGTAAACATAACTCATCCCGCTAAGAGGGCACATAGGTCATGCTTCCCCCGATGAGATGAAGTTCACTGTCAGCTTGAATGAGTCAAAATTGGCCCCTTCACTAGGCTCAGTCACTACCTGTTATGAGTCATTGACTGTCTATGGCTCCTAAGAGAGCTGGAATGAAACGAACGGATATGGATAGTATCTACGTCTACACATCTCAAACACATATGGATATACATTCATATAAACATACATTCATGTCACATAAACAAATATCAGTTCTAACTAAATATATATGTATATATATATATATATATATATATATGTAGATATTCATAAAACCATTTAGAACACCTATAGCTCAAAACATATATATATATATATATATATATATATATATATATATATATATATATATATATATATATATACACCTCCATTTATGTAAGGGAGAGTTTCCCATATAAGTTCACCTCATTTACTCTCTCCCTTTCTAATTCATTCATTCCGTCTTGTCGGAAGGGCTTCGGTCGCACATTCTTCCTGTCAAACATTAAAATGCCTTCCCAGCACTTGTCTGGAATATTGAGTGCCCTAAGTCATGTCTGTCCTCATGCAGACAGGGTGAACAGGTGACATTTCTCCATCCAAGTGGTTTCACCCCAATCTTGGTAGGCATTCAAAATATTGGTCCAAATAATCAACATTAATTTGGACACTATCAAGAGCCTGGTTGCTCTCAGGAATTTATCCCAAGTAGTCAGTCTCCCCCTCATACAGGATGAATCTAAATGTATCTCCTGTACATAAATAGGCCAGACACTCATGTGGCTTGGATGATGTTGGATTTCTCCAAATTATCCCATACAACAAATCAGACAACCAAGTAGCGAATGAAAGAAGAAGAAAACCAAAGTTCACAGTGGAATAGTAAAGGTTAGAACTGGAACAGTGAGTACAAAAAAATCCACATGCTTGAAGTTTGGAAGAGAAGAAATGCGAAACAGAAACTTAAACAGCCGGCCCTAAGACAGCAGACAAACGGATCAAATAATGTTTGTATTACCTGAGTTTAGCTTGGAAATTCTGCCACCAGGCTTCGTATTGAAGTAACAAAACAAAACGAGAGGATAATCTCTCACCAGAAATTAAAATTCCGGCTTCCCTTGTAAGCTATTGTGAATGCATCTGAAGTCTTGTTGGCCATGCTTGTGGTTTTATTCTGTTCGTTCCTGACGTGGTTCCGTCTTCCTGCGCCCAGTTTCCACGCGGGCTAATTACTCCACCTATTTCCCACATTAGACAGGTTACCAGGATGCATGAAGTCCCAAATTCTTTTCACCCCTCCTCTCCTTTCCTCATGGGCTAGTTTCATCTATCAATCAAATTGACCAACACTCCGCCACATGTCTGAAACAATGAAACATGCTTTGGCAATGCAATGGACATTGCGCCATAACTACATTCCAATCTGCTGTTAACACAAACCTTCTTTATCTCCCTAAACTGCCGTCGCTGCTTCACACGCTAAGTCCGGCTGAATGTAAGGTGTTAGGCATCTGGTCCTAATTGCTCCATTGTGGTGGCAACTACAGATGTCCCAGCTCCGCAAAGTCTGAACTTTAAGTAGGCGTTAGGCTTCAATTCAATTGCCTTCTTAAGATCACATGGGCTTTTCCCCTGAGTGGCTCCACTATGTCTAGATGTTACGTTCGATCAAGACATCAAAGCCAGGCTACTTGTGGTCTCAACAAAAGCACCAGAGTCCTCCTTCACAGTTCTCCCTCCAGCCTGAGCCGTAAAGGCTCATGAGCTTCTCAAATGTCGGACGACTGACCCATCTGTGTAGATGACAGCATCATCGTCTAACAAATTCTCAAAGATCAACGCTTGTACTTCCACCTCCACAGCAGCCGGATTTTCTTGTCTGCATTTTCTGTCTAGTTGGATTCAAATAGAAAAGGACGTGCAGAAATCTCTTGGCACTTGTACCCATTCCTTGCCAGGTTCTAAGTCCTCAAGTGCACATACCTGTTGAAGAATGTCTTCAGCTTGACCTATCCACGACCTTCCTCTTTTTAACCTGCTGCCCTTCACTTTCCTAATTTCACTATGCAGTGGATATTGTGTGTTTGCGTTAACTCTGAGGTAGGCACGTGCTCTGCAAATTTGTATTCTGTCTTCAATGGTTGGAAAATCAAGAAGGTAGATCATCGCCCTTTCTATCTGCTTACAGCTGAGAGTCAGGATCGCCATTGCATACTGAAAACAGACATGATCACCCCTCGTATAGAAGACACAGATGATGCTGCTCACAGTTTGCTGCCGCCATCATCCGCATCATAGCCAAAACCCTGCTTGGCCTTTTCTATCACCTAGTAAGCAAGGTTTCGATCAAAATGTATCCCCAGGTAATTCATTGCCTGCATTCTTTCCACAGTCTCTGAATACAGATTTACCGTTGGTGTTGGAGTCTTAACAATATGGTTATTCAAAGAGAACCATAACGTTGGGTCTGCAAGGTCAAGGTGAAGACTGCACGTGGCCCTGCAGCCAGCAGGGTTAGGATCAGCTAGCCTCTCCCAGGAGGGGTGAAAAGTAAAAATTAGTAGCCTGCTGATGACCCGCAGACTACACAAGTCAACCCCACCTCCACGTGGTGCAGACTGGGAAACCATGACCGCAAGGTCATGGGCTAACGGGGATATGGCTCGTCATAGGGGATGGACTCCCTATGGTCAGAGTTTTGTCCTAAACCTGCGACTGGCCTAGCAAGCCGGCAGGGGATCTTCATACTGCTCGTAGAAAAACTAAGAAGTATAAACAGACTGACCCTAATGGATATAGACCCGGCAATGTTAATGGACTACGAGATAGATCAGCGATTCAAAAAATAGGCACAATGAATGTCTGCGATTTTAATAGTAAAGAAGAAGAACTTATAGAAACAATGAAAGAGAGGAAAACTGGACTGATGGGAATATCGGACACCAGAATAAAGGGGGAAGGATGCAAGGAGATCCACCACAGTTATACGTTTTTCTACTCCAGAGTGGAACAGCAAGAAAGGCCAAGACTCAGTGTGGGAATAGTCATTGAACCACGGCTAGCAAGAGGAATACTAGAAATAAAATATATATCAGAAATAATCATAACAGTGAGAATAGAAGAACAAACAATTACAACATATGTACAAATATACGCACCATGCAATACAAACAATAATGAGCAAGAATGGAGGACTTCTACGAAGACATTCATGATGTGCTAAATAAAATAGATAAGCTGGACAACATCATAGTTATGGGAGACTTAAACGCAAGACTAGGACACAAAAGAGCGGGCATAGAAGAACATCTTGGAGCATTTGGAGACCAACAGAAATAACGGGAAAGAAATAAGGGAAGTAGACTGATAGAGCTATGCAGCCAAAACGACCTCTATATAACATATACAATCTATAAACACAAAGACTCACAAATATACACCTGGTATAAATGTGATTTTATATTAACAGGAAATAACAGAAAGAGAAATATATTAGATACAAGGGCAGTGCCCAACTTAGGTATAAACACAGACCACAAAGCAGTCGTTGCAACAATAAGAATCATCAGTAGAAGGAAGCAAAGGTCAGGAAAATGCATGCATGCATGCGAATCAGTAAACTTAAAAAACCTAAAAGATGAGGCTGTGATGGAAAATTATGAAAAAGGGCTAACTGAAATCTATGTAAAATTACCTATAGAAAGAAAGACAGTGGAAGAAGAATGAAAAATGTTCAAATCAAGCATTTTAAATACTGCAAAGATAACATGTGGAACCACAAAAAAACGCAAAACACGGATAAAGAAAATAGCAAGTTGGTGGAATGCAGAAGTAAAGAAAGCCGTAAAAGACAAAAAGGAAAAATATAAAAAGTGGTCGAAGAGCAATCAGAAATGCAATTACATAGAATATAGAACAGCGAGAAGACATGTGAATAGAATAGTAATGAGAAAAACAAAAATACTGGGAGGAGTATGGAGAAACTAAATAAAAACTACAAGGAGGCAACAAGAAACTTCTATAAAAAGATAAGTGCAATGAGAACCCTTTGACCCAACTGAAATAATTAACAACGAAAATGGAGAACCAATAAGTGAACAAAAACAAATCCTAATAAGATGGAAACAGTACTTCGAACAACTTCTCAACATCCCATTAGATGTCACAGGAATTCAAGAAACCGACACACATGCCACCGAAAAACTAAAACCAGACATACTGAAAGAAGAAATTATAGAAGCCATCAGATTAGCCCCATTGAACAAATCACCAGGACAAGATGAAATACCAAATGAACTCATTAAAGCAGCAAGAGAAGTAGGAGCAGCATGGCTACATAGACAAATCAACCATGTTTGGGTAGAACAACAGACACCACGAGACTGGGGAAATGCCATAATTATCCAAATTTGGAAAAAAAAGGCAGCAAAAGAGACTGCATACAATACAGAGGCATTTCACTGTTGAGTTATTGATATTTTCCTGCCAATTAACTTCTCCAGCAGCTTGCTTATTGTATTCTGCATGGTTATTTCACGATATCCCTGAATTTTTGTTAAGTCTTTGCCACATCTTGCCCTGTACTGTCATACTGGAAAGTCTTGACCGTTGACTTGTGCTGCCTGGTTCTGCTTTTCTCCGCCAATATGCTGCAAGGGTGGAGGTCGCTGCCATGGTACCCTAGGACACACCATCTACACACTGTAGTGAGTGAAGGAGAAACCAGCGCCAGATCAATAGCACTGTCCTCATCACCTGGATAGCTCGCTGTCCTAGTGACACAGCCACTGTTGATACAAACCAGGTAAATGGTTTCAAGTGCAGTCTTGAGCTCCTCCCCCTGTGTTTTGGAGGAAATGTTACCTCATGATCTGCCTTTAGCGTTGAAATCGCCACAGAAAATAACATTTCTCTCATGACCTAGCATGTCACTTCTGGGAGTCCACACTTGCATTGCGGGCATAAAAATTAACCAACACAAATGGTAGATTGGATTGAACTCAACAGCCTGTGTTTGTATGTCGTCATTGTCCCAACTGGACATGTCTATCTCTGAAACTGCCATACTGTCGCGAATGAGAATCGCCATTCCCAGGTGTTACCTGTTGTAGAAACATCTGAAGGCGGCAATTTGGAGTTACTGATCACCCAGTCTCATGTCCTGGAGCGCTACAATGTCGTTCCTGTATACCAGGTTTTCTAGAATAGGGCCCCGTTGTTTTACGCTGGCATGGTTCCAATATAGAATACAAGTATTCCTGAGGCCCAGGCGGTCACATCTATATCTATAAAACAGAATATATGTGTGTGGGTTTGTGGTTGGGGATGTATTGGATGCGTTCGATAACGGTCCATCCGATTGAGATGACAATTTCTACATGTCTTCCTTTCGTTCCCGTGCAACCAACTGTCATAGTTTTTTTTTAGTGTAGCATCATCTATTTACTTATTAACATTTAATAATTAAATTACATGACTTAACATAAGACAAAATATATAAAGGGACATAACTTTTAGTATCATTGCTATATCTTAGGTTAAGTCCCCTGGCTATAGATAGGTCGGTCGTTCGGTCGGATAGATAGATAGATAGATAGATAGATAGACAGACAGCCGGGCTGGGTCGTCAGACAGACAGACAGTCGGGAACGGGAACTTATATGAATTAAATGAGATGCACCCCATCAGGGGCTGGGCGAAGCTGGGCCTGGTCAGACAGACAGACAGAGAGATAGATAGTCGGGAACGGGAGCTTATATGACTACTTATATGAATTAAATTAGATGCTCCCCACCAGGGACTGGGTGAAGCCGGGCCGGGTTAGATAGACAGATAGTCGGGAACGGGAGCTCATATGACTACTTATATGAATTAAATGAGATGCTCTCCACCAGGAGCTGGGCGAAGCCGGGCCGGGTCAGACAGACAGACAGACAGATAAAGCAGACAGACAGACAGATAGATAGATAGATCCCCACCAGGGCCTGGGCGAAGCCGGGCCGGGTCAGCTAGTTTAAGTATAAAACATCTTACCCCACCACATATTCCTAGGCGTTTGTGGCCACCAAGCTGTCCCCGTCGCCTTGCTGGGTTGACAGCCTTCCGCACGGAGCACAAATGTAGTTCTGCCATTTTGAAAAACCGAACACCACAAAAACACACACACTGCGAAAATTCACTCAAGGATTGCTTCGCTCAATGCATGAACTCCGTAGCATCGCGTAAATCTTGAGAAGAAACTCCTGGTATTACATCCTGGCACACAAATTACACGCAGGAGATGAAAATATCCATCTCCTACGCGAAAAAAGGGGACGGTCACTGAACAACACAAACGACCGTCGCCATCTTGACCGGAAGTAGCCTGACTATGGAAGTCATGGCAATAAGTAAAGCAATAACATGGCTCGAGACAGACATTCACTAGGGCATGCTTCCTTAGTGACTCAATGAGCATGCTCAAGAGAATAGATATGGGGTGGATCCGAAGAGAGTGGTTGCTGTCTCTGGAGCGGTCTCAGATGGCAAAGATTAGTTTCATCTTCATGCCAGGGCATGCGGAAGCACAAGGTAATGAGCATGCTGACAAGCTCGCAGGTAAGGCTACTGTGGAGGGTGAATGCGCCATGGACCAGGCTGACATTCTGAATGCTCTACGAGAAGTAAGACTTTTGCGAGAACCAAGTGATGACTGAATCTACAACCATGGTCAGACTGCGAGAACAGCAAATTAAAAGAGGTGTGGCCAAACAAGAACACTACGCAGGAACACTTTCTTGGCAGGGCATCTGTTTACTCCCTCCTGATTTAAGAGTTTTCTTCCCTCGATAATTCTTTATCCAGGTGAGTTCCTCTCCAAACAGAGTTCCATTTTAAATCTGTGTTTAAAAGTAAAGGCTAGTAGAAGTTTTCCAGCTTTGAGAAATCCTGTGGTTCCCCAAGAACTGTGAATTGGTATAACTTCTTGTAGAAGTATACATAAACAGCTGTGCTACACATCCAACATTGTTCGAAGTGAAAGGTAGACAAGGTCCTGAGTGTTGAGTATCCCAACCACTCCTGGCATGTGCCGCTGCAGAGTCCATCAATTATGATCCCCTGTTAGCTTCAGCTGTGTTGATGATAGATATTTCCTTAATCTTGTCTAAAGAAGTATTTTCTTCTTTGTTGTTAGCAGACATGTTTATCATCCCTGAAACAGAGTCCATAGTATAACCTACATGAATGCTTTCTTTATCTTGAATTTCCTTTTCGAAAGATTCCAAGATACTGACATCGTAAGAATTCTCCTCTGTCTTGTTTTTCCTCCCTGGCCGGGCTCTCTTGTGCCAAGTCCAGTTGAAGTGTTCTCTCCCTGGTCTTGTTTTCTTGTGCCAAATCCAATGGAAGTGAATGTTGAGGGGTGTCATTTTCAATGTCATCTCCCACCTGAGATAAGTAATTCATACTGATAATTATTTCATCTTTGTGGCCACACCCAGAAAAACAATGGAATCCTGTTGTAAATAAATTCCTGTCTCAGTTGAATTCATTTCCACTCCTAGTTCCTCTGAACTCAAGGAAATAAGAGAGTCAGGAAAGGTCTCGCCTTCGATATCTTTAAGGTGATGTGCGGCAGAAAAAACGTCAATTTGGCTATTTTTGGAATAGTTCATTTTTAGACACTTTATCATGTCTTTTATCAGATTCGGTACTTGTTTTTGTTTAAAAACTGTTATGTGAATGCAATATTCATATTTTACTGAACCCACTCTAGGTGTCAAATTGTCTACTTATTGAACATTGTTGCAAAATTGATGGTTTTCAAAGCCTAGCAACGATATCTAGGGAACACGCTACACGCACGTGTCAGATATTATTGGAAAGGTCACGATCTTCCGTAACTGTTTGTGAAACTCAGAGATCGTCTAATCAGAACTTTTCTGTGTACAACTGTTTTGTTTCATATTTATAATCTTCCGGAAACTTCCATATATGGAACATGGTAAGCAATCCACGTTCGCCGATGGCTGAAACTGATCACGTGGGTTTCCAAAATGGCGGCTTTGTGTTGTTTACACTTCGCGACGTGCCGAACGTTTATTGTTGACGACAGATTGACACACTTCGAAAAATGCCTCGTTCTAAGAAATTTAACATCCAGTCATCTACTCAACGTAAGAAATCTCTCAGACTAAACCTCGGAAATGCTCGTAAGCAGCGAAAAGCCTATCAGAACGTCGTAAATGGTACAGAAAATTCTGAAACTACTGAAAGTGACCCAACTAAAGTGCACATGCCACTTCTTCCAAATCCAAACGTTTTGACAGTGAATCTGAATGAATCAGTGCTATCGTGTTCTTCTCAAAGTTGTGGAAGTGATTCTTTTATTACCGTATATTATTACTATTATTAAAACATGAACTTGCAAGGTCTTCATCTCAAAACATTTCACAGCAAAGCAAATAAACTAATATTCAAAGATAGAAGATCTGGAGGACACTGATTTCTCTCAATCCGTAAAGTATGTTCGACAGGCTCATGCACAACAGTCAGGCATATCTCTATATGACAATGATGTGCTAGATATTAGTGTCAGCTTTGATGGCACTTGGCTGACTAGAGGCCACACATCCCACATTGGAGTTGGCTGAGCAGTGGATGTTCTTACAGGACTTTGCATAGACGCCCGCTTATGTCCACATATTGCCAGGTGTGTGAAACCACAGGTAAGACACTTTCCAGGGACAAACCAGATGAATTTGCAGCATGGAAGGCAGAACACTCAGAACCCTTCACCATAAGATCTGGAGTACGACAAGGTTGTGTCCTGTCCCCTCTCTTGTTCATAACATATATAGACAACATATGTAAAGAAACCAGCCAAGCAGAGACAGCAAGAATACCGCACGACGAGAACACAGAAGAATTGGTATCACTGCAAATCTAACCATTAGAGAACTCCTGTTTGCGGACGACCAAGCACTAATAGCAAAATCAGAAGCTGAATTACAAGACCACATGAATAGTCTAAACGAAATGTGTAGGGAACATAACATGAAAATGAGCACAAGCAAAACAGAGGTAATGACTATAACTAAAGAAGAACAAACAGCAACAATTCACCTAAACGAACATCCCTTGAAACAAGTAAAGAGCTTCAAGTACCTAGGAAGTATAATATCATCAAATGGCAGATCAGAAGACGAGATTGAAAATAGGTGCAATAAGGCAAATCAACTCATTGGACAAATGGCACCAATACTAAAGAACAAACATGTATCAATAACTACTAAGAAAGCACTTTACAACACAATCTTCCTACCAACTCTGTGCTACCAATGCCAAACCTGGACAATGACAGAAAAAGAGAAAAGAAAAATCACAACAACAGAAATGAGGTTTCTGAGAAGAATACTCAACGTATCAAGAAGAGATAAGATCAGAAATGAAGAAATCAGGACTAAAGTAGGGGTTAAAGCTGCTCTAGATTTTATTAGAAAGCAGCAAGTCAAATGGTTTGGCCATGCAAGTAGGCTACCAGCCAACAGCATGCCACAACAAGCAATGATGTACAGACCAGATGGAAACAGAGGAAGAGGCCGACCACGTAAACGTTGGACGGAGGGAATAACAGAATCCATGGGAATGTCGATATACGAAGCCCATAACCGGGCACTCTCACGAAGTTTATACTTTACCTCGACACCGCAAGGTACAAGAGGAACATGATGAGATGAGATGAGATGAAGGCAGAACATCTTCTAAACTGTGATAACAATTTCACAGGATCTGCTTGAATGATGGAGGTGGAGGCTGCAAGGGTGCTGTGGCAACAGTCTGTGGCCCGTCATAAACTTTGCTACATGTCAATACTTTCTGATTGTGACACCAAAACATTTGCTGAGCTTACCAAGATCAAACCATATGGGGATGACATTCAGATAGACAAAGAGGAGTGTATTAACCATGTCAGTAAACGCCTTGGAACAGCACTCCACAATGTTGTTGCTGACTGCCGAAAGCAAGGCGTGACCCTAGGTGGATGTGGTAAAGGTCAGCTTACACAAAATGCCATCCGTAAGCTGACAATCTATTACAATAGAGCCATAAGAAACAACACAAGTGTAGAGTCCATGAGGAAAAGTGTTATGGCTTCACTGCATCACTGTTTTTCAACAGACAAAAGTCCACATCATGAAATTTGCCCAAGTGGAGAGCAATCTTGGTTTTTTTTTTTTTTCCAATCCGCCCTAGCTAAGCATCAGTCCCAGGTCCTCATGACAAGATGTTACACACATGGCTCAACCGTTACAAGCTTGAGAAATATCTGTTGCCAATTTATGAAAGGCTGTCTGACACTAAAGTACTTAGTAGATGTGTGTCAGGACAAACTCAGAATTCAAATGAGTGTTTACACAGCTTGATATGGGCTCGATGTACTAAAGACAACTTTGCCTCACGCAAGCACGTTCAGTTTGCAGTTGTAACTACAGCAAGAGTTCAACTTTGGAGCTACTGCTGCCCAAGACACTGCCCAAATTTATGGACTTTCTACAGGCCTGCATATGCAGAGACTAGGAACATCTAGGATGCAGAAGCAAGTAAGAAATATTCTGAAGTACAAGAAGGACAAAAAAAACTAAAAGACGCGACACTGTACGAGTGGCCAAACTGAAGAGACAAGGTGAGCTGCATGCCCTGGAGGGAAGTCCTCTTGCATATGCAGCAGGAATATTCTAAATGTCACAGTTGTAAACTGTTTTTATGTATAAAAAGTCATCAAAACACGAAAAAAAACTTTAATAGTATTAAAAAAACTAAAAAAATTAGTTTTTCCCCGTTTTCTCATTTCGCCAGTTGTGGCCACCAAGCTGTCCCCGTCGCCTTGCTGGGTTGACAGCCTTCCGCACGGAGCACAAATGTAGTTCTGCCATTTTGAAAAACCGAACACCACAAAAACACACACACTGCGAAAATTCACTCAAGGATTGCTTCGCTCAATGCATGAACTCCGTAGCATCGCGTAAATCTTGAGAAGAAACTCTAAATTTTCATATACTCAGTTACTTTATGCTCCACGTTTTATCACATCACTTATCAGCCAGTCTTCGCATATTTACACGGTATTTGTATTTTATGTTTGCTCAGACAGTGATACCCAATTTCACTCTTATCTCACGACTACTCTCGCAACGGACGAACCCCTGTTTATCTATACTTATACTCACGCACGTACTAAACGCCTCGTACATGTATACGGTACTTATCACTTGCCATCATCCTATCCATACTCGACGCACATATGTTTGTCTATATTTTTACACCTACAAGAACAACGGATTATCAGATAAACTACTTCAACACTCAACAGGACTTTCACAATTCAACTGTTTTCTTATTTCTACTTTTCTCAATCATTCTCTCGTTTTCAAAGGTCAGAATCTCTCGCAACTTATATCTCTTTTACACACTAACCAGCAATATCAACGATCTCTCAGAACAAACTTCACTCCGACGAGCCACTAACCTCGTAACTATCATTCTATACTTCTCCACACAACAACTTTCTCAGATTTAATCAGTTCTTCTTTCTCCGCAAGCATGACGTAACTACTTCATCCCCCTCACCAAGAACTCGTATTTTTCAAGCATCAACTTCTAGTCTTTTACTCTTAATACTCTCGCACTCAACTATTTTACACAGGATACTCAATTCCTCCTCAATCTATATCTCCTCATCAGACACTCTCGGTTCAGCTGTCAACAACACTATACTTATTTCTCAAACTACCAAGCGAAACTATCTCAGAGATCATGTCATAGCTCTAAGTCGAACCATCCACTCTAGTACGAGCATTCATACTTATTTTCTCTCTCGCTCTACTAATTATTTGCTGAATCTACTCTACTTTAATCACTCCAGTTATACATCACTCAACGTGATCGCCTCTCTATATCTATCCATTCTAGACAAAGGACTATTTTAATTTCTACCTTGTTTACTCTCCCTACATCACCACCAAACACAAGATATCCTGTATTACGTATCCACGTAGAATATCATTTGTCGTAACTCTCTATCCTCAACAACACTATTGCCTACTTTGTACCATGTGACGCTACACCAAAAAAATTCATCTGCCTATTTTAGACAGCCCATATGTATTTGCTCAAACCGCAACTCCTTTCATAAGCCAAAACAATGCCATATGTCCTTCGTTACCCGAAGAATTTTAACAGTTATAGAGTGTATCTAAGTTAAATATTTCATTGTCTCTCAGTACATTAGTACGTCTTTCTTTTATTATGTCATCTTCACTATCTGTTGTTAACCTGTTGTTAAAGTACTCAGGTCTTAAGGTCATATATTCTTCTATTTTTCTTAAGTCACTTTCTGTCGTTGAGTAAATTCCCGCTATCTGTCTATTATTATTCTTCTTCTTAAATGATTTCTTTCTATTTTCTTTATTTGCGTCGGTCTGCTCTCTGTTTCCTGTATACCTTACGTAACGTTTATATTTCCCCATCTCGTCTTCAGATGACACACTTATAATAGTTCCCTCATCAGATTCATAATAGTTTACTGCCGACACCTCGACCCTATTCCCATAGTCAGCTTTAGAACGTCTGACTTTCTTTCTCTTTCTTGGTATTCGTCTCTTAGCCTTCCCTACTTTCTTGTCATATAAACTGGTATCTAGTTCTAAAGAGTCACTAACTAAAACTCTGTCCGTCTGTCCACCAGCAACTACACCGTATAAGGGAACATCACGCTTCGAGTCAGGACCTGCTTGTAGTGCAATTCTCTCATTCTCCGAATCATCAGTATTCACAGTTGTCTCAGCATCACGGTATGTACTATAACATGCGGCGGTAGAATTATCTTCTCCATAACCTGAACTCTCACACCTAATATTTCTACACCATTTGGGAATTAATTTCATGTCTATACCTGAGGAACTTGACATAGCAGTACCTCTATTAACTATCATACTACTATTTCTTTCTTCAATACTTTTCCTCTTTGGTTTCCTTTCGTCTTTGGTTCTCTTCTGTCTATCCTTCTTAACTTCAACTGTGTCTCCTTTTTCTAATTTCACGTGAGGTGGCTCCGCAATTTCCACCGTCTTAATAGTTTGCGTTCCCTTTTCTATTTTCTTAATTGACTGTACCTGGGTTGTCTTCTCTACAGTATCCCTATGTGTCTGCGTACTATCATTTATCGTATTACTTGTCTGCGTCTGTGTCTCTCGGTCTATTCTCTTTATTAACACCGTCGTTTTCTTTTCCTGTCTAACAATCATATTGGCAATCACCTTAGGAATAGTTGAACTTTCACTTACGTTTTCTACTCTGTTCTTTGACCCTGACTTCAGATACTGTCTCTTTCTTTGTTCAAACCAGTCGTCACGTTTTTTCCTAGCAGTCTTGCCATGGGATGGCCATTTCCATAATTTCTTGGAAAAGTCTCTCTCAGGACCATTCTTGTACCTATAACACCTATCCCATTCCGACCCTTCACCATTACGTCTGTTCTCACCGTCTTTTACCCCACATACATCAGGTCTTGGTTCATAATAGACATATTGTCTTCTGTCTTTATTAAGCAGTGTCTGTTTCCTGTTATTCTTTCCTACTCTATTATAGTCTACCTTAAATCTATAAGGGTCTTGTCCAGTCGTTCTGTTCTTCAACGTTTCTACAAAATTCTCTACTTCATTAACTGCTACCTTTAACTCTCCTAACCATGTACTAATACGTTGTAATTCTACATGTAGGAAATTCATATTAACTTCTTTGTAATTTCTATCAAGCCTAAAACAATATTCCTACATCTTCTTCTGCATTTTCCTTGGTACCTGGAAAAAATTCGTATGTTTCTCTACTGTGTTGTGTTGGGTCTGCCTGCTGTTGCCGTTCCTACCCCAGTCAAAACTTGTGCCAACGAATCTGGTTCCGTCATGCTGAAATATTTACAGTTATTCAAGCAAAAAAAACAATCAATACTTATTACTATACAGTCTTAAATTAAGCAAAGGATGTTATCTTCCTCCTGAAACTCAATAATTTTCTATCTAATATAAAAATTTAATTATATTACCCCTGTTCTCGTTGAGCTAAATTTTCCAATCGAAAATGAAGTCCTTGTCGTCTCTTCCCCTGTATGCCTAGACTGAGAAGCACGGTATCTGGAACCAAGATCGACAAAGCGGCTTCAGTAAGGATCAAAAATGCTCGACTGGGCTCGATAGGCTCGACTGGGCTCGATAGGCTCGACTGGGCTCGATAAGACAGTGAAGAACAACTAAACGTATCATCCACCCAGGGACGGGCTCTTGAAACAAGGCAAGGAACGATTGGATGTATCAGCCACCCAGGGACGGGCTCTTGAAACACGGCAAGGAACGATTGTGATCAGAGGACAGCCCTCTGAAATCAGCAATGAACGATAGTCAGCTTCTCAAAACAACCGACAGTGTAGAGCAGCGGCTGACTGATTTGACAAAGCGGGTCTCTCACACAACGGAGTCCGGAGATGACTTGACAACGGCTCGATTGTAATGACCTGGCCAGCAAAATTTTACGAAGCGGACTGTGTAACAACGATTTGGCTAGCAGAACTTGACAAGCAGCTGTATAACAATGACCAAGGCCAGCAAAATTTGACGAAGCGGACTGTGTAACAATGACTTGGCTCGTTAATGATCTGAGAACTGCCTGGGCTTCACCACCAGTAAAGCTCGAAAACGATTTGAGAGCGGACTGGACTTCACCACCAGTAAAGCTCGAAAACGATTTGAGAGCGGACTGGACTTCACCACCAGTAAAGCTCGAAAACGATTTGAGAGCGGACTGGACTTCACCACCAGTAAAGCTCGAAAACGATTTGAGAGCGGACTGGACTTCACCACCAGTAAAGCTCGAAAACGATTTGAGAGCGGACTGGACTTCACCACCAGTAAAGCTCGAAAACGATTTGAGAGCGGACTTCACCACCGCATGAAGATACTACAGGCTGAGCTGTTCCAGTCTAGGTCGACATTTTGGAAAACCTTCTAAAGTCCGTTCAGCAACAATCTGATAACGTGCTAATGTTTCAAAGGCACCGCATTTTCCACCCAACCGCTGTATGAAGTAGTGGCTGCATCAAATATAGTGGCCTAGTAGCTCCGCTATGTACTGCGACAACTGAAGTTTTTCATCCTGGTCTGGGCAACAATTCTGTACTATAACAGTACAGCGAAGGGACAGTGGACTATCAACAACTCCAAGACGGACGGTTCTAGTTCCATATCATTTTATTCAGAATCAAGCCAGATGTTGCTCAGTTAAATCATACGTCCATCTCTTCTTAGTCCCTGATGTTAACTGCCCCGTAACAACCAACTACGTCACGACTTGAGCATCTCTCCTCCCATTCCATCCCGATGCTCAATCGTGCTGTAGCCTTTTCCCACCTAATACCTAACTTCTGCTACACTACCTCGGGGTCTACGGTCATTTATTTCTTGAGTGTAAGCGAGTTTTGTTTCCCTATTATCTTCCATTCTTTCTATATGCCCCAGCCATTGTAGTCTATTAGCCTTCATGATACCAGTGATTAGCGGGGACTTAAACAGATCATAAATGTCTTTGTTACTTCTTCTTTTCCACTCTCCACTTTGTGTATCCCTAATGGGTCCAAAGATGCATCTTAAAACTTTGTTCTCAAAGGTTTGTAGCAAGGCCTCATCTCCTTTCGTTGTACTCCAGGTTTCAGAGCCATACAGCACAACTGGTCTGATCAGTGTTTTGTATATTGTGATCTTGGTGTTACGAGATAGCGCCTTTGATTTTAGTAGATGTTGTAGTGCATAGTATATCTTATTTCCAGAATTGATTCTAGTTTGTATTTCTTCCCTTATGATGTTGGAGCAGTTGAAGATTGTACCCAGGAATTTGTATGTTTCCGTTCTTTTAATGGTCATATTATCTATTTGTATGTGGCCAGAGTTTTTAGCCATTCCTTCTCTTGAAATTACCATATATTCTGTCTTATCTTGGTTGATAAGATAACCAGCCCCATCTGTTGGGCTTTTTCCTTTAAGTGGGTCAATATTTCCAATGTCTTTTGTTCATTTTCCCCTATAATATCTATATCATCTGCATAACCAAGCAGCTTGGATGTTCCTCCAATATCACATTCCTCCTTTACCTTCCTTACAACTTTCTCTAGAGCCAGATTGAAGAGTAGTGGCGATAGTGCATCACCCTGTTTCAAGCCAGATGTTATTTGGAAAGGGTCTGATTTCCTGCCTTTATATGTTACTATATTATAAGTATCTTCCATGCATAGTCTGGTCATGTTGATTAACTTCCTTGGTATTCCAAATTCCCGCATAGCATTCCATAGACTATTCCTATGGACACTATCATAAGCCTTTTTAAAATCCACAAAAATGTTATGGAGATCTCTTTTATATTTCCAATTTTTCTTTGCTATTTGTCGTAAGTCCTCTAATAAGTACTGGAGAGTTTTGGTCATAGACCATAACTTTAGGAAGGGAAAATCCCAACTGCACCTCCCCGCGGTAGAGGATGGAAACACACCACGGTGTGGCTAACACAGCTCTGGGGACCGAGTATCCACCAGAATAAGTGGACAACTCTGCAGCTGGAGCAGAGCAGGGCACTCACTTGTCCTGACAGTCGGAAATGGCTGTCAAAGGCAGAGTTAAAAGACCACCATGTGAATGTGGAAGGCAAGGGGAAACCACCACATTATCTTCCCAAGATTTCATGGCGACACACATTTCAGAAATAGTGAACGACGTTAATGGCTGTCTTAGGACATCCTCGTCCGGTAGGGATGAGCCACAGGTGACACCAGACCGTCATCCAGCTACTGATGGCAAAACTAAAACAATAACTAAACTAAATAAATTTAGAGTAGGAACATGGAATGTTAGGACATTAAATGAGCTAGGAAAGTTAAACAATGTTCTAAGAGAAATGGAAAACATGAAAATGAATATACTAGGCATAAGTGAGATGAGATGGAAGGAATCTGGCAAAATTATAACCGACAAACACACAATAATTTATTCTGGAGGGGACACACATGAAAAAGGTGTAGGAATAATATTTGATGAAAATACAGCCAAATCTATGACTGGATACTGGTGCATTTCAGATAGAGTTATAATGGTCAAAATCAAAGGCAAACCAATAGATATAAATATTATACAAGTATAAGCACCAACAACAAACAGTAGTGATGAAGATATACAAAACTTTTACGATGAAGTAGAAATGGCAATAGCCCAAATCGGATCACAAGAAATAAAAATAATACTGGGGGATTTTAATGCAAAAGTAGGAAAGGGAAAAATAGAGGATATAGTGGGGAATTACGGTTTAGGTACAAGAAATGAAAGAGGAGAGAAACTAATAGAATGGGCACATATTAATGATATGATAATTGGAAACACATGGTTTAAACACCATAAAAGTCGACTATACACATGGAAAAGCCCTGATATGAAAATACGTAACCAAATTGACTACATACTTATTAATAAAAGATTTAGAAATGCATTAATTAATGTAAAAACAATGCCTGGTGCTGACGGTAACAGTGATCATGTACCACTATGTGGACAAATAAAAGTAAGATTAAAGAGAGGGAAAAAAATGATTAAAAACTTGAGACTTAATAAAGAGGTTCTGAAAGTAGATAAAGAAATGGTTCCAAATTGCTGTATGTAGCCGGGGTGAGCGCCCAACATTGCTTAAATACCCCAATGGCTCGTGAATACATAACCTCTGCAGTAAAAGTCCAACTCCTGGCCTTCACGTGGCGGAACTGTTTTAACTAACAGGAGAAGGGGCGACGGCGAGTATCTGGCGCCGGAAAATAACCAGTGTGCTCTAGATGTGTATACACATACATGCATGTGCAGACACGTGTGTGCGTGTGTACACATCTAAACTCGAGTGAGACCACAGTCTGCTCTAGCAAAGGAAAGGTGCTGAAGACGGAGGCAACCAGCCAGGAGGCGCACCACAGAAATCAGGATGCCATGCAATTACGCAAAATGGAATATGTCGACTGCTGCTAAACGTTATGGTGCTCGCCCTGCTTTGGACCCCCAGGCAGGTGCAGTGCCGGGCCCTATGTCTCGAAAGGGTCCAACCCCAACTACTGGAGGTCCTTCTCAGATGTCCTGTGGAGACAGGGGACATGAGAATAGAACAGCTGGCCATACTAAACTAAGACTTAAAATAATGCACTGGAATGCGGAGGGAGTCAGCAACAAAAAAGTAGAATTAGAAAACATCCTGGACAAAGAAAAAGTAAGCATATGTTGCTTGCAAGAAACTCACCTCAACGAAAATATAGCCTTCAAAATCAGAGGCTACCAGTGTTACCGATCTGACCGAAAGGACAGGCGAAAAGGTGGGATACTTACCCTTGTAAAAAATAACATCACTGCTTCCCAAATCAAAGTCCATATGGAAGGGGCTGAGTATCAGACACTTAAACTTAAAACAGGCTATACAGACCTACATCTGATCAATTACTACTGTCCAAGTGACCGTCCACAGGCACTGGACACACTACCATTAACAGAAAAAATGATTGTGTGCGGCGTTTTCAACAGCCACTCGCAGAGTTGGGGCTATGATCACATGGACCAGAGAGGAGAGAGACTGGAAGACTGGCAGGATGAGAATAGATTCATCTTGGTTAACAAGCCGTCCGACCCACATACTTTCTACTCGAGATCATGGCACTCTACAACTACACCTGACCTGGCTTTTCATTCACCAGACCTGGAGTGGAACATTACACGAAGTGTTGGGAAACAACTAGGTGGCAGTGACCATCGACCAGTCTTTCTAACTGTAGAAAATGAGCTTGTAAGTGAAAGCAGCACCCTCTCGAGGTGGAACTACAAGAAAGCAGACTGGGCAGTGTACAAGCATCGCACCAGCATACTGGTTAGAAACCTGAACACTGAGAAAAACATAAATAAAGTAGTTGAAGAGTTTGGGAAATGCATACTACAGGCAGCGCGAGAAACAGTACCAAGAGGAGCCCGTAAACAATATAAACCCTACTGGAGTAATGAACTGGAACAGTTGCATAAGGATGTGGAAGTATGTAGAAAGCAAGCAGAGGCCACACCCAGCCAAGAGCACCACAATAAATTCCAGCATGCAAAAGCCAAATTTCAAAGGGCCAAGCTGCAGGCTAGACGGAAAAGCTGGCAGGAAAAAACAGAGTCTCTGAACTTTGAAAGAGACACAAGGAAATTGTGGAAGCTAATAAAACAACTTAACGATGAGGGGACAGGGAGAAACTCAAAAATTGCACTACATAAAGATGGAAACATCTTAACAAGAAAGCAAGCAGCTGACCATTTTGCGGACTCATTCGCACAAGATAGCAATATCAAAATCAGTCCAGAGAAACAACAAGAGATTCAAGAGAAACGGCAACATACAGGACAGAAGGAAATAGTACATGAGGTTCTGGAGGCACCCATCACAATCAGCGAACTGGAGCTAGCCATATCAAAACTGAAAATGAGAAAGTCACCAGGAGCTGATGGTATCTCCAATGAAATTATCAGGAACCTAGGAACAGAGGCCAAAGCAAAGCTGTTGCAGATCTTCAATAACAGTTGGACCTTAGGCAGTGTTCCACAAGCCTGGAGAGAAGCAATCATGATACCCCTCCTAAAATCAGGGAAAGATAGTTCCATTGCCTCTAGCTACAGACCAATTAGCCTGAACAGCTGTCTCTGCAAAACACTGGAGTGCATCATCAATCACAGACTGCAGTGGTACATTGAAAGTAAAAACATCCTTGTGCCACAGCAGGCTGGCTTTAGACAGTGCTACTCTACGGAAGATCAGACAACCTACCTCTCTCAAGAAATTGAGGATGCATTCCAAGAGAAGAAGCTGGTGCTTGCGGCATGGATAGATTTGAAGAAAGCCTTTGACAAAGTCTGGAAAGAAGGTCTGATGAATAAACTGAGAAACTGCAAAGTCAATGGAAAAATGTACAAATGGGTGAAAGCATACTTGCACAACAGAAGAGCCCGAGTACAGATAGACGGACTAAAGAGCAAGAAAGTACTACTGCGTCACGGAGTTCCCCAGGGCGGAGTATTGTCCCCCACACTCTTTCTAATCTTCATCAATGATCTCGTTGCTAATCTACCGCATGGAATTAAAGCCGCAATGTATGCCGATGACCTGGTTCTATGGAGCACCAATGAACATGCATCAGTGGCCACCAGACTACTACAAAGAGCTGTAGATACATTTGTTGCATGGGCAAATAGATGGTGTGTCAGCATAAACACTGACAAGTGCAGCACCACCCTATTTACCCTCTCTCCAAAACAAAAGGCAGGGACCATCCAGATAAATGGAACACCCCTACGAGAAGATAAAGAACCAACATACCTTGGAGTAACATTTGATGGCAGGCTGACATGGAGAAAGCACATCAACAAAGCAGCAGCAAAAGCCAGAAGGAAAATAGCCATCCTGAGAAAGCTAAGTGGAACCACATGGGGAGCCAGTGGGAAAATACTTAGCAAAGTTTATCAACAGAGCATACGACCACACCTGGAATACGGGTCAACTGCATGGTGTTCGGCAGCAAAAACCACACTACAAGAGCTGGACAAAGTGCAAAATCAAGCACTTAGAGTCACCACAGGAGGGATGAGATCAACCCCTATAGTGGAAATGGAGAAGATGGGGAGGACACAAGCACTGAGTGAGCGCAGAGATACGAAAACGCTAATACAAGCAGAAAAGTTCCTCAGCTTGCCAGGTCACCCTAAGAAGAACAGATTTGAAAACCTAGCTATGGGGCGGTTGAAAAGAAGTAGTTTTATCCACCAGGCCAAACGACTCTGCAGAGAAACCACCGATCTGCCCACAGTTGGTATCCCCCTAACAACTATTCCAGAGCGAACTCCATGGAAAGATGAGCATAGACTATTATTACAAATCCAGACAAAAGTGAGAGGAATATTTGACAAGGAAGATCAGAACAGTGTGCAGCGCAGAACAGTCACTCTCAGCTTCCTTGATGAAGAATACCCACAGGACCTCTGGATCCGAGTCTACACAGATGGGTCAGCACAAAATGCTGTTCGAAATGGAGGAGCGGGAGTGTACATAGAATACCCAAATAATACCAGGGACACAGCTAGAGTACCGACAGGAAAGTACTGCCATAACTACGATGCTGAAATTGAGGCAATCAAGATAGCAACAGAGAAATTACTAAATACCAGCAATGGTACACAACCTGTGGTGCTATTGACAGATGCAAAATCAGTACTCGAGGCGCTCCTGTCTGGGAAATTGCCAGTACTAAGGACACTACTTTCTGAACTTAGCAGTCAGCATAAGGTCACCATACAGTGGATACCATCCCACTGTGGAGTACCCGGGAACGACAGAGCTGATCAATTGGCTAAGGAAGGAGCCAAAGAAGAACAGCCTGATGTGCCTGTAACATACCACCAAAAGAAAAGAATGATCAAATCAGTCAGAAAGCCACCAAAACCTGCTCAAGATGACTACCACGTTATGGATAGACCAGAACAAGTCATTATTCTGCGCCTCAGAACAGGGCACAATATATTACGCAACCACATGTATACAAAATTCAAGATTGGTGAAACAGCCATGTGTACATGTGGATTGGCGTCACAGACAGCAGAGCACATACTCCAAGACTGCCCAAAATATAACATATCTAGGCAAACCTTCTGGCCTAGAGAGACGACAGTGGAAGATAAACTCTATGGACCGCTGTGTGAACTGAAAAAGACAGTTCAATTCATACAAGAGACAGCACTGCAGTTATAGACATATTTCAAGCGAACGAAAGAAGAAGAAGAAGATAAAGAAATTCAAGAACAATACAGAGTGACTGTGAAAAATAGGTACAATGCAATAGCTAAAATACAGAGTATAGATGAACAATGGGAAATGTTAAGAGACTCCATTCATCAAACTAGCAAAGAAATATTACCGGAGAGAAGCCAAAAAGCTAAGAAAAAATGGATGAATGAAGAAATCTTAAGGATGATGGACAAAAGGAAACAGAATAAAAATGACAAACAAGAGTATGCTAAGATAAATAAAGAAATAAGAGATAAATGTGTGAAGGCAAAAGAAAGTTGGTTAAACGAGCAATGCAGAAAAATTTAATTAAATTCCATTAAAGATCAAAAAAGTATGCACAGACAAATCAGCGAGCTCACAGGAAGAAAAATAAGAATAAATACAGGGTGTTTGAAATCAAAAACAGGACAGATTTTATTGGAGGAAGGTGCTATAATGAAGAGGTGGAATGAGTATATAAGAGAATTATATAATGGAGAAAGGGAAGAATTAACAGAAGAAAGTAACTTAGAAGGCCCACCTATTCTAAAAGAAGAAGTTGCTGACGCTATGAAACATATGAAGAAAGGAAAAACAGCTGGGGCAGATGAAATCACAGTAGAAGAATTAGAAGTATTGGGAGAATTTGGGGTAGATATATTAACCAAAATTAAACAGTACCAAGAGGAGCCCGTAAACAATATAAACCCTACTGGAGTAATGAACTGGAACAGTTGCATAAGGATGTGGAAGTATGTAGAAAGCAAGCAGAGGCCACACCCAGCCAAGAGCACCACAATAAATTCCAGCATGCAAAAGCCAAATTTCAAAGGGCCAAGCTGCAGGCTAGACGGAAAAGCTGGCAGGAAAAAACAGAGTCTCTGAACTTTGAAAGAGACACAAGGAAATTGTGGAAGCTAATAAAACAACTTAACGATGAGGGCACAGGGAGAAACTCAAAAATTGCACTACATAAAGATGGAAACATCTTAACAAGAAAGCAAGCAGCTGACCATTTTGCGGACTCATTCGCACAAGATAGCAATATCAAAATCAGTCCAGAGAAACAACAAGAGATTCAAGAGAAACGGCAACATACAGGACAGAAGGAAATAGTACATGAGGTTCTGGAGGCACCCATCACAATCAGCGAACTGGAGCTAGCCAAAGTCACCAGGAGCTGATGGTATCTCCAATGAAATTATCAGGAACCTAGGAACAGAGGCCAAAGCAAAGCTGTTGCAGATCTTCAATAACAGTTGGACCTTAGGCAGTGTTCCACAAGCCTGGAGAGAAGCAATCATGATACCCCTCCTAAAATCAGGGAAAGATAGTTCCATTGCCTCTAGCTACAGACCAATTAGCCTCACCAGCTGTCTCTGCAAAACACTGGAGCGCATCATCAATCACAGACTGCAGTGGTACATTGAAAGTAAAAACATCCTTGTGCCACAGCAGGCTGGCTTTAGGCAGTGCTACTCTACGGAAGATCAGACAACCTACCTCTCTCAAGAAATTGAGGATGCATTCCAAGAGAAGAAGCTGGTGCTTGCGGCATGGATAGATTTGAAGAAAGCCTTTGACAAAGTCTGGAAAGAAGGTCTGATGAATAAACTGAGAAACTGCAAAGTCAATGGAAAAATGTACAAATGGGTGAAAGCATACTTGCACAACAGAAGAGCCCGAGTACAGATAGACGGACTAAAGAGCAAGAAAGTACTACTGCGTCACGGAGTTCCCCAGGGCGGAGTATTGTCCCCCACACTCTTTCTAATCTTCATCAATGATCTCGTTGCTAATCTACCGCATGGAATTAAAGCCGCAATGTATGCCGATGACCTGGTTCTATGGAGCACCAATGAACATGCATCAGTGGCCACCAGACTACTACAAAGAGCTGTAGATACATTTGTTGCATGGGCAAATAGATGGTGTGTCAGCATAAACACTGACAAGTGCAGCACCACCCTATTTACCCTCTCTCCAAAACAAAAGGCAGGGACCATCCAGATAAATGGAACACCCCTACGAGAAGATAAAGAACCAACATACCTTGGAGTAACATTTGATGGCAGGCTGACATGGAGAAAGCACATCAACAAAGCAGCAGCAAAAGCCAGAAGGAAAATAGCCATCCTGAGAAAGCTAAGTGGAACCACATGGGGAGCCAGTGGGAAAATACTTAGCAAAGTTTATCAACAGAGCATACGACCACACCTGGAATATGGGTCAACTGCATGGTGTTCGGCAGCAAAAACCACACTACAAGAGCTGGACAAAGTGCAAAATCAAGCACTTAGAGTCACCACAGGAGGGATGAGATCAACCCCTATAGTGGAAATGGAGAAGATGGGGAGGACACAAGCACTGAGTGAGCGCAGAGATACGAAAATGCTAATACAAGCAGAAAAGTTCCTCAGCTTGCCAGGCCACCCTATGAAGAACAGATTTGAAAACCTAGCTATGGGGCGGTTGAAAAGAAGTAGTTTTATCCACCAGGCCAAACGACTCTGCAGAGAAACCACCGATCTGCCCACAGTTGGTATCCCCCTAACAACTATTCCAGAGCGAACTCCATGGAAAGATGAGCATAGACTATCATTACAAATCCAGACAAAAGTGAGAGGAATATTTGACAAGGAAGATCAGAACAGTGTGCAGCGCAGAACAGCCACTCTCAGCTTCCTTGATGAAGAATACCCACAGGACCTCTGGATCCGAGTCTACACAGATGGGTCAGCACAAAATGCTGTTCGAAATGGAGGAGCGGGAGTGTACATAGAATACCCAAATAATACCAGGGACACAGCTAGAGTACTGACAGGAAAGTACTGCCATAACTACGATGCTGAAATTGAGGCAATCAAGATAGCAACAGAGAAATTACTAAATACCAGCAATGGTACACAACCTGTGGTGCTATTGACAGATGCAAAATCAGTACTCGAGGCGCTCCTGTCTGGGAAATTGCCAGTACTAAGGACACTACTTTCTGAACTTAGCAGTCAGCATAAGGTCACCATACAGTGGATACCATCCCACTGTGGAGTACCCGGGAACGACAGAGCTGATCAATTGGCTAAGGAAGGAGCCAAAGAAGAACAGCCTGATGTGCCTGTAACATACCACCAAAAGAAAAGAATGATCAAATCAGTCAGAAAGCCACCAAAACCTGCTCAAGATGACTACCACGTTATGGATAGACCAGAACAAGTCATTATTCTGCGCCTCAGAACAGGGCACAATATATTACGCAACCACATGTATACAAAATTCAAGATTGGTGAAACAGCCATGTGTACATGTGGATTGGCGTCACAGACAGCAGAGCACATACTCCAAGACTGCCCAAAATATAACATATCTAGGCAAACCTTCTGGCCTAGAGAGACGACAGTGGAAGATAAACTCTATGGACCGCTGTGTGAACTGAAAAAGACAGTTCAATTCATACAAGAGACAGCACTGCAGTTATAGACATATTTCAAGCGAACGAAAGAAGAAGAAGAAGATAAAGAAATTCAAGAACAATACAGAGTGACTGTGAAAAATAGGTACAATGCAATAGCTAAAATACAGAGTATAGATGAACAATGGGAAATGTTAAGAGACTCCATTCATCAAACTAGCAAAGAAATATTACCGGAGAGAAGCCAAAAAGCTAAGAAAAAATGGATGAATGAAGAAATCTTAAGGATGATGGACAAAAGGAAACAGAATAAAAATGACAAACAAGAGTATGCTAAGATAAATAAAGAAATAAGAGATAAATGTGTGAAGGCAAAAGAAAGTTGGTTAAACGAGCAATGCAGAAAAATTTAATTAAATTCCATTAAAGATCAAAAAAGTATGCACAGACAAATCAGCGAGCTCACAGGAAGAAAAATAAGAATAAATACAGGGTGTTTGAAATCAAAAACAGGACAGATTTTATTGGAGGAAGGTGCTATAATGAAGAGGTGGAATGAGTATATAAGAGAATTATATAATGGAGAAAGGGAAGAATTAACAGAAGAAAGTAACTTAGAAGGCCCACCTATTCTAAAAGAAGAAGTTGCTGACGCTATGAAACATATGAAGAAAGGAAAAACAGCTGGGGCAGATGAAATCACAGTAGAAGAATTAGAAGTATTGGGAGAATTTGGGGTAGATATATTAACCAAAATGCTGAATGATATTTACAACAGTGGATATTTACCGAGCGATATGCTGAAATCTATATTTATAGCAATACCAAAGAGACCAGGAGCACTTGAATGCGAAGATTTTCATACAATTAACCTCATAAACCATGTCACTAAGCTTCTACTCAGAATTATAATGAGAAGAATAAGAAAGAAAATAAAAATGGAAATTAGTGAAGAACAGTATGGTTTTATGGAAGGAAAGGGTACAAACAATGCAATATATATATTACGAACACTAATAGAAAGATCAATAGAGAAACAGAGAGACATATATTTATGCTTCATAGATTATACTAAGGCATTTGATAAAGTAAAACATGATGAGCTGATTAAAATGTTGGAAGATATCAACATTGATGGGAAAGATTTAAGAATAATAAAGAATATATACTGGAACCAAGTAGCAGCAATTAAAATGGGAAATAAAGAGGGTAGTTACAAACAGATAAAACTAGGAGTACGACAGGGGTGTGTCTTGTCACCCGATCTCTTCTCCCTGTATAGCGAAGTAATAATGAGAGAGATCAAAGAGAAGCCAGGAATACTAATCGGAGGATACAATATAAACAATATACGCTATGCAGATGACACAGTATTGGTAGCGGATAATGCAACAGACCTACAACAATTGTTGGACAGTGTAGTAACAGAGAGTGCACAGAAAGGACTGTCCTTGAATATCAAGAAAACAGTAACAATGGTGATATCAAAGAAAATGGGGACACAACAAAATGTGACATAGAAATAGAAGGGGAAATTCTCAACCAAGTGGATAATTTTAAATACCTAGGGGCACTTATAACATCAGATGGAAGATGTACAAAAGAGATTAAGAGCAGAATAGGGCAGGAAAAGACAGCATTTCAGAAAATGAAGAGTATCTTATGCAATAAGTCGCTATCAATGAATGTAAGAAAGAGAGTACTAAAATGCTATATAGAACCAGTTTTGCTGTATGGCAGCGAATCTTGGAATGTAAATGAACAAATTAGGAAGAACTTAGAAGCAACAGAGATGTGGTTTTTAAGACGAATGTTGCAAATTCCTTGGACTGCCAGAGTAACTAACAACGATTGCCTGAAAGAGGCTAATGAAACTAGAACACTATATACAACAATAAGAAAGAGACAAACATCTTTCTTTGGTCATGTGATGAGAAGAGAGGCATTAGAGAACATCGTGACAACTGGAAAGATCGAGGGGAAGAGAGGCAGAGGCAGACCAAGAGAAATGATGCTGGACGGACTGAGACGGTGGCATGGTGGAATATCATCAGCAGAGTTGATCCAGAACACCAAAGACCGAGATCTGTGGAGAGCCATGAACGCCTACGCCAGCCGGCACGGCACTTGATGATGATGATGATTTGGCGTAAGATAAATATCTGATCAATTGTTGATCTGTTTTGTCTAAAACCCGCCAGGTAGTCACCTAATATGTATTCTGAATATGGTTTTAGTCTATTTAGTAATACTGCGGATAGTATCTTATAGCTTATGGACAGTAGTGATATTCCTCTATAATTTTCACACTGGAACTTGTCTCCTTTCTTAAAGATAAGTATCAATAATGACTCTTTCCAGTCATGGGGTAATTCTTCAGTCCTCCAGATTTTTATAATTAGTTCGTATAGCTTTAGAGTAATGCAAGGCCACCCGCCTTTATAAATTCAGCAGCAATTCCATCAGCCCCAGTTGCCTTATTGTTTTTAAGTCATATGATTACATATAGGATTTCTTCAAATGCAGGTTCTTCAATTTGTGGTTCACACGTTAGAACCTCTTCCTGTGGGAAAGTGTTACTTGGAGCTTCACACTTTAGTAATTCAACAAAGTAGCAAACTAGTACGTTAGAAATAAATGATAACTAACTAATGCTGCTAAGAATGTAAGTGATAATGACTTAGGTTCTATCCCTGGGCGACAAAATGTGGGACCCTCAGCGACATGCTAGGAAATTAAACCACTTCCACACAGTCTGCCTTAGGAAGTTACTGAAGATTAAATGGCAAGACAAGATCTCAGACACTGAAGTGCTAGAAAGAGTGTCCATGCCCAGTATCCACACTCTACTAATGAAGAATCAGACTCGCATGCCAGATCACAGGCTCCCTAAACGAATTTTTTATGGCAAGTTGCGTTGTGGTAAATGCTGCCAAGGCGGCCAGAGGAAACGCTTTAAAGACACTGAAAATCTCACTGAATGCTTTTGGAATTCATCATGACACCTGGGAGACTGCAGCCCGAGACCGAAATTCGTGGCGTGCATCATTACGCAAGGGTGCAGTCACTTGTGAGGCAACCAGGACTTGCAAGAGCTGTGAAGAAAAGACAGAACAGAAAAACCACTGCAGAAAATCCTCCTCCAGAAACGTCAAGCATTCTTTGTCCACATTGTCAAAGAACATTTCGAGCCAAAATAGGCCTTATCAGCCATCTTAGAACTCACGGCTCCATACTTTCAACCCCACTGGATGAAATGAATGGTCATCATCATTCTTGATAGACAAACAACATCCCTGGGCAATACTGGAATAATACCAGATTAACTGATTTGAAATAGGTTCGTTTCCTTGCGAGCAAATCAAAGTTTTCTAGGGTTTACTCCCGGATTCTATCACGAACAGACCAATATGTCGTCAATTTGGCTGGAGTTAGATCCCGGGTCTTAGTCAGATATGACTGAGCTACCGTATAGCAGTAGTCGGTACTACCTGCTTTCTGTTAGCGCCAAACGTTGGGCGGCGCTTACCATACCCGACACCCCACATTGTGCCAATGGCTTCGGGTGGAAGAGCGCTTACCCTGGTGCGAGGAAATGCAACCTAAAGACAAAATGTCATGGCAGGGCAGACCAGGCCCTAAGCCTTGGTTGGCGGCTGGTCTAGGATCGAAGCTCCGACAGGCGGACAGTTAAAGCATTGCTTTGCTGATCCGGTAGCTTCTGCAGCTTGTCTTGTTCCAGATGTAGAGCTGTTACCTTTTCTCTGGAGTGAACTAGGCAGGCCGAAAGAGTGATCATGCTGCATGGGCAACACATGATCTCTATATTTTAGCCCAGGCTTTGTGCTATGGAGGCCATGGGTAAAAGTTATTATGCCTTTTTGAAGCACAAACTATCGTCTGTCAAGAAGGCAAGATGCCAATGAGATCCCGTGTGGGCAACCACTCAGTCAGAAGTCATTTTCTCCTACTGGTGTTTAATTCTGGGTGCAGTTTGAGATCCCTTAACTCTGTCTGAAGGGACTAATTACCACCCCATATCCCAGAGAGAAAAGGCAGGACAAATGTCTGTTATGCTGATTGAAGACACCGTCCATGGGTAGAAAACAACCAAGAAGTGTCTTGTTGAAGAAAAAAATATAGATTTTGCTGTTCTTGGTATCATCAGAAGTAAGAAAGGAGGAGTTAAGATATGTAGACTAATCTGGTTACTTATGGGCTGCATAGGCAAGGTCCTCCCTGACATAAATTTACTTCTGGAATATATCTGTGAACCCCCACTAAATGTTCTATCAATGTGTGCACTCGATTACACTACACAAACATTTATCAACATTTAGAATTTATACGGACAAACTGGGTTTAAAATACAAAAACTGTGTTTATTATTGCTATTCTTGAAGATAATATGATGATGATGATTATAATATCGTATACATAACTCATCTGGCTAAGAGGGCACATAGGTCATGCTTCCCCCGGTGAGACAGTTCACTGTCAGCTTGAATGAGTCAAAACTGGTCCCTTCACTAGGCTCAGTCACTCCCTGATATGAGTCATTGACTGTCCATGGCTCCTAAGAGAGCTGGAATGAAACACACGGAAATGGGTAGTATCTACGTCTACACATCTCAAACACATATGGATATACCTTCATATAAACATACATTCATGTCATAATATACATTCATGTTAAATCAACATGTATCAATTCTAACTAAATATGGGGCTGGTGGATAGAGATATTCATAAAACCATTTAGAACATCTATAGCTCAATACATATACATATTCACCTCCACTTATGTAATGGAGTGTTTCCCATATTAGTTCACCTCGCTTCCTCTCTCCCTTTCTAATTCATTCATTCTGTCTTGTCGGAAGGGCTTCGGTCACACATTCTTCCTGTCGAACATTAAAATGCCTTCCCTGCACTTGTCTTAAGTGTCCTCATGCAGACATCATGCAGTCAAGGTGAACAGGTGACATTTCTCCCTCCAAGTGGTTTTACCCCAATCTTGGTAGGCATTCAAAGTGTTGATCCAAATAATCAACATTAATTTGGACGCTATCAAGAGACTGGTTGCTCTTAGGAATTTCTCCTAAGTAGTCAGGCTACCCAATGTGTTAACCTCATACATGATGAATCTAAATGTATCTCCTGTACATGAATAGGCCACACACTCATGTGGCTTGGATGATGTTGGATTTCTCCAAATTATCCCATACAACAAATCAGACAACCAAGTAACGAATGAAAGAAGAAGAAAACCAAAGTTCACAGTGGAATAGTAAAGGTTAGAACTGGAGCAGTGAGTACAAAGAAAATCAACATGCTTGAAGTTTGGAAGAGAAGAAATGCGAAACAGAAACTTAAACAGCCGGCCATAAGATAGCAGACAAACGGATCAAATAATATGTTTGTTTTACCTGAGTTTAGCTTGGAAATTCTGCCACCAGACTTCGTATTGAAGTAACAAAATGAGAGGTTAATCTCTCACCAGAAATTAAAATTCCGGCTTCCCTTGTATGCTATTGTGAATGCATCTGAAGTCTTGTTGGCTATGCTCATGGTTTTATTCTGTTTGTTCCTGACGTGGTTTTCGTCTTCCTGCTCCCAGTTTCCACGCGGGCTAATTACTATGTCCCGTATTCGCTAACTCCACCTATTTCCCACATTGGAAAGGTTACTGGGACTTGTGAAGTCCCAAATTCTTTTCACACCTCCTCTCCTTTCTTCGTGGGCTGATTTCATCTGTCAATCAAATTGACCGACGCTCCGCCACATGTCTGAAACAATGAAACATGCTTCGGCAATGCAATGGACGTTGTGCCATAAATACATTCCAATCTGCTGTTAACACAAGCCTTCTTTATCTCCCTAAACTGCCGTTGCTGCTTCACACTTTAAGTCCGGCTGAATGTAAGGTGTTAGGCATCTGGTCCTAATTGCTCCCTTGTGGTGGCAACTACAGACATCCCAGCTCCGCAAAGTCTGAATTTTAGGTAGGTATTAGGCCTGCATTAAATTGCCATATTAAGATCACACGGGCTTTTCCCCTAAGTGGCTCGACTATACCTAGACGTTACGTTTGATCAAGACATCAAAGTGAAGATTCTTCAGATGTAGAATTATTGAAATGATGTCTAGCCCACGTGTGGTCAAAATGTATTTTTCAATTGTTTACAATCCTGATTAGATTGTCCTTGTTCCTTTACTGTGAAAAGAGCGATACATTCGGGGTTGCTATGGCCCCTCGTCACATACAGATGAACCGCTGTCGAAGCATAAGTTTGCTAGCGAAAGAATTTGATGTGTCAATTGGGACAATTCAAAAGGTCATTCGTAAGAAACTGCAAGATCGGAAGGTGTGTTCACAGTGGGTACCACGGATGTTGACCAACTACCAAAAAGAGGAACGCATAGGATGGTGTTTGAACCACTTGCTGCATCACAGAGTGGAGGGTGATGCATTTCTCTTCCGCATAGTGGCAGGCGATAAATCATGGTGTCACCACTTTGAGTCGAGCAGCAAAAGAGAGAGAGCATGCAATGGAAGCATGCTGGATCACCAAAAGCCAAATAATTCAAGTTACAGGTTTCCGCTGAGCGCATTTTGACCATGAAGGGCTATTGTTGGCCGACTTTAAAGAACCTGGTGTCAACATTAATTCTACCCACTACTTGCAAACACTAGACAGGCTGCAAAATGTCATCAAGAATAAACGACCCGGCAGGCTTTATCATGATCTGATTTTGTTGCATGATAATGCTCTCCGTATGTCGCAAAGATTGTGCAGGAAGCATTAGCAAGGAAGAAGTGGGAAATTAAGCAACATCCAGCCTATAGTCCTGATTTGTCACCATGTGATTTTCATTTGTTCAGACCTCTAAAAAAAAGCTCTCAAGGGGCAACGATTTGACACAGATGCAGACGTAATGAACGCAGTAAACACTTGGTTCAGTGAGCAACCACAATCCTTTTTTTGCGGACGGTATTTGCCACCTACCTAAGCAATGGGACGCTTGCATGAATGCCTACGGCGACTTCTTCTGACCAACCCATGGTGCATAATTCATTCAAAATGAATGCTTTGTTCAATTCTACCACATCTGTTAATGCTTTTGTAATAAAGCCATTGGAACAGGTTTCAAATGAACTTCCCTAATATATTCACTATATAGGGAAACAAGATCTGGAGACATTACGCATCCCTATCGCACGCCTCTCTTGATAGGCAGTTATTAGCTACTTCATTATCAATTTTTATGGCAGCTTCTCGTTTCCAGTATATGTTTGTTTTACAAGTCCACAGTCTTTCCCATAAATTTGTAGATTTGCAAGCATCTTTATCAGTTCTAAATGTCTTATTTTCTAAAAAAAAAACTTTAGCAGATAATGCAAAGATAAAGAAACCACATAAATTAAACATGTGAGATTAAAGCGGTCAATATAGAAGCACGTACCACCACAACGGCAGGATACTAATATGTTTAAGCAAGTAGCATATCCTCCTTTTCTTACAGTCCATGCCATGTGGAGTTGGTGATATGTCTGCCCACAGCCTTCTGTCTCATGTTCTGCAAATCATTTCTCTGCTTCTTCTTTTCCACTCTCCACTTTGTGTATCCCTAATGGGCCCAAAGATCCGTCTTAAGACTTTGTTCTCAAAGGTTTGTAACAAGGCTTCGTCTCCTTTAGTTGTACTCCAGGTTTCAGAGCCATACAGCACAACTGGTCTAATCAGTGTTTTGTATATTGTGATCTTGGTGTTACGAGATAGCGCTTTGATTTTAGCAGATGTTGTAGTGCATAGTATATCTTATTTCCAGAGTTGATTCCTTGTATTTATTCCCTTATTATGTTGGAGCAGTTGAAGATTGTACCCAGGTATTTGTGTTTCCGTTCTTTTAATGGTCATATTATCTATTTGTATGTGGCCAGAGATTTTAGCCGTTCCTTCTCTTGAAATTACCATATATTCTGTCTTATTTGGTTAATAACCAGCCCCATTTGTTGAGCTTTTTCCTTTAAGTGAGTCAATATTTCCAATGTCTTTTGTTCATTTTCCCCTATAATATATATATATATATATATATATATATATATATATATATATATATATATATATATATATATATAGTGAGGTAACTACTTTGAATATATCTTTATTACTCTTTTTATTCATTAACGATATTCTCATCACTCTTCTAAAAAACCACATATCTGTGCTTCGACAGAATTCTTTACATAGTCTGCCAATTGTCCATGATTCACTTACATACATCAGGACTGGCTTGATAAAGCTTTCAAAAATTCATTTTGTTACCTCGATCGGCAAATATATATTTCAGAAAATATTCTTCATCTTGTGTAACGCTGCCTTGGCTTGGGGGTATTCTGAAATTAACTTTTAAAATAAATCTGTAGAATATTTACAATTCTAGATATCCCCATTTTGGAATGTTGAGTTACATTGTAAAACTAAAAGTTTCTGGTAACAATGTTGTAAATATACTCACCACCGCTGAATGAGTCATGATCTATGACTTTACAATATTTTACATTTTGGGAGAACTGTTAGTCTATTCAGCAGTAATTAAATCAGCTTTATGTAAACCATGTTTTGAGACCATTCATATCCTCAAAACTATATACTCAAAACACAGAGGAATAATTTATTTCAATGTATGTGAATAGGCCAGAGGAGGGCAGAAGTGGTGATGTGGTTTATAGGTACAGCTTCCCCTTCTCACTTGAGATGACCAGGTATAAATCATGCTGTACATTTTTACAACACTAGGAACTCATGGACGCTAAACTCTATCCTGGTGCTTTGGTACTGGGTCAGGAGACAAATCTTGAAACCAACTTTTCAGGGCTCAAATGATTTGAAAGCCAATACATCAGACTATAAGAGTTAAAACTCAGTCTTTAGAGGATTCCCCAGCCCACCAACAGTATATGGCCAGAAAACTGTTAGTATGTGATATTAATGGAATCGTGAAAGATGTAAACAATTTGCAGCAGGAAGTTGAAAGTTATTCCCAACAAAAAGCCTAGGTTCAAGCACTTACCAAGCTGTTGACAATAATTACTGCTGCAAATGATGCCACTGCATAACAAATGAGAAGATCTTTAGCCTGTTAATGTAGAAGACAAATATAAATATAGTCAGTCATTAAACATACACATCAAAGTTTCCTGATGTTGAAAGTTGGGGAAACATTTTATCATGAACATGTGTACAATTTCCATTTTTACTTTTATTAACCATTACCATCACTAATTAACTTTAAGTGTATTTATCTGTAGCAGTTAGTTTATAGCAATGTTCACTTTCTGCAGCTCTGATTTCAGATGTAAAGAAAGTCAAGGTTGTCCAACAGTAGATACTGCTGTTAGGACGTGAAATGTTGGGCCTTCATGTATTCTAGGCCATGGCATATGAGGTGGGGTGGCCAGTTCCCTTTCTCATGACTTGTTCTTCCCAGACAGCTCCCAGAAAATGTTAGTCATTTGTGGATGGCTCTTCCTACTAGAGAGATGTCTTTACTTTCCTTTCATATGGAGTGTTGTCCAATGTACAGATCAGACGAGACATAATAAAATATCGCCATATCATGTGACTTTATCTCCAAAAGATCAAATGACTAATGCAACAGTTAGCAGTTGGTGAAACCTCACTTCAAGAGGCAGAATCATACTCCTATTTAAGTAGCAATGTAGACATAGGGTGGTCAGATAAGTGATATCAAAATAAGAATACAGAAGGTTTTTATAGCACTAGGAAATTTGTGAAAGTCAAAAGAAATTAAACTTAGTATCAAACTTATAATATTTAGTTCTAACTTTAAATCAGTACTACTTGTATTGATCACAAACGTGGAGAATAATGAAAGTGATTACAAATAAACTACAAATATTCACTAATTTGTGCTTGCATAAAATATAAAGAATAAAATGGAATTACAAATGTGGAGTTCATGAAGAGAACTAGAAATATACCAGTAACCAAGAGGTGAATAAAAGATGCTGCCACCGGATAGGACATACACTGAGAAAAACTGAGAATAGTATAACTAAAAAGTCCTTTGTCTGGAATCCACAAGGGCAAAAGAAATAGAGGAAGACATAAAAACACACAGACAAGAGCAGTAGAAATAGAAATGAATTAGATGGGGAGCACATGGATAGAGCTACATAGGGTAGCTTAGGGTAGGAGAGCTTGGAGTGAGTTGGTCGAAGGCCTATGCCTCAATAAGGGATAACGTCAAGTGGATGACTGTTCTGTTCATGATGTGCATTTTCAGTATGTAGCAAGCTAATAGCCAGAATGCACAGTTAATGTACATTTATCAAATGAAGTGAAAATAAATACTAATAACTTTGGAAAAACTACCACAAGGATAGGTAAGTATGAATAATGCTTATAACATCTCTGACGAAGATATTCTAAAGGATGTTCTAGATATTCAATATTTTCCAATGTGTGGAACGGCCTGGCACTGGCAAAAATTGTACAATACATTAATGGTGCAGTAAGAGGAAAGAAAACACAAATGGATTTCTTCTGCTTCTTCTTCTTTCTTTCGCTTGAAATAATTCTATAACTGCAATGTTATCTCTTGTATGAATTTAACTGTCTTTTTTAGTTCACACAGCAGTCCATGGAGTTTATCTTCCACTGTCGTCTCTCTAGGTCAGAGGGTTTGCATAGATATGTTATATTTTGGGCAGTCTTGGAGTATCTGCTTTGCTGTCTGCGACGCCAATCCACATGTGCACATGGCTGTTTCACCAATCTTTAATTTTGTATACATGTGGTTGCGTAATCTATTGTGTCCTGTTCTGAGGCGCAGAATAATGACTTTTTCTGGTCTGTCCATAACGTGTAGTCATCTTGAGCAGGTTTTGGTGGCTTTCTGACTGATTTGATCATTCTTTTCTTTTAGTGTTTTGTAACGGGCACATCAGGCTGTTCGTCTCTTGCTCCTTCCTTAGCCAATTGATCAGCTCTGTCGTTTCCGGGTACTCCACAGTGGGATGGTATCCACTGTATGGTGACCTTATGCTGACTGCTAAGTTTAGAAAGTAGTGTCCTTAGTACTGGCAATTTCCCAGACAGGAGCGCCTCGAGTACTGATTTTGCATCTGACAATAGCACCACAGGTTGTGTACCATTGCTGGTATTTAGTAATTTATCTGTTGCTATCTTGATTGCCTCAATTTCAGCATCATAGTTATGGCAGTACTTTCCTGTCGGTACTCTGGCTGTATCCCTAGTATTATTTGGGTATTCTATGTACACTCCCACTTCTCCATTTCGAACAGCATTTTGTGCTGACCCATCTGTGTAGACTCGTATCTAGAGGTACTGTAGGCATTCTTCATCAAGGAAGCTGAGAGTGGCTGTTCTGCGCTGCACACTGTTCTGTTCTTCCTTGTCAAATATTCCTCTCACTTTTGTCTGGATTTGTAATGATAGTCTATGTTCATCTTTCCATGGAGTTCGCTCTGGAATAGTTGTTAGGGGGATACCAACTGTGGGCAGATCGGTGGTTTCTCTGCAGAGTCGTTTAGCCTGGTGGATAAAACTACTTCTTTTCAACTGTCCCATAGCTAGGTTTTTAAATCTGTTCTTCATAGGGTGGACTGGCAAGCTTTTCTGCTTGTATTAGCATTTTTGTATCTCTGCGCTCTCTCAGTGCTTGTGTCCTCCCTATCTTCTCCATTTCCACTATAGGGGTTCTTCTTCTTCTGCGTTCATCCGGAGTTTTTTTTTCCGGATGTGATTGCGTTGTGCCTGTTTACAGCAGAGCTGCGTTCTTGTGCCGTTAGGCCAACACATCCGACTTCTGCGGGCATTTGTTGACCGGGTTAACCTTCCCGGGGGTTTCTTACGACGTTTGACTCTCACTGTTGTGGTGTTATCTCCCATCCTAGCTGGCCCATATAGAACAGCCAAAGACATCCTGGTCAGCCCTCAAGGGAAGGCAGGGGCAGACCATGGGCATTTCCCCCCCCCCCCCCCCCATCCAAGGAGGCTTCCATAATTGCAGAGCCGACACACAGCGCTCTGGTACTGGGCACACCCAAGGAATCGTCACGTCCTGCACATGGCTGCTTAGCCTCACTTCCGTATATTGGGCCTTCCGCTCACCATAGGCTGTTCTTCCGGAAACCAGAAGAATGCAGTATGCAGATGACATCCACACAGTGAGCTTTCGATTCGGACTTTCCGCGTAATGGATTTGCTATCCAAGCAACATTCCATTTCGTGCCACTAGGACACTTTTTCCACCTTTTATGAAGCCCACACAGTGAGCTTTTGATTCGGACTTTCCACGTAATGGATTTGCTATCCAAGCAATATTCCATTTCATGCCTCTGGGAGGCTTTTGTAACCGACATACCTGTGGTATGAAGTGTGGCAGTCTGAATACTTCTTCATGCACCTTTAAATGTCAACCTGTATGTAGTTAAAGTAAGCTGCGGTCAACTTGAGCTTGTTGATATCTCCATAGAGCTTGTCCTCAAATGAAGCAGGTGTGGGCCAAAATATCTTTCTCTGTTCTGCATATATTGGGCAATCCTGCAGCAAATGTTTTGCTGTCATTTTTCCAATTCGACAATTACATTCATCGGTATCTCCTATCTTTAGTTTATTGAACAAGTGGTATTTCAGCCTGTTATGTCCTGTGCGGAGTCTGAAGATTGCTACTTGTTCTCTTCGGTCGAGTTTGTAATATGCATCATCCTTTTGGTGGCCTGGATGCTCTGATTCCCATTTGGTTCTATAAGTGATTTTTATCAACCTCTTTGCCTCATTATAGGTTATGTCTATGTCAGGCTGTGGTAGTCGTCCGCCCTCTTTTGCCAGTCTGTCAGCCTCTTCATTTCCAGGTATACTGCAATGTGATGGGATCCACTGTATTACAACTTTTTTGGATTTCTGGCATAAACCATGGAGTGCTGCTCTTAGGTCAGCTATTTCTGTGCTGTTATTGCTCTTCAGTATTGAGAGAGCTGACTTTGCATCTGTGAAGATAGCTATTTGCGTCTCTTTATTTTCCTCCATCAAGAGCATTTCTGCTGCAATTTTCAGAGCCTCTACCTCCGCTTTGAAGTTACTTTAAAACTTTCCAGTTGCCACTGAATTTGTTTTTTTCACTCGATTTTTTAAATTTAGGAGAATTCCTCATCCTCCATTCTCTACTGAATTTTTGGCTGATCCATCTGTATATGCATGGGTCCAATTGCTGCTTGGGTAATGTTATTTTATGTAGTTTAGGGTTATTTCTCTTCTTTCGGTTTCATGCTAAGTGTTCTTTTTCTCAATACCAGGAATGTTTTCTATCATCTCAGGCAGTTGCTGCTGTCTCCAAGCTGGGAACTTGTCTGCATTGTAAATGGATTTGACTGTTGATATGTTAAGTATGGGATCTGCCCTAATCTTTCGTTTTGCAGTTTTTACAAAGTTGCTACGCTTTAGTCTTCCCTTTCCAAAACCACTAAACCTTTTATACATAGGGTGGTCTGTCAATCTTCTAAATTTTTCTGCTTGTTGCTGGGCTCTGCTATCTCTTCTATCCTGCATTGGTTGTAAACAAGTGATCTTTTCTAGTTCATTAATAAGCGTTGTCTTCAGGCTTCCAGTTATGATTCGCATTCCTTGATTTTGGACTCTAGTTATTTTATTAAAGTTTGACTTAGCTGCTGTTGCCCAAGCTGCAATGCCATATTCCAGTACTGGCCTCACCCGTCCAGTATATAACTTCTTGAGAACTTTCTCATCTGCTCCCCACGTTGTACCAGCAAGCTTTTTCATGATTGCCATTCTTTGCCTTGCTCTTATTCGATTTTTCTCAACCTGTGTTTTCCATGTCAGGCGACGATCAAAGGTGACTCCTAGATAGTTTGGATTTTCTTCATGGCGCAATATTTTTCCATTCAATACCAGCTTAGGTTGCTGAGTTTTATTGAGAGGGAGAACACTGTGCATGTTGTTTTCTCCTCACTTATCTTCACAAGCCATGATTTTGACCAGTCCTCTAGCGCTAATAGGGCTTGCTGTATTCTGCTGTTAGCTGTACTAATATATTCTTCAGATGTCCATATGGCTAGGTCATCTGCAAAGGATGATGTGTGTACTCTGGTTGGAAAATTTTCCGTGATGTCGTGTATATATGCTAGGAATAATGTTGGTGAAAGAACTCCTCCTTGGGGGACACCTTGCTCCAACAGCATCATTTTGCTGGTTTGTCCTTGTACTTTTGTCCTGGCAGTTCTGTTCTCAAGGTAGTGGCTGATCCATTTGTACATTTTCCCACAAACATGCATTTTTTGCAGTTTTACTTTTAGTCCTTCCTTCCATACTTTATCAAATGCTTTTTCTAAATCTATCCAGGCCGCTAGTGTGTGCTTTTTCTCTTGGAAGGCATCCTCTATTTCCTGAGCTATATAGGTTATTTGATCTTCAGTGGATCTGTACTTTCTGAATCCTGCTTGGTGTGGTGTTAAGAGTTGGGTTTCTTCCAGATGCCATGTTAGCCTGCCATTGATAATGCGTTCCATTAATTTTCCTACACAGCTAAGTAGACTGATAGGTCGATAGCCATTTGGTTCTTCCAGGTCTTTTCCTTTCTTTGGGACTGGTATTAGTATAGCTTCCTTCCATGCCTGTGGGACTATTCCCCTCTTCCAGCTGTAATTTAGGACTGCTAGTAGTTTCTTTTTTGCCTTAGTGCCTAGTCCTATTAGCATTTCATTTGTGATTCCATCCTTTCCTGGTGATTTCTTCTTTTTTAGGGTATTCATTGCCCATTCCCTTTCTTCCATTGTTAGATTTGCCATCATATATTCTGCTGCTGTCTCTGTATTACTATGATGTATCTGTTTATCTTTGATTGCTTTCTTCTGTTCGGTTGTAATATCAATGTGGTTTGCACTGGCATAGTGTTCCATTAGTGCATTTGCAGCCTTTTTTCCTGTAAGCAAGACATTTCCTTGTTTAATTGTTATTTGTTTGTTTCTAGGTCCTTCATTGTTCATGGCTTTCACTAGTTTCCATAGTTTGTTTCCATCCCTGTCAAAATTCAAGTTTTCTGTTCTTTCCCTCCAACAATCTCTTGTTGTTTGATTTACTGTTCTTTTATATTTTGCTGAGATGGCTTTGAGAGAGATGTTCGCTTCAGTTGTTTGTTCTCTCTCTCTGCGGTCTTCCTGGCATCTTCAACTTTGTCCTCCAAAATTTGTAGTTCTTCGGTCCAGTATGGTTGTAATTTTTCCTCGCTCCTCTTGGAATAGACTCAGTGGCTGCCTGGATTATTGCTCTGTTTAGACTTTCCACCATTTGCTTCATGTTGCCATATCGTGTATTTATGTTTTCACAATATTTGTCTGTTAGTATGGCAAATCTGTCCCAATCTGCTCGTTTGTAATCCCAGCGGGGCAAAGGCTTTTGCTCCTGTGGAACATACTCCATATTCATTACAAGCTTGATTGGTCTGTGGTCACTACCTGCTAATTGGTCAAGCACATGGCGATCAATTTTGTGGAGGATGTCTCCTGTGCAGAAAGCTAAGTCTGGAGTAGAAGTGGTAATCCATCTTATGGAGTAGAAGCTCGGTGTGTCATCCGCTTTGATGAGTAGATGGAAATTTGAGTCTATTTCCCAGTCCTCCACTTCATCTCCTCTTTTGTCAGTATCTGGGTATCCCCATCTTTCTGAACGGCTATTAAAGTCTCCGACAATAATGCAATTTGTGACAGTTATTTTCATGTTTGAGAGTGTAAGGTCCTTATCTGCCGGGCTATACAGATTGTAAATTCTTGTTTTCACGCCCTTTATCATTATATCAACACCTATAATTTCTGTTTGGTTGTCAGAGATCACAGATACTTCGCTGCAAGGTATTGTATTTCATGTAAGTATTAGAACTCCTCCTTTGTGTCCTTCGCGGTCGAAACGTGTGGCCTGATATCCCCTGACTGAAAATTTGCACTTGGCGTTGAGGTGTGTCTCTTGAATGCATGCCACATCTATTCTATCTTTATGAAGACGCTGTGTCAGGGAGACTTTCTTGTTATAAACTCCTTCGGCATTCCACTGTAGTATGTTGAGTGTCCGGGGTGTTTGGTCAATAGCTCTTAACCTACTCCTCTGTGCCTTGACTCCACAGCACAGGGGAAGGTGACCACCAGTAGTCATGGGTGGACCCCCTTGAGGCAGGGGGCCCGGCACTATCACCGCCTGATGGGACTTCACGGGATTAGCACCATAACGATTAATTTTCATCTGTGGCATCAGGAAATGATAAAGTTACGTTGCACTTCTTTGTCAAGCCTGTGGCTCAGTACATCCGATTTCGACAAGCAATTTTCGGGATGCTTTCCCTAGCCTTTGACTGTCCCCAGTCTACCTACAAGGCAGCAGGTTTGTGCGTCTCTTAGTCTGGTCCCGCTCCCTTGACCTGTCTGACATGGGTGACCCTACCAGTAGCTGTGCTACCATCGGCATAGCTCTTGTCTTGGGGTCATTGGAACGCGCAAGCCCCTCTACCTCGTCAAGGTGGACGCACGGCAGAGGGGACTATAGGGGTTGATCTCATCCCTCCTGTGGTGATTCTCATCTCATCATGTTCCTCTTGTACCTTATGGTGTCGAGGTGAAGTATAAACAGCGGGAGAGTGCGCGCTTACAGGCTTCATGTATCGATATTCCCATAGAGTCTGTTATTCCCTGCGTCCATCATTTACGTGGTCTGCCTCTTCCTCTATTTCCCTCTGGTCTGTACATCATTGCTTGTTGTGGTATACTGTTAGTTGGTAACCTACTTGCATGGCCAAAACATTTGACTTGCTGCTTTCTAATAAAATCTAATGCAGCTGTAACCCCCACTTTAGTCCTGATTTCTTGTGGTGACTCTAAGTGCTTGATTTTATACCTTGATGTGGTTTTTGATGCCGAACACTACGCAGTTGACCCATATTCCAGGTGTGGTCGTATGCTCTGTTGATAAACTTTGCTAAGTATTTTCCCTCTGGCTCCCAATGTGGTTCCGCTTAGCTTTCTCAGGATGGCTATTTTCCTTCTGGCTTTTGCTACTGCTTTGTTGATGTGCTTTCTCCATGTCAGCCTGCCAACAAATGTTACTCCAAGGTATGTTGGTTCTTTATCTTCTCTTAGGGGTGTTCCATTTATCTGGATGATCCCTGCCTTTTGTTTTAGAGAGAGGGTAAATAGAGTGGTGCTGCACTTGTCAGTGTTTATGCTGACATACCATCTATTTGCCCATGCAACAAATGTTTCTACAGCTCTTTGTAGCAATCTGGTGGCCACTGATACGTGTTAATTTGTGCTCCATAGAACGAGGTCATCGGCGTACATTGCCGCTTTAATTCCATGCTGTAGATTAGCAATAAGATCATTGATGAAGATTAGAAAAAGTGTGGGGGACAAGACTCCGCTCTGGGTAACACCGTGACGCAGTAGTACTTTCTTGCTCTTGAGTCCGTCTATCTGTACTCGGGCTCTTCTGTTGTGCAAGTATGCTTTCACCCATTTGTACATTCTTCCATTGACTTTACAGTTTCTCAGTTTCTTCATCAGGCCTTCTTTCCAGACTTTGTCAAAGGCTTTTTTCTTCAGATCTAACCATGCCACAAGCACCAGCGTCTTCTCTTGTAATGCATCCTCAATTTCTTGAGAGAGGTAGGTAGTCTGATCTTCTGTAGAGTAGCACTGCCTAAAGTCAGCCTGCTGTGGCACAAGGATGTTTTTACTTTCAATATACCACTGCAGTCTGTGATTGATCATGCACTCCAGTGTTTTGCAAAGACAGCTGGTGAGGCTAATTGGTCTGTAGCTAGAGGCAATGGAACTATCTTTCCCTGATTTTAGGAGGGGTATCATGATTGCTTCTCTCCAGGCTTGTGGAACACTGCCTAAGGTCCAACTGTTATTGAAGATCTGCAACAGCTTTGCTTTGGTCTCTGTTCCTAGGTTCCTGATCATTTCATTGGAGATACTATCAGCTCCTGGTGACTTTCTCATTTTCAGTTTTGATATGGCTAGCTCCAGTTCACTGATTGTGATAGGTGCCTCCAGAACCTCACGTACTATTTCCTTCTGTCCTGTATGTTGCCATTTCTCTCGAATCTCTTGTTGCTTCTCTGGACTAATTTTGATATTGTTATCTTGTGCGAATGAGTCCGCAAAATGGTCAGCTGCTTGCTTTCTTGTTAAGATGTTTCCATCTTTATGTAGTGCAATTTTTGAGTTTCTCCCTGTGCCCTAATCGTTAAGTTGTTTTATTAGCTTCCACAATTTCCTTGTGTCTCTTTCAAAGTTCAGAGACTCCCGTTTTCTCCTGCCAGCTTTTCCGTCTAGCCTGCAGCTTGGCCCTTTGAAATTTGGCTTTTGTATGCTGGAATTTATTGTGGTGCTCTTGGCTGGGTGTGGCCTCTGCTTGCTTTCTACACACTTCCACATCGTTATGCAACTGTTCCAGTTCACTACTCCAGTAGGGTTTATATTGTTTACGGGCTCCTCTTGGTACTGTTTCTCGCGCTGCCTGTAGTATGCATTTCCCAAACTCTTCAACTACTTTATTTATGTCCTTCTCAGTGTTCAGGTTTCTAACCAGTATGCTGGTGCGATTCTTGTACATTGCCCAGTCTGCTTTCTTGTAGTTCTACCTCGAGAGGGTGCTGCTTTCACTTACAAGCTCATTTTCTACAGTTAGAAAGACTGGCAGATGGTCACTGCCACCTAGTTGTTTCCCAACAATTCATGTAATGTTCCACTCCAGGTCTGGTGAATGAAAAGACAGGTCATGTGTAGTTGTAGTGTGCCATAATCTCGAGTAGAAAGTATGTGGGTCGGACGGCTTGTTAATCAAGATGAATCTATTCTCATCCTGCCAGTCTTCCAGTCTCTCTCCTCTCTGGTCCATGTTATCATAGCCCCAGCTCTGCGAGTGGCTGTTGAATTCGTCACACACAGTCATTTTTTCTTTTAATGGTAGTGTGTCCAGTGCCTGTGGGCAGTCACTTGGACAGTAGTAATTGATCAGATGTAGGTCTGTATTGCCTGTCTTAAGTTTAAGTGTCTGATACTCAGTCCCTTCCATGCAGACTTCGATTTGGGAAGCAGTGATGTTATTTTTTACAAGGGTCAGTATCCCACCTTTTCGCCTGTCCTTTCGGTCAGATCGGCAACACTGGTAGCCTCTGATTTTGAAGGCTATATTTTCATTGAGGTGAGTTTCTTGCAAGCAACATATGCTTTATTTTTCTTGGTCCAGGATGTCTTCTAATTCTTTTTTTTTTTTTTTTTGCTGACTCCCTCCGCATTCCAGTGTATTATTTTAAGTCTTTGTTTAGTATGGCCTGGCTCCACAGGACATCTGAGGACCTCCAGTAGTTGTGGTTGGACCCTTTCGAGACATAGGGCCCGGCACTGCACCTGCCTGGGGGTCCAAAGCAGGGCGAGCACCATAACATTTAGCAGTAGTCGACATATTCCATTTTGCGTAATTGCGTGGCATCCTGATTTCTGTGGTGTGCCTCCTGGCTGGTTGCCTCCTTCTTCAGCACCTTTCCTTTGCTAGAGCAGACTGTGGTCTCACTCGAGTTTAGATGTGTACGCGCGCACACACATGCCTGCGCATGCATGTACGTGGATACACATCTAGAGCATACTGGTTATTTTTCAGCGCCAGAAACTCGCCGTCGCCCCTTCTCCTGTTAGTGAAAACAGTTCCGTCACGTGAAGGCCAGAGATTATGTATTCACGAGCCATTGGGGTATTTAAGCAAGGTTGGGCGCTCACCCCAACACTGCGCCCCGGCTGCATACAGCAACATTTGGAACCACACAAATGGATGATTCAGGAATAAGCAGTCTGGTTATTCAGGAGAAGAGACTATTGGACTTTTAAATATTTTCATAGAGGAGATTTTCATTCTATAAATCTGCTCTTGCAAACGGCTCACATTATCATCATGCAAGATCTGGATGAAGGTTATAAAAACCTTGTGATTGTAATTCCAGGGTCCCACCGTTTGCCATCCTGCTTGAAACAAGTAGTTAAAGCCACCACACTTTCACGACGAGCTGCTAGACTCCCCATGAGCTCCTGGGTCTCCTCAATTACGTGTTGAACAATTATGTATCGAAATTTAGTCATAACTGCACCACATCTGTGAGAAGTTTCCCCCTTAAATAACCACCAGAAGCTCTCAAGATGACGCTAGGCGCATACCCACAACATGCCTCCCCCAAGACCCCCTAAGCCAGACCCTGACGAGAGCATTTACTCGAACTATCCTGGCACGCTGACCTCGGCTCCAGAATCTTGAGGCAGCGTACTTGTGGATTTACTACCCTTCAGACACTTCATCTCAGAAAGTAGCTCAATATATGGGAACTTGAGTGGCAATGTACCGGCCGATGAAAACGCATACAAAGCTATAGCCACGCCTTCAACTTTTCCAAGCTCTGGACAAGAGTGGTGATGAACATTTACGCCCAGGTCAACAATCAATTCTAGGTTACTCAACTCTAGAAGATAAAGATCCGGTCCTATCCTATGATGTTTTCATTGACAGTCAGAAAGTGTTTGGGCGGGACGATGATAACTTTCATGCCTTTGTCAAATACAAGGATCTGGCAATGATTATGTTTTACGATCCGCTTGACCCCAAAACTGACGCACCCAAAGCCAATTTCAAAAAGGCGGCAAGGCATCAAGACAGCGATCAATTTGCGGCAGTGGACTGCCAGCGATATTCCGATCTATGTAAGAGCCTGGATATAAAAATCCCGCCGATGTTCAGAATCTATTCCTTTGGGGAAGTCATGGGCACCATCCGAGACACGAGCATGTTCGATGACAAGTCCTTGATACAACATCTGGACATTCTGAAAGAAACTCTGGTTACAACTTCCAAGCGAACCTCCAATGCACCCAAGCTGTCGGTTACAAAATCTAAATGCACTTTAGCTAGAATATTTGGCTTTAAAAACACAAGGCTAATTTATAAATTCTACCTCATCTATTGACATACGGTAGAAGACATGTGTGTTGTCCTGGTTGTGTCAGTGTGTAATTTGGTCACATGTCGTACTGCAGAGCTCAACGTATATAGTTAACCAGATTATTGATGTCGTCACTGCTTCGTTTGGTGCTCAACTATCGACAAGAGAGAGATATGTTTCCATTGTGTAGTGACTTTAACTATATACTTACTATTTGATAGGTTTTTAAAAAATTACATTGGTTTTGTTCCCTATATACATGTATATACTGTGTTCGCCAGGAATGAGGCGCTGGAACCTCTTGCCCCTGGGTAGATTGGGCTCGTTGGCTATTACAGCGACCAATCTAGGAGATGGAAAACTCCGATTATAAACCCCCAAGGTTAAGGTGGACCGACGTGCCGAGGACTGAATGGCCACGGGTGAGTTAGTCGTGAACGTGGAACGTCTGATATGCGGGCGGGGCGGCGCCAGGCTTATGGACTCCTGAGGGACATCCCATGCCCCTTCCCTAGTAAGCTGGCAATGCTAGAGTGACCGTTGTTTTCCTGCAATATCCAAACTTTGCTTATGGATTTAATTAAACACAGGAATCGTCGCCGGAGCTACGGAGCACGTGCTCTGCGCTTGACACATCTTTCAAAGGCTAGCAAAGAGAAAGCGAGGAGGAGAAGGCGAGGAAATGGTGTGAGAAGAAGGCATAGAAATAGGAGGGCAGGCGCCAGGAGAACAAGACGAAAAGTGGAGAGACTAGGTTTCAACCATGTAAGAGTGGGAAGTCCGAGGTAAACCAAGAAGACAGTGGAGAGATAATATATATACAGACCTACAAGCACTTGGAATCAACGACTGGCAAGAGAAGGTCAACCAGAGAGACAAATGGAGACGGATTGTGTCTGCAGCAAAGAACCTCAATGGCTCGGAACGCTGAAGAAGAAGAAGAAGAGTGGGATACTGGAACTGTTGAAGTGCCAGGCAGAGAGGCCCTGTATTGGAGAGGCTAATATATGATTTTGATGTCCTCATGCTCCAGGAGTTAAATACAGACAAATACCATTGCCCTGGGTACGCCTGTTATATAAACCCTACTGGGCAGATGAGACGTGGGCAAGGTCTGCTGGTGAAGGAAGGAGTGAAGCATGTGGTACTTGACTTGAGCCAGTGGAATCATGGTGCAAGAGAAGTCCAGGGTATACAAATGGTGATTGGGAACATCATAAATGTATATGCCACAGTGGACTGTTTTGCCAGAAAGGAACACTGGGACTGGCTTAAGGAATTGGAGGAATTACCGGGTGATAGGCTACTCATATGTGGAGACTTCAAGGAGAGGAACAGAGATTGGGAAAGCAGTGGAGAAAACCGACAGGGAATTGCCCTTGCGGATGCCATGGTGGACTCCGATGTGGTCTGCATAAATGATGGTAGGCTGACTAGAATGGCAATGAGGCCTGGCGTTGCGGACACAGCTATTGACTTGGCACTTGTCTCCCAGTCATCAGTCCTTGATGTAAAGTGAACTGTTTTGAATGACCATGGGAGTGATCACATGCCATGCTCAGTTCTGATTTCTAAATCCAGGAAAGTTAAGGCTGGGAGAGCGCGCAAGACCTTCCAGTATGAATGGACCGACAGCCTTCTTGGACACCTCAGACAAGGGGCATGCAACAGGAAAACTCCTTTTTTGCAGCCCCCATGGTGGACCCCAGAAGCAGACCAGGCTTGGAAAGCAAAGAGAGCTGCAGTGAAGCAGCTAAGGAAAGTGCGACAGACACCCAGAAGCTCATGAGAGGAAGTGGACACGGCGGAAAATGTCAAGAAAGATAAGGTGGAGGTTTTCAAGCGCTGTGCTGCAGAGACCAAAAAGGTAAAATGGGAATGTTTCATGAAGGAGATTGGAGGTGATAAAACACTGCGAAAATTCTGGAAGTTGCACAGACAAATACAAAGAAAAGATTGGCCTATGACAGTGGGATCAATATACAGAGATGATGGTGTGTGCGTGACAACAGACACAGAGAAAAGGGAGGCGTTTCTCCAGAGATTTTTAGAGCAGACCAATCATGATGATGTGGACACCAGGGATGCAGTTAGAGAGGAGTTATCTGGCACCATAAAGAATATGCCGTATGAAGACATCATACGGGTTGAAGATGTTAAATATATTTTGAAAAAGGCAAAAGACACGGCACCAGGGCCAGATGGGGTCAGGTATGGCCACATGAAGGTTTTGAGCGATGTAGACCTGAAGGAGATAACTGACTGCTTTAACCAGAGCATTAGGACAGCATCAGTACCGCAGGATTGGGTACAGTTATCTCATCCCTCTCCCAAAACCATTCAAGGATCATTCAAAGCTTAGCGGCTTTAGGATCATCACCCTTCAAAATACATTTGGGAAAGTTTTAGAGAAGATAGTCGCTGTCAAGCTGCAAGAGTTTTTGGAAAGGGGGAAGTTTCTCCCAAGAGGCCTGGGGAGCTACAGGCCAGGAAAAGATACCTGGTCAAATGCAGCCACTTTTGCCTTTGACGTTTATGAGGTGTTCCAGCGTAGACAAGAAATTATGGTAGCGGCGCTTGATCTCGAGGATGCGTACAATAGAGTTCGATATGTCATTTTGATGACTGCACTGATGGAGAAGGGGTCAATCCCTGGTTGGTGAACTGGATAGCGGCCGTCCTACATTCTAATCAGATTGCTCTCCGTCTGGGTGCATGGACCTCAGAGCCATATATTTTAACCCCAGGACTGCCACAAGGATCTGCAATCTCACCGGTGCTCTTTAACATGTATACGAGCAAAATTGCAAACCTAGAAGCACCAGGGGTTGGAAGGATACTAACATTTGCAGATGATATTCTTGCATATAGGCAGGGGAGAGATAGGGAGAAAATAGCCCAGGAGCTACAGGCGACAGTAGACAAAGTGATTGACTGGTGCACTGAAATGGGTGCTGTCATCCACCCGGAAAAGGCAGCTGTTTTGTGGTGCTCTCTGGACAACAGGATTGTGACAGCTGATGTTCCAAGCCTCACGATAGATGGTGGAAGCGTCAACAGAGAGAACAAACTGAAGTATCTGGGAATCACATTTGACAGGAGCCTGTCCTTCAAGGATCATGTGGAGACGGTTGTGACAAGATCTCAAAAGGGACTCATCGCACTTAAAACTATGGCTGCAATGGACATAGAGCAGAGAATGCTTTTCAGGCTATACCAGCACTTGATCCTCTCAGCGATTGATTATGGACTAGGACTGCTCACTGTCTCAAAGAGTTAGCTGGTGAGATTGCAGCGCATACAGAACGAGGCTATGCAGGTCATTCTGGGATGCACCAGAGACACCCCAGTGGTGTGTATGCGGTACATCCTTGGTTTGCCGACTGTTGCTGGTAGGCTCAAGGTGATGTAGGTGAAGGCATACCTCAGAGTAGCTACTGACACAGATCACCCGTTGCATGAGGCGCTGGACGCAGTTAAGGGTCAGCGACTGATAAGAGGGAAATCATAGATGGCTCAGGCAAAGGATATGATCAGACAGGTGTGCCCCTTGAAGAACATTAGGCGAGGAGAGGAGTGAATCAGAGTGCCAGTGGAGCAGTCAGACTTGTGCAGAGTTATAATCACATTGAGCCGGGAGTTTAGGGAGTGGCCTGCAGGGGCCACGGAAGTGGAAATCCAGCAACTAATTCAGGATAATGCTCACCCGGGTGATGTGATTATCTACACAGATGGTTCGGTGTTGAGAGGTAGTAGAAGTGCCAGGGGTTTCTTGGCAAAGGCTAATGGTCGACGTTTGGTGCAGGAGAGCCTGGCATATGATACCACAACATCTAGCTTAAGAATGGAGGTGGAGACAGTCAGGCAGCTTTCTGCTGGATGGAGAATACGATACACACACACATCGTGATTGTAACTGACTCAGAAAGCATGCTGAGTAGGGTGAGGACTGACAAGCTTCGTGCCGAGTGGCTTGCTTCGCTTCGGAAGTCACGGGTGGCAAGCATCGTCTGGATATTTTCTCCGGGGCATGCTGGTGTGTTGGGGAATGAACAGGCAGACAGATTGGCTGGCTCTGCAAAACTTGGTGGAGTATTGATGCATGAAAAGGAAGACATGGTTGCGACCTTGTGGGAGCACGTGTACACCTCGTAGGAGCAAATGGATCACCTTGGTCTGACAAGAATGCGACAGCGTGGAGTGACGAGGGGATCTGGCCGATGCTCGACGCTTAGAGGAAAGGCGAGACGCACATATAATCAGATTGCTACTGGTACTATTGGGGTTGGAACTCTTCGCTGGCTTCTGAGGATGGGGACGGAGCGCTTATGGGAATGCCCCGAATGCTGTCGGTTCCTAAATCAATCAATCAATTCTCATCACATGCCCAAAGAAAGCTGGTCATCTCCTTCTTATTGTTGTAAATAATATTCTAGTTTTATTAGCCTCTTTCAGGCAATTGTTGTTAGTTACTCTGGCAGTCCAAGGAATTTGCAACATTCATCTCAGGAACTACATATCTGTTGCCTACAAGTTCTTCCTAATTTGTTTACTTATACTTCAAGATTGACTGCCATGCAGCAAAACAAGCGCTATATAGCATTTCAGCACTCTTTCTTACATTTAATGACAGTGACATATTGCATAAGATACTCTTCATTTTCACTCTCTATTACTATAATGTCCAAATGTTGTTGCAGATCTTTATAACTTTTCACCACGAATACTGTGTCATCTGCATGGCGTAGATTGTTTATATCTTCTGCTTCTACATTCATCCGGAGAGTTTTTTTCGGACGTGATTGTGTTGTGCCTGTTTACAGCAGAGCTGCGTTCTTGAGCCGTTAGGCCGACACATCCGAACTCTGTGGGCATTTGTTGACTGGGTTAACCTTCCTGGGTATTGTTTATATTATAACCATATATATATATATGATATAAAAGAAGCAGTCATTAGGAAAAAGAATGCAAGACAGTTGTGGTTAAATGACATCAACAACATCCAAAATTAAGAGCAATATAGAACTGAAAGTAAAGAGGTTACAAAAATAGTTCAGCAGCAGAAGCGAGAATATATGAGCAATATAATCAAAGATATGGAAACTAATCACCAGAAAAACGAATCCAGAAGGTTTTTTAAAGAACTGAAGTCAATTAAACGAAGGCACCAACACAACACATATGGTTTAAAAGACAAAAATGGGAATATGATAAATACCAATGAGGAAATGTGTAACACATGGAAAGAATACTTTGTTGAATTATTAAATTGTGAAGCTCCAAGTAACACTTTCCCACAGAAAGGGGTTCTAACTTGTGAACCACAAATTGAAGAACCTGCTTTTGAAGAAATCCTATATGTAATAACACGACTTAAAAACAATAAGGCAAAAGAACGGAAACATACAAATACCTGGGTACAATCTTCAACTGCTCCAACATAATAAGGGAAGAATTTCAAGCTAGAATCAACTAAAATCAAATGCGCTATCTCGTAACACCAAGATCCATCCATCCATCATGTGCCATGCCGGTAAGCGTGGGCGGTCATGTTTTGCCATCTCACTCGATCACCAGAGTCGTGGATAAGCTCTGTGTTTCTGTCTCGACCATGTCACGAGGCCAAGCCATCCAGGTATTTGCTTCTAGGTCTTCCTCTTGGTCTGTTCCCTTCGATCTTACTAGTTGTCACCAAGTTCTCCAATGCATTTCTTCTCATAACATGCCCAAAAACTTTTGACTGTCTGCGTCTAATGTCTCTAATCAGTTTACGATCTTCGTTTGTTTCTTGAAGGACCTGTTCATTGGTCTTTCTGGCTGTCCATGGTATTCTTTGCATTTTCCTAAGAAACCACATTTCTACAGCCATCAGATGTTTTTCAGCTTGACTGCTCATTGTCCAAGCTTCACATCCATATAAAAGTACAGGTTCTATGTAGCACCTCAACACTCTTTTTCTCATTTCAATTGACATCTTTTTATTGGTCAGTATGTTTTTCATCTTGCTAAAGGCTACCTTGGACATGGCGATTCTTGTTCTAATCTCTTCAAGGCATCTACCATCAGATGTTATTACTGTTCCGAGATAATTGTACCTATTCACTTGTTGAAGAATATTCCCATTGACTTGTATATTACATTGTGGTATTTCGTTCTTCCTAGTGACGAAAACACCAATATACAAAACGCTGATTAGACCAGTTGTGCTGTATGGCTCTGAAACCTGGAGTACAACTAAAGGAGACGAAGCCTTTTTACAAACCTTTGAGAACAAAGTCTTAAGACACATCTTTGGGCCCATTAGGGATACACAAAGTGGAGAGTGGAAAAGAAGAAGCAACAAAGACATTTATGATCTGTTTAAGTCCCCGCTAATCACTGGTATCATGAAGGCTAATAGACTGCAATGGCTGGGGCATATAGAAAGAATGGAATAGGGAAACAAAACTCGCTTATGCTTAAGAAATAAATGACCATAGACCCCGAGGTCTACCAAGAAGACGGTGGAGAGATAATATACATACAGACCTACAAGCACTTCGAATCAGCGACTGGTAAGAGAAGGTCAACCAGAGAGACGAATGGAGACGGCTTGTATCTGCAGAAAAGAACCTCAATGGCTCGGAATGCTGAAGAAGAAGAAGAAGAAGAAGAAGAAGAAGAAGAAGAAGAGGAATATATATATATATATATATATATATATATATATATATATATATATATATATATATATATATATATATATATATATATGCTTTGAAATATTGATATCTCTCTCTCTCTCTCTCACACACACACCACACATACGGCCAAAGGGATAAGAGTCCTCTAGCTCTTGAACTTCTGGATAAATGTTCATTTCTTCTTTTGCACTTTACTATTTTCAGTAATGTTCCATGATTCATAGTATGACCAAGCCAATATATATAACCTTCCTTTTTTGTCACCAATATCTTTATGAATTTGCTCATTTAATCTCTTTTCTGCCCAGCTTATTCTTTGCATTTTGTATTAACAACACATCTTAAATGCTTCCAAGATCTGTTCTTGCCTTTTGTTTAGAGTCCATATTTCAGAGCCAAATAGTACTATGGCCCAGATATGCTTAGTGATTATTTGAACATCAATCTTAGGAATATTTGCTTCTCTTGAAATGCCCTTTTTGGCTAAACAATCTTTTATGTTATTTCAGTTTCACATCAAGCATCTTCTATATTTGACCCAAATAGGGAAACTTCTATATTTGTTCAATGGTATTACACTCGCTATCAATATTTATGTTCTGGGTTTGTTTGCCAATTACCATCATCTTTGTCTTACTAAGTGAGCCACGGTAACGCAATGGCTAGCATGCTTGCCAGCTGGCCCTGTAATCATAGATCAGTTTCCCCATATAGGCGGATTTTAAAACTTGATATGGGCTTCCAGGTCTACCCAGCCTAAATGCTCTGAGCAGTAAAGGTGGCCAGTATGACACACATCACCCATCAAGGGCTAACTGGTATTTGGGGCTAACACCATATACACAACAGGCCTCAAGTCGTGAAGGGGGGTCCTTGACTTTTTTTATTTTTTTACTTACTTGTCTAACAAGCAAGATCTTCATGCCAAATAATTTAGCTGTGTTTGATTTTAGTAAGGAGCTATTATAACGATTAATCTGTTTATTTCCTTATATTGCAGCTTGATCATCTGCAAAAGTGATGGCATATATTCCCTGTTTATGTTAATCATCCCCATGTGATGCTATATATATATATATATATATATATATATATATATATATATATACAGATGATACAGTCTTGATTGCAGACAATGAACAGTACATGCGGTTGTTGCATACAGTGAACCACTGGGGTTAGAATTGAATTGTAGGAAGACACAGATTATGTTCGTCACAAGGAAGGAAGAAATACCACGATGTAATATACAAGTTAATTGGCATATTCTTAAACAAGTGAATCGGTACAACTATCTCGGAACAGTCATAACATCTGATGGGAGATGCCTTGAAGAAATTAGAACAAGAATTGCCATGGGGAATGTAGCCTTTTGCAAGATGAAAAACATACTGACCAATAAAAAGATATCAATTGAAACGAGAAAAAGAATGTTGAAATGCTACATAGAACCTGTACTTTTAAATGGATGTGAAGCGTGGACAATGAGCAGACAAGCTGAAAAACATCTGATGGCTGTTGAAATGTGGTTTCTGAGGAAAATGCAAAGAATACCATGGGCAGATGGAAAAACCAATGAACAAGTCCTTCAAGAAACAAATTTAGATCGTAAACTGATTAGAGACATTAGATGTAGGCAGTCAAAATTTTTTGGGCAGAAGAAATGAATTGGAGAACTTTGTGACAACTGGCAAGATCGAAGGGAACAGACCAAGAGGAAGACAAAGAATTAAATACTGGATGGCTCGGCCATGTGGCATGGTCGAGACAGAAACACAGAGCTGATCCTCGAATCTGGTGATCGAGTGAGATGGCAGAACATGACCGCCCACGTTTATCGGCATCGCACATAATGAATGAATGAATTATTGGCACCTTGCCGTCTTGACAGACGATAGTTTGTTACATTGTGCTTCAAAAAGGCTTAATAACTACATCCCATGGCAGTGGCGAATGTGATTGATAAGGCCAATTCGTGCAGTATATGTTCGTCCACAGTGGATGCAAGTGAACACAGTCATTTTCATTTTCACCATCATGCACCATCTTATGCCTCACATGCTCAGTGTGTGACTTATCTGCAATAATTTTCTCTTCTGTCTTTATTCCATTTCTTATATTTGCCCCCCACACAACAAATTCAATGGCGACTTGCTCCCAATGTGCATTATCAATGCCTGTATCAATCATGTCCCGCTCACACACATCTTTGTATCATAGTAGAGGTTGACCCTGAGATCTCTTACCCATCTGAAATTCACCAAAAAAGATGTCCTTTGGTACTCTACCATCATCCAAAAGTGTCCTATCCACCTTAGTCTATGAAGACTGAGCATGGAATATACCATCACACAATCTGATCTTTCCAATACTTCAGTATTTGTGATTTTGTCTCAGTCATATCTAAGACCTGACTCATATATATATATATATATATATATATATATATATATATATATATATATATATATATATATATATATACTAGCTGACCCTGCCCGGCTTCGCCCAGACCCTGGTGGGGAGCATCTCATTTAATTCATATAAGTAGTCATATAAGTTCTCGTTCCCGTTACCGACTGACTGTCTGTCTGTCTGTCTGTCTGTCTGTCTGTCTGTCTGTCTGACCCGGCCCGGCATTGCCCAGCTCCTGGTGTGGAGCATCTCATTTAATTCATATAAGTAGTCATATAAGTTCCCGTTCCCGACTGTCTATCTGTCTGTCTATCTGTCTGTCTGTCTGCCTGACTCTGCCCGGCTTCGCCCAGTCCCTGGTGGGGAGCATCTCATTTAATTCATATAAGTAGTCATATAAGTTCCCGTTACCAACTATCTGTCTGTCTGTCTGTCTGTCTGACCCGGCATCGCCCAGCTCCTGGTGTGAAGCATCTCATTTAATTTATATAAGTAGTCATATAAGTTCCTGTTCCCGACTGTCTATCTGTCTGTCTGTCTGTCTATCTGTCTGCCTGACCCTGTCCGGCTTCGCCCAGTCCCTGGTGGGGAGCATCTCATTTAATTCATATAAGTAGTCATATAAGTTCTCATTAAATTCATACAACAAAAAAAGTAACTTAAAAGAATGTCCTCACCATCCATTATTTTTAATGAAAACTCTTTCTAATCACCTGCATGACTACAGTAACTTCTTAAGCAAAAAAAGATGAGTTACAATGTTATGCATTGTGCATTATTTTTATGAAAACTTTGAAAATGACTTACAGATTGTATCATTATTTATTATAACTCATATGCCGGTACATAACTATGGACAAAGAGTTTATAAATCTTTGAAAACGATGCCACAATATGACTATAAGTTATACAGAAAAGTTATGCCCCTTGAAATAACTTTTACAGAGTTAGGTCCCCTGAGATATATGAAATTATGATGAAAAATGAAAAATGAAATAATACTGAGTAAGCAGGCGATTTCACACTAACAAAATATCACAGTTGGCAGCGCTGGATTAAAAGGAAGGCGTGTAGAAAATTTCATCTCAATCGGATGGGCCGTTCGCGAACAAATAAAGGCCATACGGACAGAGATACATAAATACATACAGAGATACATACGCACATCCTAATTTATATATAAGATATATATATATATATATATATATATATATATATATATATATATATATATATATATATATACACACACACAGTGCAAACCACTTAAAGCCAAATCGGATGTGGTGAAATTCTATTGTGAAGAACAATTTGTTTTCCCCCGTCAATTTGTTGTCTTTGTAAAATATCTCTGGTTAAGCAGAATCCGTTTATCATGAAATTTTGGATATGTTATATAATTTGATCTGCTTAAGGCGAACTTTTTTCAAATACCTGGACATTTGTACAAGTGTTTGCTATTTTCGGAAATTGTGCGCTTCGTTGGTGTTAGTTTCTGAGTTATTTCCCCTCTAAAAATAGATGGAAAGATAAAATCCACATCTTTGAAAAGAAAAATTGAGCTATTAAAAGAAGAAATAGTGGCAAAAACAAAATGGAAATAGCAAAGAAATTCGACATTCTAAAGTCATTCAGGAATAATAAAAAAAATAAGGATCCGTCATTGAAAAATGTTTTACAGTGGACAAGTTAATTATCACAGAATTAAGAGCCGAAAAACGGTGTTGACTTTAAGGATGTCATGGAAAGGAATTATCAACTCAAGTATGGGTATTCAGATACAGAGGAAAATTGCAGCTTTTTCGTTTCAAAGTGTTGAAAAGTGCTGTTATTCTCTACGTTAACACTTTTGGTGATTTACATATTTTCTGTGTCATAAACCTGTCATATTCAACGCTAATTCATTATTGTATTGTACCTTGTAAATGCATTACCATATGCTTAAACTCTTATCTAGATAAGATGAATTTCTGATAAGAAGAACCATTTCTTGGGTCCCTGGTGAGTTTTTTTTTTATCATGTCTGCGCGCGCGCATGCGTGTGTATATATATACGTATATATAGCCGGTCTCCGTGGCCAAAGGCTTGGAAACGCGGTTCGTGAGCCGGGTACCAGACGTTTCAAACTCAGCTGCGACTAATTTGTGCAGCATGTGTCGCGTTGCGTTATAACGTGCTGGTATGGGAGCCAGTCGTTCAGAAAGCAATGGCAAACTACTGAACGTAACACTTGCCTAGTACATCAACAGCAACTGGAAAATGCTGGTGTTGACTGCAACATCCCGTAAGGGATACACAACTTTAATATATATATATATATATATATATATATATATATATATATATATATATATATATATATATATATATATATATATATATATATATATATATCTTCTTCTTCTTCTTCTTCTTCAGCGTTCCGAGCCATTGAGGTTCTTTGCTGCAAATACAATCTGTCTCCATTCGTCTCTCTGGTGGACCTTCTCTTGCCAGTCGTTGATTCCAAGTGCTTGTAGGTCTGTATGTATATTATCTCTCCACCGCCTTCTTGGTCTACCTCGGGGTCTACGGTCATTTATTTCCTGAGTGTAAGCGAGTTTTGTTTCCCTATTATCTTCCATTCTTTCTATATGCCCCAGCCATTGTAGTCTATTAGCCTTCATGATACCAGTGATTAGCGGGGACTTAAACAAATCATAAATGTCTTTGTTACTTCTTCTTTTCCACTCTCCACTTTGTGTATCCCTAATGGGTCCAAAGATGCGTCTTAAAATTTTGTTCTCAAAGGTTTGTAACAAGGCTTCGTCTCCTTTCGTTGTACTCCAGGTTTCAGAGCCATACAGCACAACTGGTCTGATCAGTGTTTTGTATATTGTGATTTTGGTGTTACGAGATAGCGCCTTTGATTTTAGTAGATGTTGTAGTGCATAGTATATCTTATTTCCAGAGTTGATTCTAGTTTGTATTTCTTCCCTCATGATGTTGGAGCAGTTGAAGATTGTACCCAGGTATTTGTATGTATATATATATAAAAGAGAATGTTTGTGTGTGTCTTTGTGTGTCTCTTATGCGTTCGCGAATGGTCCATACGATTGAGATGAAATTTTCTACAGGTCTTCTCATTCCCGCCAAATCAACTGGCATAGTTTGTTAGTTTAAACACAGTTATTTACATATTAAATTTAATTCAATTAAAATATTGCAAGAGGACTTAACTTAAGAAAAGTTATATCAAGGGACATAACTTTTAGTAGCATGTAAGTATTATGTAATTTAAATAATTGTTGTATTTTTCTTAAGTTTCATAAAATGTTTAAAGTAGTTATCTACAGTCATATGCGTTATAATATAATGATAAAATCTTTACGGCATTTTCACAGTTTTCATAAAAATAATGCAACTATTTTAAAAATGTGAAAATTTTATAACCCATTTTTCCCGCAACGGGAACGGGAAAGGGCCGTCGTAAAAATAATGAATCTATTAAAGGGCCATTTAAATACGGGACAATTTTCGAACCCATTTTTCCCGCAACATATCATACAGACAGCAATACAACTCACAAAACAGACTGACAGGAATGCACCACACCTAAACACACTAGAATCACAATTAGAACAACACCAACAACACACATTCCGTGGTGCACTCCTTCGAACTAAACTTACTAACATATCAGAAGAAAGTCCCAATAAACAACACCTTGCATTAGAGCAAAACATTCAATGCAACAGACAAATAGGAGCAATAACAGACATGCAAGGAAACACACAAACAGAGACAGTACATATACTAGAAACATTCCAACAGTACTACACTTACCTATATACAGCAGAACCCGCCAACACACAAACACAAAATAGGTTCTTACAATACACAAAGAAATTGTCAGACACAGATAAAGACACACTAGACACAGAGCTTACATTAGCAGACATAACACATGCACTCAATCAAATGCAAAATGACAAAACACCAGGACCAGATGGACTCACAGTAGAATTCTACCAACACTTCTTTCCTATCCTAGGCAATTTCCTTCTAAAAGTCTACCAAGAAGCTTTTAACAAACAAGAACTCCCAAACACTTGCAACATGTCATATATAACACCCATACCTAAAGACAACACAGACAAAACACAGCTGAAAAACTATAGACCCATCTCATGATTAAACACAGACTACAAAATTCTAGCAAAATCACTTGCAAACAAAATAAAAAACTTCATGCCATCACTCATTCACCCAGACCAACAGTGCAGTATTCAACACAGAAACATACACGAACATACACACTTCATTAGGGATTTCATTACATACACCCACCAGAAAGACTGTCAATCCTCCCTTTTATCTTTAGACCAGGAGAAGGCCTTTGACAGAATCTCACACTCATACTTACACAAAACACTAGCACACTGTAACATAGGACAGTACTATATACATTGGATAGAAATATTGTATAAAAATCCTGAAAGTAAGGTACTGGTGAATCATTCACTCACTGGCAGTTTCAGAATCACTAGAGCTGTCAGACAAGGGTGTCCACTATCACCAGTCCTATATGTACTAACACTAGAACCACTCTTAGAAGCAATTAGACAGGACACTAACATTAAAGGTACATTTATACAAGGGTCAGGAGAGCGGAAATTAATTGCTTATGCAGATGACACCGCTTTCTTCCCTACAACCAACACTGCCATAATGAACATACTTCACACCTTCAGACAGTTTGGCGAAGGAAGTGGGGCCAAAATAAACATACAGAAGTCTAAAATAATGGGTCTGGGGAAGTGGAAGAATAAAGCAGATTTCCCCCCGGATCTAATAATCACAGATAACATTAAGATTTATGGGATCAAGTTCCCATCAAATCCCAGAAAAACACACACAGAAACATGGCAATCACTGACAAAACAAATTGTAGACATACTACATAGGTTCTTCTTCTTCGTTCATCCGGAGCTTTTTTCCGGACGTGATTGCATTGTGCCTGTCCACAGCAGAGCTGCGTTCTTGCGCCGTTAGGCCGACACATCCGACTTCTGTGGGCATTTGTTGACCGGGTTAACCTTCCCGGGGGTTTCTTAGGACGTTTGGCTCTCACTGTTGTGGTGTTATCCCCCATCCCAGCTGGCCCATATAGAACAGCCAAAGACATCCTGGTCAGCCCTCAAGGGAAGGCAGGGGCAGACCATGGGCATTCCCCGCCATCCAAGGAGGCTTCCATACTTGCAGAGCCAACACACAGCGCTCTGGTACTGGGCTCACCCAAGGAATCGTCACGTCCTGCACATGGCTGCTTAGCCTCACTTCCGTATATTGGGCCTTCCATTCACCATAGGCTGTTCTTCCGGAAACCAGAAGTATGCAGTCTGCAGATGACATCCACACAGTGAGCTTTCGATTCGGACTTTCCACATAATGGATTTGCTATCCAAGCAATATTCCATTTCGTGCCACTAGGACACTTTTTCCACCTTTTATGAAGCCCACACAGTGTGCTTTCGATTCGGACTTTCCACATAATGGATTTGCTATCCAAGCAATATTCCATTTCGTGCCACTGGGACACTTTTTCCACCTTTTATGAAGCCCACACAGTGAGCTTTTGGTTCGGACTTTCCACGTAATGGATTTGCTATCCAAGCAATATTCCATTTCATGCCTCTGGGGCGCTTTTGTAACCGACATACCTGTGGTATGAAGTGCGGCAGTCTAAATACTTCTTCATGCACCTTTAAATGTCAACCTGAATGTAGTTAAAGTAAGCTGTAGTCAACTTGAGCTTGTTGATATCTCCATAGAGCTTGTCCTCAAATGAAGCACGTGTGGGCCAAAATAACTTTCTCTGTTCTGCATATATTGGGCACTCCTGCAGCAAATGTTTAGCTGTCATTTTACCTGTTCCACAATTGCATTCATCGGTATCTCCTATCTTTAGTTTATTGAACAAGTGGTATTTCAGCCTGTTATGTCCTGTGCGGAGTCTGAAGATTGCTACTTGTTCTCTTCGGTCGAGCTTGTAATATGCATCATCCTTCTGGTGACCTGGATGCTCTGATTCCCATTTGGTTCTATAAGTGCTTTTTATCAACCTCTTTGCCTCGTTATAGGTTATGTCTATGTCAGGCTGTGGTAGTCGTCCGCCCTCTTTTGCCAGTGTGTCAGCCTCTTCATTTCCAGGTATACTGCAATGTGATGGTATCCACTGTATTACAACTTTTTTGGATTTCTGGCATAGACCATGGAGTGCTGCTCTTAGGTCAGCTATTTCTGTGCTGTAATTGCTCTTCAGTATTGAGACAGCTGACTTTGCATCTGTAAAGATAGCTATTTGCGTCTCTTTATTTTCCTCCATCAAGAGCATTTCTGCTGCAGTTTTCAGAGCCTCTACCTCCGCTTTGAAGTTACTTGAAAACTTTCCAGTTGCCACTGAATGTGTTTTTTTCACTCCATTTTTTAAATTTAGGAGAATTCCTCCTCCTCCATTCTCTACTGAATTTTTGGCTGATCCATCTGTATATGCATGGGTCCAATTGCTGCTTGGGTAATGTTCTTTTATGTAGTTTAGGGTTATTTCTCTTCTTTCGGTTTCATGCTGAGTGTTCTTTTTCTCAATACCAGGAATGTTTTCTATCATCTCAGGCAGTAGCTGCTGTCTCCAAGCTGGGAACTTGTCTGCATTGTAAATGGGTTTGATTGTTGATATGTTAAGTATGGGATCTGCCCTAATCTTTCGTTTTGCAGTTTCTACAAAGTTGCTACGCTTCAGTCTTCCCTTTCCAAAACCACTAAACCTTTTATACATAGGGTGGTCTGTCAATCTTCTAAATTTTTCAGCTTGTTGCTGGGCTCTGCTATCTCTTCTATCCTGCATTGGTTGTAAACAAGTGATCTTTTCTAGTTCATTAATAGGCGTTGTCTTCAGGCTTCCAGTTATGATTCGCATTCCTTGATTTTGGACTCTACTTATTTTGTTAAAGTTAGACTTAGCTGCTGTTGCCCAAGCTGCAATGCCATATTCCAGTACTGGCCTCACCCGTCCAGTATATAACTTCTTGAGAACTTTCTCATCTGCTCCCCACGTTGTACCAGCAAGCTTTTTCATGATTGCCATTCTTTGCCTTGCTCTTGTTCGATTTTTCTCAACCTGTGTCTTCCATGTCAGGCGACGATCAAAGGTGACTCCTAGATAGTTTGGATTTTCTTCATGGCGCAATATTTTTCCATTCAATACCAGCTTAGGTTGCTGAGTTTTAGTTGAGAGGGAGAATACTGTGCATGTTGTTTTCTCCTCACTTATCTTCACTAGCCATGATTTTGACCAGTCCTCTAGCGCTAATAGGGCTTGCTGTATTCTGCTGTTAGCTGTACTAATATATTCTTCAGATGTCCATATGGCTAGGTCATCTGCAAAGGATGATGTGTGTACTCTGGCTGGAAAATTTTCCGTGATGTCGTTTATATATGCTAGGAATAATGTTGGTGAAAGAACTCCTCCTTGGGGGACACCTTGCTCCAACAGCATCATTTTGCTGGTTTGTCCTTGTACTTTTGTCCTGGCAGTTCTGTTCTCAAGGTAGTGGCTGATCCATTTGTACATTTTCCCACAAACATGCATTTTTTGCAGTTTTACTTTCAGTCCTTCCTTCCATACTTTATCAAATGCTTTTTCTAAATCTATCCAGACCGCTAGTGTGTGTTTTTTCTCTTGGAAGGCATCCTCTATTTCCTGAGCTATATGGGTTATTTGATCTTCAGTGGATCTGTACTTTCTGAATCCTGCTTGGTGTGGTGTTAAGAGTTGGTTTTCTTCCAGATGCCATGTTAGCCTGCCATTGATAATGCGTTCCATTAATTTTCCTACACAGCTAAGAAGACTGATAGGTCGATAGCCATTTGGTTCTTCCAGGTCTTTTCCTTTCTTTGGGACTGGTATTAGTATAGCTTCCTTCCATGCCTGTGGGACTATTCCCCTCTTCCAGCTGTAATTTAGGACTGCTAGTAGTTTCTTTTTTGCCTTAGTGCCTAGTCCTATTAGCATTTCATTTGTGATTCCATCCTTTCCTGGTGATGTCTTCTTTTTTAGGGTATTCATTGCCTGTTCCATTTCTTCCATTGTTAGATTTGCCATCATATATTCTGCTGCTGTCTCTGTATATCTATGATGTATCTGTTTATCTTTGATTGCTTTCTTCTGTTCGGCTGTAATATCAATGTGGTTTGCACTGGCATAGTGTTCCATTAGTGCATTTGCAGCCTTTTTTCCTGTAAGCAAGGCATTTCCTTGTTTAATTGTTATTTGTTTGTTTCTAGGTCCTTCATTGTTCATGGCTTTCACTAGTTTCCATAGTTTGTTTCCATCCCTGTCAAAATTCAGGTTTTCTGTTTTTTTCCTCCAACAATCTCTTGTTGTTTGATTTACTGTTCTTTTATATTTTGCTGAGATGGCTTTGAGAGAGATGTTCCCTTCAGTTGTTTGTTCTCTCTCTGCGGTCTTCCTAGCATCTTCAACTTTGTCCTCCAAAATTTGTAGTTCCTCAGTCCAGTATGGTTTGTAATTTTTCCTCGCTCCTCTTGGAATAGACTCAGTGGCCGCCTGTATTATTGCTCTGTTTAGACTTTCCACCATTTGCTTCATGTTGCCATATCGTGTATTTATGTTTTCACAATATTTGTCTGTTAGTATGGAAAATCTGTCCCAATCTGCTCGTTTGTAATTCCAGCGAGGCAAAGGCTTTTGCTCCTGTGGAACATACTCCATATGTATTACAAGCTTGATTGGTCTGTGGTCACTACCTGCTAATTGGTCAAGCACATGGCGATCGATTTTGTGGAGGATGTCTCCTGTGCAGAAAGCTAAGTCTGGAGTAGAAGTGGTAATCCATCTTCTGGAGTAGAAGCTCGGTGTGTCATCCGCTTTGTTGAGTAGATGGAGATTTGAGTCTATTTCCCAGTCCTCCACTTCATCTCCTCTTTTGTCAGTATCTGGGTATCCCCATCTTTCTGAGCGGCTATTAAAGTCTCCGACAACAATGCAATTTGTGTCAGTTATTTCCATGTTTGAGAGTGTAAGATCCTTATCTGCCGGGCTATACAGATTGTAAATTCTTATTTTCATGTCCTTTATCATTATATCAACACCTATAATTTCCGTTTGGTTGTCAGAGATCACAGATACTTCGCTGCATGGTATTGTATTTCGTGTAAGTATTACAACTCCTCCTTTGTGTCCTTCGCGGTCAAAACGTGTGGCCTGATATCCCTCGACTGAAAATGTGCGATTGGCGTTGAGGTGTATCTCTTGAATGCATGCCACATCTATTCTATCTTTATGAAGACGCTGTGTTAGGGAGACTTTCTTGTTATAAACTCCTTCGACATTCCATTGTAGTATGTTGAGAGTCCGGGGTGTTTGGGGTGTTTGGTCAATAGCTCTTAACCTACTCCTCTGTGCCTTGACTCCACAGCACAGGGGAAGGTGACCACCAGTAGTCATGGGTGGACCCCCTCGAGGCAGGGGGCCCGGCACTATCACCGCCTGATGGGACTTCACGGGATTAGCACCATAACGATTAATTTTCATCTGTGGCATCATGAAATGATAAAGTTACGTTGCACTTCTTTGTCAAGCCTGTGGCTCAGTACATCCGATTTCGACAAGCATTTTTCGGGATGCTTTCCCTAGCCTTTGACTGTCCCCAGTCTACCTACAAGGCAGCAGGTTTGTGCGTCACTTCGTCTGGTCCCTCTCCCTTGACCTGTCCGACATGGGTGACCCTACCAGTAGCTGTGCTACCGTCGGCATAGCTCTTGGGGTCATTGGAACGCTCAAGCCCCTCTACCTCGTCAAGGTGGACGCACGGCAGCGGGGCTACATAGGTTCAAATACAAGACATCAACAATTTTTGTACGAAGCACAATTGTAAACACCTTCATCATTCCTAAAATAATATTTTTAGCCACAGTGTTAGACCCCCCAAAGCAAACAATCACAGACATATAAACAAACACATCAGACATTTCATCTTCAGCAACACAATTCACAGTATAAAGCACAAGACTTTAATACAAGAGAAGAAACGAGGGGGAGTAGCATTACAGGACCTAAATACAAGCATTAAGAATCAACCACATAGGACGCATCATCAATCATCCAGATCAACACTCGCTAGCATTATACTATATTGCAATTAGATTACACAGAATTAAGAAAATAGACAAAACACCGCACTATTACGGCACACTACCGCACTTCTACAGAACATGTATGCAAGCAATTCAAGGTAATGAACACTTAATACAACAGACAATCAAGCAGATATACAAATATTTAGTGAAACAACAAGCCCCATCACTACACCTGAGAATCAAAAGAGGATACAAATATCATATGAAAGACTACAGCTGCACCTTCACCAACTTACACAACAAACATATCACATCGAAATCCAAAGAATTAACATACAGGCTAATTTATAATATGACCCCGACAACAGAGAGAGCAGCACATACATCCAAGCGAATATCCCCATGTCATTTATGTAGACATAATATTCAGGAAACAGAGGACCATCTGTTTTATGGATGCCCAACAATCACAGCCACTAAGACTGCACTACAACAGTTAATAGAAACACACACAAACAAGATAACCGACGTTTACAAAGCAATATTTCTAAATACAATCGCTACAACCACAAAACACACACATACTAAACTCCTAGTAGCATTAGCGGAGTATAGAAACGTAATATGGTCGAGTAGAAACTCGGCCACCCACAATCACCAAACAATACAACCACACATACTAGCAAAGATTTTTCAACAGAAAATCGCCCAGCTATTCGCAGATTAAGCAAGAGTCACCTCCATCAAGTTCACACTACATAACATACATGTTCAAACACACACTCTCACAGTATATTTCTATGTTGTTTGTCCATCAAGAATGATGATGACCATTCATTTCATCCAGTGGGGTTGAAGGTGTGGAGCCGTAGGTTCTAAGATGGCTGATAAGGCCTATTTTGGCTCGAAATGTTCTTTGACAATGTGGGCAAAGAATGCTTGACGTCTCTGGAGGAGGATTTCCTGCAGTGGTTTTTCTGTCCTGCCTTTTCTTCACGGCTCTTGCAGTCCTGGTTGCCTCACATATGACTGCACCTTTGCGCAATGATGCACGCCACGAATTTCAGTCTCTGGCTGCAGCCTCCCAGGTGTCATGATGAATTCCAAAAGCATTCAGTGAAATTTTCAGAGTGTCTTTAAAACGTTTCCTCTGGCCACCTTGGGAGCGTTTACCACAACGCAGTTCGCTGTAAAAAATTCGTTTAGGGAGCCTGTGATCTGGCATGCGAGTCAAGTGACCAGCCCAGTGAATCTGATTCTTCATCAGTAGAGTGTGGATACTGGGCATGGATGCTCTTTCTAGGACTTCAGTGTCTGGAATCTTGTCTTGCCATTTAATCTTCAGTAGCTTCCTTAGGCAGACTGTGTGGAAGTGGTTTAATTTCCTAGCGTGTCGCTGATAAGCAGTCCAGGTTTCACAAGCATATAGCAGTGTGGATAATACAACTGCTTTGTAGACTTTTAGCTTTGTTTGCAGGCTTATTCCAGTTCTGTCCCATACATTCTTGTACAGTCTGCCAAAGGCTGCACTGGCCTTGGAGATTCTTGCATTCACTTCGTCATCGATTGTGGCAGCTTGTGACACGGTGCTGCCAAGATAGGTGAATTTGTCCACAACACTTAGTCTATGATCATTCACTTTGATATTCGGCACAGTGTGATTATTCCCTGGAGCTGGCTGGTACATAACTACAGTCTTCTCCAAGTTGATATTGAGCCTAAAGTTGGCACAGGCATGTGAGAAAGCTGAAACATTATGTTGCATGTCCGCCTCTGAGTTGGCGTATAGAGCGCAATCATCAGCAAACAGGAGCTCTCTGACGGTGCCGCTGTCAATTTTGGTTTTAGCTTTCAGCCTTCTGAGATTGAATAACTTTCCATCCATACGGTAGTTGATGTCTATTCCAATGTCGTCGTTCTCGAAGGCATTCATCAACATGGCTGAAAACATGAGGCTGAACAGTGTTGGTGCCAGGACACATCCTTGCTTCACTCCATTGGTTACAGGAAAGGGTTCAGACAGTTCACCATTTTCCTGTACTCTTGCCTGCATGCCGTCATGAAATAGCCGCACTATTTGGACAAACTTTCGTGGACAGCCATATTTTGCCATAATCTTCCACAGTCCTTCTCTGCTGACTGTATCAAAAGCCTTGGTAAGGTCAATGAAAGTGGAGAACATTTCGCAGTTCTGTTCCTGCGAAAATCATGTCAACAGTTCCACGTTCTTTTCTGAAGCCACATTGACTCTCAGGAAGAAGACCTTGATCGAGATGGGCTGTGAGGCGATTGAGAAGAATTCTGGCGAGTATCTTCCCTGCAATTGAAAGCAAGGAGATGCCTCGGTGGTTGTCACAGGATTGGCGGTTTCCTTTACATTTGTAAAGGTGGACTATTGACGCGTCCTTAAAATCTTGTGGCATGGTCTCGTTCATCCATATGTTTGTGAAGATTTGGTGAAGCTGCTCTGTTAGGACCGGCCCACCTGCCTTGTATATCTCTGCTGGGATGGAGTCAGGACCAGGTGCCTTGTCGCTGGAGAGTTGCTGGATGGCTTTGTTTATTTCCACTATGGTTGGCAGGTCACCAAGTGTCTCATTGGTGGGAACTTGAGGAAGGCAGTTGATGGTTTCATCGTCGAAGAAGGAAGTTGCATTTAAGATTTTGCTGAAATGCTCTGCCCAGCGTTGGAGGATTTCTTTCTTATCGGTGACCAATGTTCCCCCGTCTGCACTGAGGAGGGGAACTATGCCTGGTGATGAAGGACCATAGACCGCTTTCAGTGAGTCGTAGAAGTTTTTCATATCATGTCTGTCAGCAAAGCCCTGAATTTCATCAGCTTTGCTGCTCAGCCAGGAGTCCCGCATGTGCCGAAGTTTCTGCTGCACTTTTCTGCACTCTCTGAATGTTCTTGAAAGCATCTTTTTTTTTATGTTGACTTTGGGTCATTCAAATGTGCCTTGAGGAGAAGATGTTTCTCGGCCAGCAATTGGTTGATGTCTTCGGACTTTTCATCAAACCAGTCTTTATGCTTTCGGGGGGCTGGACCCAGGATTTCCATAGCAGTGTTGTAAATTGTGTCCTTTAGGGCTCTCCATTCTGTTTCTGTATCCTGTTTAGCTTCAGCATTGGGCTTGAGGCGGTCTTCCAGCATATTTTCAAACGACTGCTGCATTTTCTTGCTGTTTAGGCGGGTGACATTTAGCTTTGTTTGCATTTTCGCCCCTTGAGGACGCCGTGGTGGCCTGATGTGGATGTTCATTTTCGAGACAATGAGACGATGGTCTGTCCAACATTCGGCACCACACATGGATTTTGTCACTCGAACGTCTTGTCTGTCACTCCTCCTGACGATGACATAGTCAATGAGGTGCCAGTGTTTCGAGCGAGGGTGCATCCACAATGTCCTATTTCTCATGGGGAGACGGAAAATTGTGTTCGTAATCACGAGATCATGTTCGGCACATGTCTGAAGGAGGCGGAGTCCATTGCTGTTACAATTTCCGACTCCATGCTTTCCAATAATGCCACTCCAAGAGGTGGTGTCCGTGCCTACTCTGGCATTGAAATCCCCAAGGAGTATAAGTTTGTCTCCTTTGGGAACAGATGTTAATACACTGTGCAGGTCCTCATAGAACTTGTTTTTGACATCATCTTCGTTAGTCATAGTTGGTGCGTAGACACTCACAATGGTTGCGTGCTTCCTTCCATTCAGCAGAGGCAACTTCATGGTCATGAGCCTGTCGTTTATAGCCTTTGGAAATCCAGCTAATTTGCCGACCAGGGCCGACTTAATGGCAAACCCCACACCGGATTGGCGTCTTTCCTCGCTTTTCCTTCCACTCCAGAAAAATGTGTAGCCGGCACCAATTTCACAGATTTGGCCTTCTTCTGCAAGTCGTGTCTCGCTCAAGGCTGCAATGTCGATGTTGTACCTGCCCAGCTCTCTCCCAATCAGTGCTGTTCGTCTCTCTGGACCCGACGCGCCGTCTCTGTCAAGTAGGGTGCGTACATTCCAAGTTCCAATTGTTAAGGGAATATGGTTTACTCTTTTAGCTTTGCTTGTTTTATCTTTCTTTGTATGTCGACCGCAGTCAAGGGTACCCACCAACCGCGGCTAGCTGGTTAGGTAGTGATGAAGCAGACAATGTTTAGGGCACCTTTTCTAGCCCCTTCCTCATGCTATGGAGGTGAGCAGTGTGTTCCTGTAGAGGGCTGCTCAGTCGCTCAGGGGGCTGCCGAATCCCACTGCTGCTCCGGTCAGTAGAAGACGACCATATGGCCTGAGCCGCCTGTGTGCAGGTCTGCGACTACGGCTGCCAGCGTACCCACGCCTGCCGCTTTGCCGCTCGCCCATCGCCACAGGGCTTGAAGGTGATATGTGATGTTGGATGAAGAATGACTTGCGCTATGACTTGGATTAAAGTGAGGAAGAGTTGCGCAATTCGTCGACCTCACTCTCTCGCCTGAGTCCATCTGAGTCCAGTGGCAAGACAAGTCGAGACGATTGGAGACGAATACAGGTGCAGTGGATGACCAGGGCGCTCTACGTGCCTTGCCGTGCTCATTACGTTCCACAACGCTTTGCAGGTAAACGCCGTCTTGCCCGTTGAATCAGCAATGATTTCTTCCGCGCAGTCTGCCGAATCCTGTCTTCACATGCTGGGTAGGCATACCCTAGTTTACCTCTTGGTTTGACACCAAATCGGATACCCATGCCTGGTTTAGCCAGCCTCTCACAGCTGTTGCCCGGGGGGTGGCCGCTGTCGCATGCTGACAGCTACTAGGAGCCACAGGCACGAACTGGGTGTCAGACTTGGACCAGTGGGAGATGGGTCCTGAAAGGACATGAGAGCCATCCTTACCAAAGGTGCTACCAATGCCTGACACCCCCCCCCCCCCCCCCCCCCCCCGTATATTTCTATACTCTGCATGTGTACCACTAAGCTCAATCATTGGGGAACAAAGGGCCAAATAACTGAATAAATGTCCCTTCTTTGTTACTGAGTCTGGGGGCCCAACCTAGACAGAACAATGGGACGGTGCCCTTTGTGAGTCAGTGGTCTTGTCGACCGAGGTTTGACCTCGGTCGGAAGAGCTCAGGTAAACTCTTTGTAGTGGTGGAAATGTGCCATCTTGTGTAGTGAACTAAATAAATTCCATTCTGTTTACGCGTTCTCTCTCTCTCTCTCCCCCTACCCCCAAACATGAATGACTATACGCTGTATTCGCAATGTAAAAGCCTGTTTTTGTACATAATAAACAGGATATTTATGTATACGCTGTATTCGCAAATGGACAACTTAACAAATTCCAATCTGTTTATGCACTCTCTCTCTCTCTCTTTATCGCTCTCCCTTCTCTCCCCCTCCCCAGCTCCCTCTCTCTCCCTCCCTCTTTGTTGACCGCTTTCCCGGTCTCAGCCCAACCCACCACAAGCAAATCCTTCGCACTTGCGATTAATGCGAGGGCTGTGATTCAGCAATAATATTGTATTCGCTTACAGGAAACTAAGCTTGCATGAGGCTGCCTGCAGTGTGTAAGCCGGCACGCACGCCGCGGCCCGTGAGGACGGTGTGGGGCGGCTTTTGACGTTTCGACCTTGACACCAACATTTCATTTAATGTATATATTGTGGGTGTGGAAGAGAACTTATAAGCGTGTGAGAATGATGGGTTTAGAGTGAATGAGGGGAAGAAATCATCACCACATCATAGTCGTTGTTGTCTCCGTTATCATTATCACCACCATTATCATCACCATTGCAATCAATCACGTTAGAATGGGATGACTGAAAGCGTACGCCAAATCACACGTTCCCATTACGTCATATTTTCTTAGTTTAATTTATTGCTCATATTTTATGCATATTATGTGAATATAATTTGTAGTTTTGATGATGGAAACACATTTGTACACCAATTCGACACACAAACGGCCTGTTAAATAGACCTACACAAATAGCATATACACAGCATGCCTGTTAAAATACTAACAATACAATTGCACAATTTTTTAACACTCAATAAACGTTTTTTTTTTTAATTAAAAAAAAAAAAAAAAAAAAAAAAAGATGTTCCACACAAAGCTACTTGTTCTATTGGCAGAGTTCAGAAGTCTTATATGGACATTAAGAAACGAAGCACTATACAATTACAGAACAATCAACAAAGAAATTGTCCAACAAATTTATCAACAAAAAGTCACAAACATTCTAATCTTAGCCCCACAAGCGCAAATCTGAAGACAGCACATATTACAGAAGAAGCAAATAACTTGTTTTAAACAAAGGATACTACAACTGTAAATGTGTTTATTGACTTATTAATAATCTTATAGTTATTATTATTAATAATACTATTATTATTACTGCCTCTATTATTATTAATTTTCATATTATTATATGATCGATTGATTGATTGATTTAGGAATCGACATCACAGCATTCGGGGCATTCCCATAAGTGCTCTGTCCCCATCCTCAGCAGCCAGCGAAGAGTTCCAACACTAATAGTACCAGTAGCAATCTGATTATATTATTATATTTGAATGTGCAACATGAAATATATTGTGGATGGGTGTCTGTGCCGTTGGCAGTAACATATGTATGTGTCTGTGTGTGGATGCAGGTGTGTGTGCAGGTGTGTGTGCGTGTTTGTGGCATGAATTTGCACGCGCATGTGTATGAGTGTGTGTGTGTGTAGAGCAGCCTTTAAACCAAGGCGATATCTCAAGTATTAAAATGATGTTATATGGTAATGATATGTTTCAAAAGAAAAATATGCACCACCATGTATAAACAAATTGAATGAGCCCTTTAAGTACCCAGTAAGCTAAGGTGGCTTTTAGTGGCCAGGTTTTAAGTCCTTCCCATTGTATATGAAACCCAGACACAATCACAACTTTGGACCAATTATCTCCCTGGGGACAGGCCATGGACTCTAAATGCTAGTAGTAAATCCCTGATTCTTGTCCCCCAAACAAAAGGTATCATGGACTAGAGCATGACCCTGTAATTTGTCATCAAGCAACAACACCAACGACCTTCACCTAGGTAGCTAAGTGACCCAGAAATTACAAAGAAGCCACATTTTAATGGAAATGATAGTTTAAAGTTTATTGTCCAAGCGCGGGGCATTTAACGTACTGGGGTCTCTAGAAAGCACGAGATTGTGTGTGTGTGTGTGTGTGTGTGTAAGAGAGAGAGAGAGAGAGAGAGAGAGAGAGAGAGAGAGAGAGAGAGAGAGAGATGGACAGGTGTTTCATGCATTCCGCTTGCGAAAGTGGAAGTGAAGCATATGCAAGGAATGTGTATCTACATGCACTATGCCATAAATGTCATATTATCATAACTGTATATATGTATGTATTTGTTTTATTCACAATGTTACACTTAACACTAACAAATGGCAACGCTCTGTAATATACAAAAAAAAAAAAAAGAAACACACACTACAACTTGTAAATATACATTGCTTTGTATGAAATAAAAGTTAAAAAAAAAAAAAAAATTTCCCGCAACAGGAACGGGAAAGGGCCATTGTAAAAATAATGGATCTATTTTAGATATGTGAAAACTTTTGAATCCATTTTTCCCGCAACAGGAACGGGAAAGGGCTAAACATAGATAGATAGATAGATAAAGATAGATTCTATTCCATTGTTCACATAGGGCAGTGATGAGCATTTTGTGTGATATTCATTGGCACAGAAACGGAGCAATATGGGGACGACCCGTTGCCGTGAAGTTGGAACCGAGACTAACTAACTAACTAAGAATTTTCCCTTCTATTTCTATTTCTCATTTTGGTGTCACTTTTTTCTTTGATGTCACCATTGTTACTTCTTCTTCATCAGCGTTCCGAGCCATTGAGATTCTTTGCTGCAGATACGCAGATACAATCCGTCTCCATTCGTCTCTCTGGTTGACCTTCTCTTGCCAGTCGTTGATTCCAAGTGCTTGTAGGTCTGTATATATATATTATCTCTCCACCGTCTTCTTGGTCTACCTCGGGGTCTACGGTCATTTATTTCCTGAGTGTATGCGAGTTTTGTTTCCCTATTATCTTCCATTCTTTCTATATGCCTCAGCCATTGTAGTCTATTAGCCTTCATGATACCAGTGATTAGTGGGGACTTAAAAAGATCATAAATGTCTTTGTTACTTCTTCTTTTCCACTCTCCACTTTGTGTATCCCTAATGGGTCCAAAGATGCGTCTTAAAACTTTGTTCTCAAAGGTTTGTAACAAGGCTTCGTCTGCTTTCGTTGTACTCCAGGTTTCAGAGCCATACAGCACAACTGGTTTGATCAGTGTTTTGTATATTGTGATTTTGGTGTTACGAGATAGCGCATTTGATTTTAGTAGATGTTGTAGTGCTGGTCTCTCTGGCCGAGGGGTTACACCACTTTCTCCGTAATCCCGTTTATCACGCAGAGTCTCATAGCAGGAGGGAAAATAGCTGGTGACTTGCGGGATAACTGAGCCGGCCGCTCAGAAAGCAATGGCAAACTACTGAGCGTAATCTTGCCAAGAAATCAACAGACAGCTGAAAGATGCTGCTGTTGACAGCGATGTCCTGTAAGAGATATGTGAATTTTAAATAAAAAGATGTTGTAGTGCATAGTATACCTTATTTCCAGAATTGATTCTAGTTTGTATTTCTTCCCTTATGATGTTGGAGCAGTTGAAGATTGTACCCAGGTATTTGTATGTTTCCGTTTTTTTTAAATGGTAATATTATCTATTTGTATGTGGCCAGAGTTTTTAGCCATTCCTTCTCTTGAAATAACCATATATTCTGTCTTATCTTGGTTGATAACCAGCCCCATCTGTTGGGCTTTTTCCTTTAAGTGAGTCAATTTCCAATGTCTTTTGTTCATTTCCCCCTATAATATCTATATCACCTGCATAACCAAGCAGCTTGGATGTTCCTCCAATATCACATTCCTCCTTTACCTTCCTTACAACTTTCTCTAGAGCCAGATTGAAGAGTAGCGGCGATAGTGCATCACCCTGTTTCAAGCCAGATGTTATTTGGAAAGGGTCTGATTTCCTGCCTTTATATGTTACTATATTATAAGTATCTTCCATGCATAGTCTGGTCATGTTGATTAACTTCCTTGGTATTCCAAATTCCCGCATAGCATTCCATAGACTATTCCTATGGACACTAACATAAGCCTTTTTAAAATCCACAAAAATGTTATGGAGATCTCTTTTATATTCCCAATTTTTCTCGGCTATTTGTCGTAAGATAAATATCTGTTCTATTGTTGATCTGTTTTGTCTAAAACCCGCCTGGTAGTCACCTAATATGTCTTCTGAATATGGTTTTAGTCTATTTAGTAATACTGCGGATAGTATCTTATAGCTTGTGGACAGTAGTGATATTCCTCTATAATTTTCACATTGGAACTTGTCTCCTTTCTTAAAGATAGGTACCAATAATGACTCTTTCTAGTCATGGGGTAATTCTTCTGTCCTCCAGATTTTTATTATTAGTTCGCATAGCTTTAGATGTAATGCATGGCCACCTGCCTTTATAAATTCAGCAGCAATTCCATCAGCCCCAGTTGCCTTATTGTTTTTAAGTCGTGTGATTACATATAGGATTTCTTCAAATTCAGGTTCTTCAATTTGTGGTTCACACGTTAGAACCTTTTCCTGTGGGAAGGTGTTACTTGGAGCTTCACAATTTAGTAATTCAACAAAATATTCTTTCCATGTGTTGCACATTTCCTCATTGGTATTTATCATATTCCCATTTTTGTCTTTTAAACCATATGTGTTGTGTTAGTGCTCTCGTTTCATTGACTTCAGTTCTTTAAAAAACTTTCTGGATTCGTTTTTCTGGTGATTAGTTTCCATATCTTTGATTATATTACTCATATATTCTCGCTTCTACTGTCAAACTATTTTTGTAGCCTCTTTACATTCATTTCTATATTGGTCTTCCTTTTGGATGTTGGTGATGTCATTTAACCATAATGTTTGGCATTCTTTTTCCTAATGACCGCTTCTTCACATTTTTGATTGAACCATCTGTTTTTCCTATGCGTGTTTAACACACCGAGACATTCTTCTGCGGTAGATTGAATTGTATTCTTGATGTTCAACCAAGTTTGGTCATTGTTACTGTTTTCTTGATATTCAAGGAGAGTCCTTTCTTTGCACTTTCTGTTACCACAATGTCCAACAATTGTAGTAGATCTTTTGCATTATCCACCACCAATACTGTGTCATCTGCATAGCGTATATTGTTTATATCATAACCTCCGAATAATATTCCTGGATTTTCTTTGATCTCTCTCATTATTACTTCGCTAGAGGGGGAGAAGAGATCTGGTGACAAAACACATCCCAGTGTGACGGGACAGCCCCGGCAGCATCAGAATTACACAAGTTGGAAAGGAATTAAAGAGCCCACAATAATTTTCTATCATTCTCTAAAAGCATAAACGTCCACCAGAAAATGATAGAAATGCAAGGGGAGTGAAAACAAGAGAAAAATACATTTTGACCACGCAAGCCCCATCATTTCTGTAATGCTAGGTCTGAGAAAGCTTTGATGTCCAGATCAAACGTAAAACCCAGACACCACGGCACCAGTCGGCGGGAGCTATCAAAGGTTGAAAACTCATTGTTTTCAGTACAAGGGAAGAGAAAGACGAAAAGTGTGAAATCTGGGCTGGGGATGAATATGGCGGTTCTACTCAGGGGAAAACACGTGTGATCCAAAGACGGCAATTTAATGCAGGACTAACACCTATCTAAAAGTCCAGACTTTGTGGAGCCGGGACGTCTGTAATTGCCACCACAAAGGAGCAATTAGGACCAGATGCTTAACACCTCACTGCAATACAGGCGGCAAAGTAGGAACACATGGCTGACACATTCCTGCCAGCAACCGGGAAGGCTTGTGTTAACAACAGATTGGTATGTAGTTATGACGCAACGTCTATTGCATCGCTAGCGAAGCATGTTTTATTGTTTCAGGCCATGGTGGGGCATCGGTCAATTTGATTGACAGATGAAACTACCCTCCACAGGAAAGGAGGAGGGGTGAAAAGAATTTGGCACTTAATCCATCTAGGTAAATCGTCCTACATGAAAAATAGGGGGAGCTAACAGGAACTTGGACATAGTAATTAGCTAATGTGGAAACTAGCCAGGGATGAAGAGAATAAAACTACAAGCATGGCCAGCAAGACTTCAGACGCATTTACAATAGCATTCTTAGGATACCTACTGGAGAAATATTAACATTTCGTTCTGTTGGACTTCTGTACGAAGTATTATGACAGGATTTCCTAGCTATAACCCAGGTAATACCATTACTCTGATTAGTTTGTCTGCTAGTCTGAAGGCTTGTGTAGTTTCTTGTTCTGCATATTCTCCAAAACTTTACACTCATGGATTTTCTTTGTACTTAATGTTCCAGTTTCTAGATTTACTATTACACTGTGAACTTTATCTTCTTCTTTCATTCACTACTTGGTTGTCTGATTTGTTGTATGTGATAATTTGGAGAAATCCAGTATCCAAGCTACATGAGCGTGTGGCTTATGCATGTACAGGAGATACATTTAAATTCATCCTGTATGATGTTAAACATGGGGGAGACTGACTACTTAGGAGAAATTCCTAAGAGCTACCAGTCTCTTGATAGCGTCCAATTAACATTGATTATTTGGACCAACACTTTGAGTGCCTACCAAGATTGTGGTGAAACCACTTGGTTTGAGGAATGGCACCAGTTCACCTTGTCTGCATGATGTCTGCATGAGGACAGACATGACTTAGGACATTCAATATCCCAGACAGATTCAGGGAAGGCATTTAATGTTCGACAGGACTGTGCGACCAGCCCTTCCGACAAGACAGTATGAATGAATCAGAAAGGGAAAGAGTAAGTGAGGTGAACTTATATGGGAAACACCCCATTACATAAATGTATGTGATGATGTATGTTTTGAGCTATAGATGTTCTAAATGGTTTTATGAATATATACATATATATTTATTTATTTAGAACTAATATATGTTTATGTAACATGCCATCATCTATCATCATACCATCATATATTATGACTTGAATGCATGTTTATATGAATATATAGACATATGTGTTTGAGATGTGTAGACGTAGATACTACCCATCTCCGTTCGTTTCATTCCAGATCTCTTAGGAGCAATGGACAGTCAACAACCCATATCAGGAAGTGACTTAGCCTTGTGAAGGGACCACTTTGGACTCCTTCAATCTGACAGTGAACTGCGTCTCACTGGGGGAAGCATGACCTATGTGACCTCTTAAGTTACGTATACCATAATATAATCATCATCATCATCATATGATCATCAATACTAGAAATAATAAACACAGTTGTTGTATTTTAAAACTCAATTTGTCCGTATAATTCTAAATGTTGATAAATGTTTGTGTAGTTTAAATATGTACACACATTTGGAGAACATTTAGTGGGGGTTCACATATATTGTCCAGAAGTAGGAAGTTATGTCAGGGAGGGATCTTGCATATGCAGTCATAAGTAACCAGATTACGTTGCATAACTTAACTCCTCCTTTCTCACTTCTGGTGATACCAAGTACAGCCAAATCTATATAGATATATTCTATCTTCAACGAGCCACTTCTTGGCTGTTTTCTTGAGTATCAGGGACAGTGTCTTAAATCAGCATAACAGACATTTGTTCCACATTTTCTCTCTGGGATCTGGGGTGGTAATTAGTCCCTTCTGACAGAGTTAGGGGATCTTAAACTGCATCCAGAACTAAACACCAGCAGAAGAAAATGATGTTGGCTGGGTGGTTGCCCAACCGGGAGCTACCTCAAGCCAGTTGGTGACACCGATGTGGCTTGCATAAATGATAGGAGGCCGACTAGAATGGCAATGACACCTGGCGATGCAGACACAGCTATTGACTTGGCATTTGTCTCCCAGTCATCAGTCCTTGATGTAAAGTGAACTGTTTTGAATGACCATGGGAGTGATCACATGCCGTGTTCAGTCCTGATCTCTAAATCCAGGAAAGTTAAGGCTGGGAAAGTGCGCAAGACCTTCCGGTATGAGTGGACCGACAGTCTTCTAGGACACCTGAGACAGGAGGCATGCAACAGGACTGTTAAAACTCCTTTTTTGCAGCCACCATGATGGATTCCAGAAGTAGACCATGCTTGGAAAGAAAAGAGAGCTGCAGTGAAGCAGCTAAGGAAAGTGCGACAGACACCCCTAAGCTCATGAGAGGAAGTGGATACAGCGGAAAATGTCAAGAAAGATAAGGTGGAGGTTTCCAAGCTCTGTGCTGCTGAAGCCACAAACGCAAAATTAGAATGTTTCATGAAGGAGATTGGAGGTGATAAAACACTGCGAAAATTCTGGAAGCTGCACAGACAAATACGAAGAAAAGATCGGCCTATGACAGTGGGAACAATTTATAGAGATGATTGTGTGCGCGTGACAACAGACGAAGAGAAAGGGGAGGCGTTTCTCCAGAGATTTTTAGAGCAGACCAATCATAATGATGCGGACACCAGGGATGCAGTTAGAGAGGAGTTATCTGGCAGCATGAAGAATATGTATTATGAAGACATCATACGGGTTGAAGATGTTAAACATATTTTGAAAAAGGCAAAAAAAAAAAAAAAAAGACCTGAAGGAGATGACCGACTGCTTTAACCAGAACATTAGGACAGCATCAGTACCGCAGGACTGGGTGCACAGTTATCTCATCCCTCTCACAAAACCATTCAAGGATCATTCAAAGCTTAGCGGCTTTAGGATCATCACCCTTCAAAATACATTTGGGAAGGTTTTAGAGAAGATAGTCGCTGTCAAGCTGCAAGAGTTTTTGGAAAGGGGGAAGCTTCTTCCAAGAGGTCTGGGGAGCTACAGATCAGGAAAATGTACCTGGTCAAATGCAGCCACTTTTGCCATTGATGTTTATGAGGGGTTCCAAAGTAGACAGGAAACAATGGCGGCGGTGCTTGATCTCGAGGATACATACAACAGAGTTAGATATGATATTTTGATTACCGCACTGATGGAGAAGGGGGTCAATCTCTGGTTGGTGAACTGGATAGCAGCCATCCTGTATTCTTATCGGGTTACTCTCCGCCTGGGTGCATGGACCTCAGAGCCACATATGTTAACCCCAGGACTGCCACAGGGATCTGCAATCTCACCTGTGCTCTTTAACGTGTATACGAGCAAGATTGCAAACATAGAAGCACCAGGGGTTGGAAGGATACTAACATTTGCAGATGATATTCTTGCATATAGGCAGGGGAGAGGTAGGGAGCAAACAGCCCAGGAGCTACAGGTTACAGTAGACAAAGTGATTGACTGGTGCACTGAAATGAGTGCTGTCATCCACCCGGAAAAGGCGGCTGTTTTATGGTGCTCTCTGGACAACAGGATTGTGAGTGCTGATGTCCTAAGCCTCACGATAGATGGTAGAAACGTCAACAGAGAGTACAAACTGAAGTATCTGAAAATCACATTTGACAGGAGCCTGTCTTTCAAGGACCATGTGGAGACGGTTGTGGCAAGATCTCAAAAGGGACTCAATGCACTTAAAACTATGGCTGCAATGGACACAGAGCAGAGAATGCTTTTCATACTATACCAGCACTTGATCCTCTCAGTGACTGATTATGGACTAGGACTGCTCACTGTCTCAAAGAGTCAGCTGGTCAAGTTAGAGCGCATACAGAACGAAGCTATGCGAGTCATTCTGGGATGCACCAGAGACACCAGAGTAGTGTGTATGCATTACATCCTTGGTTTGCCGACTGTTGCTGGTAGGCTTAAGGTGATGCAGGCTAAGGCATACCTCAGAGTAGCTGCAAACACAGATCACCCTTTGCATGAGGCGCTGGACGCAGTTAAGGGTCAGCGACTGATAAGAGGGAAATCATGGATGGCTCAGGCGGAGGATACGATCAGACATGTGTGCAGCTTGGAGAACATTAGGCGAGGAGAGGAGTGGGTCAGAGTGCCAGCAGAACAATCAGACTTGTGCAGAGTTATAATCACATTGAGCCGGGAGTGCAGGGAGTGGCCAGCAGGGGCCATGGAAGTGGAAATCCAGCAACTAATTCAGGATAATGCTCACTCCGGTGATGTGATTACCTACACAGATGGTTCGGTGTCGAGGGGTATGAGAAGTGCCTGGGGGTTCACAGCAAAAGCTAATAGCCGTCGTTTGGTGCAGGAGAGCCTGGCATATGATACCACAACATCTAGCTTAAGAATGGAGGTGGAGGCGGTCACTGCAGCTTGCCGCTAGATCGAGAATACGTTACACACACATATCGTGGTTGTAACTGACTCACAAAGCATGCTGAGGAAGGTGAGGACAGGCATGCTTCGTGCAGAGTGGACTGTTTCGCTTCGGAAGTCATGGATGGCAAGTATTGTCTGGAGCTTTTCTCCAGGGCATGCCTGTGTGCTGGGGAATGAACAGGCGGACAAATTGGCTGGCTCTGCAAAACTTGGTGGAGTATTGATTCATGACAAGGCAGACGTGGTTGTGGCCTTATTGGAGCACGTGTACACCTCGGAGGAGCATATGGATCATCATGGTCTGGCAAGAATGAGGCAGCGAGGAGTGACCAGGGGATATGGCCGACGCTCAACGCTCAAAGGAAAGGTGAGATGGGCATATAATCAGATTGCTACTGGTACTATTAGTGTTGGAACTCTTCGTTGGCTGCTGAGGATGGGGACGGAGCGCCTATGGGAATGCCCTGAATGCTGTGATGTCGGTTCCTAGATCAATCAATCAATCAATCAATCACAAGCAGCCCGTCCTGTCACTTTTTTCTCATCTGTCCTACCGAGCTCTTTATGTGATAATCAATGAACCAACACAACACCAAATACCTTTAGATGCTTTATATGACACAGGAAGTCCAGGCATTGTTAACCTCTATATCTAGAGGTTATTTGGACACACCAAATAGTATAAAAAGCTCTCAGTTTATATATGGTCATATTTATATACCACTTCAACACTCTTTTTCTCCTTTCAATTGATATCTTTTTATTGGTCAGTATATTTTTCATCTTGCAAAAGGCTACCTTCGCAATGGCAATTCTTGTTCTAATCTCTTCAAGGCATCTCCCATCAGATGTTATGACTGTTCCGAGATAACTGTACTGATTCACTTGCTTAAAAATATGCCCATATAATATATATATATATATATATATATATATATATATATATATATATATATATATATATATATATATATATATATATATATATATATATATATATAACTGGGAATTATAAAATATTGTTAAACATGTTATTAAATAAAACTCACATCTTCCATGAATGTTTCTAGTGCGGCACCAGTGTAAACGTCATCATGAAATCCTGATTTGAAAATAAATAATAAATATATGATTGCTCTATAAATAATGATCAGTACTCTGTGTGTCATGCTTAGAACACATATTTCTTTGTAAATAAAACAAAAAGAATTCTTTTCCATGACTTGAGGCTTGTTGGTATATGTTGCTACCCCCATGAGCTTGTAGACTATCAGAACTCGATGGGTGATGTGTCAATACCACACTTTACTTCCCTAAACATTTTCTGGTACCCATTTTAGGCTGGGTAGATCTGAAAGTCCATGTCAATTTTTAATAATATTTTTAATACCATGGGTACTAAGATGGGTCCTAGTTATGCCTGTCTCTTCATGGGCTATCTGGAGCACCAGGTATGGAGTCAATACACAGGTAGGCTCCCGGAGCTCCACAGGAGGTACATTGATGACTGCTTTGGTGTTTCAGACATGCCCCTGCCTGACCTCCAGAACTTCATTGCCTTTTTCTCTGACTTTCATCCCAGTATTAAACTTACCTCCACCATTTCTTCGCCAACCGTCAACTTCTTAGACCTCACAGTCTCTTTAGGTTCTGCGGGTCTATGCACGAAGGTTTATTATAAACCAACTGACTCGCACACACTCCTTCTCTAAACCTCCTCCCATCCTCCCTCAGTAAGGGTTCTATTCCTTTCTCCCAACCGCACTGATGGAGAAGGGCGGTCAATCCCTGGTTTGGTGAACTGGATAGCAGCCGTCCTGTATTCTTGTCGGATTGCTCTCCGTCTGGGTGCATGGACCTCAGAGCCACATATTTTAACCCTGGGACTGCCACAGGGATCTGAAATCTTATCGGTGCTCTTTAACGTGTATATGAGCAAAATTGCAAACATAGAAGCACCAGGGGTTGGAAGGATACTAACATTTGCAGATGATATTCTTGCATATAGGCAGGGGAGAGATAGGGAGCAAACAGCCCAGGAGCTACAGGTGACAGTAGACAAAGTGATTGACTGGTGCACTGAAATGGGTGCTGTCATCCACCCGGAAAAGGCAGCTGTTTTATGGTGCTGTCTGGACAACAGGATTGTGACAGCTGATGTTCCAAGATGGTGGAAGCGTCAACAGAGAGAACAAACTGAAGTATCTGGGAATCACATTTGACAGGAGCCTGTCCTTCAAGGACCATGTGGAGACGGTTGTGACAAGATCTCAAAAGTGACTCAAAACACCTAAAACTATGGCTGCAATGGACATAGAGCAGAGAATGCTTTTCACACCATACCAGCACTTGATCCTCTCAGCGATTGATTATGGACTAAGACTGCTCACTGTCTCAAAGAGTCAGCTGGTGAGATTGGAGCACATACAGAACGAGGCTATGGGGTCATTCTGGGATGCACCAGATACACCCCAGTGGTGTGTATGCGTTACATCCTTGGTTTGCCAACTGTTGCTGGTAGGCTCAAGGTGATGCAGGCGAAGGCATACCTCAGAGTAGTTGCTGACACACATCACCCGTTACATGAGGCGCTGGATGCAGTTAAGGGCCAGCGACTGATAAGAAGGAAATCATGAATGGCTCAGGCGGAGGATACGATCAGACAGGTGTGCATCTTGGAGAACATTAGGCGAGGAGAGGAGTGGGCCAGAGTGCCAGCAGAGCAGTCAGACTTGTGCAGAGTTATAATCACATTGAGCCGGGAGTACAGGGAATGACAAGCAGGGGCCACGGAAGTGGAAATCCATCAACTAATTCAGGATAATGCTCACCCGGGTGATGTGATTATCTACACAGATGGTTCGGTGTTGAGAGGTAGTAGAAGTGCCTGGGGGTTCTTGGCAAAGGCTAATGGTCGACGTTTGGTGCAGGAGAGCCTGGCATATGATACCACAACATCTAGCTTAAGAATGGAGATGGAGGCAGTCAGTGCAGCTTTCCGCTGGATGGAGAATACTATACACACACACATCGTGATTGTAACTGACTCAGAAAGCATGCTGAGTAGGGTGAGGACAGGCAAGCTTCGTGCAGAGTGGCTTGTTTTGCTTCGGAAGTCACAGGCGGCAAGCATCGTCTGGATCTTTTCTCCGGGGCATGCTGGTGTGCTGGGGAATGAACAGGCAGACAGATTGGCTGGCTCTGCAAAACTTGGTGGAGTATTGATGCATGATAAGGCAGACGTGGTTGCAGCCTTGTGGGAGCACGTGTACACCTTGGAGGAGCAAATGGATCACCATGGTCTGGCAAGAATGCGACAGCGAGGAGTGACAAGGGGATCTGGCCGATGCTCGACGCTTAGAGGAAAGGCGAGACACACATATAATCAAATTGCTACTGGTACTATTGGGGTTGGAACTCTTTGCTGCTGCTGAGGATGGGGACGGAGCGCTTATGGGAATGCCCCGAATGCTGTTATGTCGGTTCCTAAATCAATCAATCAATCAATCAATCAATCTCCCAACTTCTACGTCTCCGACGGCCTTGTCAGGATAATTATGACTTCCATAAAAAAGCCCATGAAATGCTGGATTTCTTTCGCCTTCGAGGCTATCCTGAGAATGTTCTGTATACAGCTCTTCATCGCTGCCAGTCCATTAGTAATGCTGAGGCTCTCTCCTCCAGGCCGAAACCACAAAATAATAGACCTGTCCTCTCACTAACTTACCATCCCCATAATATTACTGTGAAGGATATCCTCCTGAGACATCTATCCATTCTCCAGGCGGACCCGACCACTCGTGATGTCTTCTCAGAGGCCCCCCTGGTGGCGTGCAGGTTGGATGGTAACCTCAGGGATGTGCTAGTCCATAGCAGTCTACCCCAACCTCACAAGTCTCTTCCTGGCACGGAGGCTTGCCTTCGATGGCGTTGTAAGACCTACACACATGTACTTTAAACCCAGAATTTGGCATTCCCTAAGACGACCTTCCACATTCGTGAGGGTTTCTCATGCACGAGTCGCAATGTTATCTATGCGATTACGTGCACACGTTGTGACATGAGATATGTCGGGGGAAAACAGGCTTACGTCTTGCTGACAGATTTAGGCAACACCTTTCTGATATCAACAGTGGCTCCTAGAAACCAGTATCCATGCACTTCAACAGTCCTGACCAATGTGACGTGGTTGACATACAGGACACGGCCATCAAATCATGCGCATCCCACGAACGGGATCGCAAGACATTGGAAAACTGTCTGATCTTCCTTTTGGGTTCACTCTCCCCTCACGGCCTCAATGTCCAACACAGTTTCATTTAACTTCCAAACCCCACCCTCTCCCACCCCTAGTAGTATAGTCCACTAAATTGGTAGTTGCATGTCCTTTGCAGGACGTCGCAGTCAACCCCAGCATTATTTTTGCTGTTTGGAATTTCATGGCAGGTTTGCGTTCGGTGGCTTGCAATCGTTTTCTGAGCGACTGTTACTCATGCCACTCTGTGAGGACCAACACAATGAAATCTTCCGCAGCTGTGTTTTGAGCTGCTAATTGCGAACTGCGCCCTTAACATCTTTGCCAATCCCAATTTTTACTCTTCCGCTCACATGGGTGCCTCTCCATCCCCACTTCCTTCTCACTTATTCTCCCACCCAGTGTCTTAGCCAATACCTGAGCTTCTGATGGTATTGACCTTTGACCCGTTGACCACACATCCGGTTCATACAATCCAGTGACAGTCATTTAACTCGCGTGAGTCACTCCCAGCTAGGATACAGATTCAGATAAGTACCCTTAATATTGTCATGTAGTGTGTTTCATGTAGTTTTGTGTTTGTTCTGTGCTGACGAAGGCTTTGACCGTAACATCCAATTTGTTTCTTGTAATCATGTTTCTCCGGTCTCCGTGGCCAAAGGCTTGCGAACGCGGTTCATGAGCCGGGTACCAGGAGTTTGAAACTCAGCCGCGACTGATTTGTGCAGCAGACCGTGTCGCATTGTGTTATAACGTGCTGGTATGTGAGCCGGTCGTTCAGAAAGCAATGGCAAACTACTGAACGTAAAAACTTGCCTAGTACATCAACAGCAGCAGAAAAATGCTGGTGTTGACTGCAACGTCCTGCAAGGGATATGCAACGTTTAAAAAAAAAATCATGTTTCAGTAAAGCTCACAATCTACTCTGTGTTGTTTTTTTTGTTTTTTTGAGTGATTCATTCATTGTCAATTTTTAAGAGATGCTGTCTCAATGAGGATTCGACCACACATGACCACCATGTCGGCAGACAAACATGCTAGCCACTGTGTTACCAAAGCTCCTATATTTCTCTGTACATTGCAAATATTACTGGAGAAACAATACTTATATTTAACTATAAGAACCATACATATTAAACACTTATCACCATATAGAGCAGAGGATGCTTTACATGTTTTTTGCAGTTAATAATTTCTGTCATTGAGTATGGTTTGGGGTTGCTGACAGTATCAAAGAGCCAGCTTGAAAGGTTCGAGTGCATACAGAATGCAGCCATGCGGATGATCACCGGGTGCACAAAGGACACACCAATTATATGCATGAGGCATATCCTTGCACTACCAACAATTGCAGACAGCCTTCAAGCCAAATGGTACCTGAGAGCCGCTTGCAGACAGGGATTACCCACTGCATGAAGAAATGGATATGGTCAAGGGTCAAAGACTGAGAAGAGGCAGGTCCTGGATGGCACAGCCAGGTGTGTGAAATAGAGAACACCAATTGTGAAAATGAGTAGGTAAAAGTACCGGAAGACATGTCAGATTGGCACAAGGTAATAATAACACTGGGTCGTGAATGCAGAGAATGGGCAGCGGGTCGCACAGAGTTTGAGATGCAACTACTGATTCAGGGCAACACACATCAAGGTGACATAGTGATCCACTACGATAGGTCAGTGGTGATAAACAGATGTAGCGGCTGGAGCATTTTTTTTTAGTTGTACTATATGTAATGGAAAGCCCATATTGCTCATGATTTCCCAAAGTTTCTGATATAGGTTTACATTAAATGCACTTCTCTATTATTAAACACATGTTAAGTATGTGATTTCTTATACCTCTTCCTTGTCTAAATCCAGCTTGAACCACGTTAATCACTTCTTCCATTTTCTTATGAAGTCTTTCCATTATGATTTTTAGTAGAATTTTACATGCATGACTGATCAGGGCAATAGTTCTATAGTTGGTGCATAATTTCAGCTGCCCTTTTTGGTACTGGAATGAAGATAGTTCTCTTCCAGTCCGTTGACCATATACGAGGGCAAGTCAATAAGTAAGTCACACAGGTCTGTGGGATGGCAGGTAAATGTAGTTGGTGTTTTCTACAGGTATCATTAGGTGACAGCAACATCAAATTTTACATTCCCATTCGTCAGGTGGCACTAGGTGTCTCATGCGCATGCGCAGAGTATAAACAAAATGGCGACTATACTTATGGAGTGTACAACCAAAGAGCAACGTGCATTTTTTGTGGGCAAAAGGACTGCCTGCAAAGGACATTCACAAGGAAATGCTTCCTGTTTATGCTGACAAATGTTTGTCCTGTAAAACGGTGCATAGCTGGGTAGAAAGATTTTCATTAGAACACTCTAAAATTGTTGATGAAATCCAATCGGGTCGTCCTGTTGAGATTGCAACAGAAGCATCCATACAGCGGGTGGAGATGATTAGAGGTGACAGGCGAGTAATGATAGACTTTGTAGCATCTGCAATAGGGTGCTCACATGGTTCAGCATACAGCGATAGTGCATCGATTGAAATTTAAGAAAGTGTGCTCAAGGTGGGTACCCAGACAATTGAAGGACGGACACAAAATGAACCGCTTTGGCCTGTCCTTGCATCATCTCTGTTGATACGAAGATGAAGGAGAAGACATGCTGAACAGGATTGTTAATGGGGACGAAAATCATGGGTGCATCACTACTAGTCCGAATAAAAGCGTGTTTCAGTGCAATGGAAACATCCTTCTTCACCTTGTGTCCAAAAATTCAAGGTTACGCCATCAGCAGGGAAACAGAGCATGCAGTTCTATGCAGCTGGTTTGGGAGGACTGATAAAGCGGTGGGATAAGTGCATCAATTTTGGTGGAAATTATGTTGAGAAATAAACGGACAATGTATAAAAATAAACTGGTTTCAAGTTGTTATCATATTTAGTTATTTTTCTACAGCCATTTGTTGACTTACTTATTGACTTCCGCTATGCTTTCTTCTCCTCCCGCTTTAATTTGTTCAGCTGGTATCTCATCGTATCCTGGTGATTTACCATTCTTTAGGTTCTTTATTGCCCATGCAATTTCATCTAATGAGGGTTCAGGTTCTGTCTGCTGTCATTGGTTAATGTATCTCATTCATATCCTCAGTCATTCATATCATACATTCCACTGTAGAGGATATGCAATTAACTATAACTGAATAAGCAAATAACTTAATTTCGACACAAAGTGGTTTATTCTCTGAAAATACTCCCTATACCATACATATGTAATAAGGGAAACCTTCCTAAAGTTTTCAACAAACATAGCGTTACATAATTTGCTTTATATTCTTCAATTTGTCCTTAATTACCACCCCCCCCCCCCCAAATCAACATACAAGTCATATTTCTATATTAATATAACATCATGCTTCCTGTAATTAGTATTGTAAATAAACTGAACTGCAAAATAAAAATTGCATGTACCATAATTTTTTAGATCCAGTGGATCAGGATTAACAATGATTATGTTGATGATCAGGATGATTGGTGTAGTCAGAATGGCAACAATCAACACCCAGCACACTGCTAGGAAGTATGTAATCACCAGTGCCTAAAAGAAACAAACATTGCCTGAAGTAAAAATCTGAACTCACATTGATAAATAACAAAGAATCATCATCATCATCATCATCATATGCCATACCAATAAGTGTGGGCGGTCATGTTTTGCCATCTCACATGATCACCAGGGTCACAGATCAGTTCTGTGTTCTAGTCTCAACCATGCCATGTGGCCAAGCCATCTGCATATTAATTTCTCTGCCTTCCCATTGTTCTTTTCCCCTCAATCTTGCCAGTTGTCACCAAGTTCTCCAGTTTATATGTTCTGATAATGTGCCCAAAACGGTCTATGTCTAATTTCTCTAATCAGTTTACGATTTTCATTTGTTTCTTGTAGGACTCATCAGTTTTTCTGTTTTTAGCACACCTGCTCATTGTCTATATTTCACATCCATACAAAAGTACAGGTTCTATGCAGCACTTCAACACTCTTTTGTTTGTTTATTGTTGTTGCAATTGACATCCATTTATTGGTCAGTATGTTTTCCATCTCGCAAAAGGCTATCTTTGCCATAGCAATGCTTGTTCTAATCATTCAAGACACCTCCCATCAGATGTCATAACTGTTCAATTATAGTTGTACTAATTCACTTGTTTAAGAATATTCCCATTTACCCGTATATTACATTGTGGTATTTCTTTCTTCTTAGAGACGACCATAATCACTGCTGTTTTACATTTAATTTGAATCCTAGTTGTTTTTTGGCACAGGGGTTACGGACGCAATTCGTAATCCCGCATTCAAAACCCAACTGCTGGTGATTTGGCAGCAGACCACCTTGCGTTGGTTTTCATGCAATGGTATGCGTGCTGGCCGTTCAGATAGCAATGGCAAACTACTGAACATAAACTTGCCTAGACATCACAAACAGCCAAGATATGCTGGGGATGACTGATATCCTGTAGAGGATATGCAACTAACTGTAACTATAACCTAGTTATTTACTGTGTACATTAACTGCATCTACTAAATGTTGCAGATCCTGTTCCGTTATCTGCAATCAATACTGTATCATCTGCATATCTAATGTTATTGATGTTATGTGCCCCAATAGCGACTCCTCTCATATCTTCTCAATTTCTAAAAACTATTTCAACTGTATTTGGAAAACAGATCTGGAGACAATACACATCCCTGTCACACACCTCTCTAACAAGCTGAAATTGACCTACTTCATTATCAATCTTTATGGCAGCTTATTATTTCCAATATATATTTTTTTAAGTCTAACGTCTTTCCCATCAAATTTGTAGATCTGCAATCATCTTCATCATGTTGACATGTCCTACTTTATTGAAAAACGTTTGTGTAGTCAATAAAGCAATGATGTAGATTTTTGTTTAGATTCTATAGAACTTTCAATTAATGTTCTCAGCATATATACAGCATTTACTGTACACTTGCCTTCTACAAACCCACATTGTTCTCCTATTTTGGGTTGTATTTTCTTCCTAACTCTTTGCATGATGATCCTTAGTGAAATCTCTGTGATGTGACTCATTATGCTAATTCTTTGATGTTGATCACATTCCAAGGTTCCTGATTTCGTTGAGATTGCAATAAATATAGATTTATATAATTCAAGAGGCACATCTCCAGTATCATATATTGTGTTCAGCAGTCTGATGACTTTGTCTATTCCATATTCTTCTAAGGCACTGATCATTTCTCTTGTGATGTTGTCTATACCTGGGGTTTTGCAGTTTTCATATGGTTAAGAGCATTCTGAACTTCCATCTTCAAAATTGGTGGTCCTTCATTATTATTTTGAGTATTATATTGTTATTCTCTTGTATCATTAAAGATATCTTTCACATAATCTGACCATGCATTTAAAATCTGATCTTTTTCTATTATGATTTTGCCATCTTTAATGATGTGTGTATTCTTTTCTTAATGATGTTCTTAATTCTTTTGTGCATTAATTTGGTATTCCAGGTGTTATTTTGGTTTTCAGTTCTTGCCAAGTCACAATTCTTTTGCCTCTTTGCACAATTTCCTAATTTTCCTGTGAATCTCTTCATTTGTCTTATGATTATTTTTGTTATTTCTTCTTATTTCCATTAGTTTTAAGTAGGGCTGTACCAGATTCAAATTTTTCAAATCCGGCTCTGGCCGGATTTGGCCAGATTTATGAAGTGAGATCCGGCCGGAGCCGGATTTACAAATAAAAAAATAAAAATAAAATAACGTACTACATCACTTGACTTAGGTGAGTGGAGTCACTCGACTGTTCATTACTGCAGTTCATTACTATAGACATGACAATGATGACATATACTCATATTAAATCATTTAAATGTAAAATAATTACATTTACATTAGAATAAGTAATTAAGTAATATTAAGTTCTATAAGTTCAAGATGAAACATAATACATAAGCACATAATGCTAATTTAGTAATTTTAATTTTTAGTTTTCAGTTTCAGTTTTTAGTTTTCACATTGTTTTCAGTTGGCAAATTGGCAGCTCAGTTACAACTCACAACAACAGTACATTGAACAGATTGAATTTATTGAAATACATTCATTCAGTAATTTCACTATTTCAGTCAGTCAGTCTTCATTATGGCTGTGAAGTTGAACTCTCAGAGTCAAGAAGGGACGAGTTGTATTTCAGGAAAATCAACGTCTCCGCATTTTGTGGTAAAAGGCTACTACGGTGGTCAGTGATAATGTCTCCTGCAGTACTGAACAGCCTTTCCGATGGCACACTTGTAGGTGGTGGTGCAAGAAATGCCTGCGCCAGTCTAGCCATACTTGGAAATCTTTGCTTATTGGCATGCCACCATGAAACTGGATCTGACTGTCGAGTTTGAAGTGATTCTGACAGGTACTGTGTCACCTCAGTGTTAATGCTGTTGCCTTTGGCACTTGCAGAACGATCTGTGGTGGGATTTTCCTCGACAATTGTGTCAAAACAGCTCCATAGGCTGGACTCATACTGTGTGGCAGTGCTCACAGAAGTCAAAACACTTGTACTACTACTACTACTAGTAGCTGATGGATCCTGTGGACTGACTGTGTTTGCTGAATCAATAATGGAGTTAGCTGCTAACAGCAGATGAGCTCGTGCATCACTTCTACCACGTTTGGAGAAGAAGCACAGCTTGAATCAAGGATCCAGTAGTGTGGCACAGGTGTAAATACTGTTGGATTCAATGTCCGCAAATCTGCTGCTAACAGCTTCAAGCAGGGCTGCTTTCATAGTTTTGATCCCAGCATCACAACCTTCTTTCTAGAGGAAAGCCATGAATGTTTTCACTAATGGGATCACAACTGATATTGATGCCTGATCTGCACTTATTTCACGTGTGATTTCTTCAAATGGTGTCAAAGTAGCTACCACATTCTCCGTGACTGCCCACTGCTGTGCCGTTAGCCCAGTTACCGAATCAATTTCAACACAGTATAGGTTGATGCTGCGCCGTTGTTCTAACAGACGTCGTAGCATATAGAACGTTGAGTTCCATCATGTTGTCACGTCCTGGATAAACTGATGTTGTGGTAGGTTTAATTCATTTTGAAGTTCATGCAAACGACTGGTTGCTGAAGAAGAGTGTTTGAAATGTCCTACCAGTTTTCTTCCAGTACTGATGATACCAGCAACATACTTTTGACTCAAAAGACCATCACGCACACACAGCTGCAGTGTGTGTGCAAAACATCCAACACTTGAATAGCTGCCATCACGAAAGCATTTGGCAATGTTGAATGCATTGTCTCTCACAACAACATGGCACTTCTCACGTGCAATTGACCACTCATCCAGCATCATTTCAAAATGTGCAAGCAAGTTTGTGGCCATGTGATGTTCATCAAATGCAGTACAATGGAAGACTACACTGTGGTGAACGAAGGAGTCATGTTAACCAATGGCCAGTGATGCCCATAAATGACTGAGTGGTGTGTTCAGCTGTCCACGTATCTGTTGTGAATTATATGTAATCAGTGTCAGATATCATTGCTGCAATTTTTACCTTCAGATGTTTACACATGTCAGGAATGACATGTTCAGCAAAAGTACTTTCTTGAAGGCAATTCATACCTTTTTTCCATTGTATGCATCAACTCTCTGAAACCTGGTCGTTCCACTACTTGAAAAGGCTCCATATCTATGGCTATCATTCGGGCTACGGCAGCATGAATGCGTTTAGCATTGGGACTGTTGATGTCCCAAATTTTGGCCCAGTCCCATGCCTGCACAATTGACTGCTGGGTACTGCTGCTTGCTTTGTGCAAACACGGTCCCAGATTCATCATAGATGTGGTCGCCAATACACTGGCCTCCAGTGATGCTTTCTTTTCCATCATTTCGTCATAGCTTTTCCTGTGCATCGATCGCAAATGGGTCTGCATTGATGATGTTGAGAAGTCTTTGGGGCGATCTGATCATCCACGCGATAACTGTTTGTCACACAACTTACATTTTACCTTCGCTGAATCATCGTCTTTAACCTTGAAGTAATCCCAAACGGCGCTGTATGACTTAGATTTTGATGCCATTTTATTTTATGGGCAAGACCAAAGAAATTTACGAAAATAATAAATATTCAAGTCCCACAAACTCATGAAGTAATGCACCATTAAAATTCAAAATGAGTGTTTTTTTCTTAAAATTCTTATTTACATCAGCGAGAAATAGTAAACTGGAAGTGCTACTGTGCTATTGCCTAAAATTCGGCTTGGCCTCATGAAACATGTACAGAAAATTCACGTGACTAGGCAACACAAATCCAGCAAAATTGGACCGGAGCCGGAGCCGAAGCCGGATTTGTAAAAATGGCCGGATTCCAGATTTGCCGGAGCTGGAGCCAAAATCCGGTACACCCCTAGTTTTAAGATGTCTACTGCCATCCATTTCTTACGTCTCATCACCTTCATTTTCGGGATAACTGTTTCTACGGACTATCTGACTGAGTTCTTCAATATGCCCGTTGGTCACAAAGAATGTGCAATTTTATTAATTTACTGTATTTTACACAAAATTAATGAAGTGTAATATTTTACTGCAAAAAAAAAAACTGCAACATAGGTAACAATTATTTCAAAATTAAATTAAATTTACAGTTTCAAAACTATAAGTGTTCATAAATAGACAATATAACATTTGGATTAAATTTGATTCGGTTTAGCAACAGTTTAAGAAATAATTAATTTGTTTGAAAGATTATGGATAAAATAAAGGAATAATTAAGAGTAAACAATAATAATGAATTAAAAATAATAGATAATTAACTTACAAATATGTTGAGACCTTGTGCACAACGATTTTTAGTAAAAGAGTTGAATACTCGTCGACTTGTAGGTTCAGATGACAAATGGCCAGCAGTTAACAGCAAGGATCCAATGACAAACATGCTAACTACTACACCAATTATTGTGTATTCCATGAACCACAACCTAGAAAATGGATAACATTAAATTATCAATCTAAATAATAATGTCTATGCTGTTGATATCTGCCTTAGTAGCTGTAACAGCTGGTCTTGATGTCTATGCTACTATTAAGTAACTATAACAGCTGGTCTTCATAGTTATGTTAATATTCTGTCAATCGTCATCTGTGCTTCAGTAACTCAAACAGTTGGAATTGATATCTAAGCCTTTATTCTGTAGCATTTAAGTTCTTGAGTAATTATGACATAGCCCATGACTCATATCCATATGTTCATGGGAATGATACATGTTCTAAAAATTACATTTTAATTTGTTCAGTGGTCTAGTGCCAGAGGCTTTTAAGACTGTTTAATCTCTGCTTTACTATGGCCAGTTTCCATCCTGCCTTCTTTTGAACAGAGAGAGAGAGAGAGAGAGAGAGAGAGAGAGAGAGAGAGAGAGAGAGAGAGAGAGAGTTTGAGAGAGAGAGATTGAGAGAGAGAGAGAGAGAGAGAGAGAGAGAGAGAGAGAGAGAGAGAGAGAGAGAGAGAGAGAGAGAGAGAGAGAGAGAGAGAGAGAGAGAGAGAGAATATTTAATATTAATCCCTATTGCGTAAAGAATGATTTTACTATCAATGAGGCAATTTCCTAAAATAAGGCAAGTGAGATAGTCACTGGTGCTAGATTTAAGGCGCCCACAGAAATGTCTGCTTCAGGGATTGTTGAAATGGAAGGAAACTGGTTTTGGAGTCTCTTTATGGATGTCCATGAAATATTTATGGAAACAATTTGTTAACTTCCCGCTGGTTTCACCAATATATGTCATTGTTACATATTTTGCAGATGATGGCATAAATTAGACTGGGTAATTGCATGTGAATTCTTCCTTAATGTGAAACACATTAACGAACCAACATAATTTGCATCTAGTTTTTTTGTTTTGTTTTTTTCCATTTATTATTATGAAGATATTTAAACTTGAAAAGTTAGTGAAAACTGGCAAACATGATGGAAAAAGAGTAAGGGGAAGCCCAAAAAAAAGAGATAAATACCTAGTTGGTTTCGCCACATGGCTTAATTGGGAAAGGAACACAGACCTGATCCAAGATATTGGTTATCATGTGAGATGGTGAACTATGACCACCCAATCTTATTGGCATGGCATATATTGATAATCGTTGATTAAATGTAATGATGGCTTGAATTCGTCTGTTAATGTTCTGATTTCGCTGAACAAATCTCCATGTTTTCTTTGCAATTGGCGTTGCTCTAATTCTATTATTATTATTATAACCTCTTTCTTGTCTTCACTGATTGCAATACTGATTTTTCTCATGTGGGTTTCTGCATGGTTATTGGAACAAGAAGCAGGGCTCGACCAACAGGAAGGTGTGAACATGCACAATGAGACACCTTGGTTATTAGGGAGCTGAAACGACGAGATCGAGAAACTTTTTGCTGGGTCGAGTTGAGAGTGAGATGTTCTGCAACAGACCATGCTACATGATAATGAGATTTTGTATGGTCAGACATGATTTGCTAAGCCTCTGAAATCATCATCATCATCATCTTCCACTTTTGCCATCAAGCTTTGTGGGGAGGAATAATTGGTGTTCCAGCGCCCGATGAGTGATTGTACAATGTCTTTGATGTTGTCAATGCATTTTCTTCTTGGGCGTCCTCTTGCTCTCGTCACAGTTTATCTCTGATGTAGGGCCAGTGCTTGGTGTTGCATTCTAATGAGATGGCCAAACCATTTGATCTTCCGTCTTTCAATAAATGTGGCACAAGGTGTTAATCCCACTGTCTGTCTGATAACAACATTTCTTATTCAGTCTCGGATTGTTAAGTTGGCAGCTCACCTCAGGCATCTCATCTCACAGGTGTTGATTTTGCGTAAGTGTGATTTGGATAAAGTCCAAGTTTGAGATTGGTAGCATAGGGTTGGTGTGAATATGCTGTTTATTATCTGTCGTTTTGCGGACATAGGTATGTTTGAATGTTTCAATATGGGTGATAGTTGATATGTAAGTGCACTTGCTTTTTTTGACATTTGATTTCATTTTCTCTATCCAATCTGCCATCTTCTGTGATCATACTTTCAAGATATTTGAATTCTTTAACTTGTTTCAGAGATGTGCTATTTATCTGTATACTTAGTAGGCCTCTGTAAAGAAGGTAATTTGCCATTTCTGTCCTTCTTCGTAGTGACCATACTGGTAAAAACTGAAGGTATTATCTCTATAAAGAGATCCTCTTCCTACCATTATGACATTTGAGACCATAACCAACAACTATTTGATGGCTGCTCTCTAGCTCCATTACCACCTGCTTGCATAAGAAATTAATGCACAAAGTGAACTGGTTACTCACATCAGAAGAAATCAGTCTACATTCTTTGGTCATGTCATGAGAAGGGGAGGACTGGAGTACGTAATGGCTATGGGGAAAGTGAGTGGAGGTGAGGCAGGAAGGAAGAGAAGATACTGGATAGTTTGACATCATGGCATGGAGGACAATTGGTATCAGAAATTATGGGCAGTATAAGCGCCAGAAAGTTGTGGACAAACATGATCACCAACATAATATGGCATGGAATTTAAGAAGAAGTAGTCTTTGTATGTGAAACTATTTATTTACAAACTCTGTCATTTTTTTTACTTGTTTCTTCCGTTAGCCTGAATGTTTGATCCATAATATTTCTCTGCTTCTTGTGCCTATTTTTAGGAATCTTGTTTTGCACTGATGAAATGAGAATGTTTCACTTGTGTATGGCTCGCTCATCAGGGGTCTTTGTAATTCCTTTTCGGCTATGCTGAGTGTCTTGGGATGAATAATGTGGTAGTTTCCACATGCTCTCAATATGCACATGGTTTAGGTCTTAGGACCATGTAAGTTGCCAGGTAAGTGGACACCCTGCTCTGTGGTACTCTCACTAGCAATACTGAGTACTCTTGAGATGTCCACTTATCCCAGTGATATTATGCTAAGTTAATATTTTCCTGACAAAACAAAATTGTCTCATGCTCATTTATCAACCTGGGAAGGTTAACCCAGTCGACAAATGCCTGTAGAAGTTGGATGTTGCCAAGTAGCAGGTGCAACATAATGACGTAAATAGGAAAGATCCTAAAATCCCAGAACCACAACGCCAAGAACAGCGAAGGAGATGACGTGACCGAGATATCGCATGGCAGATGTGTCAGCTAAAAAGTGCAAATATTGCAGCTCTGCTGTAAACAGGCACAACACAATTACGTCCAAAGAATATTCCGAATGAACGCAGAAGAAGAAGAAGATACCCATTTATCAACAGGCAGTTGATGGTTACGGTCTCAAGTTCACAACTATATACAGAACATTTCTTTGTAGAGGCAATTGTTATGGTCAGTGACCAGTTTGGTCACTGCCATGAAGGAAAGCAATTGCAGACTATCTTCTTTACATATGTCTAGAAAACTATATCACTTAAAGAAGTTATGGATTAAGACTGTTGACTGATTGATTTAGGAAACGACATCACAGCATTTGGGGGGTATTCCCATCCTCAGCAGCCAGCGAAGAGTTCCACCACTAATAGTACTAGTAGCAATCTGATTATATGTCCGTCTTGCCTTTCCTATGAGCATCACCCCTCGCTGTAGCATTCTTGCCAGACCATCAATCAATCAATCAATCAATCATGTGCCATGCCGGAAAGCATGGGCGGTCATGACTCACCATTTCACTCGATCACCAGTGTCGTGGATCAGCTCAGTGTTCCTGTCTCGTCCATGCCATGTGGCTAAGCCATCCAGGTATTTTCCTCTCGGTCTGCCTCTTGGTCTGTTTCCTTCGATCTTGCCAGTTGTCACCAAGTTCTCCAATCCATTTCTTCTCATAACATGTCCAAAAATTTTTGACTGTCTACGTATAATTTCTCTAATCAGTTTACGATGTTCATTTGTCCCCTGTAGTACTTGGTCATTGGTTTTTCTGTCTGTCCATGGTATTCTATGCATTTTCCTCAGAAACCACATTTCTGCAGCCATCAGATGTTTTTCAGCTTGACTGCCCATTGTCCAAGTTTCACATCCATACAAAAGAACAGGCTCTATGTATCCCCTCAACACTCTTTTTCTCGTTTCAATTGACATCTTTTTATTGGTCAGATTGTTTTTCATCTTGCTAAAGGCTACTTTCGCCATGGCGATTCTTGTTCTAATCTCTTCAAGGCATCTCCCATCAGATGTTATGACTGTTCCAAGATAATTGTACCGATTCACTTGTTGAAGAATATTTCCATTTACTTGTATATTACATTGTGGCACTTCTTCCTTCCTAGTGACGACCATAACCTGAGTCTTTTTACAATTTAATTCTAACCCCAGTTGTTCACTGTGTACAACAACCGCATCTACTAATTGTTGCAGGTCCTGCGCATTGTCTGCAATTAATACTGTATCATCTGCATATCTAATGTTATTGATGTTTCATCCTCCAATGCTGATTCCATTTATATCCTCTACATTTCTGAAAATATTTTCACTGTATAGGGAAAAAAGATCTGGAGACATCACACATCCCTGCCAAACACCTCTTTTAATTAGCTGATACTGTCCCACTTCATTATCAATCCTTATTGCAGCTTGTTGTTTCCAATATCTTCTTCTTCTTCTTCAGCGTTCCGAGCCATTGAGGTTCTTTGCTGCAAATACAATCCGTCTCCATTCGTCTCTCTGGTGGACCTTCTCTTGCCAGTCGTTGATTCCAAGTGCTTGTAGGTCTGTACATGTATTATCTCTCCACCGCCTTCTTGGTCTACCTCGGGGTCTACGGTCATTTATTTCCTGAGTGTAAGCGAGTTTTGTTTCCCTATTATCTTCCATTCTTTCTATATGCCCCAGCCATTGTAGTCTATTAGCCTTCATGATACCAGTGATTAGCGGGGACTTAAACAGATCATAAATGTCTTTGTTACTTCTTCTTTTCCACTCTCCACTTTGTGTATCCCTAATGGGTCCAAAGATGCGTCTTAAAATTTTGTTCTCAAAGGTTTGTAACAAGGCTTCGTCTCCTTTCGTTGTACTCCAGGTTTCAGAGCCATACAGCACAACTGGTCTGATCAGTGTTTTGTATATTGTGATTCTGGTGTTACGAGATAGCGCCTTTGATTTTAGTAGATGTTGTAGTGCATAGTATATCTTATTTCCAGAGTTGATTCTAGTTTGTATTTCTTCCCTTATGATGTTGGAGCAGTTGTTGTTTCCAATATATGTTTTTTATAAGTCTAATGTCTTTCCCATCAATTTGTAGATCTGCAAGCATATCCACCATGTTGACATGTCTAACTCTATCAAAAGCCTTTGTATAGTCAATAAAGCAAAGATGTATATCCTTGTTTACTTCTATAGCACGTTCAATAACTGTTCGCAGCATATACACAGCATTTACTGTACCCTTTCCTTCTACAAACCCACATTGTTCTTCCCCTATTTCAGGTTGTATCTTCTTCCTCACTCTTTGCATGATAATTCTTAGCAAAATCTTTGTGATGTGACTCATTATACTAATTGTTCTATGTTGATCACATTCCAAGGTTCCTGATTTCTTTGGGATTGCAATAAATACAGAGTTACATAATTCAGGAGGTATATCTCCAGTATCATATTATGTGTTCATCAGTCTGGTGACTTGATCTAGTCCAAATTCTTCTAAAGCTTTAATCATTTCTGTTGTGATGTTATCTGCACCTGGGGCCTTGCCAGCTTTCATATGCTTAAGAACATTTCGAACCTCCATCTCCAAAATTGGCGGTCCTTCATTATTAAATCTGATATCATACTGTTTGTCTCTGTTATCATCATAAAGGTGTTTCACATAATCTGTCCATACATGTAGAATCTGGTCTTTTTCTATTATGATTTTGCCATCTTTAGTTTTTAGACACCCTGTTAATGTACCTGTTCTTTATTAGTAAGTTCCTGAATTCTTTTGTGCACTAATTTGGTATTTTGACTGTTGTGTTGGTTTTCAATTTCTAAGTACTTTTCCTCAAGCCATGATTCTTTTGCCTCCTTACATAATATTCTGACTTGTCTGTGGATTTCTTCATATTTGACAGAATTATTTTTGTTGAGTCTTCTTGTTTCCATGAGGTGTAAAATTTCTTCAGTCATCCATTTCTTATGACCCACCTTCTTTAATTTTGGAATAGTTGTTTCTGCAGCCACATTGATTGAATTCTTCAACGTTTTCCACTGATCATCCACATCATGGAATAATATCTCTAGATCAGACAATATTTCAAATCTGTTCTGTACTTCTATGTTGAATTTGTTTTGTATTTCCTTGTCAGTACTCAATGTACACAAATCATATTTAGTGTTTCCTGTTATATACTTGACTTTCTTCAACTTTATCCTCAATGTTCCTGTGAGTAATCTGTGGTCACTATAACAATCAGCACTGGGAACTGTTTTTGCTACTGTTAGCGCGTTTCTAAATCTTCTGCTAATGAGAATGTAGTCAACCTGGTTTCTAATCCTGCTATCAGGACTCCTCCATGTCCATAATCTTCTAGGTTGTTGCTTAAACCAGGTGTTTCCTACAATCATTTCCTGTTCTTTATTGCCAGACCATGGTGATCCATTAAGACTGTTATGGAGCAGATGTTCTACACAGAACAAGTCGCTTTATGAGCACTCACTTTAGCAGGCTGAATCAAGTTCAAGGCATATGAAAATCCTACCTAAATGGAGATTTGAATCCAGGAACACCAGGACAGTAGATATGTGCACTAACCACTACATTATTTAGCATTTCAAGTATGTGTTCAATATATGGTTATATTGTACTTTGTTTCATGAAGAAATTCAAAAGTAGCATCTGTCAACAACATTTATTATTTATGAATTCGGAATTGATGAGTTTTGATTTGGCAATACAGAAAACAACAGAAACGTGGAGGCAATTATTTCAATCATGTGCTTCTTCATGGTATATTTTGGATTTTTCATACTACCGATTCTAGTAAATACGTCATTACTTCTAACTTATAATTAACTTTTATTCTAGAGTAATCTCTAACTCAGTGACTAAAGCTTTTGTGCATCGGCGGTGATGTCATTGTTTTGGTTGTGTTTATGGATAACACACATCCAGAAGATCAGCTGTATTATGTGGACTTTGGTGATAATCAAATCAAGGACTCTGACCAACACCAACAATTGTAAGTAAAGCCAATCTTCTATAACAGATCATAATAAGATGAAATTCGTATAAACTACAAGCCAAAGTAAAATTATACTTCAACCAGAATTTTTTTTAAAGGATTATGTAACCAGCAAGATAATTGGACAGCTCTGCAGCTGGGCAGAGAAGGGCACTCGCTTGTCCTGACATTCGGATTGGACTGTCAAAGGCTGAAGTAACAGAACTCCATGTGGATGTGGAAGGCAAGGGGAAACCACCACATTATCTTCCCAAGTCTTCATGACTAAACACACTTCGATGTCAGTAAATGACGTCAATGACTGTCTTAGGACATCCTCATTCAGTCAGGACAGTCAAGGGCCATGGGTGCCACCAAACTGTCATCCAGACACTGAAGGCAGCATCTTAATTAAAACAAATAAGTTTAAAATAGATACATGGAATGTTAGAACGTTAAATGAGCTTGGAAAGTTACACAATGTTATAAGTGAAATGGAAAGTATGAAATTGAATATCCTAGGCATAAGTGAGATGAGATGGAAGGGATCAGGCAAAATTATAAATGAAAAACACACAATAATTCATTCTGGAGGGGCTACACACGAAAAAGGAGTAGGGCTAATATTTGATAAACAAATAGCCATATTAATTAATGATTATTGGTGTATTTCAGACAGAGGTATTATGGTCAAATTGAAAGGCAAGCCAATAGATATAAATATTGTACAAGTATATACACACCAACAAGCAGTAGTGATGAAGTAATACAACATTTTTACAATGAAGTAGGACATGGCAATGTCTCAAATTAAATCACAAGATATAAAAATAATACAAGGTGATTTTAATGCAAAAGTAGGAAAAGGAAAAATGGCGGATGTAGTGGGGAATTATGGTTTAGGTGCAAAATATGAACGTAGGAGAATAACTAATAGAATGGGCAAATATCAATGATATGATAATTGATTAACTGATTGATTGATTGATTGATCTAGGAACCGACATCACAGCATTCGGGGCATTCCCATGGGCTGATATGATAATTGGAAACACCTGATTTAAACACCACAAAAGACGACTTTACACATGGAATAGCCCTGATAAGAAAATACTCAACCAAACTGACTAAATGCTTATTAATGAAAGGTTTCAAAATGTGTTAATTAATGTAAAGACAATGATGGGTGCTGACTGTAATAGTGATCATGTACCACTATGTGGTATAATAAAAGTAAGACTGAACAGAATTTACAATATATACATTATGAACACTATTAGAAAGATCAGTTGAGACAAAGAAAGACACATATTTGTGCTTCATAGAATATACTAAGGCATTTGATAAAGTGAAACATGATGAATTGATTACAATGTTGGAAGATAGATTGATGGGAAAGATCTCAGAATAATAAAAAATATTTACTGGAACCAGACAGCAGCAATTAAAATGGGAAATAAAGAAGGAAATTATGAACGCATAAAGTTGGGAGTAAGACAGGAATGTGTTTTGTCACCAGATCTCTTCTCCCTCTATAGTGAAGTAATGATGAGAGAGATCAAAGAAAAGCCAGGAATAATATTCAGAGGTTATTATATAAATAATATATGCTATGCAGATAGGGCAAGCAAAGGCTGCATTTCAAGAAATGAAGAATATCTTATGCAATAAGTCGCTATCATTGAATGTAAGAAAGAGAGTGCTGAGGAGCTATATAGAACCTGTTTTGCTGTATGGCTGTGATTCTTGGAATATAAATGAACAAATTAGGAAGAGATTGGAAGCAACAGATATGTTAGACGAATGTTGCGAATTCCTTGGACTGCCAAAGTAACTAAAAACGAATGCCTTAAAGAGGCTGGCGAAACTAGAACATTATATACAACAATAAGAAAGAGACAAACAGCTTTTTTTGGTCATGTATGGACAGATTATGTGAAAGACCTGTATAATGATAACAGAGAGGAACAGTATGCTATTAGATTTAATAATGAAGGACCAGCAATTTTAAAGATGGAGGTTCAAAATGTTCTTAAGCATATGAAAGCTGGCAAGGCCCCCGGTGCAGATAACATCACAACAGAAATGATTAAAGCTTTAGAAGAATTTGGACTAGAGCAAGTCACTAGACTGCTGAACACATTATATGATACTGGAGATATACCTTCAGAATTATGTAATTCTGTATTTATTGCAATCCCAAAGAAATCAGGAACCTTAGAATGTGATCAACATAGAACAATTAGTATAATGAGTCACATCACAAAGATTTTGTTACGAATTATCATGCAAAGAGTGAGGAAGAAAATACAACCTGAAATAGGGGAAGAACAATGTGGTTTTGTAGAAGGAAAGGGTACAGTAAATGCTGTGTATATGCTGCGAACAGTTATTGAACGTGCTTTAGAAGTAAACAAGGATATACATCTTTGCTTTATTGACTACACAAAGGCTTTTGATAGAGTAAGACATGTCAACATTGTGGATATGCTTGCAGATCTACAAATTGATGGAAAAGACATTAGACTTATAAAAAACATATATTGGAAACAACAAGCTGCCATAAGAATTGATAATGAAGTAGGACAATACCAACCTATTAAGAGAGGTGTTAGGCAGGGATGTGTAATGTCTCCAGATCTTTTTTCCTTATACAGTGAAAATATTTTCAGAAATGTAGAAGACCTAAATGGAATCAGCATTGGAGGACGAAACATAAATAACATTAGATATGCAGATGATACAGTATTGATTGCAGACAATGCACAGGATCTGCAACAATTAGTAGACGCTGTGGTTGTACACAGTGAGCAGCTGGGGTTGGAATTAAATTGTAGGAAGACACAGGTTATGGTCGTCACTAGGAAGAACGAAGTACCACAATGTAATATACAAGTAAATGGGAATATTCTTCAACAAGTGAATCGGTTCAATTATCTCGGAACAGTCATAACATCTGATGGCAGATGCCTTGAAGAGATTAGAACAAGAATCGCCATTGCGAAAGTAGCCTTTAGCAAGATGAAAAACATTCTGACCAATAAATTGATGTCAATTGAAACGAGAAAAAGAGTGTTGAGGGGATACATAGAGCCTGTTCTTTTGTATGGATGTGAAACTTGGACAATGTGCAGTCAAGCTGAAAAACATCTGATGGCTGCAGAAATGTGGTTTCTGAGGAAAATGCAAAGAATACCATGGACAGATAGAAAAACCAATGACCAAGTACTACAAGAGACAAATGAAAATCGTAGATTGATTAGAGAAATTAGACGTAGACAGTCAAAATTTTTTGGACATGTTATGAGAAGAAATGGACTGGAGAACTTGGTGACAGCTGGCAAGATCGAGGGGAACAGACCAAGAGGAAGACCGAGAGGAAAATACCTGGATGGCTTGGCCACATGGCATGGACGAGACAGGAACACTGAGCTGATCCACGACTCTGGTGATCGAGTGAAATGGCGAATCATGACCGCCCACGCTTTCCGGCATGGCACATGATTGATTGATTGATGAGACGAGAGGCGCTGGAGAACATCGTGACAACTGGAAAGATCGAGGGGAAGAGAGGCAGAAGCAGACCACGAGAAATTATGCTGGATGGATTACGACAGTAACATGGAGGAATTCAACGGCAGAGTTGATCCAGAAAACCAAAGACAGAGATCTGTGGAGAATCATGAATGCCTATGCCAGGCGGCACGGCACTTGATGATGATGCAGATGACACAGTATTGACAGTGAATAATGCAACAGAACTACAATAATTGTTGGACATTGTAGTAACAGAGAGTGCAAAGAAAGGACTCTTCTTGAATATCAAGAAAACAGTAACAATGGTGATATCAAAGAAAAAGGTGACACCCAAATGTGAAATAGAGATAGAAGGGAAAATTCTTCAACAAGTGGATAGTTTTAAATATCTAGAGACATTTATAACATCGAATGGAAGATGCACAACAGAGATTAAGATCGGAATAGGGCAAGCAAAGGCTGCATTTCAGAAAATGAAGAATATCTTACGCAATAAGTCACTGTCATTGAATGTAAGAGAGTGCTGAAGTGCTATATAGAACCTGTTTTTCTGTATGGCTGTGAATCTTGGAACGTAAATGAACAAATTAGGAAGAGATTGGAAGCAACAGAGATGTTGTTCCTTAGATGAATGTTGCAAATTCCTTGGACTGCCAAAGTAACTAACAACAACTGCCTGAAAGAGGCTAATGAAACTAGAACATTATACACAACAATAAGAAAGAGACAAACAGCTTCTTTTGGTCATGTGATGAGAAGAGAGGCATTGGAGAACATCGTGACAACTGGAAAGATCGAGAGGAAGAGAGGCAGAGGCAGACCACGAGAAATGATGCTGGATGGATTGACATGGAGAAATATCAACGGCAGAGTTGATACAGAAAACCAAAGACCGAGATCTGTGGAGAGTCATGAACGCCTATGCCAGTCGGCATGGCACTTGATATGATGATGATTGTTCTTTGTCAGCATGTGGATATAAATAATGAGCACTTAGTATATGCATGTTGACAAAACAATATTCTGCTTACAGAGCATTGTCTTTGAGAAGAATGCGTGTTCTCCAAGTGCCAACAAGCAAACTTCCTGTCAGAGTGCCAATACCCAGAAGCAACATTATCCATGATAGCAGCGAAGGGCAAGGTATGGAACCCAGGCATTTCAAAATGATATCACAGCAATTGGCATGCTGACCTGTGAATGAAACACATCTTGCTTTATTTAATATTGCAAACACTGGAAGTGATAAAGTAAGCTACATCTATCTACTCGAGTCTAAAAACTAGTTTCTAATTCAAACTCATAATTTAATAATGACTGGATAGGCATTATTTATTGAAGACTTTAGAACAGAGGTCTACAAACGTATGCTAGGTCAGACCACAAAGACATCATTAACCATCCGAAAACAGAAGACCAAAACTTAATTTTCTAACTACATACATAACACACACCTCTTAATATGCATCATCATCTTCCACTTTTGCCGCCAAGTGTCATGGGCAGGTATAGTTGATGTTCCAGCACTATATTGGTGGTATTGGATAGTGCAATTCCATGTGATTGTACAATGTCTTTGATGTCAATAATCCATTTTCTTTTCGGGTTTCCTCTTGCTCTCATATAAGATTTTCTTTGATGTAGTGTCAGTGGTGCAGTGTACGATGTTCATGTTTCTTGAAGGACTTTGGTCATTGGTTTTTCTGTCTGTCCATGGTATTCTTTGTATTTTCCTCAGAAATCACATTTCCACAGCCATCAGATGTTTTGCAGCTTGTCTGCTCATTGTCCATGCTTCACATCCATACAAAAGTACAGGTTCTATGTAGCACCTCAACACTCTTTTTTTCGTGCAATTGACACCTTTTTATTGGTCAATATGTTTGTCATCTTGCAAAAGGCTACCTTTGTAATGGCGATTCTTGTTCTAATCTCTTCAAGGCATCTCCCATCAGATGTCATGACTGTTGCAAGATAATTGTCCTGAATAACTTGTTTAAGAAAATTCCTACTTATTTGTATATTACCTTGTGGCATGTCCTTCTTCCTAGTGACGACCATGTGTCTTCTTACAATTCTAACCTATGTTTGTATGCAACAACAGCATCTACTAAATGTTGCAGATCCTGCTCATTGACTGCAATCAATATTGTATCATTCTAATGTTATTGATGTGAGTGATAGCGTGAGGGTGTGTGTCTGTCTGTATATGAAAGAGAGAGAGAGAGAATAAGAGAGTTAGAGATAAAGTAAATGAAGATTGAATGAATGAGGGAAATAGTGAGTTTGTGTGTATGAGAGAGAGAGAGAGAGAGAGAGAGAGAGAGAGAGAGAGAGAGAGAGAGAGAGAGAGAGAGAGAGAGAGAGAGAGAGAGAGAGAGTGACAGTGGGAGAGTGGATGTGTTAGTGTTAGCACGCGTGTGAGTGTGTGTATATGAAAGAATACAGAGAGAGAGAGTTGAGCAGACGGATGTCATGTAACACGCATGTCATGTAACATGCAAATCCATATGTTTGTGTATTCTCATCTGTCATATTATCAGTTGAATACCATTTGATTATCATGTATAACATAAATTTATGTACATTACTGTAGTTTGAGTGAGAGAGTCAGTGAGTGTGAATGAGAGACAGAATGAGTGAGCGTGAGAGTGGATATCTCTCTCTCTGTGAGTGTGTGTGTGTGTGCATGTCTCTGTGTGTATCTCTGTGTGTGGGAGCATCACTATTTTTTACATCACACACTGTATATGTACACATTTTACTCCATGTTTAACATTTTTATGAGACTGCTCACGACAATTGTCAGTGTATGTGTGTGAGTAAAGTGTGGGAGTTTGTTCATACTAGTTTCAATGCTCACGTGAGGCATTATGTATGTGTCTAGATGTGAAGATGTGTGAGTATGTGTGTGGAGGATGTGTGAGTGTGGGGATATGTGTGTGTGGGGGATGTGTGGGTGTGTGGTGGGGGTATGCATTTGGATGGGTTGGGGTGTGTGGGTGTTGGTGGGTAGTGAGATTTGTGTGTGTTGGTGGGGTGTGTGGATGGATGTGTTGGGGTGAAAGAAGGGGTGTGGCAATGGGTGTGGGGGATGTGTGTATGGAGGGAGGATGTGTGTATGGGTGGAGGATGTGTGTATGGGATGGGTGGGGGGATGTGTGTATGAGATGTGTGTATGGGATGTGTGTATGGGTGGGGGGTATGTGTGGGTTGGTGGAGATGTGTGGATGGTTTGGGGGAAGTATGTGTGGGTGGCAGGGTTGTGTGGATAGGGGATGTGTGTGAGTGGATTGGGGATGTAAGGGCGGGTGGGGAGAAGTGTATGGTGTGTGGTTCGGATATGTGTGTGGTGTGCTGGTGGGGGATGTGTGCATGGTGTGTGGGTGGGGGGTATGTTTGTGGTGGATGGGTGAGGATGTGTGTGTGGGTGGGGGATAGTGTGGGTGGGGGATGTGTTTGATGGGTGTGGGGAATGTGTGTATGGGTAGGGGATATGTGTGGGTGAGTAAGGGATGTATGGTGGTTGGGGGAAGTATGTGTGGGTGGTGGGGTGTGTGGGTGGTGGGGTGTGTGGGTGAGGGATGTGTGCGTGGATGGGGAATGTGTGGGTGGGGGTGTGTGTGGCTTAGGGATGTGTAGGTGGTTGAGGGATATGTATGTGTCGGGCGGGATGCGTGAGTGGGTGGAGGATGTGTGTGGGTGGTGATATGTGTGATCGAGAGGTTTGGTTGGGGGTGTGTGGGTGCGTAGTGGAGGATGTGTGGGTGAGTGAGTGTGTGTTGATGGATAGGTGGGGAATGTGTGTGTGTGGGTGTGGAGAGGTGTGTGGTGTGTTGGTTGGGGATATGTGTGCGGTGTGTTGGCTGGGGATATGTGTGTGGTGTGTGGGTGGGGGATTTGTGTGGTATGTGGGTGGGGGATGTGTGGGTGAGGGATATGTGTGTGTGGTGCATGGAGTGGGAATATTGTGTGGTGGGATATGGGCTAGGGCATGTGTGGGGGGGGGGGGGGTGGAGGATGTATGTGTGGGTGGGTGGAGGATGTATGTGTGGGTGGTGGGGTGTGTGTGAGTGGATTGGGGATGTATAGGTGGTTAGGGAGATGTGTGTGTGTGTGTGGGTAGGGAGATGTCAGTTGGTGGGCATGTGTGGTATGGTTTGGGGATGTGTGAGTGGATGTGCGATGTGTGGGTTGGTGGGGGATGTGTGTCGGTGGGTGGGGGATGTGTGTCGGTGGGTGGGGAATGTGGTCGATGGAGGTGTGGTTGGGGGATGGGTGGTTGGAGGTGTGGGTGGGGAGAGGATGTGTGGGTGGCAGATGGGTTGTGAGTTAGGATGTTATGTGGGTGGGTGCAGGATGTGTGGGTTGGTGAGGGATGTTTGTGTGGGTGGCGAGTGTGTTTGGGTTGGGGGAACAGGTGAGGGCAGCGTGTGTGGGTGGGGGATATGCTGGAGGGGGATGGGTCGGTTGGTGGGGTATGTATGTGTCCCTGGGTGTATGTGTGTGTGGGTCAGGGTGTTTGTGTGGGTGGGGTGATGTGTGCATGGGGTGATGTATGGTTAGGTGGGAGATGGGCCTCATAACATGGTAATTTGCCTTCTTTACGTTTACAACATTCATTTCACAATTTTTTTTTCTTCCTATGTGAATGTATAATGCTCCTGATGGACAAAAGATGAGTGATTGGAAGGGCTGAATGTAAGACGGGCCTGCGTGCCCAATTTGGTACCCTTTTAAAATAAAGTTGATTTGATTTGATTTCTTCTTCTTTTCGTTCATCCGGAGTGTTTTTTCAGAAGTGATTGCGGTGTGTCTGTTATGCGCCCTTGAGCCGAAAGCCGTAGGCCAACACATCCGACAATAGCGTGCTTTTTTGACCAGGTAGCATTCTTGGGAGACTCTCACTTTTGTGGTGCCATCTACACACCTGCTGGCCAAGGTTGAACGGTCGAATACAACGGTCATCCCTCAAAGGAAGGCAGGGACAGTCCATAGCATTTTCCGCCATCCAAGGTTGCTTCCATAGTTGCAGGGCCGACACATAGCGTCCTGTTTCTGGGCTCACCGAGGGAAATCGTCACGTCCTGCTCATGGCTGCTTTAAATCCTCACTTCAATATATTGGTAATTTCGTTTGCCCCGGGCCATTCCCGCACAAACCAGACAGGTTTGCAGACGGCATCCACTCAGCGAGTTTTCGGATATGTGCTTGTCGTTGCGCCCATCAGAGCTGTTCCAGGCACGACAGACATTCGGAGAACTACCTAGTCAGAGCTGTTCCGAACAAGAGCAGCATTCGGAAACTAGGTAGTCAGAGCTGTTCTGCACGAGAGACATTCGGACGAGACATTTCACTCGGACGTAATTGCGTAGTGTCAATTTTTAGTTTGCCACCCGTAGGACCACACTTCCGGCTTCCGGCAGGCATTTTTTAATGAGGTTAGCCTTCCTCTGTGATTTGATTTGATGTTACATCCCCCAATGATAATTCCTTTCATATCTTCCAAATTTCTGAAAATATTTTCGATGTACAGGGAAAACATATCTGGAGACATTACACATCCCTGTCGCACACCTCTCTTAATAGGCTGCTATTGATCTACTTCATTATGAATCCTTACGGCAGCTTGTTGTTTCCAATATATGTCTTTTTTACCAGCTCTAAGGTCTGAGAGAGATCAAAGAGAAGCCAGGAATAATATTCGGAGGTTATAATATAAACAATATACGCTACGCAAATGACACACTATTGATGGCGGATAATGCAAAAGATCTACAATTGTTGGACATTGTACTAACAGAGAGTGCAAAGAAAGGACTCTCCTTGAATATCAAGAAAAAATAGCAATAGTGACATCAAAGAAAAAGGTGACACCCAAATGCGAAATAGAGACAGAAGGGAAAATTCTTCACCAAGTGGATAGTTTTAAATACCTAGGGGCATTTATAATATCAGATGGAAGATGCACAACAGAGATTAAGAGCAGAATAAGGTAAGCAAAGGCTGTATTTCAGAAAATGAAGACTATCTTAATCCTTTGCTGACCAACTTCGACGCTCCATGAATTTCCAGCTATATGCCTTGGTGACCAACTTCGACGGTCGACGAATTAGCGACATGCGGATTTCAAACAAACGGCCTTACCGATAGCCACCGAATCAGGCGTTATCCAGTTGTTTCCCTTATTTCAAAATGGCTGTGCCATGCGTGATATCGATTTGAGCGAGTTTCAACAAATTTTGTGGTGGCATTTCATTAAATTTTGTCAGAATTGAAACACCAGCATTTTCATCATGTCCAATGCTGAAGACCAGGATCGAAATATAGATGATTCTGACTCTGCCAGTGAATTTGGTGCTGAAAGTGATGATTCCTGGCTGAGCAGAGATGATGACGTGAATGACAGTGTGACTGAAAGTAGTGAAAGTAGCGACAACGATGTAGAAGTTGGTGATGGAGGTGATGAAGGTACTTCTGAAGAAAGAAGTAGGCGAGGCGCAAGAGACCAGAACATTTCTTCAGCTGAAAATTATGTTTCGAAATGGAGAAAGGCTCTTCAAAATGAACGTATTGAGCTCAACAATATTCCTCAATACGAAGACGAACAAGGTGTCACGTCAGACACACTTGGGTTTATGCCCATTGATTTTTTCAAGCTTTTTTTCCCTGACACTGCCATAGATGTGATCACGTGTGAAGTCAACAGGTATGGTGAAAATCACCTCACTCAGTACACAGGAAATGCCAAGTACAAAAAAGCTTACGTGGGATCATACTGATGCAGTTGAAATTTCTGCATTCATAGGCCTTCAGATTGCTATGGGAATGTGCTGTAAACCAGCAGTTTCAGACTACTGCTCTAAGAATTTTTGGCTGAATGAAACAGCATATTCGAAGGCCATGAGTTGGAACAGATACCAAAAGCTTCACAGAAATCTTCATTTCAACAATAATGATTATAGAATTGAAAGAGGACAGCCTGGGTATGACCCCTTGTTCAAGCTCAGACCCCTACTAGACATCATATTGCCTACATACAGGAAACACTACACACCGGGACGGGAGTTATCAATAGACGAATCCATGGTGAGATTCAAAGGCAGGATATATTTCAAGCAATACCTGCCAGCAAAGCCGACAAAGTGGGGATTCAAATTATTTGTACTTACTGATGCCAAAACCCAGTACTGCCTGAAACTAGAGATTTACACTGGAAAGGCAAATAATGAAGGTTGTGTTGGGACAACTTCCAAAGTTGTGAAACATCTTCTTGATGGATATGGCTCCAAGGAACATATTCTCTATTGTGACAGCTTTTATTCAAGCCCAGCTTTATTTCAAGAACTGAAAGAAATGCAGATTAGTGCATGTGGAACAGTATGTGAAAATAGAAAGTATTTTCCTGATATGTTGAAGAAAAAACAACTGAAACTGAAAAAGGCAGATCATCCTGTGTTTTGTGTTGCAGAAGATAATTGCATGTTGGCCGTTACCTGGCATGACACTAAGAGAGTTACCCTGATATCTACAGTTCCCTCCAATGATGTTATGGAAAAGACAGTCAGGAAAAGGGGAATTCTAGAGGGCAGAATAATAAACAAGCCAGTGCTTGCAGAAAAATACAATAAAAGTATGGACAGTGTCGATCACTTCAGCCAACTGAGTGCAAGCTACCCCTTTCCACATAGATCCTATAAATGGTACCTGCCATTATACCATTGTCTAGTTGAAACTGCTCTGGTCAATGGGCATATAATCTACAACAATGCCAATAAGATCACTGCAAAGAAGTTTAGGCAGGATGTCAGTCTTGCTCTTATTGGACCTGCTGTTCTTCGGCGCAATGCAACACCTTCAAGACCACAAGTCACGACATCACGACTTACTGAGCGCCATTTTATTCAAAAGTATGAAAGACCAAGGTACAAACCAGACTGTAAAGTTTGTAAGGATGCAGGTAAAAGAAGCCAGACTTGCATGTACTGCCCAGATTGCAATACACCTCTATGCCTGACACCATGTTTCAAGTTATACCACACAGTTGAGGATTATCAACGTTCCAGACAAAGACCCTTGCAGAGGTCTACAGCTACAACTTCAACCCCAATTAATGAAGGAGACAGCTCAGACCCCTACTAGACATTGCCATATGATGGTACATTCCACCAAAGTCATGAATGGGGTTTTTCCAGTTATGCACGGAAAATGGACAAATAGGAAAGGAAGATACCATTGGTAACGTAAACAACGTCACACAACAACAAAGGACTTTCTCTGTGTGTGATTCAGAAAAGAGGACGTGTCTTCCAGAGATCCGTATGCGACTTATTCCGAGCGTCAGCGAATAGATTTTCAGGAGGAGGGATCGATTGGCAAATGGATACTTAAGGCAGAACCCGAAACCTACACGAGATACAACTCAGAACAGCGAAATGACAGGTCCACGCCTCAAGGAGAACATTTGGAAGAAGGCAGGGAGTTTGGGGAAATGTTAATTTATTTAAACGCCGTGCCCACATCTCAGGAGCAGTTTAATAACATACGATAATCATCCACTGTTATTTGTTCCGCTCGTTACGAAAATAAAGTACGAGTCTTGTTCCTTCTTTGGAGTCGTCTGATTATTCGTCACACTGTTCAAAGGTGAGTGTTAAGACTGAGTCAAATGTCATTCTATAATCCCAATGATAAGGAAAGACATGGCATAAAGATGGGAAGCTCGCCGGTTTTTTAGAATCCAACTGTCAACAAGATTTTCCCGCAAAAGTTGTTAGTGAACAAGAAATGCGCACTAATTGAAAATGAATTGCGCGCCGGAATACAGTGAAACGCACGAAGTCGCATAGGAAGCACGTCAATAGGAAAAGTTAAAAATGTCGGCCGTCATACAAAAGTATAAATGATGCATTCATAAGATCAAGTTGTAGAAGTAAAGGAGAAAGAAGGTAGGAAATTATATATATAAATTGTGTGTTAGAAAGTATTTATAACGAACAATCATGATGCTGATCGTTAGATCGTTAACATAACCAGTTATTGTACATCTGCACATCAGAAATCGAAAGGCGAAACGAAAACTGGTGCACACACAGTAGAAAATGTCCAACGTTACAATATCATTCGTGAAGTACAGAAGACAGAACACTATTACACATTAGAAATTAAAGATTAACTGAAGATAGTAAGAAAACAACATTGAATTAAAGAACTTATTTAGAATATACAGTCTGAAAAGAATAAATGAAGTACACACTCGATAGACTTTACATATTTACAATGAAAGTAGGCCGTCATCGGGACACTGCACTGTAAATTATATCTACAATACAAGGAAGATGAAACACAGACAGGTACAACCATTATTGAAACAGCTTCAACTACTGGATAAATACGTAGTGTAAACACGATATACGTCACAAGACTGAACATTTTGAGTACGTGTTGGATGATTTTATACTTCAACACGATTTCATGGACATTGTTACACGTCAAACAACGAACTTGAAGACACTGATTACAGTATGAAGGACATCAACACTGCACATTACATTGCACTAACATTACCTGATCATGCATGCCAGAAGACAGTTAATTGACATACTAATTGCTTAGTTCAGTGCAACAGTTAGGAATGGCAGCATTATTTTCCGGGAGTGCTAACAGAGAACATTAACACCATTTACTGCGTCATTATTATACGGACATAGAAAATAATATCTTCACGTAGGACATGTATGTTGAGGAAAATCTGGAGATGGACTGCACACATCTGGCTGTCTTTGTCACACCCTTGCCTCCCTCAACATAATTTCTTCAAGACACTGATACTAACCGAATAGAGTTCCCTCACGCTACTTCAAGTTTATCACCAGCGTTTACACATGAAGTAAAGATAGCCATTTTCAAAGAAATATATCTAACCATGGAGTTTTTTTTTTTATTACGCTGTTCACCGCCATACATAGGAGTTAAGTGGTTGGTCAGCGTCGGTCCCAGTTATTCATAGCTCATCGATCATACCACAGCCGACTAAGCACTTCTCTGAAGTCGGCTACAAGCCGCATGGGTTCAGGGTATTAGTGTAAGTTCATTACACTATCGTCAAACGTAAACAGGAGCAACTAACACTGGGTCACATCTCAAGTGTTCTACTCATACGTGCACAGGAGGATCATTTCAAACTAGTGGGCAGCAAACACCACTTACGTCAACATTGAACATTCGAACCAGTCCCATCAATATACATTCACGCGACACTGGATGGATTTTCGAAAGCGTTAAGGCCAGTATTATTTATCGTTGTCGACTGTCCAACATCTGGTGTATATTAATAAGGTGCTGATTATATATGTTAACAAAAACAATTATAAGCCGACAGTGTGGGTGGTTGGACTGGGTATTCCTAAAGTAGCCAAGGACTCTTGGTTACGTTAGAAATCGTTTGTGTTGACTAGCGTCAGGTCAATACGAAAAGTCATTTGTATTGGTCTTGCGTGTGATAACACACATTGTTGGTATCCTAATTGTGAGTAGTATATACGGTGTTTATCGTGTTGTCACGTAAATTTCAGGAGTAATAATTTTGTCTTTTATGAATGAAAATATGAATTTTCGTCTTGCGTCAATCGTTGTTTATCAGTATTAGTATTGTTCCGCTGTACTTATATATGTATATTTTTATATTGAACATATTTTTCCATAATTATTTTTGTGGTTTACATATGTCACGTTTAGTGTAATTGTCGTATATTTTGAGTGATATATTCCTGAGTGATCGTCAACTTTACATTATTTGTCTGAATTAAGTTGATATTGTGGTCGAAGTTGATACCACGAGATATACTATCGACTCTGTTCCTAGAAAAACATTAATACAACTTTGTCGATATTCTTGTCTTCTTTTTCCACTTCGATATTTTATTACAGCTAGAGTATTATACAGGTAGGTCAAGATGTCTACACTGCAGGATTACATGGTAATGGGTGAGAAGATGGGAATGACTGGAGCAGAACTTAGAGCGTGGGCGAAACAAGAGTTCAGCGACTATCAATTACAGCAAAAAGAAGAGAAACGTCTTCAAGCCGCACGTGAGAAAGAGGAATGATTGGAAAAGCTAGCGGCTGAAAAGGAAGCAAAACGAGAGGGAAAAGAACTAAAAGAACGAGAGATGGCGATCAAGCAAAACGAGATAGCTTTGGAACGCGAAAAGATGGCAGCTAAAGAAAAAGAAATGGCTGCTGAAAAGGAAAAGCTAATTATGGAAATGCAATTGAAAGAGAAGCAAATAGCCACAGAAGAGGAGATGAAGGCAAAGCAATTGGCCGCAGAGGCAGAAATCAGGGAGAAACAACTCGCTTTTGATAGAAGCTGGCAACAGAAACACTCTGGAAGAACAAAGAAGTGGAGGGTAATTTGAAAGTCAAGACTTTGAAGATGGAACATGAAGCTGAGATTGAACGAGAAAAAAGTCGTGCAAAACAGAATGATCCAGTGAAGAAGTACCAAGGGCTTTTTCGCAACTTTCAACATGGCGATTCGGTCAGTTCTTGGATTACCAATTTTGAAGTACTCGTAAAGCACTACAAGGTACCGGAACAAGACATACCAATTCTATTCCACAGGCATCTCGCATTGGAGCCTTTAAAGGTAATTGAGTTAATACCTGAGGACTTACGTACTAACTACAGATACATGAGAGATTGTGTGTTGGCACACTTCAGTCTAGATGAGTCGGGCTTACGTACAAAATTTAAATCACTCGCTCCCAAATCTAATCACTTTCCTTGACTTTGTTTCTGAGTTAACCTCATCTTTTGATAAATGGACTAAAGCCGCTGATATTGGGTCTGATTACAATAAAATTCGAGACTTAATAATTAGAGATAGACTACTATCTGCAGTACCAGAGGCCATGTCTGTATTTCTAGTAGAGAATAAATGCAAAGATCTTAAGGAAATGGAAACGAGGGGAGAATCATATTTCAATGCACATAGAGACATATTCGCAAATTGTGCACAGCCAGAACTGATAATAGGAGCAAGTGCTAGATTCCAAAAAGGCAATGGCAAGTTCAGAAAATTTAGCAGTAATAAATATAGAAATAGTCCATACCAGTACTCTAACAGAGAAGGAGACAGACCAAGAAAAGGACACCTATCCATATGTCAATACTGCAAATTGTCTGACGGACATTTAGAAATGTGTGATCGACACCCTGGATATTTAGATTATTTAAGAGACATCACAGCAAAGAAAAAGAGTAAGTATGATTCTTACAAAAGAAGCATTAAATGTTTCTCATGTCGGGCGTACGGGCATACCAGCAAGTCTTGTCCGATGAAGAATACGTGGAAAGATGCAAGTAATGCATATGTGTTGTCTAGTAATAGTAGCGATTCAGATGATATAGAGGACACACACGCAGCCATTATAGAGTCATACAATAACAAAACAGGTAAGGAAGGTCATAATAATGATGATGACCTCACATCAGCCCATAAGAGGCATATTCATGAAGCGAACGCAGCATGCACTCGTCAAGGTACTCTGATGATACACCAAGCAGAGGTTAATGGGTTACCAACAAACTGTTTTAGAGACACAGGTTCGGATATTACAGGTGTTAATCACAAACTCATAGAAGAAAGTAATTATACAGGTAAAAGTATTGAGTGCAGAACATTTGGGGGTACAATAGAAATGTACAAAACCGCATGGGTCAGCATAAAATGCCCATATTATGAAGGTAAAGTATGCGCAGCAGTACTACCAAACCCATGTGCTGGGTTGATAATTGGTAACATCACGGATGTTAAAGATTACGTTCAAACTGGAGAACGCAAACTTGATGTGATACGCACAGAATCACAAACCCAAGTATCACAAGAAGAAGGAATTACACATTCAGTAAAAGTTCAACCGACTGTTAATAACAACAAAGTGGCACACAAGAAGAGAACAAAAGTGAAACATAATGGTTACAAACAACAGACGACATGGGATATTGTAACCATATTTATTACAAACATTTTGATATGGCTTAAATTGACCTTATCTCAGGTAACATCCATAGTCACGAACACATCCTCACAAACAAAAGCATATATTGATGATACTGTGAATAAAAATACAGTCATTCAATCACTCAAGGAAATTTACACACAAGTCAATAATAACAAACAAATTTACAATAAACATAATGTATTGATTAATGCGTACTTTATTTACTGCTGCTACAAAATAAATAATTATACTTTATTGGCATTATATATACGAGTGAAAAGTATGACAGTGTTCAATTCAACAAAGTTGAAAAGTACAAATATTAGCAGGCATACAGTACAGAAACACCATAAGTATAGAAGAAAGAAATAGAATGAAAGAAATAAAGAAAGAAAAATAAAATGGGATGAAAGTGTTAGGTTCATATCAACACATAATACACTACAGACACATTAGGGTCTTAGGTCTTATTACTTAGTTATGGCAGGTGTAACTGATATAAATATATACTTTTCAGAGGTGTTCATACTGTCTAATATCTCTACACTCAGTTGTGTCATATTTCGGTTCTCTATTCGTCGGATAATTGTTCTTAACTATATCTTTATTAGAGAAATTAATAAATTATTTGATTTAAATATTTATTCTTGTTGAATATTATATTCCTGATTTAATTTTTTTAGAGGTCTTGAATCTTTAATAGGTATGATTCTTCACAACTATATGTCTGCAAGATTTTAATCAGTCAATCAGATTATATGGGACATTCTCAGTCGATTATAGAATATACAGTAAGACTGATATATGTTATAAGTTATTCAGTTATAGTTTATTATATTTATTATTATTATTATTATTATTTTATAAAATATTTGGGAAATTTAATAAAGTTCAATCAAATAGCACCTAATTAATAAATGATGTTGATACAATCGGTGACTTTAAATTAATACTGTTAGGTATATATAATAGTATAATCAAATAGATACATGTGTTGTTAAATTACATTTATTGGCAGAGACATCTACACGGAGGCAATAGCGATTAATATGTCCTGCACACTTGATGGATATTTCGACCGTCATTATTTTACGTGGAAAACTACGGTCAAGTATTTGTAGATGGTGTTGTATAATGTTATTAATTCTGTCCAAATTTTGGAACATTGGAACATTCGTTAAATCATTAATTAGAATTTAGTTAAAATTAATTGATTCAATTTTGTTATATTAATGTGTTACATAAATAAGTCATTAATTTCGAATGTGTATATTGATAATTAGTATTTCACTTGTAATTAAGAAACATTGAAGTAATTATTTTGTGATTTGGTGATTAGGTAAATAGTTGGGTAAGCAAGGTTTCAGCTGAACTAATTTTATGAAAGCAAACTGGGTTGCCAATCGATCCATTAAGATCTATGAATATATACGGAATCGGCTGATGGTCTAAAGATATACACACAAGTATTGGACAGTCTAACATATCAAATGGCTCCATAAAATCTCGCAAGACATGGATAGTTACGTCTACCCTACCAACATATAAATATACATGGAATATATGGAGGAACAACAACAATGACCAACATGGAATACTGGGAAACCCATTATTACTCTCGTCCAAAACTCATGGTATGACCTAGAGTGAGGATACACTTGTCTATTAAGACAAGGTAGGGACTAATATGATTATTAGTTGGTATAATCTCCCATGATCAGCCACACGACGTCTAATGGGGTATTAGACACATGGGCGTGCCCATCATATGACATTATTTATTTTTTTTTTAGAGTAGATAAAGGGGGAGACTAGGAACTTTCCAGGTTTCGTTGTTAAAGGTTAATGCATATGTCCATAGAAAAAAATATTTAAACATTTTTTGTTATCTAGGAGGGGGCATTATACCATATGATGGTACACTCCACCAAAGTCATGAATGGGGTTTTTCCAGTTATGCACGGAAAACGGACAAATAGGAAAGGAAGATACCATTGGTAACGTAAACAACGTCACACAACAACAAAGGACTTTCTCTGTGTGTGATTCAGAAAATAGGACGTGTCTTCCAGAGATCCGTATGCGACTTATTCCGAGCGTCAGCGAATAGATTTTCAGGAGGAGGGATCGATTGGCAAATGGATACTTAAGGCAGAACCCGAAACCTACACGAGATACAACTCAGAACAGCGAAATGACAGGTCCACGCCTCAAGGAGAACATTTGGAAGAAGGCAGGGAGTTTGGGGAAATGTTAATTTATTTAAACGCCGTGCCCACATCTCAGGAGCAGTTTAATAACATACGATAATCATCCACTGTTATTTGTTCCGCTCGTTACAAAAATAAAGTACGAGTCTTGTTCCTTCTTTGGAGTCGTCTGATTATTCGTCACACTGTTCAAAGGTGAGTGTTAAGACTGAGTCAAATGTCATTCTATAATCCCAATGATAAGGAAAGACATGGCAGATATCATATTTCCCACATACATGAAACACTACACACTGGGACGGGAGTTATCAATAGACGAATCCATGGTGAGGTTCAAAGGCAGGATATATTTCAAGCAATACCTGCCAGCAAAGCCGACAAAGTGGGGATTCAAATTATTTGTACTTACTGATGCCAAAACCTATTACTGCCTGAAACTAGAGATTTACATTGGAAAGGCAAATAATGAAGGTTGTGTTGGGACAACTTCCAAAGTTGTGAAACATCTTCTTGATGGATATGGCTCCAAAGGACATATTCTCTATTGTGACAGCTTTTATTCAAGCCTAGCTTTATTTCAAAAACTGAAAGAAATGCAGATGGTGCATGTGGAACAGTATGTTAACATAGAAAGCATTTTCCCGATATGTTGAAGAAAAAACATCTGAAACAGAAAAAGGCAGATCATCCTGTGTTCTGTGTATACCACACGGTTGAGGATTATCAACATTCCAGACAAAGAGTCTTGCAGAGGTCTACAGCTATAACTTCAACCCTAATTAATGAAGGAGACAGCTCAGACTTCAACTAGAGGTAAGAATTTACAAATACTTCTTCTTCTTCTGAGTTCATCCAGAGTTTCTTTTTCGGACGTGATTGCGTTGTGCCTCTCTACAGCAGAGCTGCTTTCTTGCGCCGTTAGGCCAACACATCCGACTTCTGCAGGCATTTGTTGACCGGGTTAACCTTCCCGGGGGAATTTACAAATACTAATTATTAATAACACAGACACAACACACCAAACAAAATCCACAACACAGTGTAGAAATGAACAATTTTTATTTTTCACTTTCCAAGATGGCCACCATGATCATGTGACAAATTTGCATAAAACATATTATTTTTTATGTGTAACAACCATTCATAACAGTGCTCTGAAAATTTCAACACCCTACGTTCGGTTTTAAATTTTTAGTGAATTTAATTTAAAAACCAGTCATATTTTTAAAAATCCGCAAACACCCTTGGTAATCGGAGACAATAATGCTCCGGATTGTTGGTCAACAAAGTGTTCCATTAAATTAGTGCTCATATTGAGCTTATTTTATTCATTGCCAACCATGTCAATAACATTTGATAGCTTTTATTTTGAAAACATTCACTAAAAAATATGAAAAGATGATGGTTTTAAAACATCATCTAATTTTTCTATAAATAGCCATACAAATTCAAGATGGCCGCCATGATCATGTGACAAATTTGCATAAAACATATTTTTTATGTGTAACAACCATTCATAACAGTGCCCTGAACATTTCAACACCCTACGTTCAGTTTTAAATTTTTAGTGAATTTAATTTAAAAACCAGTCATTTTTAAAAAAATCCGCAAACACCCTTGGTAATCGGAGAGAATAATGCTCCGGATTGTTGGTCAACAAAGTGTTCCATTAAATTAGTGCTCATATTGAGCTTATTTTATTCATTGCCAACCATGTCAATAACATTTGATAGCTTTTATTTTGAAAACATTCACTAAAAAATATGAAAAGATGATGGTTTTAAAACATCATCTAATTTTTCTATAAATAGCCATACAAATTCAAGATGGCCGCCATGATCATGTGACAAATTTGCATAAAACATATTTTTTATGTGTAACAACCATTCATAACAGTGCCCTGAACATTTCAACACCCTACGTTCAGTTTTAAATTTTTAGTGAATTTAATTTAAAAACCAGTCATTTTTAAAAAAATCCGCAAACACCCTTGGTAATCGGAGAGAATAATGCTCCGGATTGTTGGTCAACAAAGTGTTCCGTTAAATTAGTGCTCATATTGAGCTTATTTTATTCATTGCCAACCATGTCCCTGACATTTTATAGCTTTTACTTTGAAAACATTCACTAAAAAATATGTTATAGTACAGGTACAGGGACGATTATAAAACGAGTCCTGATGGAGTTATCAAACAGGTTTTATTCAACATAGTAAGGCGAAGAATATTACACAAATTATATGGTATGATGTTCTCTTCTCCAGACCTTGGCTGTAACTAACTTCCCCAAAAAACCTACGTCACGGCTTGAGCATCCTTAGTAACGTTCTTCTAGGATGCTCAACTGTGCCTAAACTTTGCACATCAAACCTATTAACAGAGATGGTACTCACTCTGTTACAGACCTCCCTTTCTTTAAAAAGACTTTTCTTCAAAAGACTTAACCCCTAACCCCCTTATTCTAAACATTCTTTCCCTCATCAACTCCTTAACCCCCAATATTCTTTCTCCAAGCCATCCTAAACTAACTCTATCTTAAGTAACTACTTTCACTTCTACTAATTCTCCACTTGTCTCTTATCATTGTCCCATATAGCAAATCGCTATGAAGTTATACTTCTTCTTCATTTCTGACTCTTCATGGTTTCATTACAAAAATATAGGTCATAAGACTGGTTCATAAAAATCGTTGGTATACACTTGGCATTATGAAACTTCTCATTCTTTCTCAACATTAACAACACAACACAGGATAGACAGAAAAGATGGGGTTAGGAATAGAAAAGAAGGGGTGCGCACCCAGTTATGAAGAGCAGTAGTTAAAAACAATCACATTTACCTCCCTTGCAAACGTAAAAACTTTTATAAAAGTTTTTCAAAAACACATCTTATGATTTATGAAGTTACATCTCTGTTTGTTATAAATTAAGTCGATCCAAAATTTCTTCTATATACTCAATATTTGTACTGCCATCCACACCCATGCCCATATTTCACCTATTTCACGTCCAATTATGAAACCAATAACAATGTTCATATTCCATGAACATTTTAAATTAATTAACGCTGTTTATCACAGCTCCTATATATTTACCCCCTCAGATCCCATGACAAGCATCCTTGTTTGTATCTATCCCTATACCAAACCATATGCACTGCCATTCACAGCCCCCTCAATATTCACTCTCCATCAACCAGCCTCTTATATTTGCTAACTATCACAGCCTCTTTAGACGTTAATCACGTGTATAATATGGCATCCAATCCATATACCTTTAATCCACGCTGACTTAATGCAGCTCCTATTTTAACTCCCCAGAACCCTCTTATTTGTGTAGGAACCCCGTCACTTAAGTATGGCATATGTTTCCAACACTTCTTAGCCACTATATAATTAACTTCCCCATCCTAACTAATGCTGATTGGTGCAGCCGTCTTCTTACTATCATAAGGTACTCATGAACTTAGTTAGTTAGTCGCAGTTCCAACTTCACAGCAACGGGTCGTTCCCATTATGCTCCATTCCTGTGCCAGTGACTATCACACAAAACGCTCCCCACTGCCCAATGTGAAAAGTGGAAAAGACAGGAGTCTCGACAAATAACAGCCCGCACAGATACACTGTGCATAATGCCGCCACCAGAATGTCAACACAATAGTCCCCCACAAAGCACCCAGTTCATTTCTGATGGAATCGGCAGTCATTTTCCCATCTGGATATTTCCTAGATGTTCACCCACACAGTCCACGAAATACAGTTCATCGTCAATGGCAGTGGCAGTCAACCAGAAGCCCAGCAGCCACGCATTTCTGCATAAGGCAAAAACCGGTCAACTCTGGGACATAGCCATCTGCCATCGCTCCGAACATGCAGTCACGTTCCAAAAGACCTTGGGCAGATTCAAAAGCATTTCACACGAAACTCACAGCTCACAGTGTCGCGCCACGCACTCACTCAGTAGCAGGGCGACGGAACCATCAAGCCTCCTTAGTCGCCTCTTACGACATGCATGGTAGGCTACAGTGTTGCTATTCTTTGCTTCCCTTATGGGCCCCGGCAACACACGGGATATGTGAACTTATTACTCATAAAGAGAATGTGTCTCTCTTCTAGTCGTCAGTAGTTTATTAACCACTTTCTGAACGAAGGGTTTCAAACAAAGCCCCATGTATTGCTTTTATTCTAGACAAAACCATAACTGTTTGTGAACTAAACTTAAACTTAAACAATTGATTATATTTGTAAACAAGGTAATTACTATTCAACACACAAGACAATTCAACTTAAATCATGAGTCAAGCAAAATAAAATTACAACAGGATATCATACCCCCCCCCCCCCCCCCCCCCGGTTTTTAAATATCATTTTTTCTTTCCCCTCATATCAAATAAAAGTAATTAACCGATTCAAAATAATATAACATACATCCTATCCATTGTTAGTCACTTTTACAGACTAACAATAAATTATTTATCTATTTAAGAAAACTCAACAAGTCTAATCTCAAAATCAAATGTCAATAAAAAATACATCTTTAAGACCAGACGAAAAATTACATCCATAATACGCAGCATATCGTATATATAAAATACACTCAGCACAACTATCAATTAAACTATTTGCCAATAGTTTCTATAAAACATCTGTAATACACTGCTACTATATTTCATCAACTATTACTTTCCTCTTTAAATCACAAAATTTACATCCTGCTATCTGCAGCATTTTCTATCAATTTATCTACCATGTATCCATTTCCTCAGTAACTCCCGATTTCTCTGAATAAGTGCTATCTCCACATCAATGTCTTCTTCCTCTCGTAAAGAAATATTTTCCTCCATGCTACTATCTCTATTAGATTCTGACTTTTCATCCATTCCTTCTTCTTCATCTGTATGTCTATTGCTAGCAGCCGCTAATTTTTTCCTTTCTAAATCCAATCTAATTTGTCTATCATAGTTTCTTAACGACCTTTCTAGCAGTGGCATGTCATCGCCGCTTGATGAATGTTCTCTATTTTTTCTGTCTTTTCACTTCTTTTTCTCTCTGTCTCTCTATTCTCCTTTTCGCTGCTGTCTAGTATTTTTAAATGGAGCGTTTACCTCTTCTTCCATAGATTCCACACAATCATAATAACCCTCATACGTATTTTTCTCTTCTTTTATCAGCGTTTTCGGTATTGTCTGTTCATGAGTATCATCATAAACTGGTGTTGTTATTAATTGACTTTAAACTGGATCTTTTCTAAAATCTGGGGGTATTGTAGCTCTTCTGACGATTTGTTCATCTGAGTATAAGTCGTCTGAATAATAATTATTATTATAATTATTGTTTCCCTTATCATCATTATCTCTTCTTAAGTGTTCTACATGTGCCCTTGCTATATGTCCCGTGATCTGGTTCTTTATACTGTATGACACATTTCCTAAAATGTAATAACCTGGAATCCAATGAGCATCGAATTTGGAGTTTTTCCTATGCTTCTTATAATAAACTCTATCTCCTACTTTGAATTCTTATAATTGTGCATTTTTGTTTGCATACCTTTTTTGTCTTTCTCTAGCTTTAATTATATTGTTTTTTAATCTTATATGTGCCTTGTGCATTTCCTGTATAATAACTTCCTGAACATCCTCCCCCATATATTTAGGTCTAGGTTTTAATATATTATCGATTGGGAGTATAGGTTCTCTTCCATATAATAAATAGAATGGTGAAAATCCTGTTACCTCATTTTGATTAGTGCGTATCGCGCTCAGTGCAGGTCCTAAGTAAAGATCCCAATCTATTTCATGCTCTTCTACAATTTTTGCTACTATGCTGTACAATGTCTATAATGTCTCTCGTTTTTCGCATTTGACGAAGGTCTATAATAGGACGTTTTTATGTGGGTTATATTTAAATCCTGTAATAACTTTTCGAACTTTTTGTTCACAAACTCTTTACCATTATCCGTGAGTATGATCTGTGGGCAACTAAATCTTGGCATGTAATCTTGCAGAAAAATATTAATGATGGTATCCGCACTTTTATTTGGAATTGCATAAGTTTCTGGCCAGAGGCTATAGTTATCCACGATATGAAGTAGGTATACGTTCCCTGATAGTGTTCTAGGGTGAGGACCTGATATATCTAAGCTCACTTTTTGCATTGGAAATTGTGGAATGTCAGTATCTTGTAAAGGACATTTAATTGTTTTCATATTCCTTAATCTACATTTCTCACACGCATCAACGTATTTACAAGCAGTTATAAATAAGTTCGGCCAGTAATATTTATTATTGAGTGCTTTTACTAACTTATCACGACCAAGATGACCATTTTCATCATGATATGCCTTCAGAATCTCAATTTCCAAATGTTTTGGAATGTATTTTCTCAACTGTTCGCTTTTTCCATTCACGTAATATAACTGATCGTCATCCTGCAAAACTAAATAATTCTTCTTATATTTATTCTCACCCGTTTCTTTTAATTTCTGTTTTATTTCTACCACTTTCGGATCCAATTCTTGTTCTTCCTGCATATTAAATTGCATTAAATGTGGGTCTTCTGCTCTAGGTTCTGATTCTTGATCTGACGGTAAACTCTTAAAATCTTCTCTATTTAGTATGGCAGAATCTAATATATTTATTTGCCAGTTTCGGTCGTCTATTTCAGGTTCACCTTCGTCCTCAGTGTTTCCTGATGTCTCTGGATACGGTATTCTTGACAATAAATCTGCACAGGTGTTGTTCTTACCTGACACGTATTCTATTTTCGCGTCGTACCCCTGAAAATTCAACGCCCATGTCAGTATTTTCCTGTTCTGCACTGGAGCTTCTAATAAAGATTTTAAAGGCTTGTGGTCAGTTCTAATGATGAAATTTGCGTTATGTAGATAATAATTAAGTTTCTGAAGAGCATAATGAATAGCGTAGGCCTCCTTCTCTATAGTCGACCATTTTCGCTGAGATTTGCTGAGTTTATGTGACAAAAAATAGATTGGTCTTTCGTTTTTAACTCCTGGTATCCCCGATTCTTTTCCTTCATATGGTTGAACCAAACATGCTCCTATAGATTTATCTGAAGCATCTGTATACAATAACAATATTAGCTGTTTATTCAAATCTGGATGTGTCAATAGTGGCACTACTGTCAAGCTATTTTTTAAAAACTCAAACGCTTTTTGACATTCATCATCCTAGTTAAATCTAGCGTATTTGCCAGTCAGGTTAGTAATAGGCTCTGCTATTTTTGAGAAACTTGGAATAAAACGACGATAATACCCACATGTACCGATAAACGCACAAACTTCTTTTACGTTAGTTGGAGGAGGTAGTTCTCTAATAACCTTTAACTTATCCTAATCTGGTTTAATTCCGTCTCTATTAATGGTGTACCCCAAATACTTTGTTTCTGTTTTTAAAAATTCACATTTACTAAGTTTCAATTTAACATCATGTATTCTTAATCTGTCAAATACTAATTTTACATGTTTCAGGTGATCTTGTATATCTCCTGCTGTGTAAATCAAAATGTCATCTATGTATGCCAATGCAAACTTTTGCATGCCCTCTAATACCTAATTTATTAATAACATATAGTGAGAAGGCGCCGTACGTACTCCAAATGGCATTCGTAAAAATTCGTAAGAACCTGCGTGTGTACAAAAAGCACTCTTCTTTTGGGCATCTGGGGACATAGGTATACACCAAAATCCTGACCTTGCATCTAATGTAGTGAAGAAGGTAGACCCATTAAGTAAGCCTAAAATATCGTCGATCACCGGCAATGGGTACGCTACATTTTTAGTGATTTTGTTCAATGCCCGGTAATCGCAGCAAAATCGATGTGAACCATCAGCCTTGGTCACAATGACGATCGGAGATGACCATTCCAACTTTGATCTTGTTATTATTCCTGCTTTCAGCATGTCTTCTATTGCTTTTTCGACAATTTCCCTATTCCTTAAGGGTGTTCTATACGGTTTTAAACTAATTGGTGAGTGATCTCCAGTATCTATTTCCATCGTAACTGTTTTTGTTTTTCCCAATTCTAAGTCATTAATTGCAAAAACGTCTTGATTCTCTTTTATAAGTCGTTCTAATATTTCCTTATTTTCTGGTGGAGTTTTTAACTGTGCTAATAATTCTTGTTCTCTTGTTATTTTGTCTACTGAATGTATTTGAGATGTATGTCTTCTGAATGGATGGATCAATTCATCATTCTGCACGTTCCATTTTCTTTCGCGTCTATGTCTGTTATTAATTCTTTCCCTAGGAGTTTCTGAATAATCTATTCCCGGCATTTTTACTCTATCTGTTGCCAATGTGCCATTAATATCATGTTCGACTTTAGCTATTACACATCCTCTGTACAATTTAATTTCTCTACCTGTGTTGTTAATAATCATTATTGGAAAAGTTAAGTTTTTATCTAATGTCATTATCCCCTCTGGAACCTCTAAACCAGGCTCATCAATCACTTCCCTTTGTAATTCTGTTATTCTAACTGTATGTCCTACCAAATAATACGGATTTCTTTTCACTTTGGCCTGTATCAGATTAACCGTTTGTGGTTTTAAAGTCGTAGACATTTTAACTCTAACCAGTGCTGATATGTGCATGTCTTCTTCTACATCTACATACACGTCCTTGAATTTTAATTTGTGCAGATCAAAAAAAAAAGTCTTACACCGTTTTTTATTAAAAAATCCCTACCTATAAGTATGTTCCTATTTAACTCCTTCACTACGTGAAAAAGATTCCTTACGTTGATCCCTCCTAATTTGAGATTTATTATTGTTTGCCCAACTACTTGTAAATTTTGTCCTGTAACAGAGTGAAGATTATTATGACTCCTGAATATTTTGCAATTTCTCATTATTTTGTATAGAAAACTTTCTTTTATTACACTAACCTGAGCTCCCGAATCAATTAATGTACGAATTCTATACTTCCCTATTTCTATTATGCATGAACTGGGGTCCTTTTTATTTACTGAAAATTGTTTAATTTCAGCCATTTGAGAGCATTTTCTACTCGTCCTGCTATACCTGTTATTAAAATATTCCTTAAATCTTGGGACCCTATTATCTTCCCTCCTACCGCAGATCCTATTCAGTAAGTGGGACGCCAGTTTTCCTGCGTTCTTGGACTTGTAAAACTTCTGTGTCTATCTTCAAAATTCCTATTTAATCTGTTATTGACATTTCTATTTTGTGTATTCGAATGGACACGCCTGTTACCACAGAAGCGAAAAATGTGTCCACGTTGGCCACAATCCCAGCAGACCATATTTGTGTTATTTGTGTTACCTACCGTCTCACTTATAGGATTTCTCATTTGTCTTCTTCTATCATAAGCATTTTCGTTACCTCTTTGTAACGTCTGTATTCCTCCTCTCCTATTCCACCCGAACCTTGTTTGTCCTATCTCCATAGGTTCTTCAATCCTCTCTTCTCGACTAGTTCCTATTTCTCATCCTACTCTCAGTCTAAATCTTCGTCTCAAATTCTCCTCCTGTACAGCTATATCTACAGCTTGTGATAATCTCTCAGGGTTTTCTCTCATTAATTTAAATTTCAGTCCATCCGACTTTATACCATCTACAAAAATCCCGACCAACATCCGTTCTACTTCCTCCCCTCGTACGTTCTGTCCCAGGAATGCTTCCTCAGCTAGGTTGATCAATCTATCACTAAACAATTGTACAGTTTCTCCAGTGTTTTGCTTGGATTGTCTTAACACTGAAAACGCATGTTGTGGGTCCGTGATTTCAGCATATTTATGGGCTAAATCGTCCTTGAACTGTTCCCATGTCTCATCCACCCTAGCTTCTAATTTTCTTCGAATATGATCAGAAACCGGTTCTGTCGTGGCCTGATAAGCAATTTTCATTTTTTCTTCATCTGTTGCTGCCACCAAATATGCATGCTCCTCTATTGAATTTATCCACTTCTTAAAATCTTTCGCCTGTCCACTAAACTTAATTTCAGCTGCCATTCCTTGTTGTTTCATGACTGTGTTGAGTCTACCTATCGCCGTGCCTACTCCAGTCAAAACTTGTGCTAATGAACCCTGTTCTTCTGCCATGCTGAACTTATGCTGAAATATTAATTCATATAAGCAAACTCAGTTATAACAATTTAGTTAACAATTATCAACAATTGTATTAGGCCCATTTAAACTAAACAAAGAACACAAGCAACTGTTCACTGTTCTTCTTACGAAGATTAAGCGTTCAACTTAAGAAATCAATTTTATCTAACAATCAAAAGTCTTATATTGGTTAAACCTTAATTAATTACCGTTAGATATATCGTCCCTTGATCCAACAGGAAAGTAATTTTATGTACGTCAGCTGAGAACTATGTTGGCCAAGTGTAGGCTTCACGTATAAAACAAGCGTCTCGTGTTCTTCTACTCCATCAGCAAGAGGACAACTCTGGAGTCTATGTTATCTGAAGCTGGTTATATTTCTCCAAATGACGACGCAATTTCAGGTAGTTACATCATTCCTCGGACATCTCAGGCTTCTCTAGCGGGAGGAATGCTTTTACTTTCACCCATGGTTGGGCACACCAGACTTGAGCCTTCTTTTCACCCTAAACAGGGCTCTTCTAGACGAGTTGAAAACAGCTCTCACTTGATGAAGCGACTTAATTAGGTCTCCTCTTCAGCAGGTCGGCAACCCAGTTTGCCCAACCACTTCCAAAGAGACCAAAGCACTCCAAATCGCATTCTTCCTGACATCTCTATGTAATTTCAAGTTGGTTGTGGCTGTTTTAATTTTGAGATTTGAAAAAAATTTCTTTGATCCTGGACAGTCCTAGTAGGTAAGTGACCTTCAACCAAGCAAGGTCAATGAACGGCTGTAATAACGGCAGGTTAACTTCGCAGCATTTTGATGACAATCAAGTTACTTTAGGTGGTTATGATGAGAAACAGCCCATTCTACTGACAACCAGGTTACATTGATGGGTCCATCCAGTAATCTTGATACGTATGGCTTCAAATCAACCAGCCCGAAAATTGCTTCATGTTGATTCTATTTTAAGTTGAAACTTTCAAGAAAAGTGGTCCGGTCTGGATCTTTTGATTCAAAAAATTTAGTAAAAGTTTATTCACTCATACCTTCTTGTCGCAGCAAGCTGATAAAAAAATTTCCCATGAAAGTTCTCTGCTGTGCCATGTTGTTTTTCAGTACTTCTCGTTATGTGTCCGCGACATCCAAGTTTAAAATCGAAATCCTGGTCACGGCACCAAATCTGTACTGTTATAGTACAGTTACAGGGACGATTATAAAACGAGTCCTGATGGAGTTATCAAACAGGTTTTATTCAACATAATAAGGCGAAGAATATTACACAAATTATATGGTATGATGTTCTCTTCTCCAGACCTTGGCTGTAACTAACTTCCCCAAAAAACCTACGTCACGGCTTGAGCATCCTTAGTAACGTTCTTCTAGGATGCTCAACCGTGCCTAAACTTTGCACATCAAACCTATTAACAGAAATGGTATTCACTCTGTTACAAATGCTCCGGATTGTTGGTCAACAAAGTGTTCCGTTAAATTAGTGCTCATATTGAGCTTATTTTATTCATTGCCAACCATGTCCCTGACATTTTATAGCTTTTACTTTGAAAACATTCACTAAAAAATATGAAAAGATGATTTTAAAACATCATCTAATTTTTCTATAAATAGCCATACAAATTCAAGATGGCCGTCATGATCATGTGACAAATTTGCATAAAACATATATATTTATGCGTAACAACAATTCATAACAGTGCTCTGAAAATTTCAACACCCTACGTTCGTTTTTAAATTTTTAGTGAATTTAATTTAAAAACCAGTCATTTTTTTAAAAATCCGCAAACACCCTTGGTAATGAGAGACAGTAATGCTCCGGATTGCTGGTCAGCAAAGTGTTAAGCAATAAGTCACTATTATTGAATGTAAGAGAGTGCTGAAGTGCTATATAGAACCTGTTTTGCAGTATGGTTGTGAATCTTGGAATGTAAATGAACAAATTAGGAAGAGATTGAAAGCAATAGAGATTTGGTTCCCGAGACAAACGTTGCGAATTTCTTGGAATGCAAAAGTAACTAACAACGACTGCCTGAAAGAGGCTAATGAAACTAGAACATTATATACAACAATAGTGTGTGTGTGTGTGTTGTTTGTCCATCAAGAATGATGATGACCATTCATTTACTCATACAACAATAAGAAAGAGACAAACAGCTTCTTTTGGTCATGACATGAAGAGAGGCATTGGAGAACATTGTGACAACTGGAAAGATCGAGGGGAAGTGAGGCAGAGGTGGACCAAGAGAAATTATGCTGGATGGATTGAGACGGTGGCATGGAGGAATATCAACAGTTTAGTTGATCCAGAAAACCAAAGACCAAGATCTGTGGAGAGCCGGCATGGCATTTGGTGATGATGAAGGTCTTTCTCATCAATTAATATATCTGCAAGCATCCTCATCATGTTGACATGTTTTACTTTATCCAAAGCCTTTGTGTAGTCAATCTTCCTAAGCCAGGAAAAGATCTTTGAAAGCTCAATGGGTTCAGGATTATCACCCTACAGAACATTTTTGGCAAGATGCTGGAGAAGATCGTTGCTGTTAAGCTTTAGGAATATTTAGAAAGGAAAACAACTTGATCATTTCAGTGGTAGAGTATGGACTAGGAATAATCACTGTCTTCAAGAGTCAGCTAGTGAAACTAGAGCGCATACAGAATGAAGCCATGAGTGTGATTCTAGGGTGTACAAGGGACACAAATAGTGCATATTTAATACATCCTGGAGCTACCGACCATTGCAGACAGACTCAAAGTGTTGCAGGCAAGGTCATACCCCAAGGTGGCTGCAGACAAGGAGCACCTCCTGCATTATTTCCTTATGCAGTCAAGGGCCACAGGCTGTTAAGAGGAAGATCATGGATGGCTCAGGCAGAAGATACCATCAGGGAAGTGTGCCCACTTGAGAAGATTGGCAGAGGCAAGCAGTGGGTCAGAGTGCCCAATTCAGACATGTGGGGTTATAATCACATTGGGACGTGAGTGTTGGGAGTGGCCAGCAGATGCTATTGAAGTAGTTCGACAGATCATCCTCATTGCACATCGAAACATTCATCCATAAGTGCTCGGATCCCCTCCTCAGTAAATCCTGTAGCGTGTAGCGACTGACGACACCAGTTCTGTGTTGGTTTATTAATCTTCTTTGGCTTCCCGCGTAGTGTTCTTGTTTTGCCACCCCTCTTTTAACTTACTGTTCTCGCAGCTTGACCATCGTTGTAGATTCAGTCATCACTTGGTTCTTGCGAACGATTTACTTCTTGTAGAACATTCAGAATGTCAGCCTGGTCCATGGCTCGTCCGCCTTCCACAGTAGCCTTACCTGCAATTTCTTCGTAGACCCGCATGCCCTGGCACAAAAATGAAACTAATCTTTGCCAGTCGAGACCACTCCAGAGACAGCAACCACTCTCTTCGGATCCACCCCGATCTGTCTTCTTGAGCATGCTCATTGAGTCACTAAGGAAACATGCCCTAGTGAATACCTGTGTCTTGAGCCATGTTACAGCTTTACTTACTGCCATGACTTCCATAGTCATGGCTACTTGTGGTCAAAGCAAAAGCACCAGAATCTGCCATCACAATTCTCCCTCCAGCCTGAGCCACAAAAGCCCATGAACTTCTCACTCGACCGACCCATCTGTGTAAATGACAGCATCACCCTCCAAAGAATTCTCGAAAATCAAAGCCAGTACTTCTGCATCCACAGCAGCCGGATTTTCTTGCCTGCAATTTCTGTCTAGTTGGATGCAAAACTGAAAAGGACGTACAGAAATCTGTTGGCATTTGTACCCACTCCTTGCCAGATTCTAAGTCTTCAAGTGAAGAATGTCTTCAGCTTCACCCATCCATGACTTTCCTCTTTTTAACCTGCTGCCCTTTACCTTCTTAATTTCACTGTGCAGTGGATGTTGTGTGTTTGCGTTGACTCTGAGGTCGGCACATGCTCTGCAAATCTGAATTCTGTACCCAATGGTTGGAAAATTAAGAAGACAGCGCATCCATCGCCCTGCATGCTGTATCTCTTATACATCCAAAAATAATACACATAGCTTCATTCTGTATCCTTTCAATCCTTTCCATTTGCTTACGGCTGATAGTCAGTATCGCCATCACATACTCCAAAACAGACATGACCAGCGCCTCATAAAGGAGACATAGATGGCGCTGCTCAGTTTGGTCTTTGGTATATCACCCGGTCTATGTTCTCATGATAAGCAAGGCTTCGATCAAATCGTATCTCCAGGTAGTTCATTGCTTGTGTTCTTTCCACCATCTCTGCACACAGATTTACAGTTGGTGTTGGAGTGTTGACATTATGGTTATTCAAAGAGAACCATGTCACTGCTGCCTTCGTTGGGTTGACCACTGCCCTAGATTCCACACACCAAGTGCTTATGCGATTTAGTTCTGTTTGTAGATCCATAGCAACCTGATCTCTAATCTTACCCTGGCTATACACTAACACATCGTCGGCATATGGCAATGTCCTCCCTAGTTAGTTAGTCGACAGATCATCCTCGTTGCACATCGGACCATTCAGTCCATAAGTGCTCGGATCCCCTCCTCAGCAAATCCTGCAGCGTGTAGCGGCTAACGACGCCAGTTCTGTGTTGGTTTATCAATCTTCTTTGGCTTCCTGCGTAGTGTTCTTGTTTGGCCACCCCTCTTTTAATTTGCTGCTCTCGCAGTCTGGCCATTGTTGTAGATTCACAGTCATCACTTGGTTCTTGCAAAAGTCTCACTTCTCGTAGAGCATTCAGAATGTCAGCCTGGTCCATGGCGCGTCCGCCCTCAACAGTAGCCTCACCTGCGAGCTTGTCAGCCCGCTCATTTCCTTGTACTCCCGCATGCCCTGGCACGAAGATGAAACTAATCTTTGCCAGCCGAGACCGCTTCAGAGGCAGCAACCATTCTCTTCGGATCGACCCCTCCTCTATCCTCTTGATCATGTTCATTGAGTCGCTAAGGAAACAAGCCCTAGTGAATGTCTGTGTCTCGAGCCATGTTATTGCTTTACTTACTGCCATGACTTCCATGGTCAGGCTACTTGTGGTTTCAGTGAAAGCACCAGAGTCCTCCTTCACAATTCTCCCTCCGGCCCGAGCTGTAAAGGCCCATGAGCTTCTCACATGTCGGATGACCGACCCATCTGTGTAGATGACCGCGTCACTGTCTAGCGAATTCTCGAAAATCAACGCTTGTACTTCAGCCTCAACAGCAGCCGGATTTTCTTGTCTGCATTTTCTATCTAGTTGGATGCAAACTGAAAAGGATGTGCAGAAGTCTGTTGGCACTTGCACCCACTCCTCGCCAGGTTCTAAGTCCTCAAGTGAACACACCTGTTGAAGAATGTCCTCGGCTTGACCCATCCACGACCGTCCTCTTTTTAACCTGCTGCCCTTCACCTTCCTAATTTCACTATGCAGTGGATGCTGTGTGTTTGCGTTAATTCTGAGGTAGGCGCGTGCCCTGCAAACTTGCATTCTCTCTTCAATGGTTGGAAAATCAAGAAGGTAGCGCATCGCCCTGCATGCTGTATCTCTTGTACATCCAAGAATAATGCGCATAGCTTCATTCTGTATCCTTTCCATCCTTTCTATCTGCTTATGGCTGAGAGTCAGGATTGCCATTGCATACTCCAAAACAGACATGACCAGCCCCTCGTACAGAAGACATAGATGGCGCTGCTCACAGTTTGCTGCCGCCATCACCCGCATCGCTGCCAAACCCCGCTTGGCCTTTGTTATCACCTGGTCTATGTGCACATTATAAGCAAGGCTTCGATCAAACCGTATCCCCAGGTAATTCATTGCCTGCATTCTTTCCACCGTCTCTGAACACAGCATTACAGTTGGTGTTGGATTGTTGACAATATGATTATTCAACGAGAACCAAGTCACTGTTGCCTTTGTTGGGTTGACCATTGCCCCAGCTTCATCACACCAAGTACTTATGCGATTGAGTTCGGTTTGTAGCTCCACAGCAACCTCCTCTCTATCCTTACCCTGACGATATACTAAAACATCATCGGCATATGACAATGTCCTGCCAGGTCCAGTGATCTGCTCACTGGTGATTCTCACTGTGTAGGCGTTGAACAGTACCGGAGATAATGGTGATCCCTGTGGTAGGCCAGGATATATTGTTGTTGGTTCCGAAGTCCAACTGCCACATCTAAAAACTACTTTCCGTTGGAAGAGAGCTGCAGCGATCCAACTAAGGAGGAATGGACTTACGTTTAGTTCAAGAAGCTGAAACATTAAAAAATCCAGTGGTACTCTGTTGTATGCGTCCTCAAGATCAATCGCTGTAGCAACGGTTTCAGTGCCTGAGTGGAAACCTTCATAGACATCATGGGCAAAGACTGCTGCATTGGTCCAGGTTTCTCTTTTTGGACGGTACCCACCCAGGGTAGGTGGGAAAACACCTTGCCTCTCTAGTTGGCTTGATATTTTCCTGGCAATTACCTTCTCCAGCAGCTTGCCTATTGTATTCTGCATGGTTATAATTCGATATCCCTGAATTTTCTTGTGGTCTTTGTCAGGCTTCGGCAAGGGAATCAGATAGCTGTGTAACCATTCCTCCTTGATGCTAGCACTCCCTATACTGTTGTTGTACATGTCTGCTAGTTTCTCTAGCTCATTGTCGGTACACCTATTTATGTCATCGTATCTTATGCCATCAGGACCTGGAGCACTGTTTTTTGATCGTCGAAGCACAGCCTTGATTGCTGGTCCTCTGATCTGCTCGCCGGTGATTCTCATAGTATAGGCGTTGAACAGCACCGGAGATAATGATGATCCATGTGGTAGGCCCGGATATATTGTTGTTGGTTCAGAAGTCCAACTGCCACATCTAAAATCTACTTTCCATTGGAAGAGGGCTGCGGCGATCCAACTAAGGAGGTATGGACTTATCTTGAGTTCAAGAAGCTGAAACATTAAGAAATACAATGGTACTCTGATGTATGCATCCTCAAGTTCAATCCCTGCAGCACATGTTTCAATGCCTGAATGGAAACCTTCATAGACATCATGGGCAAAACCTGCTGCATTGGCCCAGGTTTCTCTGTTTGGATGGTATCCTCCAAGGGTAGGTGGGAAACAACCTTGCCTCTCTAGCTGACTTGATATTTTCCTGGCAATTAACGTCTCTAGCAGCTTGCCTATTGTATTCTGCATGGTTATTACCAGATATCCCTGAATTTTTGTGTGGTCTTTGCCAGGCTTCAGCAAGGGAATAAGATAGCTATTTAACCACTCTTCCTTGATGCTAGCACTTCCTATGCTGCTGTTGTGCATATCTGCTAGTTCCTCTAGTTCGTTGTCATTACACATACTGATGTCGTCATACCTTATACCATCTGACCCTGGTGCTGTGTTTTTTGTTCGTCAAAGCACAGCCCTGATCTCTTTCACTTTCACTGTGTCTTCAACTGCAATGTTCTGGGCCCTACACCTATGTGAGGTAACCGCCTAAGATAGAGATGTTTCCCCCAACTCGTGAGCCTAAGATAAAGATTTTTCTCCCAACTCGTGAGCATAAGATAGAGATTTTCCCCCCAACTCGTGTGCCTAGGATAGAGATATCCCCCACAGTTGGCAAAAGAACATGGTATGAGTATTGGAAACACCTGGTATCAACAAAATCCAAGGAGATTATACACATGGAGGAGTCCTGAATGGATGATCAGAAACCAGACTGATTACATCCTCATCAACAGAAGATTTTGAAATGCCTTAAAAGTCCCAAAAACTACCAAATGCAGACTGCTATAATGACCACAGATTAGTCATTAGCAATATACATATAAAATTAAAGGTCAAATAAACAACAAGAAGCATGAAATTTGATCTATGTGCACTGAATAGTGAGGAGATAAAAGATAAATTCAACGTAGAGGTAAATAAAAGATTTGATGCATTGGCTGATCTGGAAATTCTATTTCAAGATGTCAGTGACCAATCAAAAATATTGAAGAACTCAGTCAGCAAGGTTGCAAATACAACTATCCCAAAATTGAAGATAGTTGGACTTAAGAAATGGATGATGGAAGACATCTTAACACTCATGGAAATAACAAGAAAAAATAATCCATCCATCCATCATGTGCCATGCCGATAAGCGTGGGCGGTCATGTTCTGTCATCTCACTCGATTGCCACAGTCGTGGATCGGCTCCGTGTTCTTGTCTTGACAATGCCATGTGGCCAAGCCATCCAGGTATTTACTTCTTGGTCTTCCCCTTGGTCTCTTCCTTTCGATCTTGCCAGTTGTCAACAAGTTCTCACGGCCATTTCTTCTCATAACATGCCCAAAAAATCATGACTGTCTACGTCTAATGACTCTAATCAGTTTATGATCTTGATTTGTTTCTTGAAGGATATGTTCATTTATTTTTCTGTCTGTCCATGGTATTCTTTGCATTTTCCCCAGAAACCACATTTCCACAGCCATCAGATGTTTTTCAGCTTGACTGCTCATTGTCCACGCTTCACATCCATACAAAGTATAGGTTCTATGTAGCACTTCAACACTTTTTCTCGTTTCAATTGATATCTTTTTATTGGTCAGTATGAAAAAACAATAATAACCATGAAAAATATTAAGAGATTCACAGGAAAATTAGGAAATTTGCAAAGAGGCAAAAATAAAAAGGAATGTTTGAAGAAAATTGCAGGGAAGTTGAAAACCAACACAAAACTGGGAATGCCAATTTAATGCACAAAAGAATTAATGACATCACTAACAAAAGAACACAAACATCAATGGGTTGCATTAAAAACTAGAGATGGCAAAATCATAAATGAAAAAGATCAGATTTTAAATGCATGGTCAGATTATGTGAAAGATATCTTGAATGATAAATTAGAATAACAATACTCCAAATAATAATGAAGGACCACCAAATTTAAGGATGGAGGTTCAGAATAGTCTTAACCATATGAAAACTGGCAAGACAAAATCACAACAGAAATGGTCAATGCTTTAGAAAAATATGGAATAGACCAAGTCACAAGACTATTGAACACAATATTTGACACTGGAGATATACCTCCTGAATTATCTAAATCTATATTTATAGCGCCGGTCTCCCTGGCCTAGGTGTTAGCATCTTTCTCCGTAATCCCGTATACTCTCGCGAGTGATGTGATGTGCGCAAGAATTGGTAGCGATTCTCTGCGCATCAGTAACTTACGGGGTATGTGAGCCAGCCGCTCAGAAAGCCATTATTCAACAGGTGTGTTCACTAGAGGACATAGAATCTGGGAAAGAATGTGTGCCAGTGTTAGAAGGGTGCGGTATGCCGTTTCCAGTCTGCATCAGACTGCACAGAAAATGCAAACAACAAAACCTGATGGTCGATGAGGCAGAAGCACTGGCTCTGATTTTTTATAATTCTTCCAAAGGTGATGTAATCATCTACTCAGATAGATCAGTTGAACGGCACATGCAAAGCATATGGGCTTTCATGGCCCAGTTGGAGGAGAAACTGTTAAGGAAGACACTGGGACTTTTGCAGTGACTACGAGCAGTTTAACCATGGAGGTTGTCACAGAATCAGCCACTCTCAGTCTGCTGAATAACATTCACACAGTAATTTGCACTGTACTATAGCATAAAAGGGACAATAACGCTATTCCCTAGTTATTAGTAATGATATAGAAATTAAAACTCAAAAAGCTTACCCGAGGACAAAGGCCACTTCGTTTTGATCTCACAAAAATACCAGATGCATACAACGTAGAAGTGAGGAATCGTTTTGGGGTCTTGATATCTATACAAGAGGAAATGACACCTGATGTACAAGCTAGATATATCTTGATAACAGCAGCCAAAGATTTAATTCCGACCTGGACTAAGCAACATAAGCCATGGATTACACCATGCACGTTAGAATTTATAAAACAACGAAGGGATCTGAAAAAGAAAGGAGAAACCGATAACAGCAGGATGAAGTATAAATCTTTAACACGAGAAATAAGGAAGAACACAAGAAAGGACAACAACCAATATATACAAGATTGCTGTATTAAAATAGAGCAAAATCATAAGAATGGAAGAGATTACGAAATGTTCAAAGAAATGAAGTTATTGACAAGAAGTGTTCAACCTCAATTAAATGTTATCTGTGACAAGTTGGGAAATACCTTAACAGAATCTAGACAAATTCTAGAAAGATGGCAGGAATACTGCAGTGGAATGTATGATATGAATGACTGTGAGGATATGAATGGTATACATGAACCAATGACAGGAGAAACAGAACCTGAACCCTCATTAGATGAAATTGCATGGGCAATAAAGAACCTGAAGAATGGTAAATCACCAGGATGTGATGAGATACCGGCTGAATTAATTAAAGTGGGAGGAGAAGAAAGTATATAAATCTATCGTGCATTATGTAAAAAGTTATGGAAATATGGTATATGGCCAAAAGATTGGAAGAGAACTATCTTCACTCCAATACCAAAAAAGGGCAACCTGAAATTATGCACCAACTAAAGAACTGTTACACCGATCAGTCATGCAAGTAAAATTATACTAAATATCATAATGGGAAGACTTCGTAAAAAAAATGAAACAAGAGATCACATACTTAACACGCATTTAATTATAGAGAAGTGCAGAGAATTTAATGTAAACCTATTCTCCTGTTTTGTGGATTATTCAAAGGCATTTGACTGTGTACAACATCAGAAACTTTGGGAAATCACGAGGAATATGGGCTTTCCATAACATGTAGTACAACTCATAAAAATGCTCTATCTAGACCAACAAGTAGCGGTTAGAATAGATGGCGAGACATCAGATTGGTTTGACATCAGGCAAGGAGTCCGTTAGGGCTGTGTGCTGTCACCCTATTTGTGAGAAGACAGTGTGAGAAGACGGCACAGAAATAGGAGGGCAGGCGCCAGGAGAACAAGACGAAAAGTGGAGAGACTAGGTTTCAACTATGTAAGAGTGGGATACTGGAATTGTCGCAGTGCCAGACAGAGAGGTCCTGTATTGGAGAGACTAATATATGATTTTGACGTCCTCATGCTCCAGGAGCTAAATACAGACAAATACCATTGCTCTGGGTACGCCAGTTATATAAACCCTACTGGGCAGAAGAGACATGGACAAGGTCTGCTGGTGAAGGAAGGAGTGAAGCATGTGGTACTTGATTTGAGCCAGTGGAATCACAGTGCAAGAGAGGGTATACAAATGGAGATTGGTGGCTTAAGTTGGAACATCATAAATGTATATGCCACAGTGGACTGTTTTGTCAGAAAGGAACATTGGGACTGGCTTAAGGAACTGGTGGAATTACCAGGTGATAGGCTACTCATATGTGGAGACTTCAATGCAAGGAACAGAGATTGGGACAGTAGTGGAGAAAACCGACAGGGAATTGCCCTTGCGGATGCCATGGTGGACTCCGATGCAGTCTGCATAAATGATGGTAGGCCAACAAGAATGGCAATGAGGCCTGGCGATGCAGACACAGCTATTGACTTGGCACTTGTCTCCCAGTCATCGGTCCTTGATGTAAAGTGGACTGTTTTGAATGACCATGGGAGTGATCACATGCCATGCTCAGTCCTGATCTCTAAACCCAGGAAAGTTAAAGCTGGGAGAGCGCGCAAGACCTTCCGGTATGAGTGGACCGATTGCCTTCTTGGACGTCTCAGACAAGGGGCATGCAACAGGACTATTAAAACTCCATTTTTGCAATCCCATGGTGGACCCCAGAAGTAGACCATGCTTGGAAGGCAAAGAGAGCTGCAGTGAAGCAGCTAAAGAAAGTTCGACAGACACTTCGAAGCTCACGAGAGGAAGTGGACACAGCGGAAAACGTCAAGAAAGACAAGGTGGAGGATTTCAAGCGCTGTGCTGCAGAGGCCAAAAAGGCAAAATGGGAATGTTTCATGAAGGAGATTGGAGGTGATAAAACACTGCGAAAATTCTGGAAACTGCACAGGCAAATGCAGAGAAAAGATCGGGCTATGACAGTGGGAACAATTTATAGAGATGATGGTGTGCGCGTGACAACAGACAAAGAGAAAGGGGAGGCGTTTCTCCAGAGATTTTTTAGAGCAGACCAATCATAATGATGCGGACACCAGGGATGCAGTTAGAGAGGAATTATCTGGCACCACGAAGAATATGCAGTATGAAGACATCATACGGGTGGAAGATGTTAAACACATTTTGAAAAAGGCAAAAGACACGGCACCAGGGCCCGTTGTGGTCAGGTATGGCCACATCAAGGGTTTGAGCGATGCAGACCTGGAGGAGATGACCAACTGTTTTAACCAGAGCATTAGGACAGCATCAGTACCGCAGGATTGGGTGCACAGCTATCTCATCCCTCTCCCAAAACCATTCAAGGATCAGTCAAAGCTAAGCGCCTTTAGGATCATCACCTTCAAAATACATTTGGGAAGGTTTTAGAGAAGATAGTCGCTGTTAAGCTGCAGGATTTTTTGGAAAGGGGGAAGCTTCTTCCAAGAGGCCTGGGGATCTACAGGCCAGGAAAAGATACCTGGTCAAATGCAGCCACTTTTGCCTTTGATGTTTATGAGGGGTTCCAGAGTAGACAGGAAACGATGGCGGTAGCGCTTGATCTCGAGGATGCGTACAATAGAGTTCGATATTATATTTTGATGACCGCACTGATGGAGAAGGGGGTCAATCCCTGGTTGGTGAACTGGATAGCAGCCGTCCTGCACTCTCGTCGGGTTGCTCTCCGTCTGGGTGCATGGACCTCAGAGCCACATATGTTAACCCCGGGACTGCCACAGGGATCTGCAGTCTCACCGGTGCTCTTTAATGTGTATACGAGCAAGATTGCAAACCTAGAAGCACCAGGGGTTGGAAGAATACTAACATTTGCAGATGATATTCTTGCATATAGGCAGGGGAGAGATAGGGAGCAAACAGCCCAGGAGTTACAGGTGACAGTAAATGAAGTGATTGACTGGTGCACAGAAATTAGTGCTGTCATCCACCCAGAAAAGGCGGCTGTTTTGTGGTGCTCTCTGGACAACAGGATTTTAAGAGCTGATGTCCCAAGCCTCGTGGTAGATGGAAGAAATGTCAGCAGAGGGAACAAACTGAAGTATCTGGGGATCACTTTTGACAGGAGCCTATCCTTCAAGGACCATGTGGAGACGGTTGTGACAAGATCTCAAAAGGGACTCAGTGCACTTAAAACTATGGCTGCAATGGACACAGAGCAGAGAATGCTTTTCACACTATACCAGCACTTGATCCTCTCAGTAACTGATTATGGATTAGGTCTGCTCACTGTCTCAGAGAGTCAGATGGTGAAGTTAGAGCGCATACAGAACGAAGCTATGCGGGTCATTCTAGGATGCACTAGAGACACCCCAGTAGTGTGTATGCGTTACATCCTTGGTCTGCCGACTGTTGCTGGTAGGTTCAAGGTGATGCAGGCGAAGGCATACCTCAGAGTAGCTGCAGACACAGACCACCCACTGCATGAGGCGCTGGACGCAGTTAAGGGTCAGCGACTGATATGAGGGAAATCATGGATGGCTCAGGCGGAGGATACGATCAGACAGGTGTGCACCTTGGAGAACATTAGGCGTGGAGAGGAGTGGGTCAGAGTGCCAGCGGAGCAGTCAGACCTGTACAGAGTTATAATCACATTAAGCAGGGAGTGCAGGGAGTGGCCAGCAGGGGCCACAGAAGTGGAAATCCAGCAACTAATTCAGGACAATGCTCACTCGGGTGATGTGATTATCTACACAGATGGTTCGGTGTCAAGAGGTGAGAGAAGTGGCTGGGGGTTCATAGCCAAAGCTAATGGTCGATGTTTGGGGCAGGAGAGCCAGGCATATGATACCACAACATCCAGCTTAAGAATGGAGGTGGAAGTAGTCACGGCAGCTCTCCGCTGGATGGAGAATACGACACACACACACATCGTGATTGTAACTGACTCAGAAAGCATGCTGACGAGGGTGAGGACGGGCAGGCTTCGTGCGGAGTGGCTTGCTTCGCTTCGGAGGTCACGGGTGACAAGCATCGCCTGGATCTTTTCTCCGGGGCATGCCGGTGTGCTGGAAAATGAACAGGCGGACAGATTGGCTGGCTCTGCAGAACTTGGTGGAGTATTGATACATGACAAGGCAGATGTGGTTGCGGCCTTGTGGGAGCACGTGTACACCTCGGAGGAGCAAATGGTTTACCATGGTCTGGCAAGAATGAGACTGCGAGTGACGAGGGGATCTGGCCGACGCTCAACGCTCAGAGGAAAGGCGAGACGGACTTATAATCAGATTGCTACTGGTACTATTAGTGTTGGAACTCTTTGCTGGCTGCTGAGGATGGGGACGGAGCACTTATGGGAATGCCCCGAATGCTGTGATGTTAATTCCTAAATCAATCAATCAATCAATCACCCTATTTGTTTAACCTGTACGCCAAAAATATAATGAGAAATGTCAGAGATGATTTAACCAGGGAGCAATATGACACCCTAAATATTGGTGGTCATGAAATACCAGAGATTCGATATGCTGATGATACAGTATTACTATCCACATCACAGACTGGTATAGTAAACTAAATAACATCAGCCCAAAAAAATAGTGAAAATCACAACTTATATCTTAACTTAACAGCAAAAATAGAGATACTGCATACAGATAAATCTACTATATAAGCCGGGCTCCCTGGCGAAGAGGTTAATGTCTTTCTCCGTAATCCTGTATATTCTCGTGAGTAATGCAGCTGAGCGAGATTCGGTAGCAGATCGCTTAGCGCTGGTTACTTACGGGGGTATGTGAGCCGGTCGCTCAGAAAGCAATGGCAAACTACTGAGCGTAATCTTGCCTAGTACATCAACAGCAGCTGAAAAATGCTGGTGTTGACTGCAACGTCCCATAAGGGATATGCAATATTTATAAATTGAAAAACAAACACTACTATGGAGAAAGAAATATATGTTAATGAGGAAAGATTGAAGGTGGTGGAAAATTTTGAATATCTTGGGTCACTGATTACCAACAACAGTGATACAATGAAAGAAATTAAACGACGACTATCAATTGCTCTTCAAAGACTAAAACGACTTAATAAATTATGGAGTGGGATAGACAGAACTACAAAAATTAGATTTTTAAGAGTATGCATCTTTCCCATTGCAATATACGCCTGTGAGACCAGGACACTTACTAAACATGCTGAACAGCGCATAAATGCTTTTGAATATAAATATTATAGACGGGTTCTAAGAATATCTTGGGTAAAGAAAAGAATAAATGCATCCATACTTCAAGAGCTGAATATTGAGGAGGGATGGCTATTAAAGGTGATAAAACAAAGAAAATTGATATATTTTGGTCACTTGAAACATCATGAAAGTTTGGAGAGAACAATAATGGAGGGGTATACGCCTGGGAAAGAGAGGAAGAGGAATGACAAAGAGAAGATGGGTGCAGGATGTGGTAGATGATCTCAAGATGGGTGTATCGGATGCGGGACATTTTGCTTGTGATCAAGAAGTTTTCCAGAGGGTTGTTATGGGAGCGAGATTCTGCAAAGGACATGCTAATAAATGAATATATACATAAGGGTCGTTCATTTGAAACCCGTTCCAATGGCTTTATTACAAAAGCGTGAAAGAAACATTAACAGGTGTGGTAGAATTAAACAAAGCATTCATTTTGAATGAATTATGCACCATGTGTTGGTCAGAAGAAGTCGCTGTAGGTGTCAAAGATCTACACAGGAGCTTAGAGAGTTAAGACGGAGCTATACAGAGAACACGAGACAGGAGAGACACAGGCACTATATTTAGCTTGACAACAGGACACACTCGTGTCAACTAAGAGGTCATTGAGTACTTATGAGTAAGGGTTTCCCAAGAGTATAGGAAACTCACCTCTCGACGAGTAACTGGAGAATACCAGTTACTTTAGTTAATTGACCAAGCGTGCTGGGACTCTAAGCACGCAAACTCGCCAGCGCAGGGAGGACTGAATGTCCGTGGTTCAATGCGCAACCAGAAGCGTGCCTCAGACTGGGACAAGGACAGATAGAGACCAGACGTGTTCGCTAGGAACCTTATATAGTTTATCAGCAATAGTGTTAGCTAGGCTTTAGATTCCAATTAGTTAATAGTATCATTATTTTCACCTCTTCAATGCATCTGTGAAACATACCATGTTGTTGATTATCAATGAAGTATTCCGCTTGCAGAGCTTATGTGTAATCAGCTCTAAATAAAAATGTATCCTTTTGCAAACCACACGAGTTATTGATTCGTGTCGTGCAAAAGTAGGGAGTCCTGAATTACCTGTCGCAAGTAGGTTGCTGACAGGCAGGACCCATTTGGTGTCAAAAGTTTTCTGAACCAACGTCTAAAGACTCTAAAATTATGTTGTGGTGTTAAAATTATCCAAACGTGAATCATTTATTATATAATGTTTGAAATAGATTGTTTTCCGAGAGTGAACACCAAAATACTTTAAAAAGTACCATTTGTGGAGCTTGAGCCACAATTAAAAGAAAATAATTTAGAAATTGTGTAATTCTGTGAAAAGTGATAGCAAATGTTGATGAATTTGGTTAAATGAATATATGTACAAATATGTTACAAAGTTACCAAGCACACCATCGTACATTTCATTTTGTGTGATACAGCCATCAATGTCAACATTCATCACATTTAAGAGTATATTAGCTACTAAACGGAATCAATAGAGCGTAGTATACCAACCAGAAGGAAAGTGAAGACAAGACGACAGTGACACCCATATGACGAATCATCTTACTAATCATGACAATCATTGATACTATCATACCATTCATTCATTAACATCATTATCATTATCCAAATCACATTTGTTATTGATCAGCCGCAGTAAAGATGAACATGTATTTGTAGCATAGACATGTTTTCTAAAGTATTGATGCTCTACTAAACAGAAGTGTCAGTTCTCCAATCAAGTCGATCATTTTGTGTATGGAAGTCAGCGGTGGAACATCCCAAGTGCCAAGTTTTTCCAACCGATTAGATGAGTATATTTTCAAATAATTTTGATACTGACCATTTTAAGGATGCATCTTTATTTTCAGTGAGAATGTAAATAACTAACATATAATTGTACAACTATTGTGTGAAATTGAAATAATATTGTTGTAAAATAACATAAAATCATAAAATGGCATCGTTAAATGACTGCATCCAGGCAGGCAAAGCACTAGGCCATACTGGACAGGAGTTAGAGAAATGGGTTGATCAAAGATACAAAGAAGAATTAGCTCGACAGAAGGAAGAAACTGCTCGACAGAGAGAAGAAGCAGAGAGAAAAGCTGCTCTAGATAGAGATGAAAGGGCATTAGAAAGGCAACATCAAAAAGAGTTGAAAGGAATAGAAGAAGCCACTAAAGTAAAGATGAAAGAGTTAGAGATAGAGTCAAACATTCAAATAGCCTCTAGTAAACAAACGAGCCAAGAGGAGCAAAATAAATTCTCAAAATATAAAGGCCTTATCAAGCCATACAGCGTAGGCGATTCCATATCTGCATGGACTGAGAATATAGAGTTTCAACTTAAGACTCAGAAAATACCTTTGGCAGATTGGGCAATGATCTACATGAGAAATCTCAGTGGGGAGCCATTAAAAGTGATAGAATCAATACCTACAGAACTAAGGAGTGACTATCAATACATCCACGATAGAATCATGCAACACTTCTTACTTGACGCTCCGGGGTATCAGATTCAATACTCACAATTAAAACCCAAACCTACTGAAACCTTCCTAGATTACGTCTCTAACGTGCAAAGTACATTTAATAAATGGCTTAAGGCGGCAAAAGTGGGGAAAAACTTCGATAAACTGCAAGATCTAATGGTAATGGACAAGGTAATATCCACGGTCCCTACCCCTTTTGCAAAGTTCCTCCAACAGGCAGACATAGAATCCATTCAAGAGCTAGAAAAACATGGGTCTGCTTACTTTTCTGCAAATCGTGATATCTTTAAAACCACCATCCATGAGACTGAGATCACTGCCTTCGTAAAAAACGAACCTAATAGATTGTATAGGCAAAAAGAGTATCATACGAAAGACCAGCCCTATCAAAATCCTCCACAATGTGGATATTGCAATTTACATCATCCCAGTTATTCTATGTGCGATAAGAACCCAGCATATCCATCTCATTTAGAAAGTCATAAAGAAACAAGAGAATAGAAGAAACTCGTTCAAATGTGCTATTAAATGTTATTTTTGTTCGAGCTATGGACACTACTCTGCAAAGTGTCTGGGCAGGCAAAGGATGAAGGCAAACAATGCTATGCTCATCGATACGTCATCTGACGATGATAGTGTGATAGACTCTGAACTTGAGAATGTGCTACCAGAGAACGTGTGTGAAAGTGTGGCAGTAGTTACTGATATACTTGATTTCAATAAATGTGATACATGTAACAGGTTTCATGTGGATGGGAAATTAAAATGTGGTCACGTTATTCCATATTCCATCGAAGATATTAGCGCAGCTAATGCCTCCAGAGGTAAATTGAAGTTCTACGATGCACTGGTAAATAACCAACCATGCCATTGTTTACTGGACAGCGGCAGCACTTTACTTGGCCTGAGAAAAGAACTGGTGAAACCAGAAGATTACACGGGTGAATTTGTCAAATGCCGTACTTTCTCTGGAACAATTGAGAAATACCCACTGGCAAAAGCGCATATAAATACCCCGTTCCTTACCGGCACATTTACGTGCGCAATCCTGCAAGACCCTTGCACGGATCTTATTTTAGGATGTTTAGACTCATTAAAGAAATGTACTGACGATGATATATTAGCCTGGAAGGAAACGAACCTGGCTAATGCTGTAACAAGGTCAGAAACACACTACACTGACCTGCAAAACGAGATGTTACAGCTGTTAACACCTTCCGGTGCTACTAACAATAATACTCGACAAGAATTTATCGAGGCACAACGCACCGATCAAACTATCGCAACTTATTTTAAATTGTTAGGTGAACGAGCGAAAGTGACCAAAAATGCATCTTGGTATTTTAGAATACACAACGGAATTCTCATGCGTTATTACACAAATAATAACCATGAAATTCAGCAAACGGTGTTACCTGTAACATACCGACAAACTGTGCTGAAAATCGCACATGAGTCACCGTTTGCTGGACATTTGGCCTATGACAAAACCAGAGCCAGAATTTTGTCATACTTCTACTGGCCTAAATTCTGTTGATATAAAATCTTTCTGTCGTTCATGTACTATTTGTCAACATCTTGTAAGAAAGGGTAAGCATGTGACGGCCGAAGTTCAACGGTCATTGTTGGCATCGAGACCATTTGAGTGTGTTGCGGACGATATTGTTGGACCCCTGAATCAGGTGTCGAACAAGGGAAACCGTTTCATACTGACGCTCGTGGATACATGTACCATGTGGATCGAAGCAATTCCACTAAAATACATCACCTCCAAAGATGTGGCAAATGTATTTTTGCACTTATTTTGTCGTTTTGGTTTTCCGCGAACGCTTCTATTGGATCGGGGAACCCAGTTTATTTCGGCTGCTATGCAAGCCTTAACAAAATTGTTAGGAATACAGCAGCATTTCTGTACACCGTACCACCCAATGAGTAACGGCATCATCGAAAAAATTAACGGGGATCTGAAACACATGCTGGCAAAAATAACAGCCGAAAACCCAGCTGAAAGGGACACGCTATTACCAGCTGTGCATTTTGCCCATCGAGAAATTCCGCACTCAAGTACGGGTTTCTCACCTTTCGAACTAGTGTATGGGGCGAACCCTCGTGGACCCCTATCAATATACCATCAGCTAATTACTAGCTTACCAGAAAATACAACACCTGTAACACCATATGAGATGGTAACAGACACACGCGATAGAATCATGAAAGCGTGTGAAATAGCCAAAGCATCTTTGGAGAGGAAAGGACAAATGTACCGCGAGTATGCAAATAAGGGTGCTAAAACAATACACCTAGAACCGAATCAGAAAGTTCTACTTTTGCTACCAGATAAACGTAATTTGTTACTAACATCTTGGCAAGGGCCATTCAACGTCGAACGTAAATATCAGATGTCGACTATGAAATATCGATAAAGGGAAAATTAAAGATATTTCATATCAACATGCTGAAACCATATTTCTCACGACAGGAACTACCGACAGACGAACAAAATGCACCCACACCAGTCAATCGGACGACAGACGTACACAACGCAACTACACTAGGTAGGGCGACACACGACAGCGACATCGCAAATACACTTAGCCAGGTAACAGCACACGCAGCTAATACCACAACAGTACTTAACCAGACAGATGATGACGGAATAGAATTACCAGTCCCTACTGTAGACACGACTGGGACCATCGACAGCATATGGATAGAAACCAAACTTACGGACGAGCAACGACGACAGATGATAGATCTAGTGACAGAATACAGGGACATTTTCTCCGACATCCCAGGAAAGACAGACAGAATAGAGCATTCCATCATTCTGACTGATAACACCCCTATCAAATGTCGACCTTATTCCATCCCTCTAAATTACAGGGCAAATCTCGACAAGGAAATACTATCTCTTGAGTCGAGTGGAATAATTCAAAGATCACAGTCAGAATATTCCCTTCCTATCGTTCTTGTCACCAAAAAGGACTCAACAATTCACCTCTGTGTCGATTATCGATGTTTAAACAGAGAGACAAAGATCGATGCTGAGCCAATTCCAGCATGCGAAGATTTGATCCTGGATATGTCTACATCTCGTATATTTTCCAAACTCGACCTCACTCGAGGTTACTGGCAAGTCCCGATGGAAGAAAATTCAATTCCTTTGACAGCTTTTTCTACACCTCTAGGGCTCTATGAGTGGCGCTTTCTCCCTTTTGGCCTTCGTAATGCTCCTGCCACTTTTGTACGTCTTACTAGAGATCTTCTCCACGGGGTGACCAATACTTCTACATATATAGATGACATATGTATTCATACTGAAGACTGGACGTCACACCTACTGAAACTTCGACATGTCTTCGACAGGCTGCGATTATTCGGTCTTACCATCAAACCAACTAAGGTAGAGTTGGGCATGGAGGAAATTGACTTCCTAGGCCATACCATCTGCAGAGGCCAACTCAGAACAGACGAGAAAATAGTTACGAAGATCCTTAATTTGACTATGCCAACGACCAAGAAACAGGTCCGAAGTCTACTTGGTCTTGTAAACTATTATAGTAAATTTATTCCCAATCTGGCGGAAATCACCAGTGTTTTTTCAAATATTTTGAAAGCTTCGGCTAAATTAGATGTACAAGATGCAAAGTTAATTGGCTCATTATCAAAGTTGAAATATTTATTCAGTGTACCACCTATTTTGCGTTTACCTAATCTAAGTCTTACCTATTTCCTCCGCACAGACGCAAGTGCGATTTCCATATCTGGTATATTGGGCCAGTTTTACAACGGGAAGTTCCACCCAGTGATGTATGTAAGCCGTAAAATCAGCCCTGCTGAATAAAGATACTCAGCATCTGAATTGGAGGGCCTTAGCGTAATCTATTGTGTGAGAAAACTGCATAGGTTTTTGACAGGTACAGAGTTTGTAATCCAGTCCGACAACTCTCCCCTTGCGGTAATGCAGTCTGGCATCCCTCAAAACAACAGGATCTACAGATGGTCCTTAATATTGGCAAACTATGCCTTTACAATCCAGCATTTGAAGGGATCATTAAACTCTTTGGCAGACATTTTAAGTAGACCTTCAAATATAGAGATACCTGAAGTACAGGAGAAGAGCGACGATTTATCACCAGAAACAGTGACACTGTAGTTATGAATATAATCAGTGCCGGGTGTGATAAAAACTTACACTTTGAAGTGCGTTAATATCGCCAGTCGACTAAACTGTGCAAGATAAACAGTGCCAATGTGAGTAAATGAACAGGCACTGTAGTGATATTTCAACAGCGCTAACACGTAGATAAGCAATAATTACATCGAAAGTGTTAGACGTGAACCTACAGAAACTGATAGGGAACTTGTTATATAAACACTCTCCAGAAGGAGAGCATATAAAACTGTGGTGAATTGAACTATGTTAATACACTAGTCTACAAGGAACAGTGCTCGAACATTACACCGGACAGGATGACGTTAGTGTAGTTATATATAATTGTGATATGTATAGTACATTTTTTTTTTTTTTAAACAGTGCGCATAACCTCATTGTGTATATTTATAATTGTATTGCAAATGTTCAAGTAAAGATATGACATTATTTATGTTAGTTCATAGGTATAAGTCACCAACATTTACTTAAAAACCTCAGTTAGATTAACACCTACTTTAGAAATGCAATTAGACATTACTTTATCACATCACCATGTAAACATAATCATTTATATATAAGATTTGCTTAAAATATCATTTCTAAACTAACCCAATCAGTGCAAAATTAATATCATCTCATTTACCAATAATACTATAAGGTAACTAACCCACTTTGCTTAAATAGAATTAATTAATTAGGTTATTTCCCTTAGGTTAATTTAGAACAGCACACGAAATTACTATAACTTATTTAGAGTAGTTAGTTTCATATGATCGGTAACAAACCATCATCATAAAAGTTTATAATATTTTGTATAGATATGACGCGTGCAAAGACATAGCACAGTCATGTGGCGTGAAAACTTGTACGATTCAGCCAATCATTTATTGTAAATATGTAATGTTCATTTATGTAATATTATGAACCGTATTTTAAGGACGAATGAATGTTTTAACATAAGTATGGTATGAAAGTATGGAACGAAAGATGTATAATAGGAGAGGAGTGAATGAAGACAAAGTAAACATTGAATGAGAGAGAGAGAGAGAGAGAGAGAGAGAGAGAGAGAGAGAGAGAGAGAGAGAGAGAGAGAGAGAGAGAGAGAGAGAGAGAGAGAGAGAGAGAGATCTAGAGGGAAATTTTTTCTCCGCGCAAATCGTCTTATTATGACTTGTCTGTGTCAGTCTGTGTAACCAATGTGTTGTTCAATTTTAAGTGTGTAACTGCTATACTTTAGGAATAGTAGTAGTAAATAGAGAAAGTACTTTGAGCATCTTAAAACGAAATTGTGGTCATAAATAAAAGTAACCGACATTTGTAGCCACAATAATCCGATTTACGGCGCTCGAAGTGATACATACATGTAGAATAGAAACGCATACACATGTTAGCAAGTTAATTACATTGTAGTTTAATGAATAACACGCAAACAAACAGGAAAACAAACACATAAAGGTTGCATTCACCATTTGTTTCAAAGAACAGTAACTCAAAACAGGGAACACAATAACTTCTTTAAAAAAGTTTAAAGGTGAAGAGTAGAACATAGAGCATACGAGTTGGTGCTAATATTATAGGGGAACATGAACATTTATGCTCATGTGTTGTTCTCTTAACAGAGACAACTTGTAGCGGGTTGTCATTTTGGGCAATTTGAGGACAGGTCGAGACGGAAGTCAACGGGCAGAAGTCAAAGGACATAGGGTCAAACGACGGAAGCCAGGACATAAGTCATAAGAGAACGGTTCCGGATCAATACAATTCCCAAGAATATAATAGAGGGCATATCCAACGATAATGATGTGATGCACTACTCAATTAGCCGAGTGAATCAATATAACAGTGTGAAAAGGCAGAGAAGAGAATTTGTTCTATCCCCAGAAGAGATACGTAAACTTATGAGATCTTTGACAAAATTGGACAGCCAATTTTTCAGTGACCAATACGTGTTACATACAGGAGTTAAACGGTTGTAACACTACACGCAGAGGAGAGAAGCGTGTCAAAGATCTACACAGGAGCTTAGAGAGTTAAGACGGAGCTATACAGAGAACACCAGACAGGAGAGACACAGGCACTATATTTAGCTTGACAACAGGACACACTCGTGTCAACTAAGAGGTAATTGAGTACTTATGAGTAAGGGTTTCCCAAGAGTATAGGAAACTCACCTCTCGACGAGTAACTGGAGAATACCAGTTACTTTAGTTAACTGACCAAGCGTGCTGGGACTCTACGCACGCAAACTCGCCAGCGCACGGAGGACTGAATGTCCGTGGTTTAACGCGCAACCAGAAGCGTGCCTCAGACTGGGACAAGGACAGATAGAGAGCAGACGTGTTCGCTAGGAACCTTATATGGTTTATCAGCAATAGTGTTAGCTAGGCTTTAGATTCCAATTAGTTAATAGTATCATTATTTTCACATCTTCAATGCATCCGTGAAACATACCATGTTGTTGATTATCAATGAAGTATTCCGCTCGCAGAGCTTGTGTGTAATCAGCTCTAAATAAAAATGTATCCTTTTGCAAACCACACGAGTTATTGATTCGTGTCATGCAAAAGTAGGGAGTCCTGAATTACCTGTCGCAAGTAGGTTGCTGACATTCAGGCATTCAGGCATTCCATTGCTTAGGTAGGCGGCAAATGCCGTCCGCAAATAAGGATTGTGGCTGCTCACTGAATCAAGTGTTTACCGCGTTCATTACGTCTGCATCTGTGTGAAATCGTTGCCCCTTGAGAGCTGTTTTAGAGGTCCAAACAAATGAAAATCACATGGTGACAAATCAGGACTATAGGCTGGATTGATTATTTGGTTGTTTCGGGATTTGAAATTTAAATATTGAGCACAACCCACCATTGGCAACCCTGATCGTATTCAGGTATGAACCTAAGGCCTGCCTATCCACGTCAATATGGAAGCACTATACGAGTTTCGCTCTCGTTTGAGCTCGTCAGTAGTGAATATCCATGACCGGATCTGGAAACAAGCCCCGGATCACTGGTGTTACCACGCGGCACATGCTGGACACGCCAAATTATCATAACAGAATACCACAACGCTACCCATCGTAGGCTATGCTCAAGATTGCCCAATCGCCGCGACTGACGTCCGTCAATCGATGTGGACCCGAACGCTCAGGACTTCTCACTGGCAAGGAACACCAGGCCTCCTAAAAGGCTGGATGTTGCAGAATTTCCCACTCCTTCCAAGCTAATGCTTCCTGCACAATCTTTGCAACATGCGGACAAGCATTATCGGGCAACAAAATCACCACGAGAAAGCATGCCGGGTCGTTTATTCTTGATGGCTTTTTGCAGCTTGTTTAGTGTTTGCAAGTAGTGGGTAGAGTTGATGTTGACACCTGGTTCTTTAACGTCAGCCAACAATAGCCCTTCATGGTCACAAAATGCGCTCAGCATAACCTTACCAGCGGAAACCTGTAACTTGAATTTTTTAGCTTTTGGTGATCCGGCATGCTTCCATTGCATGCTCTCTCTTTTGCTGCTCGGCTTAAAGTGGTGACAGCATGATTCTCACCTGCCACTGGAAGAGAAATGCATCACCCTCCACTCTATAATGCAGCAAGTGGTTCAAACACCATCCCACACGTTCCTATTTTTGGTGGTCGGTCAACATCCGTGGTACCCACTGTGAACACACCTTCCGATATTGCACTTTCTTACGAAAAACCTTTTGAATTGTCCCAACTGACACATCAAATTCTTTTGCTGGTGAACGTAAGCTTCGACAACGGTTCATCTGTACTGCAGCATCAATTTTGGCTATGTTTTTTTTCTGTTGCAACAATATGTGCTTGACCCGGCTGTCGAAGATCTGTCGTGAACTGACGTCCTTTCTGAAACATTTGTGCCCAGTCTGTCACTGTTGTCTTCGACACACATTTGTTACCGTACACTGCCTGCATTCTTTGATGAATGTTCACTGGTCGACATCCTTCAAATGAAAGAAACTGAATCGCCGCTCTTTCAGCTCTTAGGACGGATTTTGGATCGACTCGACCATTTTCTCAACAGTCAGAAACAGAACCTATGCATCATAGGATGATAAGCACATGCTCTTTTATTCATTGGTCAGTATTATGACATGATCATGTTCAACGTACGCAATCACACGCTGTGCGGCATGAACGGATTTCAAATGAACGCTTCTTATATTTATAAAAATAAACTGGTTTCAAGTTATCATATTTAGTTATTTTTCTACAGACATTTGTGATTTACTTATTAATTTACCCTCGTATTTTACAAATTAGACATAGCCACTGACCAGTGTAAACATTTTGAAATGACTGTCATGCTCTGGGATTTCAATGCCAAACTAGGCAATGAAAAGGTGAGTGGCGTAACCGGTGGCTATGGCCTAGGTGATAGGAATGAGAGAGGTGACAGATTAATAGCATGGGCAGAATACCTTGAAAGATAATTGGTAACACCTGGTTCAATCACCATCCTCGACGATTATATATATGGAATGAAAAAGCCCTGGAGATAATATTTGCAATCAAATTTACTACATACTGATTCCGTACAGATTCAGGCGCAATTTAGTAGGAGCAAACACTAGACCAGAAGTAGATGGACATAGTGACCATGTGCCAGTTATAGGAAAGATGAGATTAAGACTTAAAACCATAAAGAAAACCCCAAAGAACATCACATTAGGTCTAGCATTATTAAAACACACAAAGAAATTAGAGAAAGGTACAATGTTACTGTAAAGAACAGAAATAATACCATGGAGATAATACCGACTACTGAGGAACAATGGAACACGTTACTGGAATCAATCCAACAGACATCAAAAGAAATAATTCTACCAAGACATAGAATTGCAAAAGAGAAATGTATGAATCTATGACAGATGAAATGTTGCAGAAAATGGACGTTGTTGTTTGTCCATGAGAATGATGATGACCATTCATTTCATCCAGTGGGGTTGAAAGTATGGAGCCGTGAGTTCTAAGATGGCTGATAAGGCCTATTCTGGCTCAAAATGTTCTTTGACAATGTGAGCAAAGAATGCTTAACATTCCAGGAGGAGGATCCAAAAAGCATTGGTTTTTCTATAGAGCCTTTTCTTCACAGCTCTTGCAGTCCTGGTTGCTTTACAAGTGACTGCACCCTTATGTAATGATGCACGCCACGAATAATGGTCTTTAGCAGCAGTCTCCCAGGTGTCAAGATGAATTCCAAAAGCTTTCAGTGAGATTTTCAGTGTCTTTAAAGTGTTTCCTTTGGCCACCTTGGGAGCGTTTATCACAACGCAGCTCGTCATAAAATTTTTTTTTAGGGAGCCTGTGATTTGGCATACGAATTAAGTGACCAGCCCAGTGAATCTGATTCTTCATTAGTAGAGTGTGGGTATTGGGCATGGACGCTCTTTCTAGAACTTCAGTGTCTGAGATCTTGTCTTGCCATTTAATCTTCAATAGCTTTCTAAGGCAGACTGTGTGGAAGTGATTTAATTTCCTAGCATGTCCTTGATAAACAGTCCATGTTTCACAAGCATATAGCAGTGTGGATAATACAACTGCTTTATAGACTTTCAGCTTTGTTTGCAGGATTATTCCATTTCTGTCCCATACATTCTTGTACAGTCTGCCAAAGGCCGCGCTGGCCTTAGAGATTCTTGCATTCACTTCATCATCAGCTGTGGCAGCTTGTGACCCAGTGCTGCCAAGATAGGTGAACTTGTCCACAACACTTAGTCTATGACCGTTCACCTTGATATTCGACACAGTGTGATTATTCCCTGGAGCTGGCTGGTACATAACTAGTCTTTTCCAAGTTGATATTGAGCCCAAAGTTGGCACAGGCATATGAGACGGCTGAAACATTGTGTTGTATGTCTGCCTCTGAGTTGGCATATAGAGCGCAATCATCAGTAAACAGCAGTTCCATAGCAGTGTTGTAAATTATGTCCTTTAGGGCTCACCATTCTGTTTCCACACCCTGTTTAGCTGCAGCATTTGGCTTGAGGCAGTCTTCCAGTATGTTTTCAAACGACAGCTGCATTTTTTTGCTGTTTAGGCGGGTGACATTTAGTTTTTTTTTTGCATTTTTACCCCTTGAGGACGCCATTGTGGTTTGATGTGTATGTTTATTTTCGAGATAATGAGACGATGGTCTGTCCAACATTCGGTACCACACATGGATTTTGTCACCCGAACGTCTCGTCTGTCAGTCCTCCTGACGATGACATTGTCAATGAGGTGCCAGTGTTTCAAGTGAGGGTGCATCCATGTCCTATTTCTCTTGGGAAGACAGAAAATTGTGTTGGTGATCAGGAGATCGTGTTTGGCACAGGTCTGAAGGAGGAGGAGTCCATTGCTGTTACAATTTCCGACTCCGTACTTTCCAATGATGCCACTCCAGGAGGCGGTGTCCTTGCCTACTCTGGCATTGAAGTCCCCAAGGAGCATAAGTTTGTCTCCTTTGGGAACAGATGTTAATATGCTGTGCAGGTCTTCAGAGAACTTGTTTTTGATGTCATCTTCATTTGTCATGGTTGGTGCGTAGACATTCACGATGGTTGAATGCTTCTTTCCTTTCAGCAGGGGTAACTTAATAGTCATAAACCTGTCATTTATAGCCTTCGTAAATTCAGTTAGTTTGCCAAACTTAATGGCAAACCCCACACCGGATTGGTGTCTTTCCTCGCTTTTCCTTCCACTCCATGAGAACGTGTAGTCAGCACCTACTTCACAGATTTAGCCTTCTGCAAGTCGTGTCTCGCTCAAGGCTGCAATGTCGATGTTGTATTGGCCCAGCTCTCTCTCAATCAGTGCTGTTCGTCTCTCTGGGCCCAATGCATGGTCTCTATCAAGTAGGGTGCGTACATTCCAAGTTCCGATTGTCAAGGGAATATGGTTAGCTCTTTTAGCTTTACCTGTTTTTACTTTGTATGTTGACCGCAGTATAGGGTACCCACCCACCAACTGCGGCTAGCTGGTTAGGTAATGTTTAGGGCATCCTTTCTAGCCCCTTCCTCATGCTATGGAGGTGAGCAGTGCTTTCCTATAGAGGGCTGCTCAGTCACTCAGGGGCTGCCGAATCCCACTGCTGCTCCGGTCAGTAGAAGGCGACCATATGGCCTGAGCCGCCTGTGTGTAGGTCTGAGACTACGACTGCCAGCGTACCCACGCCTGCCGCTTCGCCGCTCACCCATCTGAAGAAGATCTGAAGATCTGGAAAAAAAAGCCCATCCAAAAGATGGATGAAAGAAGAAAGAAAAAGCAAGATAAAGGAGAATATAAAAGAATACATAAAGAAATAGTAAATAAATGCAAAGAAGCTGAAGAAGTCTGGCTAATTCAACAGTGCATGGAGACTGGAACAAACTATGAAAAGACTCACATTCTAAGTATCAACAAATAAATACAATAACAGGTAAGAAAACATGAAATACCACTGGATGTTTAAAATCGAGGAATGGTGCAATATTGATGGGACAAGATGATATAGTCAATAGATGGATGGCATATCTGGAAAATCTATTTGATGATAGGAGACTGGATGTAAATATTCAAAACAATGCTGAGAGTCCACCAATACTTGCAGCGGAAGTTGAAGATGTACTACATCGCATGATTGATTGAATGATTGATTGATTTAGCAACTGACATCACTGCATTCGGGGCATTTTCATAAGCGCTCCGTCCCCATCCTCAGAGTTCCAACACTAATAGTACCAGTAGCAGTCTGATTACATCGCATGAAGAAAGGAACGGCACCCGATCTAAACAACATTACATTGGAGGAAGTTTAGACTCTAGGTGATTTTGGAATCAAAATATTGACAAAATTCCTAAATGACATCTACACTAGTGGGTGCATTCCAAGTGATCTATTACAATCTATCTTTACAGCTCTGCGAAAGAAACCAGGCACTTTAGAATGTGAAGAGTATTGCACAATAAGTCTTATGAGTCACATGACAAAACTATTACTGAGAATAATTATGAAAAGAATAAGAAACAAGGCTAAACTAGAAATTAGTAATGAAGAGTGTGGATTTGTAGATGGAAAGGGCAATGCTATATATATTCTCAGGATACTATTAGAAAGAGCTATAGAAATAAAAATAAAAAGATCTGTACTTATGCTTCACAGACTATACAAAAGCACTTGAAAATGTGAAACATGCTGGTCTCCGTTACAGATGTTTGAAATTTCGCTTACTTGCATCTAAAACACAGCTGCGACCGATCTGGCAACAGACCGTGTCACATTGGGTTTTAACGTGTTGGTATGGGAGCCGGTCGTTAAGAAAGCAATGGCAAACTACTTAATGTAAACTTGCCAATACATCAACAACAGCAGTGCTGGTGTTGACAGCGATGTCTTGTAAATAGGATATGCACACACACACAAATGTATTGTGAAACATGAGGAAATAATAAATTTACAAAAGCAGTTGAATTTTGACGGCAAAGATCTGCTAATAATAAGGAACACATATTGGTAGCAAACAGCAGCCATAAGAATCAACAACCTGGTTGGAACATTTCAATGTATAAAGAAGGGCGTCAGACAAGTTTGTGTAACGTCTGCTGATTTGTTCTCATTGTAATGAGAACATCTTTCTGATGTTTATTATAAGTTGTCTTTGTGACTTAGCCTCCCTCAAAATTTCCAGATTACTCATTTTGGCTGTCTAAAGAATGTTCAGCATTCTTCTATAAAACCACATCTCCAAAATCTCTAGGGATTTTTCCTTTGTTTACTGCACAGGCAGAAATATCTATCAGCCAGATGCGTAAAATAGAGAATATCAATCGTGAAAAAGAGTGAGTAAAAGCACCAGAAGACATGTCGGACTGGCACAAAGTAATACTAACATTGGGTCGTGAGTGCAGCAGGCCACACAGAGTTTGAAGTGCAACAACTGATCCAGGGCACCACACATCAAGGTTACCTAGTGATCTACTCCGATGGGTCAGTGGTGAGAAAAAGACATAGTGGCTGGGGATTCATTGCAAAGGCTAATGGAAAATGCTTGAGAAAGGAGAGTCTGGTATATGAGAGTACGATGAGTATGGAGGTGGAGGCAGTAACAGCAGCATTCGGATGGTTGGAGGAGATTGCTGCAACACGTTTTGAGTAGAATGGTTTGCCAAGCTTCAGAGTTCACAGAGAACTATATGGACTTTCTGCTCTGGTCATGTGGTAGTGCAGGGGAATGAAAAGGCTGATAGGCTGGCAGGGAATGCACCTTTCAGTGGTAGATTACCTATGAACAAGGCCGGGCACCTGTGGGACCAGGTAGAGGGAACAGACTGAGAACCTGTATGTGGAGAGAATACGGCAGAGGAATTGGCGGGGGTTCTGAACGAATCTCAAAACTGAGAGGGAAGACTAGGTGAACTTTCAATCAGATGCCAGTTGGAACGATTAGCAATATGACTCTTCGCTGGTTGTGGCTGCTGAACGAGGGGATAGAGTACATGTTGGAATGTCCTGAGTGCAGTTATGTCGATTCTTAGCTCAACTCAACTCCCTGGTCTGCTAATTGTCTGGAATTCACAGCCATATGTTATAACAGGTTGTATGTAACATGCAAGAAATACTAGCATATATACATATAATATATTATATAAACATTCTTAGTTCAATTATGCCATGATTTCTTGTTGACAACTATTTTTCAGTATACAGCTTAAGCAAAGCGGCAGATATTAAGAATCCTGGAATAATAATAAAATAAAGAAACAAGAAATTAGTTGCATATCCTTTTGTCAGAGCCTAGTCAATCCCATAGGACAGATCCCTAAGACAGGACAAGGTTAGCACGGGATAGGACAGTACGACCAGGGACAGATAGGACAGCATGAGTTAATAATAAGACAGTTAGTATCAACGGACAGACTAACCCCTAGGTGAAGGACAGGACAAGGTAATACCAAGACGCATTACCAGCCACGGACAATGACAGACCAAGAGAAGAAACACGTGGCGCTACCCCACGTGATAGATGACCCAGGCCAAAAGCTTAGGCAGACGGGACGAAGCCTTTGACCTGAACGGTTGTGTCTGGAAGTTTTGGAAAGAGTGGACAGTGAACAATAATGAGTGCTAGTGAGCATCTGCGATAGGCTGTGTGTGTGTGTGTGCTAACTGCAAGAGCGAGTATATTATTATATTATTCTACAAGCCTGAAAAAAGTGTGATGTATTATCATTACCAGTGTGAGATATATTATACACATCATACATGTCCAGTTCGGACAGTGATGATATACAAATACAGAGTTCAATCCAGTCTACCATTCGTGTTGGTTAATGTTTATGCCTGCAACGCGAGTATGGATTCCCAGAAGTGACAGTGCTTAAGTGACATATTAGGTCATGAGAGAAATGTTATTTTCTGTGGCAATTTCAACGCTAAAGGCAGATCATGGGGAAACATTTCCTCCAACACACAGGGGGAGGGGCTCGAGACTGCACTTGAAACCATTGACCTGGTTTGTGTCAACAATGGCTGTGTCACCAGGACAGCAAGCCGTCCAGGTGATGAGGACAGTGCTATTGATCTGGCGCTGGTTTCTCCTTCACTCACTACAGTGTGTAGATGGGGTGTCCCTAGGACACCACGGCAGCGACCACCACCCTTGCAGCATATTGGTGGAGAAAGGCAGAACCAGGCAGCTGTCAAAGACTCGACCGCATCCCCTCCGCCAGGGAGAGCGGTCAACCCTGAAGAGACCAGGAGGAGATACGGTGCCCGAGGCAAGGGCAGGGGAGATGAGGTAATAGGAGAGGGTTAGCCACTCCCTCATGAGACACGCAGGCGGTGTTCAGAGAGTTAGCACTCTAATCACGATAGTACCACACCTCGTGAAGCCATAGCACAGTTGAGTAGACACTCAACAGGCCACGTTTGCCAGCAGAGTGCGATGTGAGGTAACACGCACGAAGGTGAAGGTCACCCCGCGTGGTGGGTAACCACGGGAGAGAGGTTAGGCAGACGGGAGACTGGACTTGAGGCGTTCACATCGTTTAGAATAGCGTTAGGAGTTTTGTGTTCACTAATAGATAGAACTAGCATAGGGTTAGCAGTTTGTGTTAGATAATTCTGTGGCTGTATATTGTGTATTGCATTAGCGACTGTTTACCGCTTGTAAGCGAGCCAACGGCAATAAAATGGACCATACATTTTGCCTCCCACACGACTTGCAAGTTGTCTTGTATGGGTGTGTGAGAAGTACCCGATGAGGCCTGTCAGTTGAGTCGACGACAATTAGTGGAGTTAGTTACTGAATACAAAGACTTATTCTCTGACATCCCAGGTAGGACGGACAGAATCGAACACTCCATTCTTCTTTCGGATTCTAAGCCTATTAAATGTAGGCCGTACTCTATCCCACTCAGCTATAGGGAAAATCTAAATAAGGAAATTCTTAATTTAGAAGCTAGCGGGATTATCCAAAAGTCTACATCAGAGTACTCTTTTCCAATCGTCCTAATTAAGAAGAAGGATTCCACAATTCGTCTGTGCGTGGACTATCGGAAACTCAATAACATCACCAAGATCGACGCAGAACCTATTCCTTCCTGCGAAGATCTTATCTTGGACATGTCTACTTCTAAAATCTTTTCAAAACTAGATCTTACTAAAGGATACTGGCAGGTCCCGATGCAAGCTCAATCTATGCATCTTACTGCGTTTTCAACACCTTTAGGACTATACGAGTGGCGATTTCTTCCTTTCGGACTTCGAAATGCTCCTGCCACTTTCGTACGCTTAACTAGAGATCTGTTACATGGAGTGACGAATACTGTGACCTATATAGATGATATATGTGTCCATACTGAAGACTGGACTACACACTTACTGAAACTGAGACATGTCTTTGATAGGTTGCGACTCTTCGGTCTCACTGTCAAACCGAGCAAAGTCGAATTGGGCCTAAAAGAAATTGAATTTTTGGGTCATGTCATCTCTCAAGGTCAACTGAAGACTGACAATAGGATTATTACAAAAATTATGAATCTAACCATGCCTACTACGAAAAAGCAGGTTAGAAGTCTTTTAGGATTAGTTAATTACTACAGTAAATTTATTCCAAACCTAGCTGAAATTACAAGTGTATTTTCTAATGTGCTAAAAGCATCAGTAAAATTGGATGTGAAAGATGCATTATTAATTTCTGCATTGTCAAAATTGAAGATCCTTTTTTGTAAATATTCCAATCCCTCCGCTTGCCTAATCCTAGGCTCATTTATTATCTTAGGTCATATGCCAGCAGAATCTCCATCACTGCAGTACTAGGCCAATTTTTTTTTTAGGGCATCTTCCATCCGCTTTGCTACGTGAGCAGTAAGATCACACATGCTGAGTCCAAGGATTCCATATCACAGTTGCAACCCTAGGCTTCATCTATACGGTGAGAAGGCTCCATCGAGTTCTGACGGATGTTCACTGCATTGTCCAGACCGACAACTCCCTGATCACGGTCATACATAGTGGTGTGCATCAAAATGACCGGATATTCAGGTGGTCACTAGTTTTACCATCTGGGGTAAAAATACCTGAAATCCAACAGTTAAATGTAGAGTGATGGTTGGTACATGGATATCTGATAATATAAGATGTAAAATAGCTTACATACATATCCACATTATTGGTGTAGTCATGTACCAAAACACTGAACTATCATGTGTCCGTGGACATCAGATTAAGAACTGTGCTGCTATACTTAGATACCACCGTGTGAACTAGGACAGCTCATTTCCAACTAAGCTCCATTCCGGTGTATCATATATATGAACCGCAGAAAACAGTGTCAGAACAGTGCTTAATTACAGACACGAAAAGACAGAGCTACAACACCAGCGAACTCTACACGTGCACTACCGAGAGAACATTAAGATGACTGTGTAATGTATTTCAGATACCCAGGCAAAGTGTGTGGTTATATTATGCCTATACAACCATTGCACATACATGAAGGCAACTACTAACCTGTGTAAACCAAATACTATGTATATAAACTTATTGTGATATGTAATATAATATTTTAAGATAGTGATAAATTAGATGTAGGTTAGGAACTATAACAGTTCTCATTTATTTTAATAATGTAGTTAGTACAGTAATTAACCCATTAAAATTAGATTAGAATATTAGTTTAGACATAAGAATAGTTTATTACAAGTTAAATTAAATTTATGATATGAATAGTACCATTTAGATTGTTATATTTCACTTAGTTTCATTGTAGTTAGTTTATTCCATCTTAATGAAACCATACCATCTTTCAAATATTACCATTTATTAGTATCATCATTTTACATCATAATAGATTAAAAAGAGTAGATAAGGTAACATACAGCATTTACACCAGTTAGATTAAGAACATCACTCATATAATTCCTTTGTGCATTTAAAAACATTATTTAGCATAGTATTTAGAAAAGTACATAAATTGTGGTCACATAATCCATTTAATTAAGGTACATAACTCACATCACAACAATTGCATTTAAATAGTTAGATTACATCACTTAGATTAGAAAAAAATAAGAAGTAATATAATCATATCATATAATTAACATAACAAATTTAATAAATTTAGGTAACACATTAAATACTTAGTTATAGAATTAGAATGGTATGTTAGAATGTAAAGTTTTCGTTAGTGAAATTGTGTTAGTGTGAATGTGTTGTCTGTAATATAGTTTAGAACTTAGATTACAGTATTTTGGGTTTCATAACAAGTGAATGTAGTCACGAATTAGTGTTATACACCTGTTTGTGGCCACATTGAACCAAATTATGACACTCAAAAAACTAACATACATACACATAGAATTTATAAATAGAGGATAGAAATTAGATTAGTAGATTTATTACATCCAAACACACAAACAAACAGAAAAACAAACATATAAATTGCATACACTATTTGTAGATCAAAGACAGATAACTATGGGGCCAGGGGACATAATAGACAACGAAGAACTAAATTAACAGTGAAATAAAGTCTTACGCGCGGAAGCGAGGGAGGTAAAGCCTGTCGCACACACTCTTGTAGAATGGTTGTTAAATATTATATGGGGGACATGAAATAATTCATGTGTTGACCCTAAGAAAGTCAACTTTGTATGGGTAGTAAGTTAATTTACTATGTGAGGGCAGGTCTTATAAGACAACGGTCCGGTTCAGACATACCTCTGATAAATATAATATAGCATGTGAGAAGGGGCTCACGCCAACCAGTCAAGTTTGTGGCGATTGCCAGTAGCCAAGTAAGGCTTTGCTACATTGTGACAATAGTTATTAATAGTCTATTGGAATGCCCAAAGCCAGGTTATCTAGAGTCTTTGACAAAAATTAGAGACACTAATTTTTTGTTTAGGAACCTCTTGCGTCACAACCAATGAGTGAAAGTTGATGACGCAACACAAGAGGGGTGGGTGTGTGTCAAAGACTCGACCGCATCCCCTCCGCCAGGGAGAGCGGTCAACCCTGAAGAGACCAGGAGGAGATACGGTGCCCGAGGCAAGGGCAGGGGAGATGAGGTAATAGGAGAGGGTTAGCCACTCCCTCATGAGACACGCAGGCGGTGTTCAGAGAGTTAGCACTCTAATCACGATAGTACCACACCTCGTGAAGCCATAGCACAGTTGAGTAGACACTCAACAGGCCACGTTTGCCAGCAGAGTGCGATGTGAGGTAACACGCACGAAGGTGAAGGTCACCCCGCGTGGTGGGTAACCACGGGAGAGAGGTTAGGCAGACGGGAGACTGGACTTGAGGCGTTCACATCGTTTAGAATAGCGTTAGGAGTTTTGTGTTCACTAATAGATAGAACTAGCATAGGGTTAGCAGTTTGTGTTAGATAATTCTGTGGCTGTATATTGTGTATTGCATTAGCGACTGTTTACCGCTTTGTAAGCGAGCCAACGGCAATAAAATGGACCATACATTTTGCCTCCCACACGACTTGCAAGTTGTCTTGTATGGGTGTGTGAGAAGTACCCGATGAGGCCTGTCAGTTGAGTCGTTGACAGCAGCACAAGCTAACGGTCAAGACTTTCCAGTATGACAGTACAGGGCAAGATGTGGTGAGTAAAATAAGACGTGACAAGCGCAGAAAGCTTCAGGGCAGGAAAAAAAGCTGCGAGCAGCCACCATGGTGGAATTTTGGGTTGATAAGCGTAGTGCTGTAAGGAGATGGCAAAATGCCAAGAAAAACAGAGCTGGCCATCTTAGTCCCTGCATGCACTTAGAAAGAGAGATGCACACAAAAGTAAGCTATTTCAAAAAACTGGTCACGGTGGTTAAAAGTGAAAAATGGGCAGAGGTGTGTCAAAGAGTAAGCACAGACAAGTCACTGAAATTGTTCCGGCGACTACATAAAAGCATGAGTGGGATAATCAAGAATAAGAGCATTTCTGACTTCCAAGGTGCTGACCTCATCTGGCAGAGGACTGACGAGGTCAAGGCAAAGCCCTCTTTGAACGCTATCTAGAGCAGAGCAACCAGACAGACATGGGAGGCCGAAATCTTGCCAAGGAGGTCACTTCAGACAGGTGCAAGGCCCAGAACACTTCAGGTGAAGACACAGTGACAGTGAAAGAAATGAAGGCTGTGCTTCAACGATTAAAAAACAGCGCTCCAGGGCCTGATGGCATAAGATACGACGACATCAATAGGTGTACCGACATGTACAACAGCAGTATAGGGAGTGCTAGCATCAAGGAGGAGTGCTTACACAGCTATCTGATTCCCTTGCCGAAGCCTGACAAAGACCATACAAAAATTCAAGGATATCGCGTTATAACCATGCAGAATACAATAGGCAAGCTACTGGAGAAGTTAATTGCCAGGAAAATATCAAGCCAGCTAGAGAGGCAAGGTGTTTTCCCATCTACCCTGGGTGGGTACTGTCCAAAATTAGAAACCTGGACCAATGCAGCAGTTTTTGCCCATGACGTCTGCCATGGAGTTGGCGTGGAGCAAAGTACCACTCAGTGCAGGTGACCTAGAGTCTTGCACATTTCAGTGACAGACGTGAAGATCGAGTGGATTGTGAACCACTCGGCCGGAAGTAAACGGAGCGAAGGTCAAGCATGGACGACAGGTCCGTGAGAGATCATTCACGTCTGGACCGCCTTCGAGGTCGGACGGAGAATGGCACATGGCAGAAGTGCATCTAGCCGCCACGTTTGTACAGATGAAGTGTTTGTGAATTTGTGGACGAATGTCGACGTCAGTGATTGTTCGAGCCACAGATATACAAGATAGAGATCGAGTGCAAGTATTGTTGTTTTAGTGACATTGATGTGACATGTGTTTTAAAGGAAAGATATAATACACCGTGTGAAAACTGATGCAGCTGTTGCGTTGTGAAGAAGTCATTGTTACCGTGACGTTGACTGCTATGTGATATATACATGGTGATTTAGAGAAGGTAGAAAGAGTATTACCACCAATCAACTCCGGGCACATAAGAACAACAATAGAACATGAATAATACATATGCCGTGTCTACCTGGAGACAGTAGAGTGACTTATGTCAACAGTTACCTGTGCCCTAATGCGTTAGCAACTGAGTAACATCATCTCATCCATCGGCAACACAGAATAGCTCAGTGGCAGTAGAATCGCCAGTTGTAATCCATCCAGCAATAACTCATTGCCGACTCAGTTGTGACCCATTTCGTTCTATGGCAGTACAGTGCGCTCATGTCAGCACCTCACACATGTGAACAGCGCTCATGCCATCCGAAAGCATATCTCGCCCATGGCAATATGAGGGCTCGCAGTGGACATTTTCTACTCGGAAACATAAACCCTAGATAAAGAAAACGAGAATTGAAACATAACAGTCTAAAAGGTCTACGACAAGATCATTTTTGCTGATGATAGTCACAACAGCGACACAATCTGAGCCGAAATTACTGTCAAGATGAAAGAATCAAGTCAAGGTACTGTCTAAAATCTATTGCGACAGAGAGAAACGTTCCATATAGAATAAATGACAACGCAGAAAAAATTTACACATGACACGTCAAGTAAAAGAATATTATATGATCAAGAAAGAACACACCACCTATGGAAAAGTTGGCGTGTGTGAAACAACTCGTTATAACACCATTACATGTCAACAGAAACTAAAATTACTTATTGAAGACAGTGATTTAAGATAACAGTGTTATTTGGGCAAGTGAAATGTGCCGAAAATTATTCAAAATAAGAAATAGATACTAACACTGTGAGTGATTAAGTTATGATATGGACATAAAATGTCTAAAGAACAAGCGATTCAGGAACAGACCAATTTCGTCACAAGAGACTAAACTATGTCAAATTTCATCGCACACTAAGTTCAACCTGCGGACAGATTGATGGTCAACATGAGACGGATACAGTGAAACCAGACACAGGGAAACCACGACAGGAAACCTATGTCAACACAGCAACAACACGCGATGGACACTGTGAAACCGCAGCAAACCACCTAATTCAACAGGACAGCGATTGTCAAGTCAACATAGAAACAATTTCAGCTTAGGGACAGACATTATGTGATTGGTAGAACTGTGAAAATTAATAACACGGAGAACCATTTGAGTAAATTAGAAATAACACACGTGTTTACGGAAAATTGGATAGTGAGTACAACATAGTAATATTGTGTTCAAGAATTATAGTAAATAGTAGAACAATGTAAACATTGATAGGAAGTGTGAATATTATAAACAAAGTGCTCAACTATAAAACTAATATTTAATTACATGGACATTGGAGAAGATTGTGATATTAAAGACTCGTTATTTTCGAAAAGTCGCGAGAGTTACAAACCAGTGTGTAATTAGGAAGAGTGTGTATAAATTGTGTAGATGTTAATGTTATTTTGGACGATTCCATTGTTGCGTGTGGCCGAACGTTAACCGTTAAATGGCGTATAACAGTATAGTTTTACAACAATATAAATTAACTATAAAAATGGAAACATTATTGACAAATATATTTAGTTTAATTAGGTGAAATATAGTAATATTAAATTGAATATGCAAATGTTTTAATGCTTAGTAGTTATCAAACGTGTTTACATTTTGGGATGCCAACAAAACAATTAGTTAACGTATATCGAAGGAATTATAGATAGTTAAGCAGTGAAGTAATTAATTTAGTGATATTATAACGGAAAATGAATAGTGTAAATAAATATTATTGCACAATTTTATAACATAGGTTGTGCAGATGTAAAGTTATAGAGATAGAATTTATTACGGTGTTTGATAGAAAAACGTGATGTTAGGAAAGATCATAGATAAATAAGAGGGACCTTAATCATTATAAAGATTAATTCATTATAAAAGATGTTGCTTGTGAATAGGAATAACGATAGTTAATGCGTAATATAGTTGTTACAACATATTTATTTTGCAGTAATCTATTAGTGGAGTTTAAAACTTACAGCTTAATTAGTGGAATAGTTACATAATATAACCGACAATGAACTAATAGTAAACACACAATCTTTATAATCATTAGTTACACCAAATTAGATAATTTATTTTGTTATTATGTTATAAAATCTTAAAAGTTTAATTTTGAATTATAAATATGAAGTCTATTAGGTAATTGATTGTTTATTATTTAAACTTCATATTAATATTGAGGTTTAATGTTGATGATTTTCTGCATGATTATGACATGATATTATTTGTTGAGTTTATTGTTATTTGCATGATATTTTTTTACATTTATTATTATAAATTAATAATCTTTAAAATCAGGAACTAACCATGTATTTCGGTTTGCATGAGAATTATTAGCAGTTATCACTACTGTCGTTAATTTTTTTTTCATATGGTTTGTTAATAAGGATCAACACCTGTTAGGTAATATGATTTCTGTTCCAGTCGGTGGATTCCTGCGTTGTTCTGGGGGTGATGTATTTTTTTTGGGTGTGAGAACATTTAAGTAGTGTGTGTAACACATTGCCACCTGAGCAATCGGTGGGGAGGCATCGGGTTGAGTTGAGATTAAATATGGTTAAGTTAGTAGATGTGTAATATTGGAGTTTGAAGTAAATATTAGTAAAACGAATTGGATGGGTCCAGTTCGTGTCGGTGAGATCTTCGCATTATCTTGGCGGTTTTGTATTTCGGCTTTAACATCTGCCTTGTGTTCTATGGGTATGGCACCGCCGGGTTGATGAGGAGGATCACTGGTTTGGATCAAACCCTATGTGATTTTGTTACAATGTGGTAACGAAATTTGACTTATAGTTATAAATAGGTCAGAGTTGTATGTATGTATCGTTGAGCACTAAGTGGTTTACGGTTGGGCCCGGCAGAAGGGTACCACGATGGTGCATGGTGATGCATGGAAATAACTCGTGTATGGTGGCATACTGAAATGTAAATATTTTGTTTTCATGTTATATGTTATTAACTTGTATTCATTATGCCGCGATGCCATACAAAATGAGTTATAGATTTTGTAATTATCCCAGGAGGAGAATAGATGTTATGGAAAGAGTAAATATATATCTAAATGAAATGATGATATAATTATATATAGAGTGATTATTCAATAATTTAATGAGTAAAGATATTGGATATGGTATTCATAAAATAAAAGTTTATAAAATTAGATTATAACTAATAATTATTATTGTTATGAACACAGTAGTATTATCATCATTGAATATTTATTATTGATGTTGTTGATGAATATTGTGAATTATATATTATAGTTTTATAGATATTGAAAATTAATTTAGGAATTGATAAATATGTTACATTTATTAATGAATTATAAATGGTGATTATTACTATTGGTTATATATTATTGATTATAGTTATTGATAGATATGAGGGAAATATTAACATTGAATATATTATGTTGATTATTATTGTATTTATTATGTATTTGTTATTAGATTATTATAGAGATAAATTAATTAGATATTGTTGAATGATCATTTTATGATGTGATTATGTATTAATTATATACAGTTAGAAAAGAAAATACAGCCAACACTTCCAGAGATTGTGGCAATATTGATCAACTCAATTCGAAAAAAGCGTTTCAAGTGTTTCAGACTATGCCAGCAGCAACTATATGCAAAGTAAGCCGAGTCCAGAATACCAGAGTGACATGGAAACACTAGCCAATGGTAAAACAAAAAGGCAAAGTACATACTACAATGCTTAAGGAATGGGGAAAGTAAGACACTCCCAGAATATAGAAAGCCTATGTTGAATATAAGTAAGGGACGTGTATGGAGGATGTCCATGAACGTGTAGGATGGATATGAGACGTCCATTGCACCCATAGCGATTCGATCTCCAGTATAAAACATAGGTAAGGACGTGTATGGAGGATGGTAGGAGTTCCATCCATTGCACCCATAGCGATTCGATCTCCAGTAAAACGGTTAAGGAACGTATGGAGGATGGTAGGAGTTCCATCCATTGCACCCATATTGAGTAGACATCAGTCCTCTGAATCGTAAAGGAGGCTGAGGCTACACGCATTTTTAAGCCATTCCAATATATTTATTTTCATTTTGGGATATAATTCTTGGAGATGTCTGTAGGACAAGAAAGTGCAAAGTGTATGCATAACTATGCCGAAAATATTATTATTATTAGTTATATGGCCAGAGGTTCAAAAGTGAATCCACAAATACAATCCTGGTAGACTCAAGGCAAAGTGTGGAGCAAGTAGGTTTGCATAATGGCATACAAGATGAAGCGAAGCAATGGTCAATTCAGCAGGGCCATGTTGAATGTTAACAGCCAACAATATTCTGAAGTGATTTAATTTAGCAGTATAACCATAGGTGTGAAATTAATGGTTAATTTGAAAATAGATTTTGAAACTCAGTTAATAGATTTCAATGTAATGTATATAGAATAAGGATAAGTATACATTGAATAGATACAGATTTTGATAAGGTAAATTAAGAGGATATGCATGTATTAGTTAGTTGAAACAAAATATTCAGATTTCCGATTTTTCAGATCCCAAGACGTACTTCTAGATACAGTCAATTAATTAATTAGACATTAATGATATGTTGTAAATTGGTTTGTGAGAAAAAATGTGTTGCACACTTTTTTTTTGCCCAACAAGGGGGGAGTGCCATGGAGTTGGCGTGGAGCAAAGTACCACTCAGTGCAGGTGACCTAGAGTCTTGCACATTTCAGTGACAGACGTGAAGATCGAGTGGATTGTGAACCACTCGGCCGGAAGTAACCGGAGCGAAGGTCAAGCATGGACGACAGGTCCGTGAGAGATCATTCACGTCTGGACCGCCTTCGAGGTCGGACGGAGAATGGCACATGGCAGAAGTGCATCTAGCCGCCACATTTGTACAGATGGAGTGTTTGTGAATTTGTGGACGAATGTCGACGTCAGTGATTGTTCGAGCCACAGATATACAAGATAGAGATCGAGTGCAAGTATTGTTGTTTTAGTGACATTGATGTGACATGTGTTTTAAAGGAAAGATATAATACACCGTGTGAAAACTGATGCAGCTGTTGCGTTGTGAAGAAGTCATTGTTACCGTGACGTTGACTGCTATGTGATATATATGTGGTGATTTAGAGAAGGTAGAAAGAGTATTACCACCAATCAACTCCGGGCACATAAGAACAACAATAGAACATGAATAATACATATGCCGTGTCTACCTGGAGACAGTGGAGTGACTTATGTCAACAGTTACCTGTGCCCTAATGCGTTAGCAATTGAGTAACATCATCTCATCCATCGGCAACACAGAATAGCTCAGTGGCAGTAGAATCGCCAGTCGTAATCCATCCAGCAATAACTCATTGCCGACTCAGTTGTGACCCATTTCGTTCTATGGCAGTACAGTGCGCTCATGTCAGCACCTCACACATGTGAACAGCGCTCATGCCATCCGAAAGCATATCTCGCCCATGGCAACGTCTATGAAGGTTTCCACTCAGGCATTGAAACCTTTGCTGCAGCGATTGATCTTGAGGATGCGTACAACAGAGTACCATTGGATTTTTTAATGCTTCAGCTTCTTGAACTCAAAATAAGTCCATTCCTCCTTAGTTGGATCGCTGCAGCCCTCTTCCAACAGTAAGTAGTTTTTAGATGTGGCAGTTGGACTTCGGAACCAACAACAATATGTTAGTTAGTTAGTTAGTTAGTTAGTCGACAGATCATCCTCGTTGCACATCGGACCATTCAGTCCATAAGTGCTCGGATCCCCTCCTCAGCAAATCCCGCAGCGTGTAGCGGCTAACGACGCCAGTTCTGTGTTGGTTTATCAATCTTCTTTGGCTTCCTGCGTAGTGTTCTTGTTTGGCCACCCCTCTTTTAATTTGCTGCTCTCGCAGTCTGGCCATTGTTGTAGATTCACAGTCATCCCTTGGTTCTTGCAAAAGTCTCACTTCTCGTAGAGCATTCAGAATGTCAGCCTGGTCCATGGCGCGTCCGCCCTCCACAGTAGCCTCACCTGCGAGCTTGTCAGCCCGCTCATTTCCTTGTACTCCCGCATGCCCTGGCACGAAGATGAAACTAATCTTTGCCAGCCGAGACCGCTCCAGAGGCAGCAACCATTCTCTTCGGATCGACCCCTCCTCTATCCTCTTGATCATGTTCATTGAGTCGCTAAGGAAACAAGCCCTAGTGAATGTCTGTGTCTCGAGCCATGTTATTGCTTTACTTACTGCCATGACTTCCATGGTCAGGCTACTTGTGGTTTCAGTGAAAGCACCAGAGTCCTCCTTCACAATTCTCCCTCCGGCCCGAGCTGTAAAGGCCCATGAGCTTCTCACATGTCGGACGACCGACCCATCTGTGTAGATGACCGCGTCACTGTCTAGCGAATTCTCGAAAATCAACGCTTGTACTTCAGCCTCCACAGCAGCCGGATTTTCTTGTCTGCATTTTCTATCTAGTTGGATGCAAACTGAAAAGGATGTGCAGAAGTCTGTTGGCACTTGCACCCACTCCTCGCCAGGTTCTAAGTCCTCAAGTGAACACACCTGTTGAAGAATGTCTTCGGCTTGACCCATCCACGACCGTCCTCTTTTTAACCTGCTGCCCTTCACCTTCCTAATTTCACTATGCAGTGGATGCTGTGTGTTTGCGTTAATTCTGAGGTAGGCGCGTGCCCTGCAAACTTGCATTCTCTCTTCAATGGTTGGAAAATCAAGAAGGTAGCGCATCGCCCTGCATGCTGTATCTCTTGTACATCCAAGAATAATGCGCATAGCTTCATTCTGTATCCTTTCCATCCTTTCTATCTGCTTATGGCTGACAGTCAGGATTGCCATTGCATACTCCAAAACAGACATGACCAGCCCCTCGTACAGAAGACATAGATGGCGCTGCTCACAGTTTGCTGCCGCCATCACCCGCATCGCTGCCAAACCCCGCTTGGCCTTTGCTATCACCCGGTCTATGTGCACATTATAAGCAAGGCTTCGATCAAACCGTATCCCCAGGTAATTCATTGCCTGCGTTCTTTCCACCGTCTCTGAACACAGCATTACAGTTGGTGTTGGATTGTTGACAATATGATTATTCAACGAGAACCAAGTCACTGTTGCCTTTGTTGGGTTGACCATTGCCCCAGCTTCATCACACCAAGTACTTATGCGATTGAGTTCGGTTTGTAGTTCCACAGCAACCTCCTCTCTACCCTTACCCTGACGATACACTAAAACATCATCGGCATATGACAATGTCCTGCCAGGTCCAGTGATCTGCTCACTGGTGATTCTCACTGTGTAGGCGTTGAACAGTACCGGAGATAATGGTGATCCCTGTGGTAGGCCAGGATATATTGTTGTTGGTTCCGAAGTCCAACTGCCACATCTAAAAACTACTTTCCGTTGGAAGAGGGCTGCAGCGATCCAACTAAGGAGGAATGGACTTACGTTTAGTTCAAGAAGCTGAAACATTAAAAAATCCAGTGGTACTCTGTTGTATGCGTCCTCAAGATCAATCGCTGCAGCAACGGTTTCAGTGCCTGAGTGGAAACCTTCATAGACATCGTGGGCAAAGACTGCTGCATTGGTCCAGGTTTCTCTTTTTGGACGGTACCCACCCAGGGTAGGTGGGAAAACACCTTGCCTCTCTAGTTGGCTTGATATTTTCCTGGCAATTACCTTCTCCAGCAGCTTGCCTATTGTATTCTGCATGGTTATAATTCGATATCCCTGAATTTTTTTGTGGTCTTTGTCAGGCTTCGGCAAGGGAATCAGATAGCTGTGTAACCATTCCTCCTTGATGCTAGCACTCCCTATACTGTTGTTGTACATGTCTGCTAGTTTCTCTAGCTCATTGTCGGTACACCTATTTATGTCGTCGTATCTTATGCCATCAGGACCTGGAGCACTGTTTTTTGATCGTCGAAGCACAGCCTTGATTTCTTTCACTGTCACTGTGTCTTCATCCGAAGTGTTCTGGGCCTTGCATCTGTCTGAGGTGACCTCCTTGGCCAGATTCCGGCCTCCCATGTCTGTCTGGTTGCTCTGCTCAAGGTAGCGTTCAAAGAGGGCTTTGCCCTTGTCCTCGTCAGTCCTCTGCCAGATGAGGTCAGCACCTTGGAAGTCAGAAATGCTCTTATTCTTGACTACCCCACTCATGCTTTTATGTAGTCGCCAGAACAATTTCAGTGACTTGTCTGTGCTTACTCTTTGACACACCTCTGCCCATTTTTCGCTTTTAACCACCTTGACCAGTTTTTTGAAATAGCTTACTTTTGTGTGCATCTCTCTTACTAAGTGCAAGCAGGGACTAGGATGACCAGCTCTGTTCCTCTTGGCATTTTGCCATCTCCTTACAGCACTACGCTTATCCACCCAAGCCTTCTCCACCTCGAAACTCCACCACGGTGGCTGCTCCCACCTTTTTTTCCTGCCTTGAAACGTTCTGCGCTTGTCACGTCTTATTTTACTCACCACATCTTGCCCTTTACTGTCATACTGGAACGTCTTTACCTTTAGCTTGTGCTGCCTGGTTCTGCCTTTCTCCACCAATATGCTGCATGGGTGGTGGTCGCTGCCATGGTGTCCTAGGACACCCCATCTACACACTGTAGTGAGTGAAGGTGAAACTAGCGCCAGATCAATAGCACTGTCCTCATCGCCTGGGCGGCTTGCTGTCCTGGTGACACAGCCGCTGTTGATACAAACCAGGTCGATGGTTTCCAGTGCAGTCTCGAGCTCCTCCCCTTGTGTATTGGAGGAAGTGTTTCCCCATGATATGCCTTTAGCGTTGAAGTCACCACAGAAAATAACATTTCTCTCGTGGCCTAATATGCCACTTAAGCACTGCCACTTCTGGGCGTCCACACTCCCATTGCGGGCATAAACATTAACCAACACGAATGGTATACTGGAATGAACTCTCAACGCCTGTATTTGTATATCGTCACTGTTCCAACTGGACATGTCTAGCTCTGACGCCACCATGCTGTCGCGAACGAGAATCGCCGTTCCCAGATGTCGTCTGTTGTAGAAACATTTGAAGCCGGCAATTCGGAGTAGCTGATCGCCCAGTCTCGTCTCCTGGAGTGCTACAATGTCGTTCCTGTAAACTAGGGTTTCTAAAATAGAGCCCCGTTGTTTTACACTGGCACAGTTCCAATATAGAATACGGATGTTCCCGAGTCCTAGACGGTGACACTTGAGTCTAAAACGTCTCAAGCCACCGCGTTTACCTGGCTTCTTTTTCCCTGCGCGGCTACCACGCCGCTTCGGTATGTTGACTGCTGATCGCTCGGAAAACACACGTTGTTTCGCCATGTTGAAAAAACGTAAACACAGACTTTTGAGAACCACACACGCTGCTGAAAATTCACTCAAGGATGGCTTCGCTCGATGCACGAACTCCGTAGCACCCGCGCAGATCTTGAGTAGAAACTCCTGGTTTTACATCCTGGCACACCAATTACACGCAAGAAATGAATAAATCCATCCCCTACGCGAAAAAGTTAACGAACACAAAACAACACGACCGTCCGTCGCCATCTTGAAACCGGGATCCCCAACAACAATATATCCTGGCCTACCATAGGGATCACCATTATCTCCGGTACCGTTCAAAGCCTACACAGTGAGAATCACCAGTGAGCAGATCACTGGACCTGGTAGGACATTGTCATATTCCTATGATATTTTAGTGTATCATCAGGGTAAGGATAGAGAGCAGATTGCTGTGGAACTACAAACCGAACTCAATCGCATAAGTACTTGGTGTGATGAAGCTGGGGCAATGGTCAACCCAACAAAGGCAACAGTGACTTGGTTATCGTTGAATAATCATATTGTCAACACTCCAACGCCAACTGTAAAGCTGTGTTCAGAGACGGTGGAAAGAACGCAGGCAATGATTTACCTGGGGATACGGTTTGATCGAAGCCTTGCTTATAATGAGCACATAGACCAGGTGATAATAAAGGCCAAGCGGGGTTTGGCTGCGATGCGGGAGCAAACTGTGAGCAGCGCCATCTATGTCTTCTGCACGGGGGGCTGGTCATGTCTGTTTTTGAGTATGCAATGGCTATCCTGACTCTCAGCCGTAAGCAGATAGAAAGGAGGGAAAGGATACAGAATAAAGCTATGCGCATTATTCTTGGATGTACAAGAGATACAACATGCAGGGCGATGCGCTACCTTCTTGATTTTCCAACCATTGAAGACAGAATACAAGTTTGCAGAGCACGCGCCTACCTCAGAGTTAACGCAAACACACAACATCCACTGCATAGTGAAATTATAAAGGTGAAGGGCAGCAGGTTAAAAATAGAACGGTCGTGGATGGGTCAAGCCGAAGACATTCTTCAACAGGTGTGTTCACTTGAGGACTTAGAACCTGACGAGGAGTGGGTACAAGTGCCAACAGATTTCTGCACATCCTTTTCAGTTTGCATCCAACTAGATAGAAAATCGTTGCCGTGAAGTTGGAACCGTGACTAACTAACTAATTAACTAACTAACTAACTAGATAGAAAATGCAGACAAGAAAATACGGCTGCTGTGGAGGCTGAAGTACAAGCATTGATTTTCGAGAATTCACTAGATGGTGATGCTGTCATCTACACAGATGGATCGGTCGTCCGACATGTGAGAAGCTCATGGACCTTTACGGCTCAGGCCAGAGGGAGAATTGTGAAGGAGGACTCTGATGCTTTCACTGAAACCACATGTAGCCTGACTATGGAAGTCATGGCAGTAAGTAAAGCAATAACATGGCTCGAGACATAGACATTCACTAGGGTATGTTTCCTTAACAACTCAATGAACATGCTCAAGTGGATAGAGATGGGGTGAATCCTAAGAGAATGGTTGCTGTCTCTGGAGGTCTCAGCTCGCAAAGATTAGTTTCATCTTCATGCCAGGGCATGCAGGAGTACAAGGAAATGAGCAGGCTGACAAGCTTGCAGGTGAGGCTATGGTGGAGGACGGACGCACCATGGACCAGGCTTACATTCTGAATGCTTTACGAGAAGTAAGACTTTTGCGTGAACCAAGTGATGACTGTTAATCTACAACCATGGCCAGACTGCGAGAACAGCAAATTAAAAGAGGGGTGGCCAAACAAGAACACTATGCAGGAAGCCGAAGAAGATTGATTAACCAACACAGAACTGGTGACGTGAGCCGCTACACGCTGCGGGATTTGCTGAGGAGGGGATCCGAGCACTTATGGACTGAATGGTTCGATGTGCAATGAGGATGATCTGTCAACTAACTAACTAACTGATATATTATACACCATATGAGATTGTGATATACTGTTGCCATTAATTATATTATTATGTTCATTGACGTTGAGTCAGTGTAATCACAGATGTGACATGCCAGGGTTCAGATAAATAAGTAAGACTGAGACCCTGACAAAGTGGGGGGACCATCCAGGATCCGTACCCGGGACCTCTCACACCCCAAGCGAAAATCATACCCCTAGACATTACAACACTTCACTTAATTAATAACGAAGAATGGCTGACTCACAGTACAATACAGAAAACTGACAAATTGTGTATTACATTACTAATACAGATAAATTTATATCCCCAGACACATCACGACCAAACTACAACCATCGACCGAGACTAACATTTTTCTCTCCACAGCAGATTGTTAATGAAATTCAAGTACCATCAAAAAGAGGTACCTCATGGTGCTGGAAAAGATCAACAGTGACAGCTAAGTACATTATCTTATTTGATTGCATTTCTGATCAGGCACTTAATATTTTTGAAAGCCTGTAACATTATATTTGTGTATATTATTATCTGCCATAGATTTATTTAAAAGGGAAATAACTTACCTTTGTGACTAAACTCAGTCAAAACATATATTTTGCAAAAATGTCAACATTAACTGATTGCAATGAAGCAGGGATAAAGTTAGGATACCAAAGTGATAAGCTAGCCGAATGGAGCTAGAGCAGATTTAGAGAAATTCAAGATAGAGAAGAAAGATTGCAACAACGCGAACAGAAAAAACGAGAAACAGAATTGGCAGCCAAATAGAATTAGCAGCAAAAGAGAAAGAAACAGAATTGGCAGCTAAACAAAAAGAAAAAGAATTAGAACTCCAAACCAAACAATTAGAGTCAGAACCTCTTATTAGAAATAAGCAAATAGACTCTGAAACCCAGATAAGAATGAAACAACTAGAAGTTCAATCTCAAACGCAAATTCAGACTAGTAAGTTAGAAAGTAAAGAACAGGAGCATAAATTTAAAAAATACCAAGGCATTGTGAAACCTTTCTGCACAGGTGATAGTATTTCTGCTTGGACACAAAACTTTTAAACCCTGATGCAACACCAAGAAATACCAAAAGATCAGTGGGCCATTATCTACATGCGAAATCTTGCTTTAAAACCATTAAAAGTAATTGAAACTATTCCTCAGGAGTTAAGGAAAGACCATGATTACATTAGAGAACATGTTATGCAACACTTGTCTCTTGATGCGCAAGGGTACCAACAACAGTTAGCTAAACTAAGTCCTAAACCAAACCAAACCTTTCTGGATTATGTATCAGAAGTACAAGATATTTTTTCCAAATAGCTACAGTTAACAACAGTTTTGACTTATTAAAAGACCGTATGCTAAGAGACAAGATCGTAACATCTCTACCGACCTCATTCATCAAATTCATTCAAGAAAATGAGTGTCAAAATATTTCTGAAATGGAACGGAGGGGTAGTGCGTACTTTACAGCAAATATAGATATCTTTAACATAACATCTAATGAAATTAACATAACAGCGGCTGCCAGCTTTAAAAAAAAACTAAATCTTTCAGTTATAAAGGTAAATCTAGAGGTAAACTTAACCCGTGCAGGTATTGTCAAGCATTACATGAAGAATACGAGATGTGTGACAAACATCCCAACTATAAGACACTAAATATAGTTAGTAAACAACAGGCAAGAAGAAACCAGTATAAAAGAACAACAAAATGTTTCTTTTGCAGGAGCTTTGGGCATTATTCATCTGATTGTGAAGGTAGAAACATGCTTAAGAGATTGAATGCTGCTCTAGAGAAACCTCAAGCTCAGAGAGCGAACTAGAGAGTGAGACAGAACATTAGGATGTGAATGCATTACAAGTGACTGATTGCCATACTATATGTCCGGCGTGTTCATAAACTGTTAAACGCAACTGAGCAAATAGTATGTCACTTAAATGTCTGGCTCGACACAACAATCGTAAATGCAAAATTAACAAACGTTCAACGCTGGAACCGCAAGGTAAATGACTTTGAAGATAACGGCCATGCTGAAGATTTTGATAAGTAATAACATTTAATAAGAGCTCACAGTCAGTTTGAGATTTTCTATCAATTCTATCCGTACCTAGGGGCTTGTTGTTGCCAAGCAAGACCTAGTTCTATTTACAGGAACTCATTGATAACTCAACACTAACCTGCTTACAGAGATATTGTACCTTCCTATCTTCCATTGCCCTTCTGTCATTCTGCCTGAAGTTCTCCTTTGCCGCTCTGCACGATATAGGTCTAGGTACTCCCGTAAGTTCTATAGCAACACCTTGTAGCAAACCCTGTATATCTTCTTTCCCTGCTATCTCCATCGCAGCCACTTCTTTATGTGCCAACACTTATTCCATCGCCAACATTTGCATTTTCATGGCCTGCTCTTACATTCCCAATCCATGTCCTTCCTGTTGTCCTCTGACATCACCCTGATGTTTGTGTTGTTTACCAACAGTTTCCTAGTTTCTTGTGGGGTTTTCCCTATATGATTTTCTACCGCCTTTTCCGATGACGTCATTCTGTCTAAACGCTATGTGGCACTGATGTATTTAATTTAGAGCAATGTGTTACATGCAATAAGTTTCATGCAGATGGCATTTTAGATTGTGGTCATTCTGCACCATTTTTATTTGAAGAGTAATAAAAAATAAAAAATTTTTGTGTATCCCTTACGGGACGTTGCATTCAACGCCAGCATTGTTCAGCTGCTGTTGATGTACTAGGCAAGTGTTACATTCAGTAGTTTGCCATTGATTTTTGAATCACCGGCTCCCATACCAGCACGTTATAACACAACACGACACAAATCGGTCATGGCTGAGCTTCGAACGCCTGGTACCCAGCTCACGAACCGCGTTCGCAAGCCTTTAGCCATGGATATGATATTTGAAGAGTGCAACAGTATAATTTCCTCTAAAGAAAAACTCAAATTCCATACAGGTTTTGTAAATGATAAACCATGCCAATTTTTTTTTACGTACGATCACAGGTATCCATAAATCATTGGAAATAAGAAAGATTACACAGGCAAGCACAATAACATGCTGGCAATATTGAGAAATATCCTCTAGCGATAGCTCACATTAAAACACCATGCATTACTGGTAACATCTTGTGTGCAGTCTTAAACCAACCGTGTTGTCAACTGAAACGAGAAAACAAGTGTTGAGGGGATACACATCTGATGGCTGCAGAAATGTGGTTTCTGAGGAAAATGCAAACAATACCATGGACAGACAGAAAAACCAATGACCAAGTACTACAGGAGACAAATGACAATCGTAAATTGATTAGAGAAATTAGATGTAGACAGTCACCATTTTTGGACATGTTATGAGAAACAATGGATTGGAGAACTTAGTGACAACTGGCAAGATCGAAGGGAACAGACGAAGAGGAAGACCGAGAGGAAAATACCTGGATGGCTTGGCCACATGGCATGGACGAGAAAGGAACACAGAACTGATCCACGACTCTGGTGATCGAGTGAAATGGCGAGTCATGACAGCCCACGCTTTCAGCTTGGCAAATGATTGATTGATTGATTGATGTGATTTGATCTTAGGCAATTTGCCAGAGATAACAGACTGCTCTGACCAACAAATTAAGAATTGGGAAGAACACTGCCCAACTAATGCAGTCACTACATCGACCGCAAGCAGAGACGAAGATGACACAGTCAACGACACAGCAGCAACCACAACAGTCATTAGTCAGACAGACACAGATGACATTGAAGTCCCAGTACCAACAGTTGACAAGACAGGAACCACATAGGACATCAAGATATGCACAAGACTGACCGACGCACAGAAACATGAAATTACAGAATTACTCAAGGAATACAGCACTATTTTTTCCAATGCACCAGGAAAGACAAACAAAATCCAACATCACATCACATTGACAGACTATACACCCATCAAATGCAAACCATATTCTATTCCACTCAACTACAGAGATGGACTCGACAAAGAAATCATAGACTTAGAAAATCATGGAATAATCAGGAAATCTCAGTATTCCTCACCCATCGTTTTGGTTAAGAAAAAGGATTCCACCATTCGCTTATGCATTGATTACAGGAAACTTAATTTGGTAACTAAACTGGACGCAGAGCCAATACCCAATTGTGACGATTTAATACTGAATATGGCAAAGTCCACAATTTTTTCAAAACTAGACTTGACAAAAGGCTATTGGCAAATTATACACGAAGACTCAATTCATCTGACAGCCTTTTCCACTCCTTTAGGATTGTATGAGTGACGATTTCTTCCTTTCGGATTAGTCAACTCTCCTGCCACTTTTGTTCGCCTAACAAGACTGTTACTACATGGTATTCCAAACATACAGACGTATATAATATATATATATATATATATATATATATATATATATATATATATATATATATATACATATATATATATATATATATATATATATATATATATATATATATATATATATATATATATTAAAAAAATAATAATATTGACAACATCTGTATTCATACTGACAACCTAACAAATCACTTGACACCTCTCAGACAAGTATTCGACAAGATCAGACAGTTTGGACTAACTATTAGACCAACCAAAGCTGAAATTGCTTTTGATGAAATAGATTTTCTTGGTCATAATATTTCTAAAGGCCAATTAAATAGCGACAACAGAATTGTCTCTAAAATTCTCAATCTGAAAGTACCAACGACAAAAAAGCAAGTCAGAAGTTTGTTAGGACTTTTGAATTATTAAGCTAAATTTATTCCTAACCTTGCTGAATTAACAAATATTTTTTTCAAATTTGTTGTTAATATCACAACCAAACAAGATTGTCAAAAGTGCCTGTTTAGAAAATGCACTAAATAAGATAAAGATGTATTTTTCGACCCCAACCATCCTTAAGTTACCAGATGTACACCTTCCATATATTCTCAGATCCAACGCCAGTAGTACCTCAATCGCTGCACTACTACTCAAGCGCCATGGATACATAGACCACCCAATCACATAAATCAGCAGAAAACTTGAGTCCAGCTGAACAAAGATATAGTATACCAGAATTGGAATGTTTGGCGGTTTTGTATGCTGTAACAAAACTGAGGAAATACTTATTAGGTACCCATTTCACCATTCAGTCAGACAATACCCACTTCTCATCATACAGCAAGGAAAGCCCAAAAACAACATGATTGCACAGTGGGCCTTGCTTCTTCAAGACCACTCCTACATGATTACACACATTAAAGGAGCTGACAACATTTTGGCCGATCTACATACTAGAATCCTAAAGTCATAAGTCAAATAGTCCATCTTCATTTCAAGATATTTTAAATTAACGTGATATTTTAGACAGTTGCACAAACAGTTAAAAGAGTAACTCAGACAGTGTGATTTATATTTATTAATTACTTAAACATTTAGAACAGTAGTTAAGATATTGTGATTTATTTTTGAAACATCTGAACATGTACAACACCATAAATAGAAACACCTGATACATGAGACAAAGACTGTGTGAATTAGCTTATTACTTGTGTGTAAATACATTAAACAGTGTGTTAATTGAACGATTAAGTGAACATTATATTAATACAACTATTAAGTGAACATTGTGTTAATCTTCTTCTTCTTCTGCGTTCATCCTGAGTTTTTTTTTCCGTACGTGATTGTGTTGTGCCTGATTACAGCAGAGCTGCATTCTTGTGCCGTTAGGCCAATACATCTGACTTCTGCGGGTATTTGTTGACCAGGTTAACCTTCCCGGGGTTGTGTTAATCTATAGACAGTGTAAATACTTAAATACTTAAAGATGTGGAAATCACAGCTTTACTTTGATTATTTTTCCATTAAATAGTTGTGTTAAAAACATTTACTTTTGTGAGATGAACGAAAACAGTAAGAAAATTTAATAGACATATGAGTTACACCTTAATATTCTATTACCTTAACTTCAATAGTAATTTTAATGATCATATGAAGATTGAATGTGAGAATGAAAGAAGAATGAAAGACAGAGCATTTGTATTAAAATTGGGGAATGAAAGGACATGTGCAAACCACTTTGCACATTTGAGTTCTTGTAATGTATTGTATTCACGTCATTGTATACATTGTACATTTTTGTTTTGTTTTTGTCATTATGTTATATTGCGACATTCTTACACTACACCCATGTATATATATCTAAGAATCAATGTTCAGTGATCCATATCACGAATTACCAATATCTGATCATTCATGAACTGAGAAAACCAAACAAATGACACTTAGAGGATATTACCACTTAAACTGGGAACATACACATATGTTTGTAGTTAGCAGACACAGAACTACAACTAGATACTCATACACACCTACTAAACAGTTAAAAGTAAACCCGCCATTATAGGGGGAAAGGGGAACAACCCAAGAACATTACATATACAAGGGGACATAAGTAAATCTAAGAGGGGAACAACACTTGATTCTACAGAGAAACTATTACCTACAAGTGGAAGCTAAAGTATAAACCAATGTGATTGAATGATTTAGGAACCGACATCACAGCATTCGGGGCATTCCCATAAGCGCACCGTCCCAATCCTCAGCAGCCAGCGAAGAGTTCCAACACTAATAGTACCAGTAGCAATCTAATTATATGTCCGTCTCGCCTTTCCTCTGAGCGTCGATCGTCGGCCAGATCCCCTTGTCACCCCTCACTGTTGCATTCTTGCCAGACCATGGTGATCCATTTGCTCCTCTGAGAAGTACACGTGCTACCACAAGGCCGCAACCACGTCTGCCTTATCATGCATCAATACTCCACCAAGTTTTGCAGAGCCAGCCAATCTGTCTGCCTGTTCATTCCCCAGCATACCAGCATGCCTCGGAGAAAAGATCCAGACGATAAACCAATGTATAAACACTTATTAGACCAAATCGGTTGAACTAAAGTGCCACTTTGTAGAGACCTTGGGAAAGTATCTTTCCCTTGATGAGTCTCTAACGAGACAATTGATCGTGGCACAGATGTGTCGTGAAAGGTGTTGCAGTTAGAGGGTTAACCCTTGATAACATAAGTCAACGATAGCCTTGGTCCGAATCAGTCTTCAGTAGCAGAGTGAGCCTGAGGTTGAGACTTTAAAGGTCAACTGGTCAACATACGGACATTGACTAAATACGAGAAAGTATAAGTTTCAACAGAAATCATACCCTCTCAGGTTACAGTTGTCACCAGAACTAACACAAACCATGACTAGTTAGCAATTCCTTATAGGTCTCAGACAAATTAGTACAGACTAATTAAACAGACACAAGACAGTGTGTCACTTACAGTAAACACATAAGTGACACAGCGGGGGGAGAAGGGAAGCCTGTCAGAGCCCTAGATAGCCTAGTCAATCCCATAGGACAGATCCCTACGACAGGACAAGGGTAGCATGGGATAGGACAGTACGACCAGGGACAGACAGGACAGCATGAGTTAATTATAAGACAGTATCAACGGACGGACTAACCCCTAGGTGAAGGACAGGACAAGGTAATACCAAGACTCATTACCAGCCAAGGACAACGACAGACTAAGTGGGGTAACAGGTGGCGATACCCCACGTGATAGATGACCCAGGTTGAAGGCTTAGGCAGACGGGACGAAGCTTTTGACTTGAACGGTTGTGTCTGGATGTTTGTGGAAAGAGTGGACAGTGAGCGATAATGAATGCTAGTTCAAGCTGTGAGCTTCTGCGATAGGCTGTGTGTGTGCTAACTGCAAGAGAGAGTATATTATTATATTATACCAGGGAACCCTCTCAGGTTACAGTTGTCACCAGAACTAACACAAACCATGACTAGTTAGCAATTCCTTATAGGTCTCAGACAAATTAGTACAGACTAATTAAACAGACACAAGACAGTGTGTCACTTACAGTAAACACATAAGTGACACAGCGGGGGGAGAAGGGAAGCCTGTCAGAGCCCTAGATAGCCTAGTCAATCCCATAGGACAGATCCCTACGACAGGACAAGGGTAGCATGGGATAGGACAGTACGACCAGGGACAGACAGGACAGCATGAGTTAATTATAAGACAGTATCAACGGACGGACTAACCCCTAGGTGAAGGACAGGACAAGGTAATACCAAGACTCATTACCAGCCAAGGACAACGACAGACTAAGTGGGGTAACAGGTGGCGATACCCCACGTGATAGATGACCCAGGTTGAAGGCTTAGGCAGACGGGACGAAGCTTTTGACTTGAACGGTTGTGTCTGGATGTTTGTGGAAAGAGTGGACAGTGAGCGATAATGAATGCTAGTTCAAGCTGTGAGCTTCTGCGATAGGCTGTGTGTGTGCTAACTGCAAGAGAGAGTATATTATTATATTATACCAGGGAACCCTCTCAGGTTACAGTTGTCACCAGAACTAACACAAACCATGACTAGTTAGCAATTCCTTATAGGTCTCAGACAAATTAGTACAGACTAATTAAACAGACACAAGACAGTGTGTCACTTACAGTAAACACATAAGTGACACAGCGGGGGGAGAAGGGAAGCCTGTCAGAGCCCTAGATAGCCTAGTCAATCCCATAGGACAGATCCCTACGACAGGACAAGGGTAGCATGGGATAGGACAGTACGACCAGGGACAGACAGGACAGCATGAGTTAATTATAAGACAGTATCAACGGACGGACTAACCCCTAGGTGAAGGACAGGACAAGGTAATACCAAGACGCATTACCAGCCAAGGACAACGACAGACTAAGTGGGGTAACAGGTGGCGATACCCCACGTGATAGATGACCCAGGTTGAAGGCTTAGGCAGACGGGACGAAGCTTTTGACTTGAACGGTTGTGTCTGAATGTTTGTGGAAAGAGTGGACAATGAGCGATAATGAATGCTAGTTCAAGCTGTGAGCATCTGCGATAGGCTGTGTGTGTGCTAACTGCAAGAGCGAGTATATTATTATATTATTCTATGAGCCTGAAAGAAGTGTGATTTATTACCATTACAAATGTGAGATATATTATACACCATATGAGATTGTGATATACTGTTGCTATTAAATATATTATTATGTTCATTGACGTTGAGTCAGTGTATTCACATAGATGTGACATGCCAGGGTTCAGATAAATAAGTAAGTCTGAGACCCTGACACCTTTACAGGATATCACAGTCAACCCCAGCATATACTGGCTGTTTGTGATTTCTTCACAAGTTTACATTTAGTAATTTGCCATTGCTTTGTAAACAAACGGCACTCATACCATTGTATGAAATCAACGCAAGGCTAGTCTGCTGCTGAATCGCCCGCAGCTGTGTTTCCAACATGATATGCAGGATTACAAATTGCGTCCATAACCCATTCATCATAGAGCCAGCTAATAAGAATAAACAGATTACAGTATTGTCATACTGACCTATACTGCTGAAGCTAGGGAGCAGTGGAAGAAGAGCTTATTTACATAGTCTGTCCAGAAATGAATGCCTTCATTCACGATCAATTATTTTGAAAACTGTCTGTAGCATCGTTATGAAATTTTTCCTGCCGTCTCATATTTACCCCCACCCAAGGAATATGCCTTTGATAGGTCCAAAGGCAACTTAAATCATAGAAAGCGGCAACATTTCTTTGATGTTTTGGCAAAAAACTAGTGAATTCATGCAAACAAACCTGTTTTACAGTACCACACCTCAATTCCGGTGACGACACAAGGCGTAGTATCCAGATTCTTATGGGAGTGGGTGCAATGTTTATGTAATATAAGTAAAAACAGAATTTACAGAGGCATGGGGTAATTAATGTGGAACCGAAATGGAATTGAACAGGAAAGTAGAAGGAATATATTTCTTACCTTATATTTCATTTTCTTCTTTTTTTCTTCAGCTTCTTGTTAATATGGAATAGAAAGGAAAAAGCAGCTACAAACCTACTGATGCTCATGGTTTCCTCCTGTACAGCTCATCCCAACCCAAAAGCTGCAAAGATTCCATCCCATATTCCCAGCTACTCCGCCTTCGTCGTATCTGTCAGGATGATAATGACTTCCTCGAGAGAGCCCATGAAATGCTTGACTTTTTCCGCAGATGCTCCTACCCAGAGGACGTCTTGTCCACGGCTTTCTGTCGCATAACCCAAGTCTCGCAGGAAATGTCCCTCGTCAAACAAACGCGACCTCCTAACAATGAACCCAAGCTCATCCTCACCTTCCATCCACATGCCTATGCCATCAAGCACATTTTCCTGAGAGACTGGTCTATCTTGGAATCCGATTCAACCACTCGTGAGGTATTCTCCAATGGCCCTAGGGTAATTTTCTCCCGTAACCAGAGCCTCAGAGACCACCTTGTGCATAGTCACCTCCCCATATATTTGCATATTTGAATGCCATCGCAAGAACTGTCTGACATGCCCATACGTTGTTTAGACACCGGGGATAACATTTCCCCTAGGTACCTTCTCCTTGAAAGATTCTTTCACTTGTACATCCCGCAATCTGATATATGTCATCATTTGCAAACGATGTGACATGAAATACATTGGTCAAACTGGCAGACGCCTTGCGGACCATTTTAGAGAACACCTCAGAGACATCAATCAGGGCGCTGACAAACCTGTCCCCAACCATTTCAATTCCTCCAACCATAATGGAGTTGATGATGTATGTGTCTCCGCATTGAAACCCTGCTACTCCAACAGCTCCATTAGGCTCAAAATTGAATACCAGCTAATCAACAATCTGGGATGCGTCCATCCAGCAGGTATCAGTACTGTTGTGGGTGCTACTGTATAACTGTGCCATCTTCTCAAACTGTTTACACTGTCTATTACTATGCTGTTCCCCCCCCCCCCCCCCCCAATATTCATACCTGTCTCCACACTCCTATATTTTCATATCAGACTGTTCGCTTTTTTTTTTCCTTTTTTTTTTCGTAAATCCTATCTGGCAACCTACTATACTTAAACTCTGCAGCCAAGAGTGCCTTCGCACCTGGCAAATCCATCTTTTCTGCTCCCACATGGATACATAGTAGTTGTGCTTTTTAGTTTTGTGCTTTTTTATATTTCATTGTCCTATCTATCCGTGTTGTCCTGTCCTCGACAAAGATTCTGAGAATCGAAACGTCGGCCGTCCTGTGTGTCGTATTGTACGCGTTTGTGTGTATTTTATTTTATTATATTATTCATTTTATATATTTATTGAGTGCTTCTGATTTCGGATTTTCATCTGTATTTCAGGATACAAGATGGATCTCCTTGTAAGGTATGTGCAACGTGTTGATGTTTAGTACGTTTTTTCTCGCAGGAGCTTAATATACCTATTTCTTTCCAATTTATTCTTTTTAATAAATGTTTACACTAGGAGTCATGTTACTAGGATGCATTTAGCTTTTTATATGGAGCTTGTGATGGCTTCCAAACAGCTGTACGTTAATGTGCATATGGAGTGACCATAGATGATACAGCAATTTAGTCATCATGTGTTAATTTTTAAGGATCTGCTCGGCTGTCTTTGTCATTTGTTCACATGTGCACACTGGTGACAGAACCGTTTTGAGTCTTCGTGAAAGATTGTCTACTCTGCTGTTTACCGTTCAGAGACGGAACATTATTATTACCTGTTTTGCACGACAAATATAGCTGTGAATGTGTCTGTAGTGGGCTTCCTTCTTAATGGCCAAGATGTTGGCCCTCTTTTCATTGAAGTTTATAGATTGATTCGTATGTTCATGTGTTGTCCCCTCATTTGACAACATGTTTGTTCTCACATTTCTTGGAATGCCACACTGTGTCAGTTTCCACAGCAATATTACTCTTCTGTTGGTATTCAACGCGTTTAGTGTTTTTTTTTTTTTTTCAATACCAGTTGTTTGTCATCATTGAGGGCTTGCGGAACTGAAAATTCATCACTGTGGAATACAAACTGTTGCCATTGACACTGTGCTGATGCTGTAATTTTTAGGGCCTGCAATTCATCTAAATAGTTGGAGCAAAATATCCCAGTAAGTGTTCTTGTGGATTAATGTCTGTGATCTGCCCAGACCTTAATCTGTGTCGGACGATTCCAGTAGGTTGATGACTTCTCTCGGTTGCATAAAATTCAATCCATCCTTTCTCCAATAGTCCTCTTCCTCTTTCAACACATGCTCCTCACATTTTTTCCAGTAACTTTTGTCAATATTTAATCACGCGGACTGGGTTAGTATCGTGATGTCAGACAATTTGAATGTAGTATTGCCAGCTGCCACCTGTCCTTTAATTTTAGCCCACACAAGTTCTATAGGGTTTAAATGAGAATGGTACTGCGAAAGTCTCGAGCACTTTTTGGCCATGCTCTTCCATCAACTTGTCGATTTGATATTTCTTACTTTTTTGCGCCTGTTTTACAAGGGACAACAACTGTAGCTTGAAATATGTATCTGGAAATGGTATATTTTCCTTTCAGATCCATATATTTATTGCTTCCTTTTTTCTCGATGCCGTAGGTATTTTGTCATCTTGGGCAACAACATTGTGATATGATGCATTGTCCATGATTAGACAAAACGGTCTATCAAGGGATGGAAGTACTGTATTCTCGAGCCAATCTCTAAATACATTACCATTCATCTTATTATGATAATCACTATTGTCTGTATGCTTTGATACGAACGAGTCCAGCATTCTGTAGTAAGCCATTATGAGTACTACCAGCATGGGCTATGACTAAATGCTGTCCTTTACTACTGGGTACATAACGCTTTATCTTTCCATCCACTGATTGCCATTCCTTTTCACTTGTGTGGTGCGTATTGATCCACATTTCATCCAAATACACTATGTCATAATTTTCTTTGCGCATTTCCCTTATTTCACAATGCGGTTGCTCTCAAAGGATATTTCTACCTTCCTTGTACTTTCTAAAAGAGAAGCCTAATCTCCTTATAATTTTCCGCAAAGTTGTTTTGGATAGCTCTATGTCATTGTTCTTTCTCAACCAAACGCTAAGTTTATTTACAGCCACTGTTTCTTTGGCATCCAGCATTTTTATAATAGCTCGCCTTATGACATCCTTGTCAAAGTTGTCTACAATTGCCTTTCTACTTACCGTTTGCTTATCGCGTTTTGGTTTCATTCCAGATTCTTGCACCCATCGACGAAATGACTGTTTACTCAAACCCAATGCATGCACTGTTCTTTTTTCGGGACTTGTAATAGTATGAAACAGTTTCCTGCGATCAGCTTCTTGACAAAAAACAAAAATATGCGTACAACTTCATAGTGATGCTTTGAGGTGTACAAAATTTCAGATTCAATCCCATTGAACAATATTCACACAATCAAATGTTAGCTATAGATGGTAAGATTTATTTATATAATCACATTTCATGAAAGCACCCACATTATTGACGATGCCTCTGAACACTCCCATTTAAACTGCACAGGGATTTGACATAAGTAAATTCCCATGCACCGCGGAAAATATTCAATATTGAACGCCGATTTTCTGGGTCATAATGTAATCCATCTAATAATATGCACTTCATCTCTGACCCGTAAATTATATACCACATATAAACAAACATTGAAATCTGCTGTACAATCTCCAGAACTAAAATTGTTTTGTTGGGTGGACATAATGATATGGTTATTTGCTAAATCTCATCATTTTCCCTCAGTTGGTTACTGAGATATGGATTTTTATATGGAGGCAACTAAATGTAAATGCCCTATTGCATATAGATTTGGCACCCAAACAACTCACAAATGGAATAATGGGATAGAATGCATTTCCCCCGGGAAGGTTAACACGGTCAACAAATGCCTGCAGAAGTCAGATGTGTCGGCCTAATGGCGCAAGAATGCAGCTCTGCTGTAAACAGGCACAACGCAATCACATCCGAAAAAACTCTCCGGATGATCATAGAAAAGAAGAAGAAGAAGAAAAAGAAGAAGAAGAAGAAGAAGAAGAAGAAGAAGAAGAAGAAGAAGAAGAAGAAGAAGAAGAAGAAGAAGAAGAAGAAGAAGAAGACGAAGAAGAAGAAGAAGAATACATTTCCAGAGCAATTCTGATCATGATTTATAACACAACACAAATGCAAGGGCTTCTGTGTGATTCTTATGATGACAGGAACGCACTCTGATGTCAGCAGAAAGTAGGCTGTATACTCAATGATATTTAACCAGTTACATGTCAACATACGAGATACTGTTTTCAATGACGATTTAAAAGAAGAATATGTAAATGGTAGGTAATCACACAGAGTGCCAAGCTTTGGGCCTGAACATAACACCACATCGTGACATTATCATGACATAATGAGGTGTTATGAACAGTTTTCTTCTGCACTTCTTTAATTGCACCCTGACAACTATCTCAGTAAGCAAGCACACTAACTAGTATTTAACTGCGGTTATATGTTATTTGCCTAAACAAAGAATTGTGTCAAAACAACGATACCCTTAAAAGTGATCAACACAACTTTTTATACAAATATTTTTTGTGCTGAATTTAACCTTATCTGATCATTATTTCTTCTTCTTTCACCCTTTTATCCCTCAGTGGAGCAAAGCCGTCAACCAACTCAATCCTCCGATCCTTAAATACCCCATGCAGCTCTGTCCATGTCCACCCTATATTCAATTCTGTTTCTAATTCTCTGCACCGTGTGTTTTAGGTCTTCCTCTATTTCTTTTGCCCTGTGGATTCCAGACAAAGCTTTCTAGTGATAACCATTCTCAGATTTTCTCAATGTATGTCCTTACACAGTGCTAGCATCTTTCCGTTGATTTGTGCGTCACTGGTATGTGTCTAGTTTATTCCGTTGGTGATTCTGTCATACCATTTTATTCCTTCTATTTTGTGCAAGGTTCCAACCTCTTTGTCTACACTGCTACTTAAACTGGTATATGACTCCGTCTCTTCAAGTGAGATCAGGCAATTTGCTTCTCATTATCTTTGTCTTTTCCCTATGAATTTTTAAACCTAGTTGTTGTGACCTCTGATCTAATGTTGTTAGTCTATCCTATGTCTGATTTGTGTGTGTGAGACTGGAGGTCAATGTCGAAAGTTAAGTCAATAGAGAAGTCCACTGAATTTCATTTCTGGCAGTGCTTGTTATCTTTATAATTTAGTCTATAGTCAGTAAGAATCAATCCATCCATCATGCGCCATGCCGATAAGCGTCGGCGGTCATGTTCTGCCATCTCACTCGATCACTAGAGTCGTGGATCAGTAAGAATAGTAGAGGTGATAAAGGCAACCTGTCCCTGTCTCACCGGTTCTTATTTTGAATGCCTCTGTTAGTTTTCCATAATGGGGAACATCTCCTGCCTCTATATGTTGACTTTATTAAGTTAATAATTTTCTGTGGTATTCCACGATGCCTCAACAATTCCAAAAGATTTCTCATCCATGTATCGAAGGCCTTCTCCTACTCCACAAATCCAAAATAAAATAGTGAATTCATGTCTATTATTATGCAGTGTTACTTTCTGGTCAGTGCAGGATCTATTTAGTTGAAAGCCTGCCTGTTCATCAACAACATCTCGTAGATGAACCAGAATGATCATGCTTAATATTCTTCCAGGAACTGACTGTAAGATATAATTGTTATACTCCTATGGCTCCTATGTCAGTTTCACCAAGTAAAATTCTTTCCAGTCTTCTGGTATTGTTTCAGTTTCCAGGATTTGGCTAAATAATCTGTGCAGTAATTCTGTTGAGGTTTTTACATATTTTTTAACGGCCTCTGATGGGATGCATCTGGACCAGCAGCTTTTCCACCCTTCAGAAGTTTGATAGCTTTACTAATGTCTTCTTTGGAGGGTTTCTTGCAGATCCACTTCTGCAGACTGGATATCTGGAGGATCTTCTAGGACTGGTCTATTCAGGAGTTTGTATGGCATTTAGCCCATCTGTTTAGTTGGTCTTTAATGTTAGTGAGAACTTTCCCATGTCTATTTTTGATCAGTCCATTTGGTTTATTATATTTACCTACTATTTTCTTCTTGGTACTGTAAATGTCTCAGAGGTTTCCTTTCGATGCTGCTTCTTCTGCCTCTCATGCTAGCTTATCTATGTCTTTTATCTGCCAGTATATCTGCACATTTTTCCTGGGTTTTCGCTTTTGTAGCTCTGGTTTTGCTATATTTAAATCTGATTTCTTTCTTTCCTTTCTTCTATCTTTTTACGGGTTTCCAGCATTATCTATGCTTTCTTCCCTTTTTGCCAAGAACTTCACTCAAATGTTTTTACCCTGCTGCCAGTAGTCTTGTGTACTTACTTCATGAGTCTTCTAACATACAAACATTTTTCATGCTGCATTTAACCTTACCTGACTACTTACAATAATAAAAAATACCACATGATGTGTGTTAAGTCGAACTCGACTGAGGCCAAACAAAACTCCTCAACTCATACTAGTGTATTTTATACGACATTACAAACATGCCTGTAATCTTTTGTTGTCCGTGTCAGCCCAAATGCACTGCTTATGTTCATTTTGAAGATACACAAAACATGCAGAAGAATTTTACTGCACACTTTTCTGAAAAGCGAAAAATTCATTACCTAAATATATATTTCTTAAGATGACTCTATGTGCAGCATACAATAAATGATGATGGAACAGAAATAAACCCCAGAGACAACAGAAAAGGCCGTTGAATTTGGTAGCAAACAAAGTAACAGTGTGACAAGTGACACAGAGGATTAACTGAGGAGCTTGTTAAGACATAGATTTGGGTGTGTGTGTTTGTGATGTACTGTCCTGCATTCACATAAATACACTACTACAGGCTACTTGTTAAGAGACACGAAATGACAGAAAAAGAAGAAAATGCTGGATGAGTCAGAAGAGTGGCACAGACCATTAATCATTGGTTGAACTTAACATGAACATATGAAACTTGTGATTGCGAAGGGGATATTGGTTGGCATTCATTAGTGACACAACTGTATTGTGATTATTATTAGACCTAACTCTGGTCACCATAAAATTCTCTGATCTCTCCATCGTCAGATCCAAATTTCCGGAAGCCACATTTACATATGTGATATTCGTGTTCGTAGTAAAGTAAAGTAAAGTAAAGGTAAAGGTTAGTTAGTTAGTCGACAGATCGTCCTCATTGCACATCGAACCATTCTGTCCATAAGTGCTCGGATCCCCTCCTCAGCAAATCCCGCAGCGTGTAGCGGCTCACGACACCAGTTCTGTGTTGGTTAATCAATCTTCTTTGGCTTCCTGCGTAGTGTTCTTGTTTGGCAACACCTCTTTTAATTTGCAGTTTTCACAGTCTGATCATGGTTGTAGAATCACAGTCAATGCTTGGTTCTCGCAACAGTCTTACTTGTCGTAGAGCATTCAGAATGTCAGCCTGGTCCAAAGCGTGTGCGCCCTCCACAGTAACCTAACCTGCGAGCTTGTCAGCCCGCTCATTTCCTTGTACTTCCGCATACCCTAGTGAATGTCTTGTCTCGAGCCATGTTATTGCTTTACTTACTGCCATGACTTCCATAGTCTGGCTACTTGTGGTGTCAGCAAAAGCACCAAAGTCCTCCTTCACAATTCTCCCTCCGGCCTCACATGTCGGACGACCGACCCATCTGTGTATATTGACAGCATCACCATCTAACGAATTCTCGAAAATCAACGCTTGTACTTCCGCCTCCACAGCAGCCGGGTTTTCTTGTCTGCATGTTGTGTCTAGTTGGATGCAGACTGAAAGAGGCGTACAGAAATCTGTTGGCACTTGTGCCCACTCCTCGCTAGGTTCTAAGTCCTCAAGTGAACATACCTGTTGAAGAATGTCCTCGGCTTGACCCATCCACGGCCTTCCTCTATTTAACCTACTGCCCTTCACCTTCCTAATTTCACTATGCAGTGGATGTAGTGTGTTTGTGTTAACTCTGAGGTAGGCACGTGCTCTGCAAATTTGTATTCTGTCTTCAATGGTTGGAAAATCAAAAAGGTAGAGCATCGCTCTGAATGCTGTATCTCTTGTACATCCAAGAATAATGCGCATGGTTTTGTTCTGTATCCTTTCCATCCTTTCTATCTACTTACGGCTGAGAGTCAGGATAGCCATCGCATACTCAAAAACAGACATGACCAGCCCTTCGTACAGAATACATAGATGGCGCTGCTCATAGTTTGCTGCCGCCATCACCCGCATCGCAGCCAAATCCCGCTTGGCCTTTGTTATCACATGGTCTATGTGCTTGATATAAGCAAGGATTCGATCAAAACGTATCCCCAGGTAGTTCATTGCCTGCGTTCTTTCCACAGTCTCTGAACACAGTTTTACAGTTGGTGTTGGAGTCTTGACAATATAATTATTCAAAGAGAACCATGTCACTGTTGCCTTTGTTGGGTTGACCATTGCCCCAGCTTCAACACACCAAGTACTTATGCGATTGAGTTCGGTTTGTAGTTCCGCAGCAGCCTGATCTCTATCCTTACCCTGACGATACACTAAAACATCATCGGCATATGACAATGTCCTCCCTGGTCCCGTGATCTGCTAGCTGGTGATTCTCACAGTGTAGGCGTTGAACAGCACTGGCGATAATGGTGATCCCTGTGGTAGGCCAGGATATATTGTTGTTGGTTCTGAAGTCCAACTGCCACATCTAAACACTACTTTCCATTCGAAGAGGGCTGCAGCGATCCAACTCAGGAGGAAAGGACTTATCTTGAGTTCAAGAAGCTGAAGCATTAAAAAATCCAATGGTACTCTGTTGTACGCATCCTCAAGATCAATCGCTGCCGCAAAGGTTTCAGCGCCTGAGTGGAAACCTTCATAGACGTCATGGGCAAAAACTGCTGCATTGGTCCAGGTTTCTCTTTGTGGGCGGTACCCTCCAGGGTAGGTGGGAAAACACCTTGCTTCTCTAGCTGGCTTGATATTTTCCTGGCAATTAACTTCTCCAGTAGCTTGCCTATTGTATTCTGCATGGTTATAACTCGATATCCCTGAATGTTTGTGTGGTCTTTGCCAGGCTTCGGCAAGGGAATCAGATAGCTGTGTAACCACAGCAAGGGAAGCAAAGAATAGCAACACTGCAGTCTACCACGCATGTCGTAAGAGGCGACTAAGGAGGCTTGATGGTTCCGTCGCCTTGCTACTGAGTGAGTGCGTGGCGCGACACTGTGAGCTGTGAGTTTCGTATGAAATGCTTTTGAATCTGCCCGAGGTTTTTTGGAACGTGACTGCGTGTTTGGAGCGATGGCAGATGGCTATGTCCCAGAGTTGACCGGTTTTTGCCTTATGCAGAAATGCATGGCTGCTGGGCTTCTGGTTGACGCCACTGCCATCGACGATGGCATTAACTGTATTTCTTGGACTGTGTGGGTGAACATCTAGGAAACATCCAGATGGGAAAATGACTGCCGATTCCATCAGAAATGAACTGGGTGTTTTGTGGGGGACTATTGTGTTGACATTCTGGCAGCGGCATTATGCACAGTGTATCTGTACAGGCTGTTGTTTGTCGAGACTCCTGTCTTTTTCACTTTTCACATTGGGCAGTGGGGAGCATTTTGTGTGATATTCACTGGCACAGGAACGGAGCATAATGGGGACGACCTGTTGCTGTGAAGTTGGAACTGTGACTAACTAACTAACTCCCTATACTGTTGTTGTACATGTCTGCTAGTTACTCTAGCTCGTTGTCGGTACACCTATTGATGTCGTCGTGTCTTATGCCATCAGGCCCTGGAGCGCTGTTTATTGATCGTCGAAACACAGCCTTGATTTCTTTCACTGTCACTGTGTCTTCATCTGAAGTGTTCTGGGCCTTGCACCTGTCTGAGGTGACCTCCTTGGCAAGATTTCGGCCTCTCATGTCTGTCTGGTTGCTCTGCTCTAGATATTGTTCGAATAGGGCTTTGCCTTTGTTCTCGTCAGTCCTCTGCCAGATGAGGTCAGCACCTTGGAAGTCAGAAATTCTCTTATTCTTGACTACCCTGCTCATGCTTTTATATAGTCGTCAGAACAAATTCAGTGACTTGTCTGTGCTTACTCTTTGACATACCTCTGCCCATTTTTCACTTTTAACCACCTTGACCAGTTTTTTTTAATTAGCTTACTTTTCTCTCTTTCTAAGTGCATGCAGGGACTGGGCTGGGCAACTCTGTTCTTGGCGGTTTGCCATTTCCTTACAGCGCTACGCGTATCCATCCAGGCCTTCTCCACACCTCACAATTCCACCAAGGTGGCTGCTCCCAGCTTTTTTCCTGCCCTGAAGCTTTCTGCGTTTCTCACGCCTTATTACACTCACATCTAGCCCTGTACTGTCATACTGGAAAGTCTTGACCGTTGATTTGTGCTGTCTGGTTCTGCCTTTCTCAACCAATGTGCTGCAAGGGTGGTGGTCGCTGTCATGGTACCCTAGGACACCCTATCTACACACTGTAGTGAGTGAAGGAGAAACCAGCGCCAGGTCAATAGCACTGTCCTCATCACCTGGACGGCTTGCTGTCCTGGTGACACAGCCACTGTTGATACAAACCAGGTCAATGGTTTCAAGTGCAGTCTTGAGCTCTGCCCCCTGTGCGTTGGAGGAAATGTTTCTCCATGATCTGCCTTTAGCGTTGAAATCGCCACAGAAAATAACATTTCTCTCGTGACCTATTACGTCACTTAAGCACTGCCACTTCTGGGAGTCCATACTCGCGTTACGGGCATAAACATTCACCAACACGAATGGTAGACCGGATTGAACTCTAACCGTTTGTATTTGTATGTCGTCATTGTCCCAACTGGACATGTCTAGCTCTGAAGCCACCAAACTCTCGTGAATGAGAATCGCCATTCCCAGATGTCGCCTATTGTAGAAACATTGGAAGCCGGCTATTTGGAGTAACTGATCACCCAGTCTCGTCTCCTGTAGCACAACAATGCCATTCCTAAATACCAGGTTTTCTAGAATAGGACCCCCATTGTTTTACACTGGCACAGTTCCAGTATAGAATACGGGTATACCTGAGGCCCAAACGATCACACTTATGTCTAAAACGCCTCAACCCACCACGCATTCCATGTCGCTTGTGCCTACCACGCTGGCCGCGTCGTCTTGTTTTGTTGACTGCCGTCGCTACAGAACACACCAATTGTTCTGCCATGTTGAATAGACCAAACACCACAGAACACACACGCTGTGAAAATCTACTCAAGGATTGCTTCGCACAATGCACGAACTCCGTTGCATCAGCGCAGATCTTGAGAAGAAACTCCCGGTGTCACATCCTGGCACACATTTTATACGCAAGAGATGAAAATATCCATCTCCTGCGTGAAAAAAGGCGACGAAGTAAAAGTAAAATAAAGTAATGTATAGTAAAGTAAATTTTCTTTAAACAGAAAGGGTTTATGTTTCAAGCCCATATTTTTATACCAATTAGAGCTTGATGCGCAATATGGTCAATAACATGCCGGCCACCAGCAATCTTGCTTGCTTGTGTTCGCTGGCTGTGATCTCCAGCGCAAAGTCCTGTATGTCGGATGAAGACATCCTGTTGTCCAACATCAATGTGATGTCATACAGGACTTGATGTTTGCGTGAGTATCCGTTGTCCCGTGTCTGGCTTATTGGTGTGCAGACTGGTGGTTCCTCGCCATGCAGGCAGACACTCTCCGACTTCGGAGGAATCAACGATCCTACTGACTTTAGCCAGGATCCCGAAGGGACCTGTTGCCCAAGACGCTCGGCGAGGACGCGTCAATAGATCTTGGCCAGTATAGAACCCAGCCCTGGTGCCTTGGAAACACCTCTGTGTCCCCCATATTAATCTGAATAGTCCTGGACAATGAAAATAATCCCTGCCTCAATGGCAATTTAAATACATCACCACTGGGCTGGCAGGCAAGTGTGCTAGCCACTCTTCCCCCACTGTTGGTAGATAATTTAATTTAAAAATGTGGCGAAGAGTTATAGACACAATTCGTAATACAGCATATTGTGTTTGAAACACAGCAGTGAGCAATTTAGCAGCAGACCGCATTGTGTTTGTTTTCATAGAATGGTATGTGTGCCAGTTGTTCAGAAAGCAATGGAATACTACTGAACATAAATTTGCCAAGAAATCACATACAGCCAAAAAATGCTGGGTTTGACTGTGACTTTTTAAAACCATATTATGAAAACATTACTGGCTGCAACAAAAGCTAGTGGGCAATGCTGCAACTTTTGCTTCCAGGATAAAGAAGAGACAGCGGCAGTAGCTCATGACCTGGAGGATGCGTATAACAGGGTCAGGTATGATCGGTTGATATACACTCTGTTGGGCATGCAGGTCCGCCCTTGGATTGTCAAATGGGTTGTGGCAGTCCTGTATGAGCGTAAAATTGCACTGCGCATGGGTTCCTAGACTTCTGACCCCTGAGTGTAGTTTAAGGCAGCTGACAGTGTCAAAGAGCGCATATGGAATGCGGCCATGCTGGTGATCCTGGGCTGCACAAAGGATACACCAATTATATGCATGCGGTATAACCTAGGCTGCCACAGGAATCTGCCATGTCCCCAGTGCTCTTTAATGTCTACACCAGCAAAGTTGTAGCTATTGAGACACCAGGTATTGGTAGAATTTTGACATTTGCAGATGATATGCTGGTGTACAGACAGGGAAGAGACAAGGAAAGTTTGACTGAAGACTTACAGATGGCAGTAAACAGGGTGGCGGAGTGGTGCATGGACACAGTACCGTTATAAACCCAGACAATGTATCTGTTGTGTGGTACTCCCTGGATAACTGGATCGCGAAGGCAGATGTCCCATGTATTATATTGAATGAATGTCCTCTTAGTAGAGAGAGTAAATTGAAGTAGTTGAAGTAATTCTTCTGCGCCTCAGAACAGGACACAATAGATTACGCAACCACATGTATACAAAATTCAAGATTGGTGACTCAGCCATATGCACATGTGGTTTGGCATCGCAGACAGCTGAGCACATACTCCAGGATTGCCCAAACTACAACATATCCAAGCGAACTTTCTGGCCTAGAGAGACAACAGTGGAAGATAAACTCTATGGACCGCTGAGTCAACTAAAAAAGACTGTTAGATTCATACAAGAGACAACATTGCAGTTATAAACATATTTCAGGCGAACGAAAGAAGAAGAACAAGTAATTGGGTATCATCTTTGACAGGTGTATGTTTTTTAAAGATCATGTTGAGGCTTTGGTGGTGAAGGCTGGTAGGGGACTTAATGCACTCAGGGCGATGGCAGCAACTGGGGTAGAGCAGAGGATGCTTTACAGGCTCCTTCCGCAGTTAATAATTTATGTCACTGAGTATAGTTTGGGGCTGCTGACAGTGTCAAAGAACCAACTTGAAAGGTTGGAGCACGTTCGAAATGCGGCCATGAGGTTGATCCTGGTGTGCACAAAGAATACACCAATTATATGCATGCAGTATATCCTGGCGCTACCAACATTGGCGAAAAAGCATAGGGTCCTTCAAGCCAAATAGTACCTGAGAGTTGCTGCAGATAGGGATCACCCCCTGCATGAAGCCATGCATATGGTCAAGGGTCATACTAAGACAAGGCAGGTCCTGGAAGGCACAGGTAGAAAAATCTATACATCAGGTGTATGATTTAGAGACCATCAATCGTGAAAAAGAGTGGGATGAAGTACAGGAAGACATTACGGACTGGCACAATGTAATAGTCACACTGGGTTGTGAGTGCAGAGAATGGGCAGCAGGCAGTGTAACAACTGATCCAGAGTCACACACATCAAGGTGATATAATGAACTAAACCAATGGTCAGTGGTGAGAAACAGACGTAGTGGCTGAGGATTCATAATGAAGGCTAATGGACGATTCTTGAAAAAGGAGAGTCTGGCATATGAGACTACGACCTCCAGCATGAGAATGGAAGTGAAAGCTGTAACAGCAGCATTCTGTTGGTTAGAGGAGACAACTGCAACACACATTGTATTCATTACGGACTCAAGGAGCATGCTTAGTAAGATAGAGAAAGCAATGTTTTGTGTGGAATGACTCACCTCACTTCAGAGGTCACAGACTGTTCTTATTCTTCTTTCGTTCGCTGTCATAGATTGTGAGAAATGTATGGAATTTTTTCCCTGGCCATGCGGAAGTACGGGAGAATGAACAGGCTGATAGGCTGGTAGGGAACGCACCTCTTGGTAGTAGATTACCTATGGACAAGGCAGAAGTGGTCGAGCGCCTGTTAGACCAGGCGGAGAAGACAGAAGAACAGATTGCGAATCCGTATGTGGAAAGAATTATACTGCAGGCGATCGGTACGGGTGAATCTCAAAACTGAGAGGGAAGACAAGGAGAACTTTCAATCGGATAGCGGTGGGAACAATTAGTTGCATGACTCTTTGCTGGCTGTTGAATAAGGCGACAGAGTGCAGTGATGTTGGTTCTTAGCTTAACTCAACTCAACTCAACTAGTGGGCAGAGTGTGTATAATTTTTGATATGTCAGAATAAATATGATATGCAACCATGTTGCATAATGTTTATGCAATAGCTTAACTGGACTGAATGAAAGGCAGAAATTCATGTATAATTATCAAACACTTTAAAAATCAAATTTTCAAGTAAACAAAATCATGTCGATCTCAGATTCGTAGTCAGCCGCCTTAACTGGCTCTTAATTATAAAAAATTACACTTCTAAAATGCAGCTGAAAAGCTTAGTGGCTAGTGCAATTTTCTACCACCACTTTGCATGCTTGTTCATGCCCACATGGCTAAGGAGTCAACCCAATGTAATAAAATCGGTACCAGAATATTTTCTTGTGGTGCATTGATGCATCCAGAGTTATTTTGTCAATATCACCCTAGGTTCTTCTTCTTCTTCTTCTTCGTTCATCCGGAGTTTCTTTTTTCAGACGTGATTGCGTTGTGCCTGTTTACAGCAGAGCTGCGTTCTTGCGCCGTTAGGCCGACACATCAGACTTCTGCTGGCATTTGTTGACCGGGTTAACCTTCCCGGACCCTAGGTTCATATTCTCAACATACCATGCTGACTTGGAAACTGGGCCCTTATATTTATTTTACGATAAGCAAACAGACAACTAGCTAGCACTGACAATTGATCCTTAATCTTACTCTATGTCAATGACAGTGTAGAATGATTATCATAGCACCTAATGATGCACACTGTCATTATATCCTCAAGAGTACATACACACTGTTCTTGCAGACAATCTTGCTGGCTTGATAAAAAGGTATTTGAAACACCTTGAAACTTATCCACTTGGCTACCTTTGTCTGACTAAAGTACTTGTTAAATGATGAACAACAAAGTCAAGAGTGCTTACCCGTTGCATGTTCTGTCTTCTCATGTTGCCAAGTTTGCTCTTGACCATCTTGTGTGTCTTGATTTTGCTTCAGTTTCTCTGTTTCTGAGATATCACAGGACTCTTGGCTAGCTACAGGGACAACCATGCCAACTACAGGTGGAAGTGGGGTAAAGCTATTCACACTATCACTGTCTGCATGTTTAAGCTTAATATTTTCTTCGTCTTCTGCTTCTCGAAGGTGCACACGCTCTTCATCAACAGGAGATTCCATATCTTCCCCAAAGATTAACTTAATTAAGCAGATTTACTACAGTGTGATAGGAGTATGAAACTTGAAATCCACTATAACAGCATAATGTCTAAGTTATCCAACCATGTTGGTAACTTTTATGTTCATGTTCACTTAGATGCGAACTTCATAAAATAATTAAAACTTCAACAAATCTGAAAAGTAACCACTTAATCTTGTAAGAAATATTATTTCTGATATCTGAATAAATCAGCAGATACATCTGTTATATAGCACAGTGAACAAATTGAAAGCTCTTAAAATAAGGAAATAGTATACAGTCAAATGCTAGTACTGTTAAAGGAAAATGTTTGCTGAAAGAATTAACATTTAAAACATAATTAATAAAATGCACAAGTCACCTGATAACACTCCGCATATGTATTATATATATATATATATATATATATATATATATATATATATATATATATATATATATATATATATATGTATTATATATATTAAGGTCAGGTCTTAGTCAGATATGACTGAGCTACCGTATAACAGTAGACGGTACTACCTGCTTTCTGTTAACGCCAAACGTTGAGCGGCGCTTACCAAACCCGACACCCCACACTGTGCCAACGGCTTCGGGCGGAAGAGCGCAATGGGGGAGGGTACAAGCCTTACCCTGGTGTGAGGAAATGCAACCTAAAGACAAAATGTCATGGCAGGGCAGACCAGGCCCTAAGCCTTGGTTGGCTGCTGGTCTAGGATTGAAGCTCCGACAGGCGGACAGTTAGAGCCTTGCTTTGCTGATCCAGCAGCTTCTGCAGCTTGTCTTGTTCCAGATGTAGGGGTGTTACCTTTCCTCTGGAGTGAACTAGGCAGGCCGAGAGAGGGATCATGCTGCATGGGCAACACATGATCTCTATATTTTAGCCCAGGCTTTGTGCTATGGAGAGGCAATAACTCCATCCCTGGTCTTAACTGGTCTCGGAATCAAAGCGAGAGGCAACTGTTACGGGTTATAAGTCCCTATCAATTGGCGTAGACATGGGGCGCCACGCGTTGCCTCTGACGGTGGGAGACACCTACAGGTGTCACTGATCAGCTACCGCCCGCCTCAAGCTGGGCAGCCCCCGGCCAATTGGGTGCTGATCCGCCACAGCCTACCTGCTTCAATGGGTGCTTGGGGCTAGGACAAAATCTGAATCGCAGCCTGTAAAATCAATGCACCAGGTACAAATAAAAAGAAAAATAGAAACCTCAAGCTACGGCTTGCAACCTGGAACGTGAGAACCATGTGTCCAGGATTTTCCACTGACTTGACCAATATTGACGATGTGAGAAAAACGGCTGTGATTGATGCTGAACTCACTCGTCTTAACATTGATATTGCTGGCCTGCAGGAGACTCGCCTCGCTGAGGAAGGGTCACTCAGGGAAAACAATTACACCTTTTTTTGGAAGGGTAGAGGGCAGGCAGAAAAAAGGCAACACGGTGTGGGCTTAGCAGTGAAGAATTCGCTACTAGGAATGATTGAAATTCCAGCAGGAGGAAATGAAAGACTATTATCCCTGCGCTCGCTTGGCAACCTCTTGTTGTACACATCCTCGAGATCGAGTGCTGCCACTGCCATCTCCTGTCCATTTTTGAACCCTTCATAAACATTCCCTCCCATGATCACCCAGGACAGTCCATTTTACATTCATAAACACCGACTCGGTAACCAATGCCAGGTCAATAGCCGTGTCTGCATCACCAGGTCTCATCCCATTGTCTATGGCCTCCCATCATTTATGCAGACTACCTCTGAATCCACCATGGCTTCTGCAAGGGCATTTCCCTGTCGGTTTTCCCAGTAATGTTTCACTCTCTGTGTCGTGCATTAAAGTCTCCACAAATTAGAAGCCTACTACTGCCTGGGATCTCCTCCAGCTCCTTAAGCCAGCACCATTGTTCCTCTGTGACAAAAGAATTTACAGTGGCATATACATTTATTAAGTTCCAGCTTAGACCCCCAATCTCTATCTTTATACCCTGCACCTCTGTGGCATTGTTATTCCACTGACTTAGGTCTAGACCAGTGTTTCCCAACCTTTTTTGTGCTATGCCCCACCTAAGCCTTTCTAAAATTCTTATGCCCCCCCCCCCCCCCACATTACATATACATTATTTTTAATATTCAAAAATTGAAATGTTCACTAAAGAAACTTAAATGATAGGTTTTAGGAAGAAATCAATAAAAAAAATTATTGAGCAAACACAGTAAGTAAATTTTCAAAACATATAATGGAGAACTAATTCAAGTACAAAATAATTTTAATGAATGATTTTTCTATATTATTTTAATTATTAGTAATTATTTATTATTTAAATTTAGTGAGATGCTTGCTGCAAAGAGATTTTATGTCATGTTCCAATTTAGTTAACTTCAGTCTCAAGTCTGCCCATTTTGTTATATCCAGCCGATTTCTTCCATTTTCGAATTACCCCCCTTAATAATCGAATTGCCCCCCTGTGGGGCGTGGGCCCCACGTTGGGAAACACTGGTCTAGACCCTCATGTTTTGATTCCCTTCTTCACTAGCAGACCCTGCCCATGTCTTCCTTGTCCATTCAGATTAATGTGGCTGACATATCCATGGCATTGGTAGTCATTTCCATTCAATTCTTGCAACATGATGACATCAAAGTCAGAAATCAGCTTTTCCAGTACAGGCCCTCTCTGTCTGGCACTGTGACAATTCCAATAGTCCACTCTTATATATCTGACGTAGTGGCTGGGGCTTTATTGCAAAGGCTAATGGACGAGTCTTGAAAAAGAAGAGTCTGGCATATGAGACTATGACCTCCAGCATGAGAATGGAGGTGGAGGCAGTAACAGCGGCATACCGGTGGCTAGAGGAGACTACTGCAACACACGTTGTATTCATTACGGATTCAAAGAGTATGCTTAGCAAGGTGGAGAAAGGAATGTTTCGTGTGGAATGGCTCTCGTCGCTTCAGAGGTCACAGATCGAGAGAATTGTATGGATATTTTGCCCTGGCCATGCGGGTGTACAGGGGAATGAACGGGCTCATAGGCTAGCAGAGAATGCACCTCTTGGTGGAATTTTGTCTATGGACAAGGGGGAGGTGGTCGTGCGTTTGTGGAACCAGGTGGAGAAGGCGGAGGAACAGATTGAGAACCCATATGTGGAAAGAATGAGATTGCGGGGGATCGGCAGGGGTTCTGGAAGAATCTCAAAACTGAGAGGGAAGACCAGGAGAACTTTTAATCAGATAGCGGTGGGTACGATTAGTAGTATGACTCTTTGCTGGCTGTTGAACGAGGGGACAGAGCACATATGGGAATGTCCTGAGTGCAGTGATGTCAGTTTTTGACTCAACTCAACATATATTTGAATCCTAGGCATTGTGTTTTAGTCCTAATTCGCCTGGCCCCCGCCATTCTATTTCTATGCCTTCTTCTCTCTCCATTCTTCTTCACTCCACCTACACTGGCTGCTGAAGATGATATCAAGTCCGGAGCACGTACTCTGTAGCTCCAGGGATGATTCTGAGAAATAAAATTAAATACCATATAGAAAGTGATGTGTATTGAAGGGTTCATAAACGGGCACCCCAGTAGTGCCCTCATGCTGGGGAAGGAGCCCGGGAAAAAATGTCCGTGAGCCAAGCATCGCCCCTTGAACAGCTAGACTGCCTTCGTTATCAACTGTGCTCCCCACAACCATGCAGTTCCTCAGCACGGGGGATACACCTTGAACTTGGGACATAACCCTGATTGGGGGACTAAAAGGGTACTTCACCTTGCCCAAGGGTGTCCTGTAGTTGAAAGTTAAGATCTCTATAACAATTAACTTATAACGAATATTCCGGCAAATACAGCCAATGCCTGAGGTTACTGGAGGTACCCATGTGTTGTGACCAGGGATAGGTAATGTAGGAACTGTATGGGATTGCTAGAACCAAAAGAAACTGGACTGTCAAAACGATCGCCAGGGGCAACTTGTTGAACGACCACAGGATGGCAACCATATGTGGAGACAACATGAGCAGAACTGCAAGTATTAGGATATAGATGAGAGCCACAAAGTCCAAATGGATACTGACCACGATGGTTGTCGTTATGTAAAAATAAAAGTCTGTAAAAGAATGATGCAGCACTTGACACTTTTGTTGGCGTTAAAACGTATGATTCTAGGAAAAAGTATTTCCTTGCGAGGTTTGCGGACGGTTAGGTTAGCTTAATACTGTTTTTGATGATACCTGATGATGAACTTAAAGACTATTTGGCTAAGATCACCATGTACATCTCCAAATAACGCACAATGGACATTCTTTCCAGGTCATATTTCTTGAAGCCAAACCAAGCTGCATTATCCAGAAGGTTGAGTTGAACACTCTTATTGCCCAAGTGACAAGTAGCAGATCAGAAGACATTATCTGTGATGTGCATGCTCAAATATCCTCTTGACAAGTATAAAGAAGGCCGTCCATATTAACAGCAGGTGAGATAGCACTATGCCAGAATGACGAATCTGGAGCAGCACTGATTTCAAGAATATGTAGACTCTTGTCAGAGCACAGGCCTCATTTACAGCAACCACAATGCCAGAAAATTTCACAAGCTTGAAGATGTGAATCTGTCCAATTCTCCACAGGTAAACAGGTAAATTTTGTCCACACAGTTGAAAACTTAAAACTTTTCCTCCTTAGCCAAGCACTAAGAACTTGCGGATCAATTACTTCCCTGACTTCATAAGTATCCTCAAAGTTGACAGAAAGTCAGAAAGATTAAACAACTGTAAACTCTCTGTAGAGCCAAGATAAAGAAAGGTTTATTTAATTTCTTAAAGCCAATCTCATACAGCATCTGTGTGCAATATGATGGACTCTATGTCAAATTGCAAGCAGAACGCATACTGAGTCAGAAGCAGAAACTCTACATATATGACCAGCAAGGGAGAGATCCCCAGACATGCTGTATGAGTGTTCGGCATGAGCCACAGCATATAGGGTATCAGGAAGAAAACTAAAGTGAGGATTGAGTAGTAAGTTACACTCCAAGCTTCATTCAACGACGTCATTTCCAAAATAACCAGACTCGATGTCTCTGTTTCCTGCTCCTTATCCTGGTTGGCCTGATGAAACACGAAGCTGCCTTGTTTTGATCCTCGTTTTATGAGTGGTTGGCTCGTGGCTCAGCCCAATAGAGCCATAAGTTGGTGTTGATGGCAACACTCCAGTAGAAGATCATCAGCAAGACTATCGGACTATCAGTTATCAGTTGGGGTATCTTCATTGCACTCTGGACATGTCCATAGGTGCTCAGATCCTCCCCCCAGCATATGCATCAGCGTCCGGTGGCTAATAGTGCCAGTTCTGTGTTGGTTGACGAGGCGCTTTGTTTTCTCGATGTACCTCTCGCGTCTGGCTGTGCCGATTCTTACTCCCAAGTCTTTCATCCTGGGCAGCGATGTGGAATCACTGACGTCAAAGTCCTCTGTTCTTGCCATATTTTTGAGGACGTTAATAACATCGGCACGATCCATGGGCTGGCCATCTACAGGGGGTGCAGAGCCAGCCAGTTTATCAGCTCGTTCATTTCTCTCGACTCCCGCATGTCCCGGGACGAAGATGAAGATGACTTTACGGACAACAGACTTCCGCAGCAAATCAGTCCACTGTCTACGTACAGATCCAGCTTCGACCTTCTGAATCATGCTCATTGAATCACTTAGTACACACACGTTGGTATAAAGCTGTGATTCCAGCCATATGAAAGCCTGTGTAACTGCCATCACCTCCATCGTCATGCTGCTCGTGGTCATAGAGTGGGCACCACTGGATTCTTGAACGGTTCAGCCCGCTGAACGGGCTGTAAATACCCACGCACTTCTCTGCTGCTTTGCAACAGATCCATCTGTATAGATGAGCACTTCGGGGCTATCTGAGTGTTCATAGATGAGCGCGTTAACCTCTGCATTGACAGCGGCAGGGTTCTGCTCTCTGCACCGTCTGTCGAGTTTGATAATGCAGGAGTGACGGACTGATGATGGCAAACCACTTGATGTTTGGGTAGACATTGACTCTACCGAGTTCATTACACCTTGTCTGGATAATCCTGTTAAGACCCAGAAGTTTCACAGAGAGACTGACTGGAAGAACGGTTGCTTGAAAGAACTGCAGCTGGTAAAGATGAAGCAGCAGAATGTGTGATCCTGTGAACAGGAGCAGCAGTGTCAATAATTTTGACTGCTATCAATGTCAAGTTCTGGCAGTACTCAAATAATACTTGCACAGTCATTCAGTCAGGTTACACAATATGAATGCAAGCATGTGGTAAAAGTATAAATGCATTGCCCTTCAACGGAAACACAACATTCACCATCTTGGAGGGGGGATCACTCCATTTGCAATGTTGCTATAAATCTATCAGTAGTTATGCCTGGTAGAGGGTAGAATGAGACTGTCTCATTGTCAGATGATAGATGAGCTGAGTTGAGTGAACTAAGAACTGACATTACTACACTCAGGACTTTCCCATATGTGCTCTGTCCCCTCGTTCAACAGCCAGCAAAGAGTCATACTACTAATCGTTCCCAACACTATCTGATTGAAAGTTCTTCTGGTCTTCCCTCTCAGTTTTGAGATTCTACCAAAACCTCTGCCAATCCCCTGTAATCTCATCCTTTCCACATATGGGTTCTCAATCTGTTCCCCTGTTTTCTCCACCTGGTCCCACATGTGCACGACCACCTCCCCCTTGTCCATAATGTGCATTCCCTGCCAGCCTATCAGCCTGTTCATTCCCCTGCACTATTTATACATGGCCAGGGAAAAAAATCCATACAATTCTCACAATCTGTGACCTCTGAAGCGAGGTGAGCCATTCTATATGAAACATTCCTTTCTCCATCTTACTAAGCATACTCCTTGAGTCTGTGATGAAGACAATGTGTGTTGCAGTGGTCTCCTCTAACCAACGGAATGCCACTGTGAATGCTTCCACTTCCATTCTCATGCTGGAGGTCATAGCCACATGTGCCAGACTCTCCTTTGTTAAGAATCGTTCACTAGTCTTTGTAATTAAACCCCAAGCGCTCCATCTGTTTCTCAAAACTGACCCATCAGTATAGATCACAATGTCACCTTGATGTGTGTTACTCTGGATCAGTTGTTGCATCTCAAGCTCTGTGCGGCCCACTGCCCATTCTCTGCACTTACGACCCAGTGTTAATATTACATTGTCAGATGATAGCATACAGGCACTATAGATTCCCTTCAACAGAGAATCACCAATAATAACATTTCAAGATCGCGTTAATACAAAAACCGATTACTTGATATTGTTTTTCCCTTCATATTTTACAGTTCTGTATGTCTCACCCTTCTGAAATTCATTTTATATCGTAAGTAGACCCGCAAATCAGGTTTTATGTAGAGGTTGCCTACCATGCATGTCGTAAGAGGCGACTAAGGAGGCTATGGTTCCGTCGCCCTGCTACTGAGTGAGTGCGTGGCGCGACACTGTGAGCTGTGAATTTCGCGTAGAATGCTTTTGCATATGTCCGCGGTTGTTTTTGCGTGAACTGCATGTTCGGAACGATGACTGCCAGCTGTTGCTGGATTGACTGGTTTGCCTTTTCGGTTCACGAGTGCATTTTTTCAGGAGACTCCTGGGAGTCATCGCTGTAGCTACGGAGTTTGTGCTTTTGCAGCGCTTTCGGTGGGTGGCCCTGCAGAAAGAGACCGAGCCATATGGGATAAAACCCCGGTCAATAAAGTCTTTCTGGTGACTGCCGTTTTCATCGATGATGAACTGTATTTTTCGTAGAGGACTTTTGTGTTGGCATTCTGGCGGCGGCATTATGCACAGTGTACCTGTGCGGGCTGTTGGTTTGCCGACACTCCTATCTATTCCATTGTTCACATGGGGTAGTGAGGAGCATTTTGTAATATTCACTGGCACAGGAACAGAGCAATATGGGGACGACCCGTTGCCGTGAAGTTGGAACCGCGACTAACTAACTAACTAACTATGTAGAGGTCTAGACTTGTTTTAGTATGTGCTATTAAATTTAGCTTCTATTATGGTTCCAAATTGCTGTATGTAGCCAGGGCGCAGTGTTGGGGTGAGCGCCCAACATTGCTTAAATACCCCAATGGCTCGTGAATACATAACCTCTGCAGCAAAAGTCCAACTCCTGGCCTTCACGTGGCGGAACTGTTACTAACAGGAGAAGGGGCGACGGCGAGTTTCTGGCGCCGAAAAATAACCAGTATGCTCTAGATGTGTATGCACGTACATGCATGAGCAGGCATGTGTGTGCGTGTGTACACATCTAAACTCGAGTGAGACCACAGTCTGCTCTAGCAAGGGAAAGGTGCTGAAGACGGAGGCAACCAGCCAGGAGGCGCACCATAGAAATCAGGATGCCACGCAATTACGCAAAATGGAATATGTCGACTACTGCTAAATGTTATGGTGCTCACCCTGCTTTGGACCCCCAGGCAGGTGCAGTGCCGGGCCCTATGTCTCGAAAGGGTCCAACCCCAACTACTGGAGGTCCTTCTCAGATGTCCTGTGGAACCAGGGGACATGAGAATAGAACGGCTGGCCATACTAAACAAAGACTTAAAATAATGCACTGGAATGCGAAGGGAGTCAGCAACAAAAAAATAGAATTAGAAAACATCCTGGACCAAGAAAAAGTAAGTGTATGTTGCTTGCAAGAAACTCACCTTAACGAAAAAATAGAATTCAAAATCAGAGGCTACCAGAGTTAACGATCTGACCGAAAGGACAGGCGAAAAGGTGGGATACTGACCCTTGTCAATAATAACATCACTGCTTCCCATATCGAAGTCTACATAGAAGGGGCTGAGTATCAGACACTCAAACTTAAGACAGGCAATACAGACCTACATCTGATCAATTACTACTGTCCAAGCGACCGCCCACAGGCACTGGACACACTACCATTAACAGAAAAAATGATTGTGTGTGGCGATTTCAACAGCCACTCGCAGAGTTGGGGCTATGATCACATGGACCAGAGAGGAGAGACTGGAAAACTGGCAGGATGAGAATAGATTCATCTTGATTAACAAGCCGTCCGACCCACATACTTTCTACTCGAAATCATGGCACACTACAACTACACCTGACCTGGCTTTTCATTCACCAGACCTGGAGTGGAACATTACACGAATTGTTGGGAAACAACTTGGTGGCAGTGATCATCGGCCAGTCTTTTTAACTGTAGAAAATGAGCTTGTAAGTGAAAGCAGCACCCTCTCGAGGTGGAACTACAAGAAAGCAAACTGGGCAATGTACAAGAATCGCACCAGCATACTGGTTAAAAACCTTAACACTGAGAAAGACATAAATAAAGTAGTTGAAGAGTTTGGGAAATGCATATTGCAGGCAGCGCGAGAAACAGTACCAAGAGGAGCCCGTAAACAATATAAACCCTACTGGAGTAGTGAACTGGAACAGTTGCATAATGATGTGGAAGAGTGTAGAAAGCAAGCAGAGGCCACACCCAGCCAAGAGCACCACAATAAATTCCAGCATGCAAAAGCCAAATTCCAAAGGGCCAAGCTGCAGGCTAGACGGAAAAGCTGGCAGGAAAAAACGGAGTCTCTGAACTTTGAAAGAGACACAAGGAAATTGTGGAAGCTAATAAAACAACTTAATGATGAGGGCACAAGGAGAAACTCAAAACTTGCACTACATAAAGATGGAAACATCTTAACAAGAAAGCAAGCAGCTGACCATTTTGCGGACTCATTCGCACAAGATAACAATATCAAAATTAGTCCAGAGAAACAATAAGAGATTCGAGAGAAACAGCAACATACGGGACAGAAGGAAATAGTACATGAGGTTCTGGAGGCAGCCATCACAATCAGCGAACTGGAGCTAGCCATATCAAAACTGAAAATGAGAAAGTCACCAGGAGCTGATGGTATCTCCAATGAAATGATCAGGAACCTAGGAACAGAGGCCAATGCAAAGCCGTTGCAGATCTTTAATAACAGTTGGACCTTAGGCAGTGTTCCACAAGCCTGAAGAGAAGCAATCATGATACCCCTCCTAAAATCAGGGAAAGATAGTTCCATTGCCTCTAGCTACAGACCAATCAGCCTCACCAGCTGTCTCTGCAAAACACTGAAGCGCATCATCAATCACAGACTGCAGTGGTACATTGAAAGTAAAAACATCCTTGTGCCACAGCAGGCTGGCTTTAGGCAGTGCTACTCTACGGAAGATCAGACCACCTACCTCTCTCAAGAAATTGAGGATGCATTCCAAGAGAAGAAACTAGTGCTTGGAGCATGGATAGATCTTCTTCTTCTTCTTCTTCGTTCATCCGGAGTTTTTTTTCGGATGTGATTGCGTTGTGCCTGTTTACAGCAGAGCTGCGTTCTTGCGCCGTTAGGCCGACACATCCGACTTCTGCGGGCATTTGTTGACCGGGTTAACCTTCCCGGGGGTTTCTTAGGACGTTTGACTCTCACTGTTGTGGTGTTATCCCCATCCCAGCTGGTCCATATAGAACAGCCAAAGATCCTGGTCAGCCCTCAAGGGAAGGCAGGGGCAGACCATGGGCATTCCCCGCCATCCAAGGAGGCTTCCATACTTGCAGAGCCATCACACAGCGCTCTGGTACTGGGCTCACCCAAGGAATCGTCACGTCCTGCACATGGCTGCTTAGCCTCACTTCCGTATATTGGGCCTTCCGTTCACCATAGGCTGTTCTTCCGGAAACCAGAAGTATGCAGTCTGCAGATGACATCCACACAGTGAGCTTTCGATTCGGACTTTCCATGTAATGGATTTGCTATCCAAGCAATATTCCATTTCGTGCCACTAGGACACTTTTCCACCTTTTATGAAGCCCACACAGTGGGCTTTTGATTCAGACTTTCCACGTAATGGATTTGCTATCCAAGCAATATTCCATTTCGTGCCACTAGGACACTTTTCCACCTTTTATGAAGCCCACACAATGGGCTTTTGATTTGGACTTTCCACGTAATGGATTTGCTATCCAAGCAATATTCCATTTCATGCCTCTGGGTCTTCATGCACCTTTAAATGTCAACCTGTATATAGTTAAAGTAATCTGCGGTCAACTTTAGCTTGTTGATATCTCCATAGAGCTTGTCCTCAAATGAAGCAGGTGTGGACCAAAATATCTTTCTCTGTTCTGCATACGTTGGGCAGTCCTGCAGCAAATGTTTTGCTGTCATTTTTCCAGTTCTACAATTACATTCATCGGTATCTCCTATCTTTAGTTTATTGAACAAGTGGTATTTCAGCCTGTTATGTCCTGTGCGGAGTCTGAAGATTGCTACTTGTTCTCTTCGGTCGAGTTTGTAATATGCATCATCCTTCTGATGGCCTGGATGCTCTGATTCCCATTTGGTTCTATAAGTGCTTTTTATCAACCTCTTTGCCTCATTATAGGTTATGTCTATGTCAGGCTGTGGTAGTCGTCCGCCCTCTTTTGCCAGTCTGTCTGCCTCTTCATTTCCAGGTATACTGCAATGTGATGGGATCCACTGTATTACAACTTTTTTGGATTTCTGACATAGACCATGGAGTGCTGCTCTTAGGTCAGTTAGTTCTGTGCTGTTATTGCTCTTCAGTATTGAGACAGCTGACTTTGCATCTGTGAAGATAGCTATTTGCTTCTCTTTATTTTCCTCCATCAGGAGCATTTCTGCTGCAGTTTTCAGAGCCTCTACCTCCGCTTTGAAGTTACTTGAAAATTTTCCAGTCTCCATTGAATATGTTTTTTTCGCTCCATTTTTTAAATTTAGGAGAATTCCTCCTCCTCCATTCTCTATTGAATTTTTGGCTGATCCATCTGTATATGCATGGGTCCAATTCCTGCTTGGGTAATGTTCTTTTATGTAGTTTAGGGTTATTTCTCTTCTTTCGGTTTCATGCTGAGTGTTCTTTTTCTCAATACCAGGAATGTTTTCTATCATCTCAGGCAGTTGCTGCTGTCTCCAAGCTGGGAACTTGTGTGCATTGTGTATGGGCTTGACTGTTGATATGTTAAGAATAGGATCTGACCTAATCCTTCGTTTTGCAGTTTCTACAAAGTTGCTACGCTTCAGTCTTCCCTTTCCAAAACCATTAAATCTGTTGTACATAGGGTGGTCTGTCAATCTTCTAAATTTTTCTGCTTGTTGCTGGGCTCTGCTATCTCTTCTATCCTGCATTGGTTGTAAACAAGTGATCTTTTCTAATTCATTAATAGGCGTTGTCTTCAGGCTTCCAGTTATGATTCGCATTCCTTGATTTTGGACTCTACTTATTTTGTTAAAGTTTGACTTAGCTGCTGTTGCCCAAGCTGCAATGCCATATTCCAGTACTGGCCTCACCCGTCCAGTATATAACTTCTTGAGAACTTTCTCATCTGCTCCCCATGTTGTACCAGCAAGCTTTTTCATGATTGCCATTCTTTGCCTTGCTCTTGTTCGATTTTTCTCAACCTGTGTCTTCCATGTCAGGCGACGATCAAAGGTGACTCCTAGATAGTTTGGATTTTCTTCATGGCGCAATATTTTTCCATTCAATACCAGCTTAGGTTGCTGAGTTTTAGTTGAGAGGGAGAACACTGTGCATGTTGTTTTCTCCTCACTTATCTTCACTAGCCATGATTTTGACCAGTCCTCTAGCGCTAATAGGGCTTGCTGTATTCTGCTGTTAGCTGTACTAATATATTCTTCAGATGTCCATATGGCTAGGTCATCTGCAAAGGATGATGTGTGTACTCTGGCTGGAAAATTTTCCGTGATGTCGTTTATATATGCTAGGAATAATGTTGGTGAAAGAACTCCTCCTTGGGGGACACCTTGCTCCAACAGCATCATTTTGCTGGTTTGTCCTTGTACTTTTGTCCTGGCAGTTCTGTTCTCAAGGTAGTGGCTGATCCATTTGTACATTTTCCCGCAAACATGCATTTTTTGCAGTTTTACTTTCAGTCCTTCCTTCCATACTTTATCAAATGCTTTTTCTAAATCTATCCAGACTGCTAGTGTGTGCTTTTTCTCTTGGAAGGCATCCTCTATTTCCTGAGCTATATAGGTTATTTGATCTTCAGTAGATCTGTACTTTCTGAATCCTGCTTGGTGAGGTGTTAAGAGTTGGTTTTCTTCCAGATGCCATGTTAGCCTGCCATTGATAATGCGTTCCATTAATTTTCCTACACAGCTAAGAAGACTGATAGGTCGATAGCCATTTGGTTCTTCCAGGTCTTTTCCTTTCTTTGGGACTGGTATTAGTATAGCTTCCTTCCATGCCTGTGGGACTATTCCCCTCTTCCAGCTGTAATTTAGGATTGCTAGTAGTTTCTTTTTTGCCTTAGTGCCTAGTCCTATTAGCATTTCATTTGTGATTCCATCCTTTCCTGGTGATGTCTTCTTTTTTAGGGTATTCATTGCCTGTTCCATTTCTTCCATTGTTAGATTTGCCATCATATATTCTGCTGCTGTCTCTGTATATGTATGATGTATCTGTTTATCTTTGATTGCTTTCTTCTGTTCGGCTGTAATATCAATGTGGTTTGCACTGGCATAGTGTTCCATTAGTGCATTTGCAGCCTTTTTTCCTGTAAGCAAGGCATTTCCTTGTTTAATTGTTATTTGTTTGTTTCTAGGTCCTTCATTGTTCATGGCTTTCACTAGTTTCCATAGTTTGTTTCCATCCCTGTCAAAATTCAGGTTTTCTGTTTTTTTCCTCCAACAATCTCTTGTTGTTTGATTTACTGTTCTTTTATATTTTGCTGAGATGGCTTTGAGAGAGATGTTCGCTTCAGTTGTTTGTTCTCTCTCTGCGGTCTTCCTAGCATCTTCAACTTTGTCCTCCAAAAATTGTAGTTCTTCAGTCCAGTATGGTTTGTAATTTTTCCTTGCTCCTCTTGGAATAGACTCAGTGGCCGCCTGTATTATTGCTCTGTTTAGACTTTCCACCATTTGCTTTATGTTGCCATATCGTGTATTTACGTTTTCACAATATTTGTCTGTTAGTATGGCAAATCTGTCCCAATCTGCTCGTTTGTAATTCCAACGGGGCAAAGGCTTTTGCTCCTGTGGAACATACTCCATATTTATTACAAGCTTGATTGGTCTGTGGTCACTACCTGCTAATTGGTCCAGCACATGGCGATCGATTTTGTGGAGGATGTCTCCTGTGCAGAAAGCTAAGTCTGGAGTAGAAGTGGTAATCCATCTTCTGGAGTAGAAGCTCGGTGTGTCATCCGCTTTGTTAAGTAGATGGAGATTTGAGTCTATTTCCCAGTCCTCCACTTCATCTCCTCTTTTGTCAGTATCTGGGTATCCCCATCTTTCTGAACGGCTATTAAAGTCTCCGACAACAATGCAATTTGTGTCAGTTATTTCCATGTTTGAGAGTGTAAGATCCTTATCTGCCGGGCTATATAGATTGTAAATTCTTATTTTCACGTCCTTTATCATTATATCAACACCTATAATTTCCGTTTGGTTGTCAGAGATCACAGATACTTCGCTGCAAGGTATTGTATTTCGTGTAAGTATTACAACTCCTCCTTTGTGTCCTTCGCGGTCGAAACGTGTGGCCTGATATCCCTCGACTGAAAATGTGCGATTGGCGTTGAGGTGTGTCTCTTGAATGCATGCCACATCTATTCTATCTTTATGAAGACGCTGTGTTAGGGAGGCTTTCTTGTTATAAACTCCTTCTGCATTCCATTGTAGTATGTTGAGTGTCCGGGGTGTTTGGTCAATAGCTCTTAACCTACTCCTCTGTGCCTTGACTCCACAGCACAGGGGAAGGTGACCACCAGTAGTCATGGGTGGACCCCCTCGAGGCAGGGGGCCCGGCACTATCACCGCCTGATGGGACTTCACGGGATTAGCACCATAACGATTAATTTTCATCTGTGGCATCATGAAATGATAAAGTTACGTTGCACTTCTTTGTCAAGCCTGTGGCTCAGTACATCCGATTTCGACAAGCATTTGTTCGGGATGCTTTCCCTAGCCTTTGACTGTCCCCAGTCTACCTACAAGGCAGCAGGTTTGTGCGTCACTTCGTCTGGTCCCTCTCCCTTGACCTGTCCGACATGGGTGACCCTACCAGTAGCTGTGCTACCGTCGGCATAGCTCTTGGGGTCATTGGAACGCTCAAGCCCCTCTACCTCGTCAAGGTGGACGCACGGCAGAGGGGATGGATAGATCTGAAGAAAGCCTTTGACAAAGTCTGGAAAGAAGGTCTGATGAAGAAACTGAGAAACTGCAAAGTCAATGGAAGAATGTACAAATGGGTGAAAGCATACTTGCACAACAGAAGAGCCAGAGTACAGATAGACGGACTCAAGAGCAAGAAAGTACTACTGCGTCACGGTGTTCCCCAGGGCGGAGTCTTCACCCCCACACTTTTTCTAATCTTCATCAATCATCTCGTTGCTAATCTACCGCATGGAATTAAAGCAGCAATGTACGCCGATGACCTGGTTCTATGGAGCACAAATGAACATGCATCAGTGGCCACCAGATCGCTACAAAGAGCTGTAAATACATTTGTTGCATGGGCAAATAGATGGTGTGTCAGCATAAACACTGACAAGTGCAGCACCACTCTACCCTCTCTCCAAATCAAAAGGCAGGGGTCATCCAGATAAATGGAACACCCCTAAGAGAAGATAAAGAACCAACATACCTTGGAGTAACATTTGATGGCAGGCTGACATGGAGAAAGCACATCAACAAAGAAGTAGCAAAAGCAAGAAGAAAAATAGCCATCCTGAGAAAGCTAAGTGGAACCACATGGGGAGCCAGTGGGAAAATACTTAGAAAAGTTTATCAACAGAGCATACGACCACACCTGGAACACGGGTCAACTGCGTGGTGTTCGGCATCAAACACCACACTACAAGAGCTGGACAAGGTGCAAAATCAAGCACTTAGAGTCACCACAGGAGGGATGAGATCAACCCCTATAGTGGAAATGGAGAAGATGGGAAGGACACAAGCACTGAGAGAGCGCAGAGATACGAAAACGCTAATACAAGCAGAAAAGTTCCTCAGCTTGCCAGGTCACCCTATGAAGAACAGATCTGATAACCTAGCTATGGGGCGGTCGAAAAGAAGTAGTTTTATCCACCAAGCCAAACGACTCTGCAGAGAAACCACCGATCTGCCCACAGTTGGTATCCCTCTAACAACTATTCTAGAGCGAACTCCATGGAAAGATGAACATAGACTATCATTACAAATCCAGACAAAAGTGAGAGGAATATTTGACAAGGAAGAACAGAACAGTGTGCAGCGCAGAACAGCCACTCTCAGCTTCCTTGATGAAGAATACCCACAGAACCTCTGGATCCGAGTCTACACAGATGGGTCAGCACAAAATGCTGTTCGAAATGGAGGAGCAGGAGTGTACATAGAATACCCAAATAATACTAGGGACACAGCCAGAGTACCGACAGGAAAGTACTGCCATAACTATGATGCTGAAATTGAGGCAATCAAGATAGCAACAGAAAAATTACTGGATGCCAGCAATGGTGCACAACCTGTGGTGCTATTGACAGATGCAAAATCAGTACTTGAGGCGCTTCTGTCTGGGAAATTGCTAGTACTAGGGACACTACTTTCTGAACTTAGCAGTCAGCATAAGGTCACCATACAGTGGATACCATCCCACTGTGGAGTACCCAGAAACGACAGAGCTGATCAATTGGCTAAGGAAGGAGCCCGTTACATACCACCAAAAGAAAAGAATGATCAAATCAGTCAGAAAGCCACCAAAACCTGCTCAAGATGACTACCATGTTATGGATAGACCAGAACAAGTCATTATTCTGCGCCTCAGAACAGGACACAATAGATTACGCAACCACATGTATACAAAATTCAAGATTGGTGAAACAGCCATGTGCACATGTGGATTGGCGTAGCAGACAACAGAGCACATATTCCAAGACTGCCCACAATATAACATATCTAGGCAAACTTTCTGGCCTAGAGTGACGACAGTGGAAGATAAACTCTATGGACCGCTGTGTGAACTGAAAAAGACTGCTAGATTCATACAAGAGACAACAGTGCAGTTATAGACATATTTCAAGCGAACGAAAGAAGAAGAAGAAGCTTCTATTATTACGTATACTGTGTAGGGGCAGGGGAAGGGGGGGGGGGGGTGTGTTAGGGAGGAAATACGAAGGGGGGGGGGGGGGGGGGGAATGACGTAATAAAAATATGGTGAAGAGGGGGCACAGGCCAAAAAAGGTTGAGAACTACTGGTCTACATCATCTTCTTCTTCTTCTTCTGCGTTTATCCTGAGAGTTTTTTCGGACATGATTGTGTTGTGCCTGTTGACAGCAGAGCTGCGTTCTTGTGCCGTTAGGCCGACACATCCGACTTCTGTGGGCATTTGTTGACCGGGTTAACCTTCCCGGGGGTTTCTTAGGACATTTTACTCTCACTGTTGTGGTGTTATTCCCCATCCCATCTGGTCCATTTAGAGCAGCCGAAGACATCCCGATCAGCCCTCAAGGGAAGGCAGGGGCAGACGATGAACTTTCCCCGCCATCCAAGGAGGCTTCCATAATTGCAGAGCCGACACATAGCGCTCTGGTACTTGGCTCACCCAACGATTCGTCACGTCCTGCATATGGCTGCTTAGCCTCACTTCTGTATATTGGGCCTTCCATTCACCACAGGCTGCTCCTCCAGAAACCAGAAGAATGCATTCTGCAGATGACATCCACACAGTGAGCTTTTGATTCAGGCTTTCCACATAATGGATTTGCTATCCAAGCAATATTCTGTTTTGTGCCACTGGGACGCTTTTTCCACCTTTGATGGCGCCCACACAATGAGCTTTTGATTCGGACTTTCCACGTAATGAATTTGCTAGCCAAGCAATATTCCATTTCATGCCTCTGGGACTCTTTTGCCACCAACATACCTGTGGTATGAAGTGTGGCAGTCTAAGTACTTCTTCATGCACTTTTAGATTTCAACCTGAATGTAGTTAAAAGTAAGCTGCTGTCAACTTGAGCTTGTTGATATCTCCATAGAGCTTGTCCTCAAATGAAGCAGGCGTCTCTGTGGGGAGTCTCCGTGGCGAAGTGGTCAAGACTCTGGCTCCAAAGGTTGTGGGTTCGATTCCGGGCCGCGTCCTTTGGTTCACAAGTGAAATTTTTCGGAGACTCCTTGGGTCGTCGCTAGAGCTACGGAGTTCGTGCTTTGTGTGACGCTTTCTGCACTGCGGAAAGAGACCGAGCCATAAGGGATAAAAACCTGGTGCAATGAAGTCGACCCTGTTGACTTTTGAAGCAGGCGTGGGCCAAAATATCTTTCTCTGTTCTGCATATATTGGGCACTCCTGCAGCAAATGTTTAGCTGTCATTTTACCAGTTCCACAATTGCATTGATCGGTATCGCCTATCTTTAGTTTATTGAACAAGTGGTATTTCAGCCTGTTATGTCCTGTGCGGAGTCTGAAGATTGCTACTTGTTGCATATTAAAAACTGACCGAAGTGAACATCTTTCTGGTGCCTGGATGCTCTGATTTCCACTTGGTTCTCTAAGTGCTTTTTATAAACCTCTTTCCTCATTATAGGTTATTTCTATGTCAGGCTGAGGTAGTTGTCTGCCCTCTTTTGCTAGTCTGTCAGCCTCTTCATTTCCAGGTATACTATGTGATGGGATCCACTGTATTACAACTTTTTTGGATTTCTGACATAGTCCATGGAGTGCTGCTCTTAGGTCCGCTAGTTCTGTGCTGTTTTTGCTCTTCAGTATTGAGACAGCTGACTTTGCATCTGTGAAGATAGCTATTTGCTTCTTTTTATTTTCCTCCATCAAGAGCATTTCTGCTGCAGTTTTCAAAGCCTCTACCTCAGCTTTGAAGTTACTTGAAAATTTTCCAGTTGCCACAGCCAGTGTTTTTTTCATTCCATTTTTTAAATTTAGGAGTATTCCTCCTCCATTTTCTATTAAATTTTTGGCTGATCCATCTGTATATATATGGGTCCAATTGCCACTTGGGTAATGTTCTTTTATGTAGTTTACGGCTATTTTTTTTCTTTCTGTTTCATTCTGAGTGTTCTTTTTCTCAATACCAGGAATGTTTTCTATCATCTCAGGCACTGCTGCCTCCAAGTTGGGAACCTGTGTGCATCGTAAATGGGTTTGACTGTTGATATGTTAAGTATAGAATATGCCCTAATCTTTTGTTTTGCAGTCTACAAACTTGCTACACTTCAGTCTTAACTTTCCAAAACCATTAAACCTTTTGTACATGGGGTGGTCTGTCAATCTTCTAAATTTTTCTGCCTATTGCTGGGCTCTACTATCTCTTCTATCCTGCATTGGTTGTAAGTGATCTTTTCTAGTTCGTTAATAGGCGTTATCTTCAGGATTCCAGTTATGATCCGTATTCCTTGATTTTGGACTCTACTTATTTAGTTAAAGTTTGACTTAACTGCTGTTGCCTAAGCTGCGATGCCATATTCCAGTACTGGCCTCACCCATCCAGAATATAACTTCTTGAGAACCTTCTCATCTGCTCCCCACGTTGTACCAGAAAAACGTTTCCATGACTGCCATTCTTTGCCTTGCTCTTGTTCGATTTTGCTGTGTCTTCGATGTCAGGCGATGATCAAAGGTAACTCCTAGATCAGTGGTTCTCAACCTTTTTTGGCCCATTAGTTAGTTAGTTAGTTAGTTAGTTAGTTAGTCGTGGTTCCAACTTCACGGCAACGGGTCATCCCCATATTGCTCCGTTTCTGTGCCAGCGAATATCACACAAAATGCTCCTCACTGCCCAATGTGAACAATGGAACAGACAGGAGTATCGGCAAGCCAACAGCCCATGCCCACCTTTACCATATGTTCAGAACATCATTCCCTCACTTTCAAATTTCCTCCCTATAAATCCCCCAACCCTTACGCAGTATACATAAAAATGGAAGCTAAATTTAATACCACATACTAAAATGAGTCTAGACATCTCCATAAAACGTGATTTGCGGGTCTACTTACGTTATAAAACGAATTTCATTAGGGTGAGAAGTACAGAACTGTAAAATTTAGAGGGAAAAACAATATCAAGTAACTGGCTCTTGTATCAATGCGATCTTGAAATAATCCTAATTCCCCCTCTGGAAACCCTAAAATCCGGGGGGGGGGGGGGGTCCCACCGGTTGAGAACCACTGTCCTAGATAGTCTGGATTTCTTCATGGTGCAATATTTGTCCATTCAATACCAGCTTAGGGTGCTGATTTATATTTGAGAGGGAGAACACTTTGCATGTTGTTTTCTCCTCCCTTATCTTCACTAGCCATGATTTTGACCAGTCCTCTAGAGCTAATAAGGCTTGCTGTATTCTGCTGTTAGCTGTACTAATATATTCTTCAGATATCCATATGGCTAGATCATCTGTAAAGGAGGTTGTGTGCACTCTGGCTGGAAAATTTCCCGCGATGTCATTTATGTATGCTAGGAATAATGTTGGTGAAATAACTCCTCCTTGAGGGACGCCTTGCTCCAAAAGCATCTTTTTGCTGGTTTGTCCTTGTACTTTTGATCTGGCAGCTCTGTTCTCAAGGTAGTGGCTGATCCCTTTGTACATTTTCCCACAAACATGTATTTTTTGCAGTTTTACTTTCAGTCCCTCCTTCCATACTTTATCAAATGCTTTTTCTAAATCTATCTAGACCACTAGTGTGTTTTTTCTCTTGGAAGGCATCCTCTATTTTCTGAGCTATATAGGTTATATATAGTCCGACAACGAAATGCCGCGTTAACATCCTAGAATATTTTCTCGGTCTCCAAAATTGAGAGGCTAATTTGAGAAAGAATGAATTAATCACGCTGCTCCAATGCTATCTAGTCATGAGGTAAGATTATTCACAAAAAGCCTCTAGCCATGACGTAAGCTTACAGATAGCAAGTAAAATGGGCTGCTTGAGATGGACACAACTAGATAATTAGTCTACACATTGGAAAACTGCTGACCCAGACGGGCTATGACACCACAGACACATTGGTACCTTCTCGCCCAGGTATCCCTGGCTAAATCAACAATGAACTCAGCTGGTGGCTGAATAAAGGCAATTACCTGTAGCCAAGTGGAGAATGTCAGAGATAGTGAAATAAAACCACCCAGGTGTGAACAACATATTGACTCAGGGGGAGATAATAGCCATAGGGCAGTAAACAATGCCAAGGACAGCTGACCACACAGAGTGGCCTAGGGGCAATTAACCCCATGACAGGGTGGGAACTGAAATTGCACAGACTGGCTGAATCAGTAGTGTGAAAACGACATTGTAATACCAGCCTAACTCTGGAATAGAATTAATTACCTGTATGTGGGGCATGAGTACCTAAATCCAGACAGAAAGGTGCCAAGGAGATAATACTGTATGCTGGACTCAGCTTAAATAAGGGTCCCTAGCCTGTTTCATGTCAGAAAAAGTTTGACTTCAGAATAGGTGAGGCAACCAGCTCAGTGTTTTGTAGGCATATGTATGATTCTGATGTTGGTAGACTCCACTAGGAAAGTTATTTCTTAGTAACTAGTCAAGTCTTTTAGATGTATGTACTGATTTTTAGTCTATATCTGATCTAGGTTATCGCAAGAATTATCATTGTCGTAGGTTACGTGAGTGTTCTTTCTAAGTTCTGTGTTCAATATCATTGTGCTTTAAGTGTTACTCTTCTGAGAAGCAAGAACCTTATGTAAGACAGATCTTGTCTAGATATACTTGAGGTGTCGTAGCAGATGCTTGCCATTCCTTTCTAAACTAGACTAGTCTTTTTTTGGTGGGTGCATTTTTTGTACAGAATATAGTCAACTGACTATATTTCCTTACTTCTTACCACAGCAGTGGCTAAGTAGGAACTGCTCTGAGTATTGTTTGTGTCTCATATTTATGTAAACAATATTGTTACTAACTTTGCATAATGCTATTATATTAAAGTATTGGAGGTTTTATATATTTGAATTGCCGTATGCATCAGTGTTGTTATAATCTGGATAGGCACTAGGAAAACATTTATTTAGTCTGTAACGTACATGGAAACTATGTTTCCCAGTTTGTTGTAGATAAGGATATTACTTACTTTTTTGCATTATACAATGTAAGTAAGAATAGCCTTATATGCCATTTTGTATTCGCATACCCTAGGTTTATTTGATGTGATTTGTTATATGGTAACTCACTAAGAATAAATTGGTGTTATGCTATTGTGTGCGCATTGGCACATTGGCCATCGATTGCAGTGGAAGCAGAGGTGTAATGGTACAGACATACCCACAATTGGTATAGGGTATATGGTGCTAAACGTTTTCAGTGTATGGTGGGCGTGTGTTCACGGTAATTCACGAAAACCTGGCACAGGTACTGGTCACGGCTTGTAAGCCCGGATGATCAGGTACTATTATGATACTTCTTCTTCTTCTTCTTCGTTCATCCGGAGTTTTTTTTCGGATGTGATTGCGTTGTGCCTGTTTACAGCAGAGCTGCGTTCTTGCGCAGTTAGGCCGACACATCCGACTTCTGCGGGCATTTGTTGACCGGGTTAATTCCCGGCTATTATGATACCATTACCGACCCTGTGAGCTGCAAAACCAACTTTGGACGGAGTGGCTGTACGACACAGAATTTCTGTATTAGCGACATGGACAGGGTGCGACAGAAATGTAATAATTACAGGCGTGTGAGACAATTGAAAAGCCCGTCCCCGACTAAGACAGTAGGAGAGAGATATGGAGGGAGAAGGAGGATGGTAACGCAGGAGAGCTGGAAGATAAACTTGGCCAGACTGGTCATTGTATATGTGTTTACTAGAATATGTTTTACTTAGGATTGCACTGATGTAGAACTAGATATAACACATTCTTGACTTTCTTTCAAGCTCTCACAAAGAGCGCCTATGTTTAAGATCTCAAGGACGAGTGACGACTAGGTCGTGCCAGGACTGACAGGAGTCAGAATACCAGCAAGCGGTTCTTTGTTTCTACTGGAGAGAGGGGATCTGGACCACAGATCCAGATAGTTCAAGTAACAGTAAAGTTACATAATGTTTCTCATCACAATAGGTTATATGATTTCATCATCCTCATATTGAAAACCATCCGATGTCTATGATTATGATTAGTAAATAAATGTTGTAGTATTGTAACTCTAAGTTCTGTCGTTATATTTTTAATTCCAATTGTGCATACGTGTTGTGTGTGTACATTGGTGGGGTTTCACTTAAACACCAAGGAAGGGAGCAGTCAGGGAGAAAAACCTGTACTGGGATAGTTGTCAATTACACTTCAATTTAGACTTAAAAATCTATCCTAGCTAACCTTCTCTTTCCTATTCCTTGGCGAATATTCAGCACAGTTCATTTCAATTTTGTAACGAGCCACTTGGAGCTGTACGTTGGATATTCAGGGCTTAATCTATAGTTCAGCCATATAGTTTTTGTCCCTAGTCAGTTTCTGACTATTTGGGGTTGCTCGCCAGTAAATAATACTTTCATCTAGGCGGTGGGCACCCCGACTTCTGACACTAGACCACTAGTGTGTTTTTTCTCTTGGAAGGCATCCTCTATTTTCTGAGCTATATAGGTTATATATAGTCCGACAGCAAAAGCGAGAATATATGAGTAATATAATCAAAGATATGGAAACTAATCACCAGAAAAATGAATCCAGAAAATTTTTTAAAGAACTGAAGTCAATGAAACGAGGGCACCAACAAAACACATATGGTTTAAAGGACAAAAATGGGAATATGATAAATACCAATGAGGAAATGTGCAACACATGGAAAGAATATTTTGTTGAATTACTAAATTGTGAAGCTCCAAGTAACATTTTCCCACAGGAAGAGGTTCTAACATGCGAACCACAAATTGAAGAACCTACATTTGAAGAAATCCTATATGTAATCACACGACTTAAAAACAATAAGGCAACTGGGACTGATGGAATTGCTGCTGAATTTATAAAGGCAGGTGGCCATGCATTACATCTAAAGCTATACGAACTAATAATACAAATCTGGAGGATAGAAGAATTACCCCATGACTGGAAAGAGTCATTATTGATACCTATCTTTAAGAAAGGAGACAAGTTCCAATGTGGAAATTATAGAGGAATATCACTACTGTCCACAAGCTATAAGATATTATCAGCAGTATTACTAAATAGACTAAAACCATATTCAGAAGACGTATTAGGTGACTACCAGGCGGGTTTTAGACAAAACAGATCAACAATAGATCAGATATTTATCTTACGACAAATAGCCGAGAAAAATTGAGAATATAAAAGAGATCTCCATAACATTTTTGTGGATTTTTAAAAGGCTTATGATAGTGTCCATAGGAATAGTCTATGGAATGCTATGCAGGAATTTGGAATACCAAGGAAGTTAATCAACATGACCAGACTATGCATGGAAGATACTTATAATATAGTAACATATAAAGGCAGGAAATTAGACCCTTTCCAAATAACATCTGACTTGAAACAGGGTGATGCACTATCACCGCTACTCTTCAATCTGGCTCTAGAGAAAGTTGTAAGGAAGGTAAAGGAGGAATGTGATATTGGAGGAACATCCAAGCTGCTTGGTTATGCAGATGATATAGATATTATAGGGCAAAGTTACCTTACCTTTGGTAAGGATGGCTCTCATGTCCTTTCAGGACCCATCCCCCACTGGTCCAAGTCTGACACCCAGCTCGTGCCTGTGGCTCCTAGTAGCTGTCAGCATGCGACAGCGGCCACCCCCCGGGCAACAGCTGTGAGAGGCTGGCTAAACCAGGCATGGGTATCCGATTTGGTGTCAAACCAAGAGGTAAACTAGGGTATGCCTACCCAGCATGTGAAGACAGGATTCAGCAGACTGCGCGGAAGAAATCATTCCTGATTCAACGGGCAAGACGGCGTTTACCTGCAAAGCGTTGTGGAACGTAATGAGCACGGCAAGGCACGTAGAGCGCCCTGGTCATCCACTGCACCTGTATTTGTCTCCAATCGTCTCGACTTGTCTTGCCACTGGACTCAGGCGAGAGAGTGAGGTCGACGTATTGCGCAACTCTTCCTCACTTTAATCCAAGTCATCGCGCAAGTCATTCTTCACCCAACACCATGAAGTTGCCTCTGCTGAATGGAAGGAAGCACGCAACCATTGTGAGTGTCTACGCACCAACTATGACCAACGAAGATGATGTCAAGAACAAGTTCTATGAGGACCTGCATAGTGTATTAACGTCTGTTCCCAAAGGAGACAAACTTATACTCCTTGGGGATTTCAATGCCAGAGTAGGCACGGACACCACCTCTTGGAGTGGCATTATTGGAAAGCATGGAGTCGGAAATTGTAACAGCAATGGACTCCGCCTCCTTCAGACATGTGCCGAACATGATCTCGTGATTACGAACACAATTTTCCGTCTCCCCATGAGAAATAGGACATCGTGGATGCACCCTCGCTCGAAACACTGGCACCTCATTGACTATGTCATCGTCAGGAGGAGTGACAGACAAGACGTTCGAGTGACAAAATCCATGTGTGGTGCCGAATGTTGGACAGACCATCGTCTCATTGTCTCGAAAATGAACATCCACATCAGGCCACCACGGCGTCCTCAAGGGGCGAAAATGCAAACAAAGCTAAATGTCACCCGCCTAAACAGCAAGAAAATGCAGCAGTCGTTTGAAAATATGCTGGAAGACCGCCTCAAGCCCAATGCTGAAGCTAAACAGGATACAGAAACAGAATGGAGAGCCCTAAAGGACACAATTTACAACACTGCTATGGAAATCCTGGGTCCAGCCACCCGAAAGCATAAAGACTGGTTTGATGAAAATTCCGAAGACATCAATCAATTGCTGGCCGAGAAACATCTTCTCCTCAAGGCACATTTGAATGACCCAAAGTTAACATCAAAAAAAGATGCTTTCAAGAACATTCAGAGAGTAGTGCAGCAGAAACTTCGGCACATGCGGGACTCCTGGCTGAGCAGCAAAGCTGATGAAATTCAGGGCTTTGCTGACAGACATGATATGAAAAACTTCTACGACTCACTGAAAGCGGTCTATGGTCCTTCATCACCAGGCATAGTTCCCCTCCTCAGTGCAGACGGGGGAACATTGGTCACCGATAAGAAAGAAATCCTCCAACGCTGGGCAGAGCATTTCAGCAAAATCTTAAATGCAACTTCCTTCTTAGATGATGAAACCATCAACTGCCTTCCTCAAGTTCCCACCAATGAGACACTTGGTGACCTGCCAACCATAGTGGAAATAAACAAAGCCATCCAGCAACTCTCCAGCGGCAAGGCACCTGGTCCTGACTCCATCCCAGCAGAGATATACAAGGCAGGTGGGCCGGTCCTAACAGAGCAGCTTCACCAAGTCTTCACAAACATATGGATGAACGAGACCATGCCACAAGATTTTAAGGACGCGTCAATAGTCCATCTTTACAAACGTAAAGGAAACCGCCAATCCTGTGACAACCACCGAGGCATCTCCTTGCTTTCAATTGCAGGGAAGATACTCGCCAGAATTCTTCTCAATCGCCTCACAGCCCATCTCGATCAAGGTCTTCTTCCTGAGAGTCAATGTGGCTTCAGAAAAGAACGTGGAACTGTTGACATGATTTTCGCTGCAAGGCAGCTGCAAGAGAAATGTCAGGAACAGAACTGCGAAATGTTCCCCACTTTCATTGACCTTACCAAGGCTTTTGATACAGTCAGCAGAGAAGGACTGTGGAAGATTATGGCAAAATATGGCTGTCCACGAAAGTTTGTCCAAATAGTGCGGCTATTTCATGACGGCATGCAGGCAAGAGTACAGGAAAATGGTGAACTGTCTGAACCCTTTCCTGTAACCAATGGAGTGAAGCAAGGATGTGTCCTGGCACCAACACTGTTCAGCCTCATGTTTTCAGCCATGTTGATGAATGCCTTCGAGAACTACGACATTGGAATAGACATCAACTACCGTATGGATGGAAAGTTATTCAATCTCAGAAGGCTGAAAGCTAAAACCAAAATTGACAGCGGCACTGTCAGAGAGCTCCTGTTTGCTGATGATTGCGCTCTATACGCCAACTCAGAGGCGGACATGCAACATAATGTTTCAGCTTTCTCACATGCCTGTGCCAACTTTGGGCTCAATATCAACTTGGAGAAGACTGTAGTTATGTACCAGCCAGCTCCAGGGAATAATCACACTGTGCCGAATATCAAAGTGAATGATCATAGATTAAGTGTTGTGGACAAATTCACCTATCTTGGCAGCACTGTGTCACAAGCTGCCACAATCGATGACGAAGTGAATGCAAGAATCTCCAAGGCCAGTGCAGCCTTTGGCAGACTGTACAAGAATGTATGGGACAGAACTGGAATAAGCCTGCAAACAAAGCTAAAAGTCTACAAAGCAGTTGTATTATCCACACTGCTATATGCTTGTGAAACCTGGACTGTTTATCAGCGACACGCTAGGAAATTAAACCACTTCCACACAGTCTGCCTAAGGAAGCTACTGAAGATTAAATGGCAAGACAAGATTCCATACACTGAAGTCCTAGAAAAAGCATCCATGCCCAGTATCCACACTCTACTGATGAAGAATCAGATTCGCTGGGCTGGTCACTTGACCCGCATGCCAGATCACAGGCTCCCTAAACGAATCTTCTACAGCGAACTGCGTTGTGGTAAACGCTCCCAAGGTGGCCAGAAGAAACGTTTTAAAGACACTCTGAAAATTTCACTGAATGCTTTTGGAATTCATCATGACACCTGGGAGGCTGCAGCCAGAGACCGAAATTCGTGGCGTGCATCATTGCGCAAAGGTGCAGTCATATGTGAGGCAACCAGGACTGCAAGAGCTGTGAAGAAAAGGCAGGACAGAAAAACCACTGCAGGAAATCCTCCTCCAGAGACGTCAAGCATTCTTTGCCCACATTGTCAAAGAACATTTCGAGCCAAAATAGGCCTTATCAGCCATCTTAGAACCCACGGCTCCACACCTTCAACCCCACTGGATGAAATGAATGGTCATCATCATTCTTGATGGACAAACAACACACATAGGGCAAAGTGAACAAAAGACATTGGAAATATTGACTCACTTAAAGGAAAAAGCCCAACAGATGGGGCTGGTTATCAACCAAGATAAGACAGAATGTATGGTAATTTCAAGAGATGGAATGGCTAAAAACTCTGGCCACATACAAATAGATAATATGACCATTAAAAGAACGGAAACATACAAATACCTGGGTAGAATCTTCAACTGCTCCAACATCATAAGGGAAGAAATACAAACTAGAATCAACTCTGGAAATAAGATGTACTATGCACTACAACATCTACTAAAATCAAATGCGCTATCTCGTAACACCAAAATCACAATATACAAAACACTGATCAGACCAGTTGTGCTGTATGGCTCTGAAACCTGGAGTACAACGAAAAGAGACGAAGCCTTGTTACAAACCTTTGAGAACAAAATTTTAAGACGCATCTTTGGACCCATTAGGGATACACAAAGTAAGGAGAATGGAAAAGAAGAAGTACCAAAGACATTTATGATCTGTTTAAGTCCCCGCTAATCACTGGTACCATGAAGGCTAATAGACTACAATGGCTGGGGCATATAGAAAGAATGGAAGATAATAGGGAAACAAAACTCGCTTACACTCAGGAAATAAATGACCGTAGACCCCGAGGTAGACCAAGAAGGCGGTGGAGAGATAATACATGTACAGACTTACAAGCACTTGGAATCAACGACTGGCAAGAGAAGGTCCACCAGAGAGACGAATGGAGACGGATTGTATCTGCAGCAAAGAACCTCAATGGCTCGGAATGCTGAAGAAGAAGAAGAAGAAGAAGATATAGGTTATTTGATCTTCAGTGGATCTGTTGCCTCATTATAGGTCTTCAGGAAAGATCTTAAGATGTGTGTAAGCGGGACATGATTGATGCAGGCATTGATAATGCACATTGGGAGAAAGTCGCCGCTGAACTTCTTACATGGAGGGCAACTATCAGAAATGGAATAAAAACAAAGGAGAAAATAATTTCAAATAAAGCACACATCGAGCGTGTGAGACGTAAGATGGTGCATGATGGTGGAAATGACCATGTTTTCACATGCATCCACTGTGAATATTTACAGTGTGAATTGGCCTTATCAGCCACATTCACTACCGCCATGGGTTGTAGTTATTATGCCTTTTTGAAGCACAAAGTACCAAACTATCATATGTCAAGACGGCAAGGTGCCAATGATGATGATTGGATCTGTACTTTCTGAATTCTGCTTGGTGTGGTGTTAAGAGTTGGTTTTCTTCCAGATGCCATGTTAGCCTGCTATTGATATTGAGTTCCATTAATTTTCCTACACAGCTAAGTAGACTGATAGGACAATAGCCATTTGGTTCTTCCAGGTCTTTTCCTTTCTTTGGGACTGGTATTAGTATAGCTTCCTTCCATGCCTGTGGGACTATTCCTTTCTTCCAGCTGTAATTTAGGACTGCTAAGTAGTTTCTTTTTTGCTTTAGTACCTAGTCCTATTAGCATTTCATTTGTGATGCCATTCTTTCCTGGTTGATAAGATGTCCAACATAGTTTCATTTAACTTCCAACTTCTCTCCCCCCCCCCCCCCCCCTTCTCTCTCTCTCTCTCTTTTTTTCCGCGGCTGTATAGCCCACTAGAATAACGTGATAGCGTATCTTTTACAGAGCGCTGCCATCATCCTTAGCATTACTTTTGCCGCTAGTGATTTTTTGGCAAGTTTGCGTTCGGTTGTTGTCATTGCCTTCTGAGCGACCGTTACTCATGCTATCCTATGCTAACCAACACAGGGCGTACTGCATTCTAAACGCCTGCCAACTGGGTATGCGGAATGGCGAACTAAAACATTCGCCACAGAGCCGGTTTTAGTTCACCGCTAATTCACCCTTCACCGTTCGCCCACATGGGTGTTCTCCCCCCACCCACCCCCACCCATCGGGCATCTTAGCCAATCCCTGTTACCCATTGACCCGTTTCAATCCTCACATCCGGCCATCTCCACACTCAACAAACGGCTAGCGCTTTAGATACACTCCACCAAGACAGGATTCAGCTAAGTAACCTCTGTATTTTCTATGTAGTGATTATTTTATTAGTTTGGTGTCTGTGTTGTTTTGTTCTGTGCTGACGAAGGCTTTGGCCGCAAAGTTCATTTTGTTTCTTGTAATCGTGTTCTAGTAAAGCTCACAATCTACTTATCGTATTTTGGTAATTCATTCATTCTTTCCTGGTGATTTCTTCATTTTTAGGGTATTCAGTGCCTGTTCCATTTTTTTCCATTTTTAGATTTGCCATCGTATATTCTGCTGGTGTCTCTGTATTATTATGATGTGTCTGTTTATCTTTGATTGCTTTCTTCTGTTAGGTTGTAATATCAATGTGGTTTGCACTAGCATAGTGTTCCATTAGTGCATTTGCAGCCTTTTTTCTTGTAAGCAAGGCATTTCCTTGTTTAATTGTTATTTGTTTGTTTCGGGTCCTTCATTGTTCATGCCTTTCACTAGTTTCCATAGTTTGTTTCCATCCCTGTCAAAGTTCAGGTTTTCTGTTTTTTCTTTCCAACAATGTCTTGTTGTTTGATTTACTGCTCTTTTATATTTTGCTTTGAGAGAGATGTTCGCTTCAGTTGTTTGTTCTCTCTCTGCTGCCTTCCTGGCTTCTTCAACTTTGTCCTTCAAAATGTGTAGTTCTTCAGTCCAGTATGGTTTGTAATTTTTCATCGCTCATCTTGGAATGGACTCAGTGGCCGCCTGTATTATTGCCTTGTTTAGACTTTTCACCTTTGTTTCAAGTTGCCATATCGTGTATTTATGTTTTCAAAATATTTGTCTGTTAGTATAGCAAATCTGTCCCAATCAGCTCGTTTGTAATTCCAGTGAGATTTGAGTCTATTTCCCAGTCCTCCACTTCATCTCCTCTGTTGTCAGTATCTGGGTATCCCCATCTTTCTGAACGGCTATTAAAGTCTCTGACAATAATGCAGTTTGTGTCAGTTATTTTCATGTTTGTCTACATCTTATTTCTTTAATCAGTTTACAGTTTTCATTTGTTTCCTTCACGACTTGGTCATTGGTTTTTCTGTCTGTCCATGGTACTCTTTATATTTTCTCAGAAACCACATTTCCACATCTATCAGATGTTTTTCAGCTTGTCTGCTCATTGTCCACGCTTTACATCAATACAAAAGTACAGGTTCAATGTAGGAACTTAACACTCTTTTTCTCGTTGCAAATGACATCTTTTTATTGGTCAGTATGTTTTCCATCTTGCAAAAGACAATTCTTCATCTAATCTCTTCAAGGCATCTCCCATCAGATGTTATGACTGCTCTGAGATAATTGTACTGATTCACGTGTTTAAGAATATTCCCATTTACCTGTATATTACATTGTGGTATTCCGTTCTTCCTAGTGACGACCACAATCTGCGTCTTCTTACAATTTAATTCTAACCCTCGTTGTTCACTGTGTGCAACAACCGCATCTACTAAATGTTGCAGATCCTGCTCATTGTCTGCAATCAATACTGTGTCATCTGTATATCTAATGTTATTGATGATTCTTCCTCCAATGATGATTACTTTCATATCTTGCACATTTCTGAAAATATTTTCACTATACAGGAAAAACATATCTGGAGACATTACACTGGTCTCGCATCTCTCTTAATAGACTGATATTGACCTACTTCATTATCAATTCTGATGGCAGCTTGTTGTTTTCAATATATGTTTTTTTTTAAAACAAGTCTAAGGTCTTTTCCATCAATTTGTAGATCTGTAAGCATCTTCATCATGTTGACACGTCTTACTTTGTCAAAAGCCTTTGTGTAGTCAATAAAGCAAACATGTAGGTCTTTGTTTACTTCTATAGAACATTCAATTAATGTTCTCAGCATATACACATTTATTGTACCTTTGCCTTCAACAAACCCATATTGTTCTTCTCCTATTTCAGGTTGTATTTTCTTCCTGACTAGCAAAATCTTCGTGATGTGGCTCATTATACTAATTGTTCGATGGTAATCACATTCCAAGGCTCCTGATTTCTTCGGGATTGCAATACATATAGAATTACATAATTCAGAAGGTATATCTCCAGTATCACATATTGTGTTCAGAAGTCTGGTGACTTGGTCTTTTCCATATTCTTCTAAGGCATTGATCATTTCTGTGATGTGTGTGAACCGGGGGTCTTGTCAATTTTCATATGATTAAGAGCATTCTAAACTTCAAAACGGATGGTCCTTAAGTATTATTGCTAATATCATAGTGTTCTTCTCTTGTATTAGCAATGTCAATTGTCAGCATATCATGAAATGGGTGGGGTATGGTATGACCTAATTAGCATAAAGTTTCCTGCAACATCCGGGTCTAGCCTGGGGATACCCATGCTTGCTTCTGATTGGATGTATTCTGAAATAACTGGTTAAACTTCGCGGGAAATAACTCTAATAATTGCATAAGTGACCTGTCTGCTAGACTGCAAGCCATTGTCGCTAGACTTTATGTCTCCGTGTAGTTATTTTCGATATTTGATTCTCTGTAAGCTAATTTTTCATATAACTCACGTTTTAAATAAAACTAGACTTTTTATTGCATTTTTGGATTCTCCATTCAATTTTACATATATTTGAAGAGTTTCAAAAATAACTGTTTCTTACTTTTTTTCAGAAATCAGTAACCAATTTTAGCATAACAATGAGATATCGATATCGCAAAATTCAAAATGGCGGACCCATGCCTTTAGCATTGCTTAGTATAGCAGAGCGGACTCCTTTTTATTTTATCATTAGAACTGGCAATTTAACTACTAAAATTAAACATAATACAAGTTTCATTTGTAGCAGTAACTTATCTGTGTATTTGTATAATTTGTCACCCTTTGACATGACTGAAAATAATTTTGAAAGCCAGTTTTCAGACTCATCTGTAAACCTGTAAGTGTAAGGAGTACTTTTTTTTCTTAGCAGAGCACCAGTACATAATTATTTAAATTTAAATAAAATACTGTGAAATAAGTTATTGTTTTTTTTTTAATGTTAGTATTTAATTATTTAATTATTTAATTATCTCAAACCTGGACTTTATCCAAATTACACCTTCGCAAAATCAACACCTGCGAAATGAGATGCCTGAGGAGAGCTGCCAACTTAACAATCCGAGACCGAGTAAGAAATGCTAATATCAGACAGACTGTGGGATCAACACCTTGTGCCACATTTATTGACAGACAGAAGATCAAGTGGTTTGGCCATGTCATTAGAATGCAACATCAACAACTACCATCACTGGCCTTACATCAAAGATCATCTGCGACGAGACCACGAGGACGTCCAAGAAGAAAATGGATTGACGACATCAGAGACATTGTACAACCTCACGGAATGACACTATCCAGTGCCGTCCACCGGGCGCTGGAACGCAAATTATTCCTCCCCACGACGCTTGACGGAAGAAGTGGAAGATGATGATGATGATGATGATGCTTTAATTATTAATTGCTCACTTTTAGATACGGAGCAGTATAATTATAAAGCAGAAGTAGAAATCAATTATTAGCGAATATTTAATTAATTAATATTTTTATTTTTTATTATTTAATATTTTAATAATTAATTCAATCAATCAATCAATCATGTGCCATGCCGGAAAGCGTCAGTTTTCATATGATTAAGAGCATTCTAAACTTCAAAACGGATGGTCCTTAAGTATTATTGCTAATATCATAGTGTTCTTCTCTTGTATTAGCAATGTCAATTGTCAGCATATCATGAAATGGGTGGGGTATGGTATGACCTAATTAGCATAAAGTTTCCTGCAACATCCGGGTCTAGCCTGGGGATACCCATGCTTGCTTCTGATTGGATGTATTCTGAAATAACTGGTTAAACTTCGCGGGAAATAACTCTAAATATGATTAAGAGCATTCTAAACTTCAAAATGGATGGTCCTTAAGTATTATTGCTAATATCATAGTGTTCTTCTCTTGTATTAGCAATGTCAATTGTCAGCAAGCATATCATGAAATGGGTGGGGTATGGTATGACCTAATTAGCATAAAGTTTCCTGCAACATCCGGGTCTAGCCTGGGGATACCCATGCTTGCTTCTGATTGGATATATTCTGAAATAACTGGTTAAACTTTGCGGGAAATAACTCTAATAATTGCATAAGTGACCTGTCTGCTAGACTGCAAGCCATTGTCGCTAGACTTTATGTCTCCGTGTAGTTATTTTCGATATTTGATTCTCTGTAAGCTAATTTTTCATATAACTCACATGTTTTAAATAAAACTAGACTTTTTATTGCATTTTTGGATTCTCCATTCAATTTTACATATATTTGAAGAGTTTCAAAAATAACTGTTTCTTACTCTTTTTTCAGAAATCAGTAACCAATTTTAGCATAACAATGAGATATCGATATCGCAAAATTCGAAATGGCGGACCCATGCCTTTAGCATTGCGTAGTATAGCAGAGCAGACTCCTTTTTATTTTATCATTAGAACTGGCAATTTAACTACTAAAATTAAACATAATACAAGTTTCATTTGTAGCAGTAACTTATCTGTGTATTTGTATAATTTGTCACCCTTTGACATGACTGAAAATAATTTTGAAAGCCAGTTTTCAGACTCATCTGTAAACCTGTAAGTGTAAGGAGTACTTTTTTTTCTTAGCAGAGCACCAGTACATAATTATTTAAATTTAAATAAAATACTGTGAAATAAGTTATTGTTTTTTTTTTTTTATGTTAGTATTTAATTATTAATTACTCACTTTTAGATACGGAGCAGTGTAATTATAAAGCAGAAGTAGAAATCAATTATTAGCGAATATTTAATAAATTAATATTTTTATTTTTTATTATTTAATATTTTAATAATTAATTCAATCAATCAATCAATCATGTGCCATGCCGGAAAGCGTGGGCGGTCATGACTCGCCATTTCACTCGATCACCGAAGTTTATGCAGCAGTTACAAACTTATTTACTTACATAATGTATGATATTAAATCAACAAAAGAAAGCTGTTGTAATGCAGGGGGTACATTAAGACAATATGAGTACATTTTTATGAATTGTTCTTTCATTAAAGACAAACATTTCACATGACATTTAATTATTATAAATGGGCAGCTATTTTTAACTGTTAATTAGGTCACATCACATCCTATCGAAAATTCTTAAAAGTCGAGTGCATTTTTCTCAGAGACTCATGCTTTGTATGATGCTTTTGGTAAGCCGCCCTGCGGAAAGAGACTGAGCCATATGGGGTAATACCCGGTGCAATGAAGTTGATCCTCTCAATCCTCTCAACATTCTATTGAAAAAGGGGTGTTACCAAAACGCATAATAAAATATACATGTTACCAGGTTTGTTAGCAATGCGACAGACTTTTAATGAATAATAAACAATTGGCGGCCATTTGTAATTGTTAATTAGGTCACAGCACATCCTACTGAAAAATAGATAATATGTCAAGTTAGGCCTCGCCACCCCGGACGCAATAATATACGGTACTATGTTGTCCGTTTAAAAAAACACAAGCCACAGTAACAGAAGGCAGAATTTCTCAGCTTCTAATTTATTAGCCGTGATAAAAACTCAGTTTTTTAATATCAGTCTTAACATCTGATGGGAGATGCCTTGAAGAGATTAGAACAAGAATTGCCATTGTGAAGGTAGCCTTTTGCAAGATAAACATACTGACCAATAAAAAGATATCAATTGAAACAAGAAAAAGAGTGTTGAAGTGCTACATAGAACCTATACTTTTGAATGGATGTGAAGCGTGGACAATGAGTACTCAAGCTGAAAAACAGCTGATGGCTATGGAAAGGTGGTTTCTGAGGAAAATGCAAAGAATACCATGGACAGACAGAAAAACCAATGAACAAGTCCTTCAAGAAACCAATGAAGTCATAAACTGATTAGAGTTATTAGACGTAGACAGTTAAATTTTTTGGGGCATGTTATGAGAAGACTTGGTGACGATTGGCAAGATCGAAGGCAAGAGACCAAGGGGAAGACCGAGAAGTAAATACCTGGATGGCTTGGCCACGTGGCATTATTGAGACAGTAACGCGGAGCTGATCCACGACTCTGGTGACAAGTGAGATGGCAGAACATGACCGCCCATGCTTATCGGCATGGCACATGATGGATGGATGGATTTTTTATTATCCCTTTGCACTTCCTGATTGTTGATCATGACACAAAAATATTAATAACTCCACTTAGAATTAATGTATAGTCTTCACTGAGATACCATTGGATTCGTCTTGTCAAGCTGTATCCAACTGTGATGATTTCATAAGTAAAAACCCTATTTTTAAATATTCTCTATATATGCTACTTGTATCATCATACCGTTTTTTCACATAATCTGACCATGCATGTAAAATCTGAAGAAGAATACTTTCACCTTTAACTGTTGATTTATTTACTGAACGTATTGATCAAAAAGAGGTCAGTGTGGCTGAGAGGTTGATCGTGCTTGGGTTTAGACTTCTACAGGCAAGGAATACATGCACTTGTTTCAGGCTGACACAAAGCTGTACAAGTTGACGGGGATTATGTTGAATAGTACAGATGTTTACACGACATATTCATGTGTAATACATTTCCTGCTTTTTGAATAAACAGCTCCTAAGAAAAACGATTTGGTACATTACTTACTGAATGCCTCTTGTATAAGAAGAGATGATTATATATTCATTAACTAGGGAGGAGATCATCATGAGAGAGGAGTAGGAATTTTAGTAACTAGAAATTTAGGGGAAAATATTAGTGGATTCTGGGCTCATAAAGATAGAATGAATACTACTCAATATTAAGACATGACCTTTCGACATATTAATCTTACAGACGTATGCTCCAACAAGTGATTATAGTGATGAACAGCTAAAAGAATACTATGAAGACCTACAACAAACAATGACAGTTGTAAAATCATCAGAGGTCCTAATTGTCATGGGAGACATGAATGCAAAGGTTGGAAAAATTAAATATAAGAAGAAAGTAGGGCAACATGGTAAAAAAAAAAATAGAGGAGATCGGCTGATACAGTTTTGTGAAGAAAACCATCTTATTATTTGTAACACATTTTTCCAAACATAATCCTAAGAAACTGTATACGTGGAAAAGCCCTGGAGATAGAACGAAAAACCAAACTGACTACATCATGATTAGAAATAGATTTAAAAATAATGTTACAATGTCAAAACATACCCTGGTGCTGATATAAACTCTGACCACAGTGCTGTATTTTAAAATTACAAATAAAACTTAAAAACACAGGAATAAGGACATCGAGTATGCCTCAAATAGATATATCAGCATTGAAACAACCAGGCATAAGTCAACTATCTATGGTCGCAGTGAAAAACATGATTTGGTGAGTGGAGTGGTGTATTTGATATCTTTTGTGCCGTCTTTTTTTACTTTTAGATAGCGCATGGTGATAGCTCCTGGGTGCAAAGTGTACAGCATTGTTATCACTGGACAGTATGTTGAGCTCCACTAATTGTGGGCAAGTGGATGGTCTTTCCTGTACTGTGCTTATAGTGATTTATCTGTATGCATGGCTAAGTCTAATGTGGTCTTTGTTGAAAAATTTAACAATCTGGGGCAGGTGGTGATGAAACGTCTGTATGTAATCAGAACCAAGACAGACAGACAGACAGACAGGCAAGTAGGCAGACAGACAGATGGACAAACAGACATAGCTAGATGCATGGAAGGACACCTACATGAATGGGCAGACAGATAAATGGATGTAATGATTGAACGACAGATGAATAGAAAGACAGTCAATTAGACAAACAAACAGACAGACAAGAAATGGATGAACAAATAGATAAATGGATGGACTGAAGGTCAGCTGGGCATACAGATAGAATGATGGATGGATGGATGGATCGTCAGACACAGATCAGACAGATAGACAAACAGACACAGATCAGATAGACAAACAGGCAAACAGATAGTTGGATGGACAAACAGCTAAATGCTTGAAAATACACCTAGATGGACGGACAAAGAGTTAAATGGATGGGCGGGCACATGGACAATTTGAATTAGAATACTGATTGACTGATAGACAGAGAGACAAGCAGGCAGACAGACAGAAAGATGGGTAGTTAGTTTGGCAAGTAGGTAGGTTGACAGAGAGACAGGCTGGCAGACAGATTGATGAGACAACGATACAGACAGAGAGACAGGCAGTTACAGTTACTCTTGTCCATGAATTTACCAGTTACCAGCCAGTCATTTAGGTGTAATGAGTAGTAAACCTTAATATCAACAAGCTAATCCTGGAAATATTCAGTCCGCTACTGAGCATACAACACAGTAAATAAGCACGCAATTATGTTACTCCACCGAAAAATCATTTCGTAGTACTTGATTTATTCCTGTACTCAACATACATTAAAAAGCAAATGCGTCGGCACTCTTCATTCTGGCTACACCGGATCGTCAGTTTCATTTTGTTAACCTCAACTAGCTTCGGAGCGTAAAATGTCCCTTTAATTCCTTTATTATCCTTTAATAAAAGAAGTGAAACTAGTCTATATCCCAAACACTGCAAAACAAATACCACAAACTAAAACAGTACAGTCGGAAGGGTGCGAGTTGTAACATACTCACAGATACCAATGCGTTACCGTTAAGTGCTTCCTGAAACTGAAAACGGGGTGATGAGGGCATATTGCAACAAAACCGGATTGCCAGAGTCTGGCATTAGCCTAGCTCCATCAACAAAGTGCATGAAATGAGAAGAGGAGAGGCTGCACAGAAAGCGAGGGTAGAACAGAACAATTTATAGAAATGAGGCTAAAGCAATGTTGGCCGACTACAGACGAATACAGGTTCCGCTAGTGGGGCTTACTGCTCTCTTCTCGCTAAAACTGTAAAACACATTCTCAGTATTAGTTCAATCGGGCTGGTGTGCTTATGGAGTTTGGTGGTGAAACAAATAACAATGGTGCAGTCTATTTAGCACATAATCATAATTATATACACTATCATTTAACGTAGCTTATGCAAATGACACTAACATGCTAGTTTAATGCTTTTCTTTTTGAAATCTTTTCCTCCTTCCGCACCTATTTTGCGTTTTATTATCAGAAATTGAAAGGTGTAACCGCGATTTGTTAAATATCAATTATTCTTTCTGAGAAGTAAATGTAGCCGGCGCAATGCTGAATACATTACACATCGAGTGCCGATTGGTCTATAAAAATATGGGGCTTGCGCCATATACCCGATACGCTTCAGGGCGTGGAAATGGATCCATTATTTACTATTCTACATATGTATTTTTATTAGGGAGAGTTTATTCGCAACCAAATTGCGAATAAACAAAGTCTCTATTCGCAACCAAATTACGAATAAATGAAGTCTCTATTCGCAATCAAATTGCGAATAAACGAAGTCGCTATTCGCAATCAAGAGTAGATACAAACAAGCTGTGGGAAATCCTTAAAAATATGGAGTGAGTACACATCTAACAAACCAATGTAGAAGCTTATACAATTAAGCAGCCATGTGCGGGGAATGCCCAAGTCTGCCCCTGCCTGAAGTCTGAGTGAGTTTACCTGATGGTGAGGGGCAATGATTGGTAATAGGAAAAATAATCCACATGCAAATATCAGTCCAGTGCACTCTCCAGTAGTGGCAGCTGTTAGTAGTAGCACGTATATTGGCTACGCTCGCGTTCAAAGCGAACGAACAACAACAACAAATTCAGATATCCTATAAACCTATCATGATATATTTGATATTTCCGTGAATTAATCCTGGCACTGTAATGTATGGCTTGGTTTGGCAAATCAACAGAATGTGTGGTTGTTTTTTTATTCCCGCACAATGCGCGTTCAGTAGTTTGCCATTTCTTTCTTATAAGACCGTAATAGTTAACTTTAATAAATAATTACTATCAGTTACCAGTAAGTTAGCTAATGTTGTCAAAATGCCGAACATAGTAATCTTGTCGCTTTCACTTAATTAATTTCTGAAAAATGAAGACAAAACAAAACAAAAACCAAAAATATCGCCTACGGGTAATCAAACCACAGTCTCCTGCGAGACAGGCGGACATACTTACCACAATGCTACTGAGGACATGATGAAACCTGAACAGAAATGTATAATATAGTCGCGTACATCACGTGACCAGCCTTCGGTTGGAATAGACACTTCGTTTATTCGCAATTGGATTGCAAATTGACACTTCGTTTTTATTAATACATAAACAGCCATACAACATGCATGCATTGAAACTCGAGTAACAAGAACATATCTCTTGGCGTGACAATAAATAAGCAAGTTCTGGTGGAAAGAAATATTGAATATTGAACAATAAGGTTCTCATAGATATTGATAAATAAGTCATCGGCGCATACTATCTCCAACTGAAGACTGAACGGGAGCAGATTTTTACCCCTGGGCCACTCCCCAGGGAGATCTCTCAGTCAACCAGTGTTGCCATCTCCTTTTGATGAAAAAGAACCAAAATCGACCCAAAATAGCACCAAAAATCTTTGGAAAGCACCAAAAAAAAAAGCACCAACGTTTTTATTACAAATGTAACGAGGTAGCACATTATAATTTATTATTATCACTTCATATTACAATGAAGCTTATTCCAGATCTGCCAAATCCCAGTCAGACAACTCCTCTTCAGTTTCTGTAGCTATTTCCTGCTGTGTTTGCTCATGCGGTGATGATGATGATGATAATGATGATTGAAAGAAACGTGTATATGCCTCCTGTGATCCAATTTTTCGTAGAATATCCTGAGATAGTTTATAATCATGACAGCGTTTGCCATATCTTTTCATTCCATATCTAATAGTCAAATCAGCTGTCAAACTCTTGATGCTCAGTCTGTTCCGTAATTTTGATTTTATAGCTCCCATCTGACTGAAAATACGCTCCACGTCCGCATTAGAATGAGGTAAAATGAACACTGTTAAAGCTAAATCTGTAAGATCTTGGAAAGGATTTTCACCGGTGGCATCCCTGTATGAGGGTATTTATGCCTACAGTCCAAGTGTGTCAGAGGTCTGTGTCCACTGCATATGATGAAGTTTTCTCCACTGGAAATCGATGCGGGTGAGAGTAGCTCCATCTTCTACAAACATTTTAGCAAGATCCAATATACAGGGCTTCATTGGCTGTAGACATTCACTTCCACTAAGACATGACATGGACTGCAACACTCGAACGTTATCGGGCAAACGTAAATGTAGCTGTGTCAACAGCTCTATTAAGAACTGGATGCATCTTCCACGAATTTCTTTCTCATCGGGAAAGAGGTAGCTTGCTATTTCTTTCTCAAACTCATAACCTAGATTGGGATTAGGATCTAAATAATCTTGAATAGCATCACTTTCTGTTGTTTTTTTTTTTTTCAGGAATAGCAATCTTTGAACTGATAGAATCAGTGGCTTGGACAAGATCACTGAGTAGTTTTGTTGGATCCTGTATATCTGCTTCGAATTTCTTATTCACACTTTGAACTTCTCTGAGAATATGCTTGAGAAATATGAGATACACATAGTTTTTCAGGGCGCTAAACACAGAATTTAGAAATTCTGCTGTATAACAGCGCTCGTTGAGTCTTGCGATATCAAACATGAGTTCTGAGCTCGACCCACTGCTGCAATATTCTGACAATGGCAGATTGAATGGACATCCATCGTGTCTGGCTTAATTGAACAACCTTCAGCGGGTGTTTTCCATCATTTATTGAAGCAAAAAGCTCCCTGTACTTTGCTTGACGAAGACTTGAGTGAGAAAATCAGTTATATGTTTCTCTAATCATGAACTCTATGTTCCTGGGCAGACAAGCAGCTGCAGCCTGTGACACTGCCAGCGGAAGGAAATGCCATACACACCTAACTAGTACCAGATGAGGAACTTCGGATTTTAATTGTGTATACACTCCATTGTAATATATGGAGGAAACACACAAAATAAACATGAATTAGGAACAGGTTTTGTCATCAAAAAAGAGTTATGGGGGAACGTTCTAAACTTTAAATCTGTTAATGACAGAATTAGTAAATTACGAATAAAGGGTAAATGGAAAAATATAGCGATGATTAATGTACATGCACCTACTGAAGAGAAAGAAGATTATTTTAAAGAAAACTTTTATGATTTGGAAGATGTCATAGAAGAAATCCCCAAACAGGAATCCTGATTGTGCTGGGAGACTTCAATGCAAAAGTAGGTCGAGAGCAAACTCATAAAAAAGTGGAAAGTATGGAAAGCCTACATACAACTTCAAATGATAATAGTCATTAACCTGGCAGAAGCCAAAGGACTGCAGATTAGCAGTACCAGACTACAAAAAAAGGATATACACAAACAAACTTGGAAATCATGTGACAAGAGAACCTATAATCAAATAGATCACATCATAATTAACAACAGAAATGCATCAAACATACAACAAGTTAGAAGTTATAGAGGAGCTGAGTGCCACAGCGACCACTTCCTCGTTGGAGCAAAATTTAAAATAAAACTTAAGAGAGATTTCTATACTAAATTACAAAGATTACACCCAACATATAACAGAGAAAAACTACAAGAAATTACAGTCAAAGAGAAATTTACAGATGAAATAAAATGTAAACTTGAAACTCTGGAAAACCCTTTGGAGGAAAGCGTTGATCAAACTTGGTTAAACATCAAGAATACAATTCAATCTACCGCAGAAGAATGTCTCGGTGTGTTAACCACGCATAGAAAGAACAGATGGTTCAATCAAAAATGTGAAGAAGCAGTCATTAGGAAAAAGAATGCCAGACATTTATGGTTAAATTACATCAACAACATCCAAAAGGAAGAGCAATATAGAAATGAATGTAAAGAGGCTACAAAAATAGTTCGACAGCAGAAGCGAGAATATATGAGTAATATAATCAAAGATATGGAAACTAATCACCAGAAAAACGAATCCAGAAAGTTTTTTAAAGAACTGAAGTCAATGACACGAAAGCACCAAACACAACACATATGGTTTAAAAGACAAAAATGGGAATATGATAAATACCAATGAGGATATATGCAACGCATGGAAAGAATATGTTGTTGAATTACTAAATTGTGAAGCTCCAAGTAACACTTTCCCACAGGAAGATATTCTAACGTGTGAACTACAAATTGAAGAACCTGCATTTGAAGAAATCCTATATGTAATCAAACGACTTAAAAACAATAAGGCAACAGGGGCTGATTGAATTGCTGCTGAATTTATATAGGCAGGTGGCCATGCATTACGTCTAAAGCTATACGAACTAATAATAAATATCTGGAGGACAGAAGAATTACCCCATGACTGGAAATAACCATTACTAATACCTATCTTTAAGAAAGGAGACAAGTTCCAATGTGAAAATTATAGAGGAATATCACTACTGTGTATGTCATACACAGCTCGGAATTCTGAGGTGAGTATGAACATTTTTTTCCAATGTTTATTTTCTCTTCATTGCATTCATTTTTTCATCTTTTTGTTCTTCTCGTCCTGTCGTCACATTTTGATGTAGTCATAGGAGATCTCCTTGATTATATGTTGTGTTTTGTGAATGTGTTTGTTTGCTGATGAAGGCTAATCGCCGCAACGTCCTGTAAGTGTCGTAACTATGTTATGTAAAGATGCACTACTTTGTGTCATTTTATACTGTTTACACTTTCACGGCTTTACCGCAGTTCCACCCAATTTTATTCATAGTTTCAACCAAAGGAACTAAAGTCATATGGCAATTATTTTCAGTGACTTTTTCTGTCATAACAACCTCGAAATATGACCTATATGATTCGTGCACACGTAAATACACGCATATAGACATAATGCGCAATGTAAATAGTCTCGTTTTAGTTTCGAACAGCTCACGTCAGTTATCTAACAATTTCAAGACATCAATTCTATCAAACCCAACGGTGTACAGATATTGTGCCTATGCTGAAGAAGGAACTGACACTCCGTTAGGTGCATTACACTTTCAAATACGAGGGTAAATTAATAAATAAGTCACAAATGGCTGTAGAAAAATAACTACACATGATAACAACTTGAAACCAGTTTATTTTTATACATACATTGTCCCTTTATTTCTCAACATAATTTCCACCAACATTTTATGCACTTATCCCATCGTTTTATCAGACCTCCCAAACCCGCTGCAGAGAACTGCGTGCTTTGTTTTCATTTACCGGCCATCCCATAGAACTGTGTGACTTACTTATTGACTCGCCCTCGTAACGTTTTCTACAAAGCTATGCGCTGCTTTCATTCATTGGCACCTTGCCGTCTTGACAGACGATAGTTTGTGCTTCAAAAAGGCATATTAACTTTTACCCATGGCGGTAGCGAATGTGACCGATAAGGCCAATTTGCGCTGTAAATGTTCGTTCACAGTGGGTGCATGTGAACACGTGGTCATTTCCAGCATCATGCACCATCTTACGTCTCACACGCTCGGTGTGTGACTTATCTGCAATAATTTTCTCCTTTGTCTTTATTCCATTTCTGATGTGTGCCCTCCATGCAACACGTTCAGCGGCGACTTGCTCCCAATGTGCATTATCAATGCCTGTATCAATCATGTCCCGCTTACACACATCTTTGTATCGTAGTAGAGGCCGACCCTGAGATATCTTACCCATCTGTAATTCACCAAAAAAGATGTCCTTTGGTATTCTACCATCATCCATACTCCTAAGATGTCCTATCCATCTAAGTCTACGAAGACTGAGCATGGAATAAAGCGTCACACAACCTGATCTTTCCAATACTTCAGTATTTATGATTTTGTCTTGCCACTTAATACCAAGAATTTTTCGCAGACACCGCATATGGAAGCTGCTTAAACGTTTCTCTTGGTGTGAGTAAGTTGTCCAGGTTTCACTGCCATAAAGAAGAGTACTAAGGACACAGGCTTGATAGACAAGGACTTTTGTTTTGGCAGTAAGCTTCCTGTTCTCTGCCAATTGACAGGGACTTATAACCCGTAACAGTTGCCTCTCGCTTTGATTCCGAAACAGTTAAGAGCAGGGATGGAGTTACTGCCTTTCCATAGCACAAAGCCTGGGCTAAACTATAGAGATGTGTTGCCCACGCAGCATGATCCCTCTCTCGGCCTGCCTAGTTCACTCCAGAGGAAAGGTAACACCTCTACATCTGGAACAAGACAAGCTGCAGAAGCTGCCGGATCAGCAAAGCCTTCGATCCTAGACCAGCCGCCAACCAAGGCTTAGGGCCTGGTCTGCCCTGCCATGACATTTTGTCTTTAAGGTGCAATTCCTTTCACCAGGGTAAGGCTTGTACCCTCCCAATTGCGCTCTTCCGCCCGAAGCCGTTGGCACAATGTGGGGGTGTCGGGTTTGGTAAGCGCCGTCCAACGTTCGGCGCTAACAGAAAGCAGGTAGTACCGTTACATTTGTCAGCATAAACACTGCCAACCCACCTTGGCGGGAGACATTTCGCAAATGACGCTGAAGTTGAATGTGAAGTGAAAACGTGATTTAGAAAACAGAGCACGTAGTTCTATGCAGCTGGTTTGGGAGGACTGATAAAACGATGGGGTAAGTGCATCAATGTTGGTGGAAATTATGTTGAGAATTAATTGGACAATGTATGTATAAAAATAAACTGGTTTCAATGTTGTTATCATATTTAGTTATTTTTCTACAGCCATTTGTGACTTACTTATTAACTTACCCTCGTACCAGTAAAACAAAAAAAAATCACAGCTAATCAATGACACTCATATAAGTGGAGATTAGAGAACAAACAAGGCAATATATTAAAAAATAGAACAATTTATATTTCTGAGTATACGAAATACCAGGGACAAGTTATACCGCTGCCAATGTATGTGTGTGTGTGTGTGTGTGCGCGCGCGCGCGCGTGCGTGTCACACATACATAAACATACAAAACACACGCGCGCGCGTACACACACACACATATATCCACCAATCCAGGCATTCACGAACAAACAATACATGCACACAAGGAACAACTAGCTGGTTTCTTTCTGTTTAGTATACATATTAATCTGCATCAATCAGTCGGGCGCCGTCTCCACAGTGAAGGTTGGCTGCAATGGATCTCCAACACTGTCTGTCTATTGCCCTGACTGTACATTCTGTCAGATTGATGTTCGTCCATCTCTTGATGTCATCTTCCCACTTGTATCGTTGTCTAATTCTTGCTCGCTTGCCATCGACCTTGCCCTCCAGTATGGTTTTTATAAGAGTGTTATGTCTTTTAACGTGGGCGAAATATTTCACTTGCCTCTTTTCTATTTCTTTCATCAACTGTCTATTCATTCCGTTTTTCTAGAACCTCTGTATTTCATTGTTTTTGTTTCCATGAAATACGACATATTCTTCTGTATATTCACATATCCAAGGCATCTATCTATTCGACTTTCTAGTTGTTTGTTCAATGCCCAGGCCTCCACGCCATACAGTAGTCTTGAATATACTAACATTTAACAATTCTAATCTTTAATTTTTAATTTTCCTCCGTTAGTCTACGGGAAACCCTTGGGCAAGGTGGAGTACCCGTTTAGCCCCCCGATCAGGGTTACGTGAAGCCATGGAAGCAGGTGGTGGATGGAGTGTGAGAGCAGCCGACAGATTGTTGTTGGTTATGGTCTTGCACTCTGCGGCGATAGGCAGATGATCTCATCAGTAGAGACAATGGCTATGGCCACCGACTAGTACAGTCACTGCCCAGAAGGAAAGCAACGGCAAACTACCTTCTGCAAAACTTGCCAAGAAACCATAACAACCATGAAAGAAAACATAATAAGAAAGAGATCTGGTGGCGAGACCCCCAGGCCAGGCAGATCAGATAACACTGGGGAAGAGTGTGACGCAGGGACCAGTACTAGTAATCGTGATGACGGAGTTAATCCTGACTGTGTTACCAAGGAAATCCCCTGTGTCAGACTAAGAAACAGAGTGAGAATGGCAACGTGGAATGTGAGAAGTTTGTATGAGGGAAAGCTTAAAGTAGTGTGTGATGAGATTGAGAAGTTAAACATTCACATTTTAGGAATTAGTGAACATCGCTGGAGCGGCAAGGGACATTTTACAACTGAAAATGGAAGTATTTTCATTTATTCTGGTAGAGATGTCGGAGGCCAGAGTGGAGTGGCATTTTGTTTAGATAAGACAACTGCAAAAGCTTTAATGGGATATAATCCAGTTAGTGATAGAATCCTCACTATTAGGCTTAAAGGCCGTCCAAAAAACACAACTCTCATACAGATATATGCACCTACTTCAACAGCAGAGGAGGACGAAATTGAAGATTTTTACAACACACTACAAGACACATTAAATAAGATTGGTCATAATGATATAGCAATAATAATGGGATATTTTAATGCTAACGTAGGTGCAGGAAGAGCTGAAAATGAGAGACACGTTTTAGGAAAATTTGGATTAGGAAATAGAAATGATGCAGGTGACAAATTAATTGAATTTTGCACAGAAAATGAGTTAACGATAGCCAACACACTTTTTAAACAACATCCAAGAAGACTCTTCACATGGAAGTCTCCAGACAGTTTTACCAAAAATCAGATAGATTATATTTTAATACAAAGAAGATGGAGATCAAGCATAACATCTGCAAAAACCCTACGAAGTGCAGACTGTGATACAGATCATCAGTTATTAGAAGCAGATCTGAAATTAAAACTCAAAAAGCTTACCCGAGGACCAAGGCCACTTCCTTTTGATCTCACACAAATACCGGACGCATACAACATAGAAGTTAGGAATCGCTTTGGGGTCTTGATGTCTGTACAAGAAGAAATGACACCTGATGAACTGGTAGTACAAGCTAGAGATATCTTGATAACTGCAGCCAAAGATTTCATTCCGACCAAGAAAAAGCAACTTAAGCCATGGATTACATCAGACACGTTAGAATTAATAAAACAACGAAGGGAGCTGAAACAGAAAGGAGATGAATCCGATAGCAGGATGGAGTATAAATCTTTAACTCTAGAAATAAGAAAGAACACAAGAAAGGACAAAAATCAATATATACAAGATTGCTGTACCAGAATAGAGCAATATCATAAGGCTGGAAGAGATTATGAAATGTTCAAGGAAATGAAGTTATTGACAAGAAATGTTCAACCTCAATTGAATGTTATCTGTGACAAGATGGGAAATACCTTAACAGAATCTAGACAAATTCTAGAAAGATGGCAGGAGTACTGCAGTGTAATGTATGATATGAGTGACAGTGAGGATATGAATGAGATACATGAGCCAATGACAGCAGAGACAGAACCTGAACCCTCATTAGATGAAATTGCTTGGGCTATAAGGAACCTGAAGAATGGTAAATCACCTGGATGTGATGAGATACCAGCTGAACTAATTAAAGCAGGAGGAGAAGAAAGCATACACATATATCATGCATTATGTACAAAGATTTGGAAATATGGTATATGGCCAAAAGATTGGAAGAGAACTATCTTCATTCCAATACCAAAAAAGGGCAACCTGAAATTATGCACCAACTATAGAACTTTTGCCCTGATAAGTCATGCAAGTAAAATTCTACTAAAAGTCATAATGCGAAGACTTAGTAAGAAAATGGAAGAAGAGATTAACGTAGTTCAAGCTGGATTTAGACAAGAAAGAGGAACAAGAGATCACATATTCAACATGCGTTTAATAATAGAGAAGTGCAGAGAATTTAATGTAAACCTATTCTCATGTTTTGTGGATTATTCAAAGACATTTGACTGTGTACAGCATCAGAAACTTTGGGAAATCATGAGGAATATGGGCTTTCCTTCACATGTAGTACATCTCATAAAAATGCTATATCTAGACCAACAAGCAGCAGTTAGAATAGATGGCGAGACATCCGATTGGTTTGACATCAAGCAAGGCGTCCGTCAGGGCTGCGTGCTGTCACCCTATTTGTTTAACCTGTATGCCGAAAATATAATGAGAAATGTAAGAGATGATATAAACAGGGAGCCATATGATGCCCTAAATATCGACGGTCATGACATACCAGAGATTCGATATGCTGATGATACAGTATTACTATCCACAACACAGAATGGCATAGAAAACCTAATAGCCTCAACACAATTGAATAGTGAAAATCACAACTTATATCTTAACATAGCAAAAACTAAGATAATGCATACAGATTAAACTACTATGGAGAAAGAAATATACATTAATGGGAGAAAATTGGAGGTGGTGGAAAATTTTGAATATCTTGGGTCATTGATTACGAATAATGGTGACACAATGAAAGAAATTAAACGGCGACTATCCATTGCTCTTCAAAGACAGATGAATAAATTATGGCGTGGGACAGACAGAACTACAAAAATTAGATTTTTAAGAGCATGCATCTTTCCCATTGCAACATACGCCTGTGAGACATGGACACTTACTAAACAAGCTGAACAGCGCATACATGCCATTGAATATAAATGTTATAGACGAGTTCTAAGAATATCTTGGGTAAAGAAAAGAACAAATGCATCCATACTTCAAGAGTTGAATATTGAGGAGGGATGGCTATTAAAGACGATAAAACAAAGAAAATTGAAGTATTTTGGTCACTTGAAACGTCACGACAGTTTGGAGAGAACAATAATGGAAGGGTATATGCCTGGGAAGAGAGGAAGAGGAAGGCCAAAGAGAAGATGGGTGCAGGATGTGGCGGATGATCTCCAGATGGGTGTATCAGACGCGGGACATCTTGCTTGTGATCGAGAAGTTTTCCGGAAGGTTGTTATGGGAGCGAGGTTCTGCAAAGGACATGCTACTGAATGAATGAATGAATCTTTAATGCATTGTTAACCTCTCTAGATGTTAATACTGATAATCTACATATATTATTTACTCTTGCTATTCGTTAGTTTGCCAAGCTGGCTTTAAGTGCTGTGGTAGTGGTGGTACGGGGAGGGGGGGGGGGTGTCCGGGTTCAACTTTTAACCTATAAGTAAATAGAAATCGATGGAGCTGCTTCTAATAATAACTCTTGTGGAAATCGAAATGAAAACAAAACGACAGAGACTGGGAGTATTTGAGGCAAACTAAAGTGAAATTGTGATCGCAAGCATTGCATGTTTGAAAACTGATAAATATATATGTAACTGTACGTGTATATCTATAAATGCATATACAGCTAGTGCTCGAATTACGACCTATGCAACTTACGACCATTCGACTTTACGACCACAATCACTAGCCATATTAGATTTTAGATTTATTTCTGCCGTTCTTAATTTATCACTCAGGCAACCCACGTGCGTTCAAGAATGTTAACAAGCACACACTTCCCGTCTACTTTCGTGCTCAACGTAAAGCATGGATGGCGCAAGGATTGTTTGAAGACTGGTTTATGAACTGTTTTATTCCTCAAGTTAGAGAATATTGTTTGGATAAAGATATTCCTTTCAAGATTTTATTGCTACTCGATAACGCGCCTGGACACTCACCACATCTAGGCGATCTTCATCCAGATGTAAAATTTGTTTTTCTTCCGCCAAACACGACTCCACTCATCCAGCCTATGGACCAAGGTTTGATTGCAACCGTAAAGGCCAACTATCTCCGAACCACCTTCGTTCAAGCAATATCCGCAATAGATGCTGACACAGAACTAACATTGCGAGATTTTTGGAAACACTACAACATTTTAATGTGTATCAAGAATATCGCTACCGCCTGGGAGGCTGTGACGACAAAGTGCATGAATGACATCAGGAAAAATTGTGTTAAGCGCTATGTTAATAATTTTCATAGATTTGACAGTGAACATGAACTTGAAACGATTCGGGAAAAAATAGTAAAACTCGCCAAAGACCTTTCTTTGGAGTGTGAAATTGAAGATGTCGAAGTGTTGCTAGACAAAGAATCCGGAGAACTTACAAATGAAGAGTTAATCGAACTGGAAAAAGAAAGAGTGGCGGAAGAAGAAAGAAGAGAAGCCAAGAAAGAAGAGGATGAGCCAGAAAGAAAGTTCACCACTAAGGGATTATCAGAAGGTTTATCTTTACTGAATAAATTTCTTATACATTTCGAAGCAATGGACCCAAACATCGAACGATTTGCAAGGATTGAACGGATGGCGCACAATGTGTTTCGTCCGTATCGTGAAATTTATGATGAAAAAAAAGAAACATATAATTCAGACAAAGCTCACCATGTTTATGAAAAAACCAACTCCGGTACCCCCAACTGCTGCCTTAGATGACGACATTAATGATTGATTGATTGATTTAGGAACCGACATCACAGCATTCGGGACATTCCCATAAGCGCTCCGTCCCCATCCTCAGCAGCCAGCGAAGAGTTCCAACACTAATAGTTCCAGTAGCAATCTGATTATATGTCCGTCTCGCCTTTCCTCTGAGCGTCGAGCATAATGATCTGCAGCCAAGCACCAGTGGTCAATAATGTCAGAATCTCCAATAAAGAGTTAGAGAGTTAATAAGAGTTAACACAAGTCTAGTAGGGAGACACCAGACAGGAGAGACACCAGCGCTATAAATAGCTGCACAAGGGGACACATTTGTGTCAACCAAGAGGGCAAGAAGTACAAGTGAGCGAGGGCTTCCCCAAGCCATTGGGAAGCTTGGCCTTGCGAGTAACCGTGGTGTGCCCGGTTACTCAAGTTCACGAGCCAGCGTGCTTGGGACTCCATGCACGCAAGACCCGCTAATGCACGGAGGGTACAGCGTCTGTGCTTGACCACGCAATGTGTAGCGTGTGGACAGACCCGACTGGAGACGGATAGAGAGTAGACGTGTTCTTGACAAATGCTATAAGTTTCTAGGCAATAGTTTAATAATAGGCTGTAGAATTAGATTGTGATTGCTAGCATCATTTCTCACCACTTCATTGCATTCATGTTGTTTAATATCAATGAAGCATACTGCTCGCAGAGCTTGTAAATTGCCAGCTCTAAATAAATTGCATTCCTTTTGCAAATGACACGAGTTGTTATTTCGTGCGGTGCAAAAGTAGGGGAGTCCTAAAGTCCTGTAGCAAGCGAGTTGCTGACAAATAAAATGTTTTATACATGTTTATATATTTTGATGTTAATGACAATTTGATGTGTTTTGCGATTGGGAAAATGTTTCCTATAGTATTTTCCCCACCTGTATTTTGTATGTTTTGCAAATATTAAACCAGTTGTACATGTACAGTTAATCCAGTGTTTTTCTTAAACCTGACGATGTAAAAATAAGAAACAAAATGGTGTAGAGGTGATACAAATGGCACAAAATGAACATTGAAAATTATGATTTATAACAATAATAAAAGAAATTTATGATATAATTTAACTTATATATGTTTATAACATCACTTCACATTACCGTACACATAGCGTACTCAACTTACGACCAAATCATGTTACTACCGGTCTGTCGGAACCGGTCGTGGTCGTAAGTCGAGCACTAGCTGTACACTGTAAGCGTTAATACATTTTTTTCCCGCATATCCTTTACAGGACATCGCTGTCAACACCAGCATTTTACCGCTGTTGTTGATTTCTTGGCAAGATTACGCTCAGTAGTTTGCCATTGCTTTCTGAGCGGCTGGCTCACTTATCCCGTAAGTCACCAACGCGACGAGAACCACTACCAATTCTCGCGCGCTGCAAGACCCTACGTGGATAAACGTGATTACGGAGAAAGTCGTTTAACCCCTCAGCCAGAGACCGGCGTTAATAAAATTACAACACCCTAAACAGGTTTATGAAAGGTTGAAAGTAAATGAAAGGGGCTGACGATCTACAGAATAGATCGTGGTTATTGAACATAGAAAAAAAAAGTAATATCGCAAACATTTTCATTGTTTCACTTGGTACCATCTTTTCAATGCGTCCTCTTTCCTTTTTTAAAAAAAATATCCCTCACAGGAAGTTGCAGTCAACATCAGCATTTTTCAGCTGCTGTTGATGTACTAGGCAGGATTACGCTCAGTGGTTTGCCATTGCTTTCTGAGCGACTGGCTCACATACCCCTAAGTTACGAACGCGACGAGAACCGCTACCGATTCTCACGCAAGTTACGTTACTCACGAGAATATACGGGATTACGGAGAAAGACGTTAACTCCTAGGCCAGTGTAGTATAATTTTTGCAAGCCGTCATGTCGCTGTTAATACCCCCCCCCCCCCTTACAATCCCAGTTTAGGACAGCAAACAGCAACGACATACTAATTTTCAAATTGGACAACCCCAAGTTGGAAATAGCACGGATCCCGAATCAGGACGAGAATGTGCTAAAGATAGTATGAAAGGAGCTTCGGGATTTATCATGACATCATAGCCAAACGAGGAACGAAAATGGCTTTAAAAATGGCTTACAAGCCAGCAGAGAATTAGTGTGTACACCAACCCGAACACGAGGCTGAAGAAGGGTCACTGTGACTGACAGCATGGCAGCATCTACAACCTCAACACTGAAAAATAAAATCAAGTTGTGAGAAGAAACAAACTACCAGCCTATAAGCAGCAAGCGAACTTGGAGGAAAACATCCGAGTCTAGGATCCTGAAATCTGTTGTCGTCGTGTTTGAAGTCATTCCAATATAATGACGGTAAGCACAATTTCTTATTACGGTAGTAAATTACCCTTTTCCAGAAGTTGGTAAGTAGATGTGTAAGAACCATGTGGTTAGTCTTTAAGAGACTAAATATTATATTCAGTTATCGTAGTTTATGGATAAACTGTACTGTCACGGGATACTGTGAGTTTAGTGATTCCCTGATAAACTAGAATAGTAAGATTAATTGCAATGTATGAGGATGGTTAACAATCGAGTACTTCAGTCTGAGATGAGGATAAATTGAAGATCATTGACCGAATGGTATAAAAATAGGATACAGTGTGAGGGGTCATTGACCACCGATTTCAACGGACAAAACAACGCGGAGACATCGGGTTGGGGAACACACGAAGACGTTGATCAAAGAGTTAGAACTCTTTGATGTACGACGAGTGGTGAACGCGGGAACCAGAGGAGGAACGGGACGGAGCGGGCAACTAACGAATACGTGACTTCACAGACTTTTGATGTGTAGAATTACGGCAAATTTGATTGTGGATCAAAAACAACGGAGAATTGGACACTGAGTATAAATAGTTGTAAACTTGTTTTTGTAGTTAGTGTGTGCTCCCAAACTGGGCAGAGATGATCTATGTGTCCGTTATTTGAAAAGAGATATATGTCCCTTATTGTTTAAAGGCGATGGGATATTAGCGCATCTGCGTTTGTGTATTTCAATTAATGGACTAACATAGATTATATAAGGTAATCTAGCCTTAGCGTAAAAGTCTAGCATAGGGAAATAGGTGTTTGTGCTTATCTTTTACCATTTCCTTCGTTTAGCTAATCGTTTAGACTTTAGTGGACTCATCTGTCTTATGTCAGAGTATCTTTCGGAAGCGTCTGGGTACGGCTGGAGAAAGGCTCTCACATAAGAAGTAGTATGAAGCAGACCCATATCACCTGATTTAATATATCTCCCACAGGTTTCACAACAACTCCTGACATACTCAGAGAAGAGTAAAGAAATTTACTGCACTGGTGCAGAGATAAAGCACCGCATCTTAAGAAATACGATTATAGAACGGTACTTCACTGATGCAAAGATAACCAACTCCCATATAGGAGAACTCAGTAATTCAAAAGTATCCAGGTTAAGAAAGCGATGTAAAGGACGTTAAGTCTAATACGGCAAAGTGACCTACACTAACTATAGGTGACTGGTTTACTCATATAAAAGAACCAGGGAGAACTAAAGAACAGTTTCCAGGCCTACCGCAGTGACTATTAACTAAATGTAGACAGTGGTGATGTGTTTTCCGTGATGGATTTTAATATCTTCCAAGAAAGGAAAATATGCTGAATTCAAACTTATCAGAATCGCAGGAGTTTATAGTGAGAAAACATTGATCATTTTCTAAAGATTGGATCATGTACAGACACAGGAGGAACAGAGCATCCAGGGTGAGAGCTGTCCATATATGTGTGATGTCTTGTGCTTGGCCATATGCAGATTAGAGATGGTATACGGAGCATAGACAATCAGAGTCCTATCTCGCACTGACAATAGAAGACACTAAAAATTACATATACACATTCAATACATAAAACAGACATAGTTTTCAACAATAAATATTTTATTAATTGTTGGAGGAAACTGTTGTCAGGGTATGTTATGAAGGAATAAGAGAGAGAGAGAGAGAGAGAGAGAGAGAGAGAGAGAGAGAGAGAGTAGAAGACAGAATGGAGGAGTGTAGACAAAAGTCTGTCAATAATTCCCAAGTATAAGGACCTTAAAGGTGTGCTTGTTGATTCCACTGTCCTCCAGGGACAACAAGCGACATTAAATGGTGGAGCAGCGTGGTAACTTGCATAGCGTGGTACAGGCATAGCGGGGTACCTGCATATTGGCACAGGCATAGCAGGGTAACTGCCTCGCAGGCTACATGAATAGCAGGGCATATACATAGCAGGGTACATGCATATTGGTATAATACCTACATATTGGTATATACATATGAGTATACATATTGATGATCTTTAAAGGAGAGCATGTCCATGGGATATATGGTGCCATTACATTCATGGTAGAAACATTACCTATTTGTGCACACTTTTACACGTCTACATAAGTCTTTATCCTATATCTCCTCTGGTGGTTGAGAGATTGTGTGTGGTGTACTGTGTGGTGTCGGAGATAAATAATATCTATAAATATATATTTAATTTAGATAGTAATTACTTACTGCTTTGAGGTGTCTTTACTCTACCTGCTGACTCACCTTCTTTAACTATGGCCACTCATAAACTAACGACAGCAGAGCTAAGGGCCAACAGGGAAGAAATTGGTTTATCTGGTTCGGCCCTAACCGATTACGTAATGGAGAGGGAGAGGGAAAATCGCCAAGCAGAAAGGGAAGATCGAAAGGCCGAGTTGGAATTGAAAAAAATGGACTTGGAGAACCAGAAATTGGAAGCGGAAGAGGCCAACAAGATAATAGAACATGAATACCGCATGCGAGAATTAGAACTCAAAACACAAACTAAGGGAGAAATAGATGGAGCGGAAGGAGGATCATTTTCACATGGTTCAACCAACATGAGTGGACCTAGCTACCATGCAATGAAGTTTCCCTTAGCTGTTTATGAGGAATCTACAGAAAAATTTGACCAATACGTAAATCGCTTTGAAACCTATGGGGCTGGATAGAAGCTGATGGTGTCTTAAATTAGCCCAGGGATTATGAGGTTCGGGTTACGAGGTCTACACACGCCTACCACCAGGACATGAAAACAACAACGAAGAATTAAAAGCCGCTTTGATGAAACATGAGATCACCGCACAAACGTATCGGAAGAAGTTTTGATCGGCAAGAAGAGAGCCGGGAGAGCTATTCGCCGCCTACAGTTTAAGGCTGAAATCATACCTCCAAAAATGGATATATTTGGCAGAGTTCAAGCGATGGTGGTCGACCAGATGCGCCAGAAAATGTCAGAACCACTGAAGACATTTTTAGGAGAACAAGGGGCAGAACGGCTTAATGTTGTGAATAAGCTGGCGGAAAGATTAATAGAAGTCCATGGGGAAGCTAAAGAAATCAATATACCAACCACAAAAGGTCCGGAGAAACAAGACCGAAAGAAATATAAAAACTGGGAAGGAGAAAAAGTGGAACCTTATATGAAGCACACGGAGAAGAGTCCAGAGAGGAAGAAGGAGGGAAGACAGAGCCCACTCAACTCTCAACCGACACGACAGTGGTCTGAGAAGTGGTGTTTGATCTGCAAGTCGCCCTCTCATAACACAAAAGAGAAAAAAAAAGACTGCAGATCGAAACCGAAAAGCTATCACTTCGCGGCATGCCAAGTGATTCCTAAGAAGGTGATCACAGACAAGGCTGAGGTCGGCAAAGAAGCGCTGAACAAAGAAAGCACACGGAAAGCTTGGAAGGGAAAATGGTGCACACACTGCAGGTCGAAAGCACATAATACTGTGGACTGCAGATGCAAGGAAAAGGTCAAGGAGGTGGAAGACACTCCGGACCAAGAGAGGCCACCTGTGGTTGAACTGATTGAAGTCAATGGCCAGCAGGTTGCTTGTCTCTACGATTCAGGTTTGGATGGGGAAGCTTTGATAGATGCCAGCCTGGTAAGCCCAGCAAGAGAAGGTCAACCAGAGAGACGAATGGAGACGGATTGTATCTGCAGCAAAGAACCTCAATGGCTCGGAACGCTGAAGAAGAACGAACGAATGAACGCACGCATGCGCGCACGCACAGGCGTGCACACATGCACACACACACACACACACACACAAATACATACACTAACAGGTAGGGAAACATGAAATAATACTGTAGGTTTAAAATTTAAGAGTAGTGCAATATTAATGGGACAAGATAGATAGTTAATAGATGGATGGAATATCTGAAAGAGCTGTATAATGATAGGAGACAGGATGTAATTTTCAAAACAATGGTGGAAGTTCACCAATACTTGCAGTTGAAGATGCATTACACCACATGAAGAAAGAAATGGCACTCTAGATTTTGGAATCAAAATAATCAACCATGTTAACACCTTGTTTAATATGTTAAAACATTCTCATTTGATTGTAAATTCTGTCCTTTGTTGCCAACATATGTTTTTTTTTTATTATTCTCAGATCTGTATCATCAATGTTTAAATTTTCCAACCTTCTATTTATTTCTTCATTTATCAGTTAGGTAAACAAGAATAAATATAAATGTTTCTTTATTTCAATCGTTCTTTCTGTTAATATTCTCAAGATTATGTCATTGTTTGTGCCTTTACCTTCTATAGATCAACACTGTTCATCCTCAATTTCTGGTTTTATTTTACTTCATTTTCTTCTCAATAAAATTTGTATAGATTTCATCATATGCTCACCATATAATGAAAACAAACAAGAGAACAGTACATGTCTTTGTCTAACACCTTTCTGTATGCAATCGGTTAGTTAGTTGCATATCCTTTACAGGACATCGCAGTCAACCCCAGCAATTGTTGGCTGTTCGTGATTTCTTGGCAAATTTACATTCAGTAGTTTGACATTGCTTTCTGAACAACCGGCACCTATACCATTTTATAAAAACCCAACACAAGGCAGTCTACTACCAAATCGCCCGCAGCTGTTTTGAACGCGGTGTGGGGTTACGAACTTGCGTCCGTAACCCCTTCGCCGAGGAGCCGGCATATGCAATCAAATGTTCCTAAATTATTGTTGACACTCGTAATTAGTGTTTGCTACCAATATATATATATATATATATATATATATATATATATATATATATATATATATATATTCGCTACTGCCATAGGTAAAAGTTATTATGCCTTTTTAAAGCACAAACTATCGTCTGTCAAGACGGCAAGGTGTCAATGCTATATATATATATATATATATATATATATATATATATATATATATATATATATATATATATATAAAATGTTAAAACATGTCCTGAAGCACACACCTGCTATGCTGCTATGGGTCTGTGATGTGATATGGCCACCATATTTTATAGGCCTGACTACACAGAGAAATTGGTGGCCAGTTTTTTCCTCTGTTGGCAAATGACGAACACAGACATGGAACCCTCATCTCACTGCGTTCATGACATTATCAGTGTAGGGTTGTCAGACGTCTGGCAAAGAGAGGACATGTCCTCCTTTTTAGGCTAATGTCCTTTGTCTGGCAGGCAAAGCTAAAAACCTTTAAAATGTCCGGCTTTTTAAATATTTTATGTTATAATTTTTTATGTATTGTTGTTACAACTTACAATGTATCTACACTCTACCATGTGTTTACATTCTTTATTAAAACCGATTGCTATTTATTTAATTTTCCTATTTATACCAAATGTGAAACACCAATTATTTGTATAATTTGAATCTAACTGTTGCTCTATTCGGCAACACTAACAATACTGTAGTCTCCATGGTCAAAATGTTAATGTTATTTCCGGTTCCGGTAGCAGAGACGCCACTTAAAATTGTTTTTTTAATTTGTAATTTTTGCCGTCTATGTTTAAGAAAATGGCTTCTACAAAGAGAAAATGCAAATTCTCGAACACTATGAAAAATAAGTTTCCACGCTTTGCTGAAGGACGCAACAAGAATGAGGCAATGTGTATGATTTATGATAGTTACTTGTCCGTTGCCAACAAAGGAACTGACTTGGACCACCATGTTGACAGTGAGAGACATAGAAACATAATCAAAGTGTCCGCGTCATCTAGCACATTGACATCTTTTTTTCAGCCTAAGTACTCAAATGTGTTGCTGAAAGTGCATGCGGCTGAAGCAACTTTGGCATTTCATACAGTTTGTCATCATCAGTCTTACAACTCAATGACCTGCATAGCTGGTTTCTTCTTCTTTTTCTTCTTCTGCGTTCATCCGGAGTTTTTTTTCCGGACGTGACTGTGTTGTGCCTGTTTACAGCAGAGCTGCGTTCTTGCGCCGTTAGGTCGACACATCCGACTTCTGCGGGCATTTGTTGACTGGGTTAACCTTCCCGGGGGCATAGCTGGTTTGATGCACACATTATTTGAAGATTCAGAAATTGCTAAAAATATTGCTTGTGCAAAAACAAAAACTGAAGCAATAATAAACCAGGTGATTTCCCCCCCCCCCCCCCCCCCCACCACCACCACACTGTTGATGAATTGGATAAATCTTTAAGTGGTATTTAATGTTTCAGTCTTTCAACAGATGCTAGCAATCACAGTTCGCAGAAAATATTTCCGATCGTTGTTCAGTACTTTGACTGGAAAGCAGGTGGAATCGAAACTAAGATTCTCGAGTTAGACAACACACTAAATGAAACCTCAGAAACTATATCACAGTATGTGGAGCTGGTCTGGTTCGCTAGATCAGTTCCGCGTCTAGCGTTCGTTGTCTCGGATGGCTGTGTGAGGTGCACCAAAATGGGATCTTCCCAGCCAACGTTAGTTAGCGCGGCAGGAGTTTCGAGAATGTAACCGCATCGTGCAGCCAGGGTCGTGGTTTGAGCGGGCAAAAGAGCAAAATTTTTACGACCGTTCGACAAAGTCTCGATAAGCGCCCGCTCTCTCTCGATGAGTAGTGGGCCTGCAGTCAGTAAGCTGGTATAGCTTTTTTTCGGTCAGTCCTGCCGGCGTAGCTTGAAAGCTCGTCGGTAGGCGTCCAGTGGTTTTGCATGTATCACCTTGTACCGGGAGGGCACGCTTTAGCAATGCTACTCTTGGCTTGCATGTGCGTGAATAGTCCGTCTGTCCGATAGATATCTGGTTGATCCTGCCAGTAGTCATATGCTTGTCTCTCCCCCGATGTGTCTCCACCTTGACATGGTGGGGGAGTTTGCATGTCCCATCGACCCCATTTGCTTGCCGATGGATGCGAAACAACATATCCGACAGCTTATGTGATAGGGACCAGACTAAGAGAGACACAACCTGCTGCTCTGCAGGTAGACTGAGGATAGCAGTCAAAAATTAAAATCAGGTGCACGAAGGCAGAAGTTCTTGGTCCGGACAAAACTCTTAAGGCTCCCTGTCGAGGGCTGTGGCTGAACGCCCCTAAGCCACAAACCCTCGGATCTGAGAGCCGGGCCAATACCATCCTACCGAAAAATAGAGGCGTGATACTGAGCAAGCTACATGCTCAGGTCTGATACATGTTCGAAGGCTCTCAGCTGGGGGATATGAGAGATTCCCGGATGAGAGGGCCAGGCCGTTTCTCGTTCACTGCTGCACGAAGGTAAGGTGCTGAGCCGGCAGCACATGTAGCCTACCTCGTGAGCGAGTACAAAAAGTCAGAAAAGTGCCCCAGTCGAAGGAAATGGTTACGAAAACTGTCTGTATCTAACTCATAGAGAGTGTAGACAAAAGTGGAAGAACGTCTCAATGACGCGAAATGGAACGCATGGCGAGCGAACCTATTGCGTGGTCTGAAGTCAAAAGTAAAAGCTTACCGAGTGGATGTCGCTCGCAGTCTGACCGCTCCTGGTGTGTGCTTGAGCGATCAGTGGCAAGCGAGATTCCCAACACATGGAAGTGAGGAACTAAAGCAGCCATGAGCAGGACGTGGCAACTCCTCGGGTGAGCCCAGTCTCAGAGCAATATGTGCCGGCTCTACAATTATGGAAGCCTCCTTGGATAGCGAGGGAATGCCCATGGTCTGCGCCTGCCTTCCCTTGAGGGCCGACCGCGATGTCGTTGATCGTTCTATCTTGACCAGCTGAGATGTTGCGACATCACAACAGTCTAACGAGCCTCAAAACCAGAGGAAGGCTATCCTCATTAAAAAATGCCCGCCGGAAGTCGGAAGTGTCGTCCTACGGGTGGCAAACTAAAAATTTACACTACGCAATTACGTCCGAGTGAAATGTCTCGTCCGAATGTCTCTCGTGCTAGGAACAGCTCTGACTACCTAGTTTCCGAATGCCGCTCTTGTTAGGAACAGCTCTGACTAGGTAGTTTTCTGAATGTCTGTCGTGCCTGGAACAGCTCTGACGGGCGCAACGACAAGCACATGTCCGAAAACTCGCTGAGTGGATACCGTCTGAGTGGATTCCGTCTACAATTATGGAAGCCTCCTTGGATAGCGAGGGAATGCCCATGGTCTGCCCCTGCCTTCCTTTGAGGGCCGACCACGATGTCGTTGATCGTTCTATCTTGACCAGCTGAGATGTTGCGACATCACAACAGTCTAACGAGCCTCAAAACCAGAGGAAGGCTAACCTCATTAAAAAATGCCCGCCGGAAGTGTCGTCCTACGGGTGGCAAACTAAAAATTGACACTACGCAATTACGTCCTGGTTTGTGCGGGAATGGCCCGGGGCAAACGAAATGACCAATATATTGAAGTGAGGATTTAAAGCAGCCATGAGCAGGACGTGAGCCCTCGGTGAGCCCAGAACCAGGGCGGTATGTGTCGGCCCTGCAACTATGGAAGCAGCCTTGGATGGCGGAAAATGCTATGGACTGTCCCTGCCTTCCTTTGAGGGATGACCGTTGTCTTCGACCGTTCAACTTTGGCCAGCTGGGTTGTAGATGGCACCACAAAAGTGAGAGTCTCCCATGAATGCTACCTGGTCAAAAAAGCACGCCATAGTCGGATGTGTTGGCCTATGGGTTTCGGCCCAAGGGTGCATAACAGACACACCGCAATCACATCTGAAAAAACACTCCGGATGAATGAAAAGAAGATATCACAGTATATTTTGAGAACACTCCAAAAACATGATTTGTACTCCAAATGTGTTGCTTTTGCTGGTGACAATGCCAATATGAATTTTGGAGGCATTAACAGAAGAGAAGGTAGAAAAGTGTTCTCGCATTTGAAGGAAGCCTTGAGCAAGCCATTAGTAGGCGTTGGATGTTCTGCTCATGTTCTGCACAACTGCATCCAACACGTCGCGGATTTAATGCAGACTGGCGTTGAATCTATGGCACTGTTCTGACCGACGGGTTTAAATCGGGAGATAACTCTTAGGTGTAAAACAGGGCGTCATTGGGTGATGCTACAATACGAAACACAGAAGAATGTTGGTTAATATATCAGCTTTAGTAATAATCTTGAAGAAATAAAAAACAACCAGTAACGCATATGTTCCGACCGACGGGTTTAAATCGGGAGATAACTCTTAGGTATAAAACAGGGCCTCATTGGGTGATGCTACAATACGAAACACAGCAGAATGTTGGTTAATATATCTTTAGTAATAATCTTGAAGAAATAAAAAACAACCAGTAACGCATATGTTCCGACCGACGGGTTTAAATCAGGAGATAACTCTTAGGTGTAAAACAGGGCCTCATTGGGTGATGCTACAATACGAAACACAGCAGAATGTTGGTTAATATATCAGCTTTAGTAATAATCTTGAAGAAATAAAAAACAACCAGTAACGCATTTTCGCAGTGTTGTTTCATCATCATCATTATCATAATCATCATCATCATCATTATGATTTTTTGTTTTTGGTTGTTGTTGCATATCCTTTACAGGACATCGCTGTCAACAGCAACATCTTTCAGCTGTCTGTTGATTTCTAGGCAAGATTACGCTCAGTAGTTTGCCATTGCTTTCTGAGTGGCCGGCTCAGTATCCCGCAAGTCACCAGCGGGGGTCGAACCACTCCCAGTTCTCTCCCGCTACGAGACTCTGTGTGATAAATGGGATTACGGAGAAAGTGTTGTAACCCCTCAGCCAGAGAGACCGGCCATCATTATGATAGGCGACCAAATCATCCGGGTATTCCTCTCTTTGTCTTCCCCGTGCTCTTTCTCCATCGTCATGCTGCTCGTGGTCATAGAGTGGGCACCACTGGATTCTTGAACGGTTCGGCCCGCCGAACGGGCTGTAAATGCCCACGCACTTCTCTGCTGCTTTACAACAGATCCATCTGTATAGATGAGCACTTCGGGGCTATCTGAGTGTTCATAGATGAGCGCGTTAACCTCTGCATTGACAGCGGCAGGGTTCTGCTCTCTGCACCTTCTGTCGAGTGTGATAATGACGGAGAAAGTGCACTTAAAAGTTGGAGGCACCGGCACCCATTCCTTGCCGGGGTTGATACTGGTAAGACTGCAGACCTGTCTGACGACATCTTCCGCCCGACCCATCCATGATTTGCCCCTCTTTAGCCTGTCACCCTTTTCTCTGAATATAGCGTCATGCAGAGGGTGCTGCTCATCTGCACTTATTTTTAAGTATGCACAAGCTCTCCAGATCTTGATCCTGTGTTCCATTGTCGGGAAGTCAAGGAGGTATCTCATTGCTACACAGCTGGTGTCTCTCGTGCAGCCCAAAATGATACGCATGGCTTCGTTTTGTACCTTTTCAAGTCTTCCAATCTGTGTAGGGCTGACAGTGAGGATGGCCAGGGCATACTCGATGCGTGAAAGCACCAGTCCTTGGAACAGAAGTATTAGCAGTCTTTGCTCGATATTGGCAGTCGCCATGACTCTCATTGCTGACAAACCTTTTCGAGCTTTCGTTATGACATAATCGACATGATCTCTGAAGGACAGGCTACGATCAAGCCTCACGCCAAGATATGTCATTGACTGGGTTCTACTCAAAATGCTCCCATCCATTCTTACCGCCGGCAGGTCTGTGTTCACAATATGGTTGTTTAGGGAGAACCATGCAACCGATGCCTTTGCAGGGTTGACAAGGGCACCGGCATCAGCACATCATGAGGAAATTCGATCTAGTTCGCCCTGCATATCATTGGCAACCGCCTGTCTATCTCGACCTTGTCGATACACGAGAATGTCGTCAGCAAATGACAGAGTCCTACCCCTCCCATCCTACTGTTGTTCAGTGATCGGCACCGTATACACATTGAATAGTACTGGTGACAGTGGTGAACCCTGCGGCAATCCTGGACATATCGTTATCGGCTCAGAAGACCAACTCCCGCATCTTAGCACCACCTTCCTTTGGAGCAGAACTGCAGCTATACATCGTACAAGGTGAGGGTGCACTTTCAGTCTGAGGAGGGTTTGCATCAAGTGCTCGAAAGATACTCTATTATATGCGTCCTCTAAGTCTATGGCGGCCGCACATGTCTCTTCTCTGACCTGAAATCCTTCGTAAACATCTTGAGCAAAGACCGCCGCATTCAGCCATGACTCTTTGTTACGTCTGTATCCTCCAAGTGTGGGCGGGAAGCAGCTGGGTTGTTCCAAGTGATAAGCAAGTCTGTGTGCTACAATTTTCTCCAGTAACTTGCCAGCAGTGTTCTGCATCGTAATGATTCTGTAGCCGCTTATCTTGGAATTGTCTTTGTTCGGTTTTGGCAGCGGCAGCAAGTAGCTGTGTAGCCATTCTTCTTTATCTGACCCCTCTGGATACTGGTGTTGAATTCTCTGGCCAGTTCTTCCATGTCATCATCTGATATCACTAGTAGATCACCATATCGGATACCGTCTGGGCCTGGGGCGGTGTTAGGTGATTTCTTGAACATCGCACGCATTATCTCAGCTGTGATTATCCATTCTTCGTCTGTCCTGACACCCTCGCACAACTGAGTGTCGTTGTGGTCCTCTGTCTGGCGGGTTCGTCTTTCTGGTCAGTCTGTTCTATGTAGCGTGCAAGAAGGGCCTTACCTTTATCCGCATCCGACTTTTTCCATGTGAGGTCTGTGCCTTACCACACAAAAAAGTCGCTTAAAAGTCGACAGGGTCGACTTCATTGCACCGGGTTTTATCCCATATGGCTCGGTCTCTTACCGCAGCGCGGAAAGCGTCGCACAAAGCACGAACTCTGTAGCTGTAGCGACGACCCACAGGAGTCTCCAAAAAATTTAACTCATGAACCGAAGGACGCGGCCCAGAATCGAACCCACAACCTTCGGAGCCCGAGTAAAACGGCTTGACCACTTCGCCACAAAGACTCCCGCCTTGAAAGTCTGGAATACCTCTACGTTGTGCAGCACCGTTCATGCTCTTATGGATTGGTAGAAAGAATGTATGTGCAGAGAGAAGTGCACACAAAAATATATGATTGATTGATTGATTTAGGAATCGACATCACAGCATTCGGGGCATTCCCATAAGTGCTCCGTCCCCATCCCCAGCAGCCAGCGAAGAGTTCCAACACTAATAGTGCCAGTAGCAATCTGATTATAAGTCCGTTTCGCCTTTCCTTTGAGCGTTGAGCGTCGGCCAGATCCCTTCATCACTCCTCATTGTCTCATTATTGCCAGACCATGGTAATCCATTTGCTCCTCCGAGGTGTGCACGTGCTCTCACAAGGCTAAAACCACGTCTGCCTTGTCATGTATCAATACTCCACCAAGTTCTGCAGAGCCAGCCAATCTGTCCGCCTGTTCATTTCCCAGCACACCGGCATGCCCCGGAGAAAAGATCCAGGCAATGCTTGTCACCCGTGACCTCCGAAGCGAAGCAAGCCACTCCGCACGAAGTCTGCCCGTCCTCACCCTCGTCAGCATGCTTTCTGAGTCAGTCACAATCACGATGTGTGTGTGTGTCGTATTCTCCATCCAGCGGAGAGCCGCAGTGACTGCCTCCACTTCCATTCTTAAGCTGGATGTTGTGGTATCATATGCCAGGCTCTCCTGCCCCAAACATCGACCATTAGCTTTGGCTATGAACCCCCAGCCACTTCTCTCACCTCTTGACACCGAACCATCTGTGTAGATAATCACATCACTCGAGTGAGCATTGTCCTGAATTAGTTGCTGGATTTCCACTTCCGTGGCCCCTGCTGGCCACTCCCTGCACTCCCGGCTTAATGTGATTATAACTCTGCACAAGTCGGACTGCTCCGCTGGCATTCTGACCCACTCCTCTCCACGCCTAATTTTCTCCAGGGGGCACACCTGTCTGATCGTATCCTCTGCCTGAGCCATCCATGATTTCCCTCTTATCAGTCGCTGACCCTTAACTGCGTCCAGGGCCTCATGCAGTGGGTGGTCTGTGTCTGCAGCTACTCTGAGGTATGCTTTCGCCTGCATCACTTTGAGCCTACCAGCAACAGTCGGCAGACCAAGGATGTAACGCATACACACTACTGGGGTGTCTCTAGTGCATCCCAGAATGACTCGCATAGCTTCGTTCTGTATGCACTCTAACTTCACCAGCTGAATCTCTAAGACAGTGAGCAGACCTAATCCATAATCAATTACTGAGAGGATCAAGTGCTGGTATAGTGTGAAAAGCATTCTCTGCTCTATGTCCATTGTAGCCATAGTTTTAAGTGCACTGAGTCCCTTTTGAGTTCTTGTCACGACCGTCTCCACATGGTCCTTGAAGAATAGGCTCCTGTCAAATGTGATGCCCAGATACTTCAGTTTGTTCTCTCTGCTGACATTTCTACCATCTATCGCGAGGCTTGGGACATCAGCTCTTACAATCCTGTTGTCCAGAGAGCACCACAAAACAGCCGCCTTTTCTAGATGGATAACAGCACTCATTTCTGTGCACCAGTCAATCACTTTATCTACTGTCGCCTGTACCTCCTGGGCTGTTTGCTCCCTATCTCTCCCCTGCCTATATGCAAGAATATCATCTGCAAATGTTAGTATTCTTCCAACCCCTGGTGCTTCTAGGTTTGCAATCTTGCTCGTATACACATTAAATAGCACCGGTGAGATTGCAGATCCCTGTGGCAGTCCCGGGGTTAACATATGTGGCTCTGAGGTCCATGCGCCCAGACGGAGAGCAACCCAATGAGAGTGCAGGACGGCTGCTATCCAGTTCACCAACCAGGGATTGACCCCCTTTTCCATCAGTGCGGTCATCAAAATATCATATCGAACTCTATTGTACGCATCCTCGAGATCAAGCGCTACCGCCATCGTTTCCTGTCTACTCTGGAACCCCTCATAAACATCAAAGGCAAAAGTGGCTGCATTAGACCAGGTATCTTTTCCTGGCCTGTAGCTCCCCAGGCCTCTTGGAAGAAGCTTCCCCCTTTCCAAAAAATCCTGCAGCTTAACAGCGACTATCTTCTCTAAAACCTTCCCAAATGTATTTTGAAGGGTGATGATCCTAAAGCCGCTAAGCTTTGACTGATCCTTGAATGGTTTTGGGAGAGGGATGAGATAGCTGTGCACCCAATCCTGCGGTACTGATGCTGTCCTAATGCTCTGGTTAAAGCAGTCGGTCATCTTCTCCAGGTCTGCTTCGCTCAAACCCTTCATGTGACCATACCTGACCCCATCGGGCCCTGGTGCCGTGTCTTTTGCCTTTTTCAAAATGTGTTTAACATCTTCCACCCATATGATGTCTTCATACTGCATATTCTTCGTGGTGCCAGATAGCTCCTCTCTAACTGCACCCCTGGTGTCCGCATCATTATGATTGGTCTGCTCTAAAAATCTCTGGAGAAACGCCTCCCCTTTCTCTTTGTCTGTTGTCACGTGCACACCATCATCTCTATAGATTGTTCCCGCTGTCATCGGCCGATCTTTTCTCTACATTTGCCTGTGCAGTTTCCAGAATTTTTGCAGTGTTTTATCACCTCCAATCTCCTTCATGAAACATTCCCATTTTGCCTTTTTGGCCTCTGCGGAGGGAAGGAGGCACCTTACTTCTCCTTTGATAGGGGATACCGCTACCCGAACAAAAATATATGTGAAGCAGAAAAGAAAACAACACATTTTTTAAAGTCTGATTTTCAAATCATTTGATTTTATTTTTTTTATTTTATTTATCACTATTTTATTATCACTATCAAATAACACGTTACTTTTAATTACATGAACAGTAAAAGCAAACAAAGAAAAATAGAGAAAAATGTGTGTAATAACAATAATAAAGTATAATAATTGAATTTACAAATAGTTTAAACAACACACTTATAGCTAATGGAGATGGGAGATTATGTGGATGGGTGAGGAATTTGTGTGCGGGATATGTGAGTTGGCGGGGAGATGTGTGTGTGTGTGTGTTGGATGTGTGGTTGAGGGATGTGTGTTTGGCTGGGTGGTTGGAGGTGTGTGGGTGGAGGATATGTAGGTGGGTAATGGGACGGGTGGAGGATTTGTGAGTGGGTGGGGAGATGTGTGTAGGTGGGGAGATGTGTAGGTGTGAGGATGTGGTGGATGGGTGGAGGCATGTATGTGTATCTGGGTTGTGTGTGGTTGGGTGGGGGAGTTGGGGTGAATGGGGGATGTGTGGGTGGGTGGTGGATGTGTCTCATAACATGGTAATATGCATTGTTTATGTTTCAAAATTCATTTGACAATGTTTTTTTCCTTTACACTATTGATGAACAAAAGATGAGTGATTGGAAGGGCTGAATGTAAGACGGGCCTGCGTGCCCAATTTGTGGTGGTACTTCAATGAACTGTTTTGCATGCGCAATAAAAGGAAACTGCAATCTATCAATAAATGTATAGGAGTGGCAGTGCACTTTGCAACAGACCTGTATAAGTTATTTGCATATCCTTTACAGGACGTCGCAATCAAATCCTAGCAATTTTGGCTGTATGTATTTCTTGGCAAGTTTATGTTCAGTAGGTTGCCAATGCTTTCCGACTGACTGACACTCAAACTGTTTGTATTAAAACCAATGCAAGAGTGTCTTATAGAAGTATAGTGACGAGTTAAGTCTGCTGATATCCCACTGCCACACAAGTCAACTCCATCTCCATGTGTTATAGACTGGGGACAAGAGAATCACACCGAAGACTTCATTAACAAACAATAAACAAGAAAACAACTGGGGCCTGAGAAAAACAATCTGATCAACAGAACAAGTTCCATTCGTAATTTTTGTGTTCATCAAATTACTTTTAAGATTGACTTAAGTTCTACTTGTTTTCTTGTTCGCCGATGAAGACTGGACCAAACAGAAGCCTGTATCTGTGCACATGTTTTCCCTGTACACCTTCCTAGTTATATTTGGTCTCTGACTCAGATCCCTGGGTCAACTCCATATTTGTAGGTCAGCACGGTGGAATGGATAAGAACACGTGTTCTTAAACATCCGGTGTGCTGATGCCGAGGTAAGGGGTTCAACCCCTACACCGGGCAGTTTGACCAAAATGCTGACCTATCGTCCTTGCTTGGAGATGTAAATTACAAGTACCTCTGAAGTCGGAGTGGATTCACTTGATGGCGAGGGACACTATTAATAGGGGAAGCTAATCCACATGCAAAGTTCATTCCAGCAGTACTTGAAATATTGTGTATGGACTACGCTTGAGTTCAAAGTTCAGTCCAGCACTACTTGACACTTGAAATATTGTGTATGGACTACACTTGAGTTCAAAGCGAGCGTAAATAAAAAAAATAAAAAACATGCTTCAGAGAATGTTCAATCAAACCCACAGCAGCCTGGTGACATTGCTAATGTTCAATCAACGACTATGACATTGACAACACCGCCACGAAAATCTGTCAGAACATTCGACCCGCGAAACTAATGACATCGGACGTTGGCAACGTGAACATTCTGCTGTGTTTCGTATTTAGCACATTGCCCCGGAATCGGAAATAATCACCCAATGAGGCCCTGTAAGGGAGTCTGTTTACACCTAAGAGTTATCTCCCGATTTAAACCCGTCGGTTGGAACAGTGCCGAATCTATTGTTTTGAAGATATTTAATTACTTTTCTATATACACTGTCAGAACAGACACTTTAAAGGATTTTTCTGACTATGTCAACATTAACTATCAGCAACTACACTATCACTCTAAAACTAGATGGCTCAGTTTGTTTTCGAACATCAGCCTGACAGAATGTACAGTCACAGGGAGAGACAGACAGTGTTGGAGATCCATTGTCATTGCAGCCAACCTTCATTGCGGAGAAGGCACATTATTGATTGATTGAACAATCACAATCAATAATGCCAGCATAGTGCCAAACATTGGTTATTACAGTCCCACTAATCTAGCATATGATTACTACTGCTTACTACGCGAAATTTATCTTCTCTTCTTCAGCATTCCGAGCCATTGAGGTTCTTTGCTGCAGATATTACTAGTACTAGTACAAGCCGTCTCCATTCATCTCTCTGGTTGACCTCCTCTTGCCAGTCGCTGATTCCAAGTGCTTGTAGGTTGTAGGTACGCGAAAACTATATTAATAATATAAATAATATAATAATAATTTATGCATACAGTTGTGAGTTACAGTAGATCAGTAGAAGAGCAGCAAATCTAGTAGTAGTATTCTAGTGGACTTGTCAATGGCGCTGGGAACTCTCAGGCAACCTCCTACAGCGTCTACTCTATACTAATATAGGATAGGCAATATCAATAGAAGTATTAAGTATTAAAGTAAGAAGGCAACACTGTCACTAGCCAACCGAAATGTTTGAAATCCAACAGCGACAACAATTTTGTTGCTTACCTACATTTCTTGAACGGCGACGCTCCGTAACATGTTCTTGTTCCTTGTCATTGTCATCTTTGTCTTCATCGCCGCTGTCGCCGCCACCTCCTACATCATCCTCATGATCGCGGAGCGACAACAGTTCGCCATTTTTTTCTGTTGACTCCTCCATTGGCAATATGTTCTGGATATGCGTTCAACCTGAGATGTACTTACGCCAAGGTTGACAGAACTATCAGCACCGCGCTGTCTTCGATTTATCCCGGTTCCTAATCAGTAAACAGCTCCCGCAACTTCGCAGATTCGTAAATGCGGCGAATTCCAAGGACTGCAGTTTCTGGGCTAGGCTTACTAGTCTACTAGAGACAGCTAGTAACTAGAGTAGTTGAGTGTTGAGTTGAGTTAAGAACCGGCATCACTGCACTCAGGACATTCCCATACATGCTCCGTTCCCTCGTTCAACAGCCAGCGAAGAGTCATACTACTAATCGTTCCCACCGCTATCTGACTAAACGTTCTCCTCAGTTTTGAGATTCTTCCAGAACCCCTGCCGATCCCCCGCAATCTCATTCTTTCCACGTATGGGTTCTCAATCTATTCCTCCGCCTTCTCCACTTGGTTCCACAAGCGCACGACCACATCCCCCTTGTCCATAGGCAAACTACCACTAAGAGGTGCATTCCCTGCCAGCCTATCAGCATATTCATTCCCCCGTACCCCGCATGGCCAGGGCAAAATATCCATACAATTCTCACAATCTGTGACCCCTGAAGCGACGAAAGCCACTCCACGCGAAGCATTCCTTTCACCACCTTACTAAACTCTTTGAATCCATACATAATGGATACAACGTGTGTTGCAGTTGTCTCCTCTAGCCACCGGAATGCCGTTGTTACTGCCTCCACCTCCATTCTCATTCTGGAGATCGTAGTCTCATATGCCAGACTCTCCTTTTTCAAGACTCGTCCATTAGCCTTTACAATAAAGCCCCAGCCACTACGTCTGTTTCTCACCACTGACCCATTGGTGTAGATGAATATGTCACCTTGATGTGTGTTGCTCTGGATCAGCTGTTGCACTTCAAACTCATTGCGGGCCGCTGCCCATTCTCTGCACTCACTACCCAATGTTATTATTACATTGTGCCAGTCCGTCATGTCTTCAGGAACTTCAACCCACTCTCTTTCACGATTGATGGTCTCTAGATCACACACCTGACGTATAGAAAGCTCTGCCTGTGCCTTCCAGGACATGCCTCGTCTTAGTCTATGACCCTTGACCATATCCATTGCTGCATGCAGCGGGTAATCCCTGTCTGCGGCAACTCTCATGTACCATTTGACCTGAAGGATCCTATGCCTATCCGTCATTGCTGGTAGCGCCAAGGTATGCCTCATGCATATGATTGGCGTGTCCTTTGTGCACCCCAGGATTAACCACATGGCAGCATTCTGTATGCGCTCCAACCTTTCAAGCTGGATCTTTGATACTGTCAGCAGCCCCAAACCATACTCAATGACAGAAAACTGTACTGTCATAAAACTGTCATTTACTGCCAATATAGTACCTTGCGGTGTATGGCAGAGGAGTCTTTGAGCCTGAGGAATTAAGGCCGCCTGGCTAGTGCAGTCGCCGCGAACTGTGCAGGTTAGGCTTTTCTTTTTGCCCCCGACAGAAAAATATCCCACACCTTACCGAGGGATCCAACCCGGGTCTCCCGAATGAGAGTCCAAATCAAATGCAACATCAAAGTGAATGAAACCGTACTGAAACAAGCCAATGTATTTAAGCAAGTGTGTACTTTAGTAACAGCAGATGGAAAATGCATTTTTTTTAAAGTTGCATTTCCCTTACAGGACTTTGCAGTCAACGCCAGCATTTTTCAGCTTCTGTTGATGTTCTTGGCAAGATTACGCTCAAGGTGCATTAAGGAAGTTACATGCTGATTGCCCAAGCAAAGACTATATTTCACAAGATGAAGAATATTCTCTTTGTCAATCTAATATAGTTGCTGATCCTTTACAGGACGTCGCAGTCAATCCCAGCATGTTTGGTATGTTTTTGATTTCTAGGCAGGTTTACGTTCAGTAGTTTGCCAGTGCTTTCTGAATTGCATGAAAACCAACGCAATGAGTTCTGCCTTATTAATCAAGGTGAAGAAAAGAAATCTTAAGAGCCAATTGAGCCAATCCTAGTATAGTTACTCGCATCAGGACGTCAGTAGAACCTACGGTAGGTTTCACTGAAAACCCCGTGATGTAGAACGAGATCGTGGCTGTTGTAAAGTAGACATGAGGTAAGTCAAACCCAGGCCCAAACGGTGTCTCGTACAGTGTACATGCGATGCCCGAACGCTCTTAAAGGACCGGATACTGAGATCCGCGTGGGAGCAACAATAAATAAGTCCGGAGTTGAATACGGCCAATAAAATCTAGGGGAGACTGGGGAGAAATGGACCAGCAATTTTGTAGTTTTCAATTTTTGCTCATCACCGGAACAGATTTTATCGAAACATAACAAAACCATGACTAAAATGTTGTACATTCATTTATTTTAAAAGGGGAAAACATTTAGCAATCTATTTCTATATGTTTCTTTACAAAATGCATTTCAAAAATGTATATGAACATGGGGAGAAATTGACCACCATTGGGGTGAAATGGACCAGCACGTGGGGAGCAATGGACCATAGTGGGGAGAAATGGACCTTTTTTAAAAAGAAGCAGCAACAACTCATCCATATTGCTATAAGAAATAAATAATCATTAAAAGGATATTTGCAGTTTTTTTTATTATTTTAAGCGACAGTAAAAAAGTTTAATATGATATATTAATCTAATATAAAGTTTTATCGAACATTTATGCCTGCAAGACTTTCTTTGAAGACATAGCCATCTTTGGTCCTAGAAGTGGTTCCAGTGATTGTAGATCTAGTAAGCTGTGCTTTAATACATGTAATTGAGACACTGGCGACATCTTCTACCTTAGGCTTAACAAATTTACCAGCAACCTTCTCACTCTTGCGCAAGAACTCTACCTCAACATCACCATCATCATCAATGTCTCCCCTTACAATTCCTACATAGTAAACACAAGTCTTCTTTGTTCCATATTCACATAGCACACACTGGCCTTCAAAAACCTCACGCACACCAGTCAAGCTAACCGTACACTCCTCATTTTCACCAAATGAAACATCAGAATATGTGTCATCACAAAACGAAATGTCAGTTTCTGGATATGAATCAACACCAAGTTCTTTCAGCAGCTGTCTCTTTGCCTTTTTGGGTGGAACTTTTGCTGCCTTTTCTTTCATCACCGCTCTTTCCCTTATTCGATCCATTTCTGGCGTAGAAGTAGCCAGCATAGTTTTTCCTCTTTTCCTCATATTATTTGAATCTTTTACCAGCTTTTGGTAGTCCTCTGAAAACATGAGGCGAAGTAAAGGAAGAAGTAGCTTTATGTTGAAGACTCCCTGATATTTCCTGCAAGTCATCTACAAGGTTCTCAACATTACACTCTTTCTGATTTTCATGAAATTCTTGTGCAGTTTGATCTGTGCTGGTACCACAATGTGGAGATGCTGATCCTGTCTGTTCATTGCTTTCTAAAGTGGCATTTTCACTGTCCTTGCAGCCCGTTCGTTATTTCTGAAGGCATAAAATCATCTTCTGTAAAAACATCTTCGTTAAAGTGCCAAATACCTGACACTGCAAAGCCTGATTGAATGTTAATGGGAGTTGCCGCTTTAAGAAAAGCGTGGCCTCCTAGATTTGCAACTTGATAGATTGTCAGTGGTGTCCCAACATTTTTCATCATCCATGAATCACACGCATTGTTGTAGACCGACTTCATGGGTCCAAAAACTGAACGGTATAAGGGCTGAGTTTTAGATGAGGTGTGTGGTGGCAACGTGATCACATGAATGTTGTTTTTCTTGCACAGTTCAAGTGATTCAAATGAAATGTGGGAATCGTGATTGTCCAAGATCAAAATCAAAGGGAAGTCTTTGGAAGGTCTTGAATGCTTAATGAAGTGATTTATAACTTTGACGAAATTATCACGGGTCATCCAACCTGATTCATTCACAAGGCCAAGGGAACCTTCAGGTGCTCCAGCAAGCATAAAATTCTTAAACATTTTTCTGGGAAACACAAAAACTGGAGGTTTAATGTGACCCGCAGCTGACACAATGTAACAGATTGTGACCAGTTCTACTCTTTCTCTGGATGTCACCTGGCCTATTTGCTTCACTCCTCGTGGGGCAATTACTTTTGGCACTTTCTGTACAGTGGTCAGACCTGACTAATCCAAATTGTAGATTTGAGCTCCACTCACATTTAGTTTTGTAATGGTTTCCTTCACAATGTTGAAGAAGGTGCAAATATTATGTTTGTTGAAAGCTGTAGCTCTAGCCAGAGATGTTGCCTCAGGTTGCCTTATGGTCAGCTCGGGATTCCGTCGCAAAAATCCACAAAGCCAGTCATTCCCTGCCATCATTTGCTCATCCCAGGTTAAAGGATGTGCAATGTTATTGACTTTCGCCATCTCGTACGCCAAAATACGAACGTTTTTAGTTGTGAGTCCATGGAACATTCTTGCACAATCTTTCAAGTAACTAGCAAAATCAGCTTCTTGCTTAGCTGTGAAAACAAGGCTATGTCTATAATTTGGTACGAGTCTAGTAGGCAGACCATTTCCTTCTCTGTCTTTTGTAAGATTGTTATTGAGGGTAGAGCGAGCAATGCCGTACTCCCTTGCATCTTTCCTCACTTTCATTCCATTTTTCACAGCTTCTCTCATACGTTCCTCCGTAACGAGACCCTTGTTGGTGTTTCTGATGTACAATCTTGGCATCTGAAACAAAAGAGTGACAGAATTATATAACATTTAGAATGGTAGGCCTATCATTTGCAAAGAAATGCTGATCATAGCACGAATGGCGTGCATCTTTAATAAATCACTGAAATCAAATTTGTTAACAGTTTTATTGGTCTAGATTTAGACCCCAATATTAAAAAGAATCAATAATGCTGATATTCGAATGCAATCTTCAACACTTTTAATAACAACAGACTGTCTTGTCAATTTCTTCTATGGGGAGAAATGAACCATGGGGAGAAATGAACCGGTCCATTTCTCCCCCATCAATGTATTAAACTATTCAGCCATAAAGCCTCTTAAATCTAATATTATAAGCTATATTTTTTATATGAACTCTTAAATAACAAGTAAATAAAGATATTAACGTAATTACCTTGTCCTGATTCCTGACTATGCGTCTGCTTTACCATGGTGTCTGGAACTGGAAAAAGAAACTTTAGTGCAGAAAATTTTTCAAACTTTGCGTGGGAACGACCTGTGCGGGAAGTCGATGGCAAATGAAAAATTCGAACTATGTTTGATGTGGAAAACAAACTTATTATGGTTTCACTTTCATTGCATCAAAGCCAGGGGCCAGAGAGGAGGTGGTCCATTTCTCCCCTATGTCAATTTCTCCCCAGTCTCCCCTATCCCCGGATGTGTGGAACGTGATCTGGGAAGCTATCCAGAGAGCGATGACTGAAAAAGTTGAGCTTGAGCTAAGAACCGACATCATTGTACTCAGGACATTCCCATATCATTATGCGCTCCGTAACCTCGTTCAACAGCAAGTGAAGAGTCACACTGCTAATTGTTCCTACCGCTATCTGATTGAAAGTTCTCCTGGTTTTCCCTATCAGTTTTGAGATTCTACGAAAACCACTGCCAATCCCCAGCAAACTCACCCTTTCCACATGCGGGTTCTCAATCTGTTCCTCCACTTTCTCCACCTGATCCCACAGGCGCACGACCACCTCTCCCTTATCCATAGGTAATCGACCATCAAGAGGTGTATTCCCTGCCAGACCATCAGCCTGTTCATCCCCCCCCCCCCCGCACTCCCGCATGGCCAGGGCAAAAATTCCATACATTTCTTACGATCTGTGACATCTGAAGCGAGGTGAGCCATTCCACACGAAACATTCCTTTCTCCACCTTACTAAGCATACTCCTTGAGACCGGGATGAAGACTGTGTATTGCAGTGGTATCCTTTAACCAACGCAATGCCGATGTTACTGCTTCCACCTCCATTCTCATGCTGGAGGTCATAGCCTCATATGACATACTCTCCTTTCAAGAATCGTCAATTAGCCTTCGCAATGAAACCCTAACCATTCTGCCTGTTTCTCACCTCTGACCCATCAGTATAGATCACTATATCACCTTGATGTGTATTACTCAGGATCAGTTATTGCATCTTAAACTGTGCAATCAGCTACCCAATCTCTGCACTTACGACCCATTGTTACTATTACATTGTGCCAGTCCGTCATATCTGCTCGTACTTCATCCCACTCTTTTTCAGGATTGATGGTCTCTACATCACAAACCTGACCTATAGAATAGATGCTTCCACCTTAGCCATCCAGGACCTGCCTCGTCTTAGTCAATGACCCTTGACAATATCCATGGCTTCATGCAGGGGGTGATACCTATTTTCAGCAACATTTAGGTACCCTTTGGCCTAAAGGACTCTATGCCTATCAGTCATTGTTGGTAGCGCCAGGATATGCTTCGTGCATGCATATCATTGGTGTGTCCTTTGTGCACCCCAGAATCACACGCATGCCCGCATTTTGTATGCGCTCCTACCTTTCAAGCTGGCTCTTCGAAACTGTCAGCATCCCTAACCCAAACTCAATGGCAGAAATTATTAACTTATGAAAGGTCCTGTAAAGCACCCTCTGCTCTACCCCGGTTGCTGCCATCACCCTAAAAATATTAAGTTCCCTACCAGCCTTCACCACCAAAGCCTCCACATGATCTTTAAAAGACATACACCTGTCGAAGGTGATACCCAAGTACTTCAATTTAATCTCTCTACTAAGAGGACATCCATTCAATATAATACAAGAGACATCTGCCTTCACAATCAGGTTATCCAGGAAGTACCACACAACCGATGCCTTGTCTGGGTTTATAACGGCCCCTGGGTCCCTTGCACTACTCTGACACCCTGTTTACTGCCACCTGTACATCTGTAGCCAAACTTTCCCTATCTCTGCCATGACTGTACATCAGCACATTATATGCAAATGTCAAGATACTACCAACACTTGGTGTCTCTATAGCTCCGAATTTGTTGGTGTAGACATTACAGAGAAATGGGGACGAGGCAGATACCTGTGAGTAGTAACAGAGGAGGTATTTGATCCCCATCTGAGGTGCAGCACCACCGAGGTCACGGTATATTTTACTATATAAAGAGTCTAGCACCTCATAAAATCTACACCACATTTGACCTAATTTTTAAAATCTCGCGCGCTTTGGTACTTACCTACTTCCGACTTTTGGTGTTTAAAAAGTTAAACTTTAATTATTAAAAGATAAATTATATACAAAATATTTTTTTCTATTTTTTTCTTTTCTTTTCTTTTTATTTTTCAATTGAAAATAAAAGATAGCGGTTATTAGTGGTTTCTAGTGAATCGTAGTGGTTTAAACATTATCATCATAGGGTTACAAATGACAACATTAAAACAGTAAAGATGGCCGGTATTATTGATTGCAGTGTGTATGGCTTAGAGAAATCAATTATTAAGGATTTACCATTGATAACTATGTGATGTTTATAGGTGGGCGTATTCGCCTTTGTCCACTAACATAGTACAGATCTATGTCAGTAACGTACATTATAAAAAACACAAAGCAATACATAATTACGAAACAGGAATTTGCTAGCCTTCATCAGCAAACACAAAACATATAGTCAAGGAAAAGACCCTCTTTAACGCATAAGGGGTAAGAGAAATAAAACAAATTACGAGCTAAATGTAGAGAAAATGAAATATTTTACTACATGTGACGTCTTGAACTTCCGGTCCAATATGGCTGATATGCCGGTGATACGTTAAGGTCTGTGTGTGATTTTACTTCTAGAGATGGTTTTCTTATGCGTATTTCCTCATTTTGGACATTATCACTTGATTTGGTCAACAAGCTACTGGTCTGAATGTTTGGCCAGGAAATAAAATGCCGATACAATGTCAAATGCTTCAATTTGCAAAGTAAACATTCTGTTGTTATGTTAAGGTCAAGGAGAGTCTGCTAAAGTCGCATAAAGAAATTCAAAAGTACTAAATAGCATATGTCCACAATATTTATATTTTCGGGATTCAAGAGTTTTGATTCAAAGTACAGAAGAACAGAATCGTGAAGGCAACATTTTCAGTCATGTGCCTCTTTGTTGAATATTTTGGATTGTTCATACCAACGGTTCTTGTAAATACGTCATTAAGTATAATTAACTTTACTTCTGGAGTACTCTCTAACGCAGTGACTAAAGCTGTACATTGGCCGTGACGTCATTATTTTGGTTGTATTTATAATTAACAGACCGGAAGAACAGCATTATGTGTTCGTGTGTCGAGTAAGACGATAGTCTACTCTTGCAAAAGATAGATGCTGAAGACGGGGGCAGCCAGCCAGGAGGCGCATCAGAGAAATCAGGCTGCCACGCAATAACGCCGTGAATTATGTCGACAACTGCTACATGTTATGGTGCTCGCCCTGCTCTGGACCCCCAGGCAGGTGCAGTGCCGAGCCTTATGTCTCGTAAGGGTCTAACCACAACTAATGGAGGTCCTTCTCAGATGTCCTGCGGAGCCAGAGGGCCTGACAAAAGAACGTCTAGCCGTACCAAAACAAAGACTTAAAATAATGCACTGGAATGCAGAGGGTATCAACAACAACAAAAGAATAGAACTAGAAAACATCTTGGCCAAAGAAAATGTAAGTGTATGTTGCTTGCAAAAAACTCACCTGAACGAAAATATAGCCTTCAAAATCAGAGGCTACCAGTGTTACCAATCTGACCGAAAGGATGAGATACTGACTTTGTCAAAAACAACATTCCTGCTTCCCAAATTGAAGTTTACATGGAAGGGGCTGAGTATCAGGCACTTAAAACTTGAGACAGACAATACAGACCTTCACCTGATCAATTACTACTGTCCAAATGACCGCCCACAGGCACTGGACACACTACCATTAATAGGAAAAATTATTGTGTATTGCGACTTCGACAGCCATTCGAAAGCTGGGGCTATGATCACATGGACCACAGAGGAGAGAGATTGGAAGACTGGCAGGATGAGAATAGATTCATCCTGATTAACAAGTCGTCTGACCCACATACCTTCTACTCGAGATCATGGCACACTACAGCTACAACTGACCTGTCGTTTCATTCACCAGACCTGGAGTGGAAAATTACACGAATTGTTGGGAAACAACTAGGTGGCAGTGACCATCGGCCAGTCTTTCTAACTGTAGAAAATGTGCCTGTAAGTGAAAGCAGCACCCTCTCGAGGTGGAACTACAAGAAAGCAGACTGGGCAATGTACAAGAATCGCACCAGCATACTGGTTAGAAACCTGAACACTGAGAAGGACATAAATAAAGTAGTTGAAGAGTTTGGGAAATGTATACTACAGGCAGCACGAGAAACAATACCAAGAGGAGCCTGTAAACATTATAAACCCTACTGGAATAGTGAACTGGAACAGTTGCATAATTATGTGGATGTATGGAGAAAGCAAGCAGAGGTCAATCCCAACCAAGAGCACCACAATAAATATCAGCACGCATAAGCCAAATTTCAAAGGGCCCAACTGCAGGCTAGACGGAGAAGCTGGCAGGTCGAAAACAGTCACTGAACTTTGAAAGAGACGCAAGGAAGTTATGAAAGCTAATAAAACACATTAACGATGAGGGCACAGGGAGAAACTCAAAAATTGCACTACACAAAGACGGAAACATCTTAACAGGAAAGCAATCAGTTGACCATTTTGCGGACTCATTCGCACAAGATAGCAATTTCGAAATTAGTCCATAGAAACAACAAGAGATTCGAGAGAAATGGCAACATACAGGACAGAAGTACATGAAGTTATGTAGACACCTATCACATTCAGTGAACTGGAGCTAGCCATATCAAAAGTTAAAATGAGAAAGTCACCAGGAGCTGATAGTATCTCCAATTAAATGATCAGGAACCTAGGAACAGAGGCCAAAGCAAAGCTGCAAAACAATTGAACGTGTCATCAATCACAGACTACAGTGGTACATTGAAAGTGAAAACATCCTTGTGCCACAACAGTCTGCCTTTAGGCAGTGCTACTCTACGGAAGATCAGACAACCTACCTCTCTCAAGAAGTTGAGGATGCATTCCAAGAGAAGAAGCTGGTACTTGTGGCTTGGATAGATCTGTCGCATATTGCGCACTCAGACAGTTCACACCTGCACAGCACTACTTCAAAACACACTTCTCAACCAAAGCGTTCGCACTAGAAAGCATTGGAATGCCAGGAATGTGGCGTCAGCTCTAAGAATAGCTATGACACCCAGTGATAGGCAGGTCAGATGATCGGATCCTGCCTTATTCGTTGGGTAACCTAGAAGAATCGTGTTGCCGCGAAAAGTTTTGGGTTCAGAGACGCTAGCATTTGGCACATGCAGATCGACCGTCAAGGAGGCCAGATGTGGTTTTATTAAGAGTCCATTTGATCTGTATTTCCCTCTGCATGATTCATGGGAATACTTCAGACTAAATTATGGCTGAGTTTATATACTTATGAGTCAGGTAAAGCTTTATGTATGAGAGAGTGTGTGTGTAAGTTTCGGCACTAGTGAATATATATATTCTTCTATCCGAAGATAGCCGCCAACTTTCACCCGGTCCCAAAATGGATACTCTCTGCCAGCACTAGTGTAGATATCTAACTCCATCTACCTTTCGTTTCCAGAAGATTTGCTGTACAAACACTATGTCTTAAGCTGTGAAAAGAGGCTCACGTATGCCCAGACTGTTTCCTATTCCTAAGTCTAAATCCTACTAGCTTTCTGACTGCGTTCAGAGCAGGTTTAGTACAGGACAAGCTGTGCTCTATGTGCTATTTGCCGCCTTAGTTTCAATCCACAGCGAAACTTAATCACACGCGAATGTGAGAGGGAGGAATGAAAGTGCTCTACCTCTTATCTTATATATGTCCGTGGGGTGAAGACAGATTGTGTGTGTAACTGTTTAGCATCCATGACTGGTCCAGCATTTATACTGCTGTGATTTATTCGAACACAGGTATCTAGCACTCTGACGAACCACAGTAAAGCTAACAGCCCAACTCCAGCACTCAAGTGAACGAATAAAAGAATAGTGGTGTTAGAATGAGAGAATGAGTGCCTTGTGTCGTCTCATCTTTCTTTCACTCTGTATTTATGTGTTAATGAATGAGAGGCAGTGTAAATCCTCATAAGGAATGTTTCACATAGACCTCCACATTCATACCAATTATATGTTACTTATATTAACATAAGAGTGAAAATATTTAATATATGTTCTTTACATTATTACTTGGATTCAACATGTGGAATGTAATTGTATTAAATCATCACCCTGTTTGACAAAATAAGTAAAGGAGAAACATATAGTATGTTTCCATGCCTAATCACTTCTAAACTGTCAAGGGGAAATATCACCCCAGTGTCAGAAGAAGTAAGTAAAGGCAATGACAGAAGAGGTGAGAAGGTATACACAGGAAAGTAACCAGGCAGACTAAAACAATTGAGGCAGCACTGATTGGTAACATGAGTTATTATGAAAATAAAACAATCATCCTGTTCTGTTCCATTACTATTTAGGATCAGTTATGCTGGGTGCATTTTATCATTAACTCTCCATCATTCCTCTTCTCGCCTTGTCATTCACTGTGTCTGTGTCCTCTGTGAGAACATCAGTCATCAGATCATCATGTACTTGGCCCACGACTGCTTCATTTGAGGACAACCTCTATGGAGATATCAACAAGCTCAAGTTGACTACAGCTTACATTAACTACATTCAGGTTGACATCTAAAGGTGCATGAAGATGTATTTAGACTGCCACACTTCATACCACAGGTATGTCGGTTACAAAAGCGTCCCAGAGGCATGAAATGGAATATTGCTTGGATAGCAAATCCATTACGTGAAAAGTCCGAATCGAAAGCTCACTGTGTGGGCTTCATAAAAGGTGGAAAAAGTGTCCTAGTGGCACGAAATGGAATATTGCTTGGATAGCAAATCCATTATGTGGAAAGTCTTAATCGAAAGCTCACTGTGTGGATGTCATCTGCAGACTGCATTCTTCTGTTTTCCGAAGGAACAGCCTATGGTGAACGGCTTCGTAAATGGTGGAAAAAGTGTCCTAGTGACACGAAATGAAGATGTATTTAGACTGCCACACTTCATACCACAGGTATGTCGGTTACAAAAGCGTCCCAGAGGCATGAAATGGAATATTGCTTGGATAGCAAATCTATTACGTGAAAAGTCCGAATCGAAAGCTCACTGTATGGGCTTCATAAAAGGTGGAAAAAGTGTCCTAGTGGCACGAAATGGAATATTGCTTGGATAGCAAATCCATTATGTGGAAAGTCTTAATCGAAAGCTCACTGTGTGGATGTCATCTGCAGACTGCATTCTTCTGTTTTCCGGAGGAACAGCCTATGGTGAACGGAAGGCCCAATATACGGAAGTGAGGCTAAGCAGCCATGTGCAGGACGTGACGATTCCTTGGGTGAGCCCAGTACCAGAGCGCTGTGTGATGGCTCTGCAAGTATGGAAGCCTCCTTGGATGGCGGGGAATGCCCATGGTCTGCCCCTGCCTTCCCTTGAGGGCTGACCAGGATGTCTTTGGCTGTTCTATATGGGCCAGCTAGGATGGGGGATAACACCACAATAGTGAGATTCGAACGTCCTAAGAAACCCCCGGGAAGGTTAACCCGGTCAACAAATGCCCGCAGAAGTTGGATGTGTCGGCCTAACGGCGCAAGAACGCAGCTCTGCTGTAAACAGGCACAACGCAGTCACATCCGGAAAAAAAATCCGGATGAACGTAGAAGAAGAAGATCATCATGTACAAGGGCAGGATAAGAGGGCCTGCCAACTACAATTGCTGATGTCTAATGCCAGTACAAATAAGAGACACTGTAGCTCTAACTTGTAGGTACTTCCTGAATCTGCTACCTTCTGGAACTTCTGTCTGTAGCCCTTTTCATTCTTGTCAACTGGAGAATTATCATCCATTGACTAGATATAAATAGGTTCACCATGTCTATTCACCTCAGGTGAGGATGACGGTGTTCGCAGATTGTCATGATCCAGAGTTGCAATTCATTGCCCAATAATGTACAATGGATCTGTAAACCAAGAGCAGATCTGTAATAAAGAGGGACTAAAATGGATCTGCAGTCAGGACTAAGGTTGAACAAATCAATGAGTCCTCAGATCATTACCAAACTGTGCCCGAAAATTGATATGTGTTTCATGATCATTCTGATGATTGACTATGTTTGAGATTCAGGAACATTTCTAAGATCACTAGGATCATTTTATACCTCACAAGAACTTGCAGATTATCTAAATCATGGCAGAAGTCTGAATGACAAATTAATAAGGAAGGACTGTGTATAGTCAGTTATTCAGCAAAAACTTCCAGAGAGGAGAGTATTTTATGAATCTCTCTAGATCTTATTTTGTGTAGACTGTTTAACTCAAAGTTTTCACTAATAAACTAACTGAAGGTTTACAAGAAGAACATTTGTGTAGTGCAGAGACAATGGTAGGAAATTAGTGGTGTAGTCCAGTGATGAAATGACTGAACAACCATGAGATCTTCTAGGAGTTCTATTCTCCATCGTGTCTATAGATCATTATTCTAAAGACTGATGTGTATTGTTCATATGATCATAATGCTTCACTGGTTTACTTCCACAGCTTTTGGTTAATAAACAAAATTAACATTTTCCTGCATTCTTCTGTTAAGTAAATTGTGGTGTGACAAAACATTTTATTATTTATGTGTATAATTAATGAAACTACATCACATAATTGTAGAATCTGGAACTACAGGTGACTGGGTAAACACGAATAGACAGCTAAGTTCTGTTCTATTGTAATCGCCCAGGTTCCAGGTTACTCAGAAAAGGGAACTTTAAATCTTATAAATTTCCTGTGACCATTTCACCAAATAGGGAAAATGATCATAAGTGGGGGACTCTCGAGCTAAATAAGTTTCTCTTTTCGGGAAGGAAGATTTTGGAGGGAAGAAATTAACATTCCTGGGAAACCCTTAGATTTCCAGAGCTATTATGGGACACTTTGGCTTCCAAGGACCAATCCCCTCCAAATGAAATTAGTCCCATCCTCATAGTGTTATTTCATTGTGAGGTAAGTCGAGGTGGGTACTGCTTCCAACTTCCCAACATGTCACATTTACCGTTGTGCCCGTCCGGGATTAGAACTCGTGCTTTCTCGTAACCATACAACATTTATTGTTGGTACCACATAGTGGGTTAATTTTGTTTACATCACAATTGCTTGAATTATGTGAATATTTTCTTTCAGGTTTTTGAGTGAAACAAAACTACATTTTTTGCGGAACTTTGCTTACATTTTTAAAGACTGCATTTGCAAAGCCACCAGGTGGACTTTGTAAAATTTGGGATTCAGAACCACTGATTAGAAGGCACTTTAGGTCTTAAGTTACCAGGTGTAAATCAGGGGGGTAAATCAGAATCTCTATTGTCTAGTGAGGGTGACTTCGGGTGTTTGGTGATTTTCTCTCATAGTCGAAAACTCCAGATTTCGTGCAAGATTTTCCTGCAACATTACGTTGTTTGATTTGTTGTTTGTATTTCGCCATTGCATGCTCTGTACCATTTTCAGATACAGGGGTTTTCCTATCTGAATCAGACAGAGGCGACACTTAGTATTTTTTTCAAATATGTGGGAAAAATCTAAAATCTATTATGGCGGAAACAGCTATGCTACGGGCACAATATGTCGATGTAGGCAAATCATGTGGGTTAAAAGGTCCTGAGCTCGCGAAATACGTCTCTGACGAATTCGATAGACATGAGCGTTTAAGGGCTGAGATAACCCAGAAGGAAAAAGACAGAGAGGCTGAAATAATTCAGAAGGAGAGAGAAAGCCGGATAGCTTTAGAGTTGGAGGATAGGAAGCTGCAGGCTGAGATGGATAATAGAGAAAAAGAGAGACAACATCAGTTGGAGTTGAGGCGCATGGATACTGTGGGATGTGGATTTTAATGTATGAGAATATTATGTTAAGCTGTCTAGGGGATTTATTGATTCTCTGGTCACTTGTTAGAATGCAGGGTGATTATGGAATTCTACCCTAAATACACGGAGGAAAATAGTTCACTCCTGTTCATAGCTGTATTTATGAGTACTTCTCCATTCCCACTTATCACCCTCTAAAGTTTATCTAGTGCTAGAAGGATATAACATATAAACAACCACTGATGAACACCACATTTACTTGATGTACACATCAACAAATTTTTGGACAAACAGTTCAAGTATTAAAACAAGATCTGCAGTTACATATATATGTGTAATGAACACTATGCATTTTCAGACAGGCATGGGAATGATTTGCATTATCTCAATACATTTACACCCTTTTTGCCCAAGAAAACAACAATGTTATTACAAACAACACAACAACCACAAATTGGGTCTACTTTCATTTACCCTCATACTTAAGGCAAATAAAGATCTAAGTATATAGAACCCAACATATAAACATTTGTTTCTGACACCTTTTACAATTTTCTCATTTTTAAAAATAATGAGTTGGTGTCAAAATACTATACATATATACCATAACATAACCCTTTAGTTGTTTACCTTATACGTGGCATATAAAAAACACACACATAAAAGCAGTTGATACTAATAATTAATTAATTAATTATAGTGTTCCTTTAGGCATTGCGTGTGGGTATTCTTCTCCAGTGCGAAGCAGATAATGTCCATATTTATCCGTGCAGAATTATACTCACAGTCATTTTCTACTTACAGTATGTCCACCGAAGTTGGCTGGCGAATGTTTCTAATCCATAATCCAAGAATAGAATTATACCTAAGCACATATTCTCTCCATGAGACTGAATTTAAGAATACTCTGTTGCCATTTGGGTTGTGTTCCAATTGAAATTGATGCCTAGGTCTGTCATACTTTCAGGAGATGCAACTTAAGCTCGTGCAGAAGGTTCTTCCCTATATCATCTTATCGATGAAAAGATGACGACTGTCCAACAGCTTGGTTTATGTTAACCGTTTCCCAATTTAGTTCAAAAGGCTTTGTCACACACCCGGTTCATGTTGATAGGCCATCCCACACTTGATGATGGGGCAGTTAGCCCGAAATGGGACCAGCATAGAGTTCTGATTCATTCCATTTCTGTGTAGAACATACAATCGTGAGTCATTCATTTGGTTTCATCTGGAGATTCTGCTGATGACATGGAACTAAAGAATATTACTTTCAACACATAACATGGTTGCAAACAATCAGATGATTCCTTTTGTTGCAGATGTAGAGGCATTTAGCTGCTTTCATATGGTCTTTTTGATGTTCTTTCAGGTTTTGGAACCTTGAGGTAATCTGATATAGTTATGGTTCAGAGGTTCTGAAGTTTGTATCTTGGCTGTATTGGCTTATAATGTTGTTTCAGTGTCTCTTCCCATTTGTTTGAGTTGGTGTTCATATCAAGAACTTGGTGTTGAATGGCTGAATGGCTGAATCCCATGTTTGACTGTTGCAGCTGTGAGACGTTCTTTCGAAGACTTATCCATTGTTGGATATTAACTTGGTAATCCAACAAACAGTTGAAGGGTTTTCACTGTTGCTAGTTTTAGTAACTTGTAGTAGGATTGTCCCATAGTTTCACTGATTTGTTTGAATGATGAGGCCATAGATGGTACTTCTCAGAAGTAAAGCAGACGATACACTGTTGTCAGTTACTCTGTTGATCTTCACCTTTGTAGATTATTAGATCTTGAAGTCCATCCTGGATATTCCTACTAAAATAGGACTTAATCACTCAACCAGTCAGTTGTCTTCAAATTTTCTGTTGCTCGCTATGGAGCTATTGAGCGCAGCAGTAAACATGGTTGTGTGTGCCCAGAATTTGCTTTAGGACAGGTTGTTCTTTATTATTGACTGGTTTATGACCCAGTTTCCAGTTGATAAGGTGGCAATTCAGTCCCACCAAGTCCACCACTCGCTATAGAAAAGGGATGACAAGAATACAACACGAGCATTAACCTACTGTGTTATGATAAAAGGTTTACAACACATTTACAAACAAAAATACAACCAACAGGACGAGAAGGGGAAAAGAGTGGGTGTCCACGTTCCACTGTCCCTCGTTGCTTGGTGTAGCCATTCTGACTCTTAATAGTGAGTAAGGTATTTTCTCACTTTATATTATGTTCTGTTGTTACTGGGACTATTAGATGAGTGAAGTCATTCTGTCCATCCAACATGTTGATATTGCCTCTCTCTCTCTCTACTTGAAGAGACTAGACTATACAGAATCTCTGTGGTTTCTAATGCCGCGTCTTCCTTTTGGCACTATAATCATCCTTAGGTCAAGGATATTCAACATTGGCTTCTTAAGTACTGACATCCACATATTTCCTACATCATCTCATGTTTCCACATGAGTCACATTACAATGTGTATTTCCCAGTAAAAAGTAACAATCAGGACAGAAAAATTCTCATACAGAAAAAAAAAACATACATGTACATTTCTATGATATCAAGTACATGATAATCATACATAATAATTAATCATAATGATGATGCAGTGAGCCTAGGTTTTTGGATTTCTTATATGTTCTTGAATTTATATTCTCAAACATGGCATTTCCCTAGCAATATTGTATGAAATGATTACATGTCCCTCCTCATATGGAGTGGTTACTAATCTGTTAACAAAAGGATTGTACTAAAATTTAGCACTATAGTTCCAAGTTACAGATTATGATGAGGCAAAGCATTTTATCCCCTGACTAAGAGTCAGGAACATGCGTAATCATTTGTATGTCCCCGCAAGAATAAAACAAGTTCAGAGATATCATTAACAGTGAATTTACACTACATAGGATATTTGAAAGTGGCAGACACCAGTTCTCTACTATGAAGTATGTAATCAAGAGTCCCACATTGAGAAATTGTTTCTGTGAAAATATTCTTTAGAGTTCATCTCTACAGTACATAGGTTATTTGCAGATTTCTAAGCATAGATAGTGAGATATAGTTCACCATGCGTAGAAGTTATTATTCATAGGAATATGAAATTGACAGAAACGAGTTCTCTGAATGTGTTCCTGACATGCGAGTTGATACTCTACAGTACACATAATATTTATAGATAAGCACTATTAGTTAGATATAAGTTCATAATGCCTATTAAAGATTTTAACATAGGGATTTGAAATTGTAAAACACAGGAAAAATTACAGCGTGGCACCCACGTGTGCTTCATTGGTAAACATCATCCAGCCTGGTTTAAGAGAATTGTTGACTTATTATTCTAACTAATTCTTAATTAAACATACTGGTCTATGTAATACATAAATACATCTTAATAATGTAGATATAACATACCAATAGCTTCAGAGAATGATGGTTTTAAGGCAAAATTGCCTTTTCCTCACACGGGGAAACTTTTACATGTCTGCTTTCTTTGTTTGTCTGAACTAAAATGGCTACAAAGAGCCTTTGTTTTTCAATCAGTCGACGACTGTTGGCCAGGTACGTAAGCCAAAATAAAGCCAAATAAATTAAGCTGTGCCATGGTCAGTCTATCACTGTTTTAATTCCTACTCCTACATTAAGCAAGATACTTAAACAGTAATTGTAAGGGGTTGTTTATTTTTAAGGGAGTCAATGCTAGGAAAGGGTAAGGACGTTCTGATATACCACAGATACTGAGTTGGAGTTGAGGAGGCTGGAGAGTGGTGTTCCTCCCACCCCCTCCATTTCCACACGCAGGCCAACTACAGATATACAGAGAGAGGAAAGCTACCATCACACTGGAGCGATGGCATTTCCTTTAGAACCATATATTGAATGCGCTGAGGGGACTGAGCACTATATTTCCAGGTTCGAACTTATGTGTTCTACATGTGGGCTTGATGAATCTAAATGGTCGGTGAAACTGTCCCAGGGTTTGAGAACTACTGCCTTTGAAATTTTCTCTAGACTTGGTCATGAGGAACGACAGGATTAGGGTACTCTCAAAAGAGCTTTATTAACTCGCTTCGAAGTTGATTCTGATTACTATAAAAGGAAATTCAGATCAGCTAAGAAGGAGCCTGGGGAAAGTTACAGCCAATGGGTTGAAAGATTAAAATCCTACCTGCTCAAATGGGCAGAGATGGGAAAGTTTGAAGAAACATTTGAAGGACTCCGAGAGATGATATTAATTGACCAATTAAGGGATAAAATGTCATCAGAACTTCGGGCGTTCTTGACACAGAATGGAGCTGATAGACTTGAGAAAATTATTCTTTTGGCAGAGAGATGGGAGAAATATCAGAAGTAGGTGGGAAGTAAGGGTCGGATGACCACAGCTTCTCCCCCAGACAAATCACTCAAGACCAAAGAAAAAGAACACACCAATCCCAATAAGAAGTTGAAGAAATCTGCGAACACCAGTCTAACTTATATTCAGGCTGCCAAGAAGAGTGGGAAGGACTACTGTACCAATTGCAGGAAGGTAGGACATCACACAAAAGATTGTCGGAAGAAACCTCCTACCCCTCACACAGTTGCATGTCTGACTCGCCGGAGGGAACGTAAAGGAGCACTAGTGAAACGTCCAGTGTGACCAATCATGAAGACCCAATTCCAAAATTCCGGTAGTGGAATCCATCTTGTTAAATGGATACCCCGCCATTTGCTTATATGATACAGGTCTAAATTATGACTGCGTCGTAGCAACATCTTTAGTTCAGCCAGAACAGTTGACTGAGGAAATGGTGATTATACAGGGACCCTTGAAAAGTTCAACCAAGATGTCACTACCTGTGGCTCGAATACATATATCTTCGCGTTATGTTACTGGAACAATCAAGGCAGCGGTAATGGAAGATCCCGTGTTCCCTGTCATGCTCGGTCGTCGTTACGTTTATTTAGGATATCCTATACAGCCTGCTTTGACGATTAATTCTCAGACAGAAAATACTCCAGCATTGTCGACTCCGACCAACCCTCGATCAGAGGATCTGAAGAAAGCACAGAGTGCTGACAGCACCTTGTTGCCATGCTTCAACAAACTGCCAAAAGCACATTCACCCCCAAGTCAAGGCGACATGTATATGAAGGGTGGACTTCTATATCCCAAGGCAGGGAAAAGTGAACAAGAATCTTCTCAATTAGTTGTCCCGTCTACTTATCGTGCTCAGATATTGGAAATGGGCCACAACTTATCTTTCAGTGGGCATATGGGAATAAATGCCACTACGCAAAGAATTTCCATGCACTACTTTTGGCCCGAAATGAATTCTGACGTCATCAGATATGTCAAGTCATGCCCAGAATGCCAAAGAGTGACCCCAAAGACACAGGACACCCCCTGTCCCGCTTGGTGAGATGCCCAGAACTGGATCTCCTTTCAAGAGAGTTGCAGTAGACATTATCGGACCACTCCCCAGGACGAGGAGGAGGAATCGATACATATTAACATTGGTGGACGTCTGTTCAATGTGGGCAGAAAGTATCCCATTGCCACCAAGTGACTCCAAGCACATTGCTGAAGCCTTACTTGAGATATTTACTCGGATTGGATTTCCCCTCAAAATCCTAACCGACAATGCATCACAGTTTCGCAGTAAACTCATGGAAGAAGTCTTTCAGCTATTTCATGCTCGCCATATCTATTCATCTCCCCATTTTCCACAAACAAACGGGAGTGTAGAACGGTGGAACGGTGTCAGAGTCTTGCGTAGAGCCAGAAATGTGGCTCATATCTTGACAAGTGTGATACTAAATATGATTATCAAATAACGCGAGGCGAATAACCGATGATATAATTCGCGCTCTTTATTCGCACACTGCACACATCAGAAACAATACAGGCGTCGCGCAATCACAATCCACAATATCAAATAGATCATAAATACAAGCAATCAATACATCAATATAATAATACATCAATGCACTCCATTTACAAGTCAAACACACAGGCGTTCCATCTCCAACGGTCATACAGGCTATCGATCAATACATGCACAAACTCTCAGGCCGCATTCACACGTCTGTCCAGTACGGCGCCCAAGCCCAGTCTAACTAGCCTTTTAGCACACGCGTCAGTTGTGCTCGAGTCAGCTTGCGTGACCCCCAATGTTCACGCTGTGTTCCAGCTGACCCCCGACTGCTTAGCATCGCTCAGTGTTAATTGCCTGGCGTTGTCGACGACGCCGCGTTATAACTGTAGTGTTTATCATAGTTCAGCCTTGCATTGACTGGCGTTGGTACAGACAACGCGTTGTAACTCCGGGTGAGACTCTGACAAACGGTACTCTCATCAGTATTCTGAGAAAGTTAGCTCATGAAAAACCAGAGGATTGGGACACATATATTCCTGCTGCATTATTTGCATATCGGGAAGTGCCGCATCACTCTACTGGGATTGCGCCCGCAACACTGTTGTTTGGGAGGCCAATCAAGGGACCCCTAGAAGTTTTACTGAGAACATGGACTGATGATCATGCAGATGATACCGTAGTTACTGCATCTGTTTATGTTGCTGAGCTGAAGAAACGTCTACAACATGGTTTGAGACAAGCGAATGTGAATCTACGCCAAGCTCGACGAAGAATGGCTCGCAATTTCAACAAGAAGGCAAAACATAGAGAGCTGACAGTGGGTGAAAAAGTGTTGCTACTACTTCCAACCAGTCAGAACAAGTTGCAAATTGGATGGAAAGGACCATTTGAGGTGACAGAGAAATATCTCGTACTCACTACAAAATTTCTGTCAAAGGCAAGTTGAAAGTGTTTCACATAAACCTTTTGAAGAAATGGAATGAAAGGTCCGCTACCTCCGAAACTGCACACCTGATGGCTATGGCTGTTGCTACTGAAGTAGAACAAGGAATTACCATGGGAACGGAATGTATACTGCAAGCCAAAGAGGCATTTCAGGATGTGGATATCAACCCCAACCTATCTCAAGATCAACAGAAGCACATTCGAGATCTTATGGCAATGTATGCAGAAATACTTACCGACAAACCAGGTCTTACTGATTTAGTGGAATTCGATATGAAGCTAACAGAAGATACACCTGTGCGAGTCAAGACGTACCCAGTTCCTTATGCCAAGCAAAATACTTTGCAGGAAGAGATACACCAGATGCTCTCATCAGGAATCATATCACCATCTGAATCTCCATACAGTGCTAGTGTGGTGTTGTTGAGAAAACCTAATGGTGAACACAGAATGTGCATCGATTATCGACAGCTCAACGCGATTACTGAATTCCAGGCAGAACCTCTGCCCGACCAGAATCAGCTGTTCACTCGTCTCAACACAGCCCAATACTTCACCAGGATTGATCTCAGTAAGGGATATTACCAAATTCCTGTTAAACCAGAAGTCAGACCGTGGTTAGCTTTCAGTACTCCTGGAGGTCACTACGAGTTCAATGTTCTTCCATTTGGATTAAGTAACGCTCCAAGTGTTTTTACACGCATGATGAGAAGATTACTTGACCCATTACGTCATCCGGCCATCAGCCACTTCATGGATGATATTTTAGTTGCTACTGAAACATTTGAGGAGCATGTCCAAACATTGCATCTCTTGTTCAAGCGACTTAAGGAAACAGGTTTGACAGCAAGACCCAAGAAGTGTCAGATAGGATTTCAACAATTGGACTTCCTAGGCCATAAGGTATCTCAAGGCTTCATAACACATCAAGAAGGAAATGTGGAGAAACTTCAGAGAGCACCTCGCCCAAGGACCAAAAAGGATGTTCGATCATTCGTCTCCTTATGTGGATTCTATCAGAGATACATCAAAGACTTCAACACACTGGCTGCACCCTTAACGGATCTTACCAAAAAAGGGAATCCAGAGAAAGTCATATGGTGGTCAGCTGATTGTGAAAAAGCTTTTACCGCTCTCAAACAAGCTTTAACAGCCAAACCGATCCTACATCTACCCGACCTCGACCGCTCATTCGTGCTCCGCACAGATGCGAGTATTATTGGAATAGGGGCTACCTTACTCCAGAGGAAAGGAGATGATCACTCAGAGCTATTCCCTGTAGCCTATGCAAGCAGGAAACTGAATGCTTCTGAACGGAACTACTCGGTGATCGAGCGTGAGTGCCTTGGTTTAACCTGGGCTGTGGAAAAGTTTCAGGCATACCTGTATGGTAAACATTTTACAGTGCAATTTGATCTCCAACCCTTGATGTTTCTGGCATCGTCACGGAATCTGAACGCAAGGCTCATGCGATGGTCGCTGCTGTTGCAACCATACTCATTCCAAATCGAATACGTTCCTGGGAAAATGAACGTTGGCGCCGACTTCTTGAGTCGTTGTCCAGTTCCTGATGAACCATTAACTTCGGATGAAGTGGAAAACCAACAAGAGGGATCACAAAAAGGAACCATGTCAGCTGTGAACGACTGAGACTATAGTTCTCCACGGAGATCAATCTGGAGGGGGGGGGGGGTTCTGTCGCATATTGCGCACTCAGACAGTTCACACATGCACAGCACTACTTCAAAACACACTTCTCAACCAAAGCGTTCACACTAGAAAGCATTGGAATGCCAGGAATGTGGCGTCAGCTCTAAAAATAGCTATGACACCCAGTGATAGGCAGGTCAGATGATCGGATCCTGCCTTATTCATTGGGTAACCTAGAATAATCGCGTCGCCGCGACAAGTTTTGGGTTCAGAGACGCTAGCATTTGGCACATGCAGATCGACCGTCAAGGAGGCCAGATGAGGTTTCATTAAGAGTCCATTTGATCTGTATGTCCCTCTGCCTGATTCATGGGAATACTTCAGACTAAATTATGGCTGAGTTTATATACTTATGAGTCAGGTAAAGCTTTATGTATGAGAGTGTGTGTGTGTGTGTAAGTTTCGGCACTAGTGAATATATATATTCTTCTATCCGAAGATAGCCGCCAACTTTCATCCGGTCCCAAAATGGCTACTCTCTGCCAGCACTGGTGTAGATATCTAACTCCATCTACCTTTCGTTTCCAGAAGAGTTGCTGTACAAACACTATGTCTTAAGCTGTGAAAAGAGGCTCACTTATGCCCAGACTGTTTCCTATCCCTAAGTCTAAATCCTACTAGCTTTCTAACTGCGTTCAGAGAAGGTTTAGTACAGGACAAGCTGTGCTCTGTGTGCTATTTTCCGCCTTAGTTTCAATCCACAGCGAAACTTAATCACACGGGAATGTGAGAGGGAGGAATGAAAGTGCTCTACCTCTTATCTTATATATGTCCGTGGGGTGAAGACAGATTGTGTGTGTAACTGTTTAGCATCCATGACTGGTCCAGCATTTATACTGCTGTGATTTATTCGAACACAGGTATCTAGCACTCTGACGAACCACAGTCAAGCTAACAGCCCAACTCCAGCACTCAAGTGAACGAATAAAAGAAGAGTGGTGTTAGAATGAGAGAATGAGTGCCTTGTGTCGTCTCATCTTTCTTTCACTCTGTATTTATGTGTTAATGAATGAGAGGCAGTGTAAATCCTCATAAGGAATGTTCCACATAGACCTCCACATTCATACCAATTATATGTTACTTATATTAACATAAGAGTGAAAATATTTAATATATTTTCTTTACATTATTACTTGGATTCAACATGTGGAATGTAATTGTATTAAATCATCACCCTGTTTGACAAAATAAGTAAAGGAGAAACATATAGTATGCTTCCATGCCTAATCACTTCTAAACTGTCAAGGGGAAATATCACCCGTGTCAGAAGAAGTAAGTAAAGGCAATGACAGAAGAGGTGAGAAGGTATAAACAGGAAAGTAACCAGGCAGACTAAAACAATTGAGGCAGCACTGAATGGTAATATGAGTTATTATGAAAATAAAACAATCATCCTGTTCTGTTCCATTACTATTTAGGATCATTTATGCTGGGTGCACTTTATCATTAACTCTCCATCATTCCTCTCCTCACCTTGTCATTCACTGTGTCTGTGTCCTCTGTGAGAACATCAGTCAACAGATCATCATGTACAAGGGCAGGATAAGAGGGCCTGCCAACTACAATTGCTGATGTCTAATGCCAGTACAAATAAGAGACACTGTAGCTCTAACTTGTAGGTACTTCCTGAATCTGCTACCTTCTGGAACTTCTGTCTGTAGCCCTTTTCATTATTGTCAACTGGAGAATTATCATCCATTGATTAGATATAAATAGGTTCACTATGTATATTCACCTCAGGTGAGGATGACGGTGTTAGCAGATTGTCATGATCCTGAGTTGCAATTCATTGCCCAATAATGTACAATGGATCTGTAACCAAGAGCAGATCTGTAATAAAGAGGGACTAAAAGGGATCTGCAGTCAGGACTAAGGTTGAACAAATCAATGAGTCCCCAGATCATTACCAAACTGTGCCCGAAAACTGATCTGTGTTTCATGATCATTCTGATGATTGACTATGTTTGAGATTCAGGAACATTTCTAAGATCACTAGGATCATTTTATACCTCACAAGAACTTGCAGATTATCTAAATCATGGCAGAAGTCTGAATGACAAATTAATAAGGAAGGACTGTGTATAGTCAGTTATTCAGCAAAAACTTCCAGAGAGGAGAGTATTTTATGAATCTCTCCAGATCTTATTTTGTGTAGACTGTTTAACTCAAAGTTTTCACTAATAAACTAACTGAAGGTTCACAAGAAGAACATTTGTGTAGTGCAGAGACAATGGTAGGAAATTAGTGGTGTAGTCCAGTGATGAAATGACTGAACAACCATGAGATCTTCTAGGAGTTCTATTCTCCATCGTGTCTATAGATCATTATTCTAAAGACTGATGTGTATTGTTCATATGATCATAATGCTTCACTGGTTTACTTCCACAGCTTTTGGTTAATAAACAAAATTAACTTTTCCTGCAATCTTCTGTTAAGTAAATTGTGGTGTGACAAAACATTTTATTATTTATGTGTATAGTTAATGAAACTACATCACATAATTGTGGAATCTGGAACTACAGGTGACTTGGTAAACACGAATAGACAGCTAAGTTCTGTTCTATTGTAATCTCCCAGGTTCCAGGTTACTCAGAAAAGGGAACTTTAAATCTTATAAATTTCCTGTGACCATTTCACCAAATAAGGAAAATGATCATAGGTGGGGGACTCTCGAGCTAAATAAGTTTCTCTTTTCGGGAAGGAAGATTTTGGAGGGAAGAAATTAACATTCCTGGTAAACCCTTAGATTTCCAGAGCTATTATGGGACACTTTGGCTTCCAAGGACCCATCCTCTCCAAATGAAATTAGTCCCATCCTCATAGCGTTACTTCATTGTGGGGTAAGTCGAGGAGGGTACTGCTTCCAACTTCCCAACATGTCACAGATCTGAGGAAAGCCTTTGACAAAGTCTGGAAAGAAGGTCTGATGAAGAAACTGAGAAACTGTAAAGTTAATGGAAGAATGTACAAATAGGTACAACAGAAGAGCCCGAGTACAGATAGACGGTCTCAAGAGCAAGAAAGTACTATTGCGTCACGGTGTTCCCCAGGGCGGATTCCTGTCCCCAGCACTTTTTCTAATCTTCATCAATGATCTAGTTGCTAATCTACCCGATGGAATTAAAGCGGCAATGTACGCTGGTGACCTGGCTTTGTGGAGCGCAAATGAACATGCACCAGTGGCCACCATATTGCTACAGAGAGCTGTAGATACATTTGTTGCATGGGGGGATAGATGGTGTGTCAGCATAAACACTGACAAGTGCAGCACCACTCTATTTACCCTTTCTCCGAAACAAAAGGCAGGGATCATTCAGATAAATGGAACACCCATAAGAGAAGATAAAGAACCAACATACCTTGGTGTAGTAAAAGCCAGAAGGAAAATAGCCATCCTGAGAAAGCTAAGTGGAACCACTTGGGGAGCCAGTGGAAAAATACTTAGCAAAGTTTATCAACAGAGCATACGACCACACTTGGAATACGGGTCAACTGCGAGGTGTTCAGCATCAAAAACCACATTATAGGAGCTGGACAAGGTGCAAAATCGAGCCCTAAGAGTCATGACAGGAGGTATGAGATCAACCCCTATAGTAGCAATGGAGATAATGGGGAGGACACAAGCTCTAAGAGAACGCAGAGATACAAAAACATAATACAAGCAGAAAAGTTCCTCAGCTTGCCAGGCCACCCTATGAAGAACCGATTTGAAAACTTAGCTATGGGGCGGTTGAAAAGAAGTAGTTTCATCCACCAGGCCAAACAACTCTGCAAAGAAACCATCGATCTTCCCACAGTTGGTATCTCCCTGACAACTATTCCAGAGCGAACCCCGTGGAAAGATGAACATAGACTATCGCTACAAATCCAGACAAAAGTGAGAGGAATATTTGACAAGGAAGAACAGAACAGTGTACAGCGCAGAACAGTGTACAGCGCAGAACAGCCACTCTCAGCTTCCTTGATGACAAATACACACAGGACCTCTGGATTTGAGTCTACACAGATGGGTCAGCACAAAATGCTGTTCGAAATGGAGGAGCGGGAGTATACATAGAAACCCAATAGAATACATGGCCAGAGTTCCAACAGGAAATTACTGCCATAACTATGATGCTGAAATTGAGACAATCAAGATAGCCACAGAGAAATTACAAAATAACAGCATGGTACGCAAACTGTGGTGATATTGACAGATGCAAAATCCGCAATAGAGGCGCTCCTGTCTGGGAAATTGCCAGTTCTAAGGACACTACTTTCTGAACTTAGCAGTCAGCGTAAGGTCACCATACAGTGGATACCATCCCACTGTGGAGTCCACGGAAACGACAGAGCTGATCGATTGGCTAAGGAAGGAACAAAAGAAGAACAGCCCCATGTGCCCATTACATACCACCAAAAGAAAAGAATGATCAAATCAGCCAGAAGGCCACTAAACCTTACTCAAGACGACTACCACGTTATGGACAGACAAGAACAGGTCATTCTTCTGCGCCTCAGAACAGGACACAATAGATTACGCAACCACATGTATACACAATTCAAGATTGGTGACTCAGCCATGTGCACATGTGATTTGGCGTCGCAGACAGCACAGCACATACTCCAGGATTGCCCAAACTACAACATATCCAGGCGAACCTTCTGGCCTAGAGTGACAACAGTGGAAGATAAAAACTCTATGGACCGCTGAGTGAACTAAAAAAAAGACTGTTAGATTCATACAAGAGACAACATTGCAGTTATAAAGATATTTCAGGCGAACGAAACAAGAGATTCAGCGCATGGCTGAGATGAAGAAGGAGAACGAAGAAATCCTACAAATGATCAAGACTGAAAGAGAAGTGCATAGAGCTGAAATGGAACTCTTTCAAAACAAATTATCAGAAGCCACACAAGAACTCACAGAGAAATCGCAGGATGAAAACCAAGAAACCGAACCGGAATCACAAGCGAAAGCCAGCAGACCAACCACGACGCCCGAAACATCCAAAGGGAAGCCAATATCCCACCTGACGTCCGAGGAAAACCGAGATGAGCACGCTGTGGTCGGCATAGGGAACGTCCTAAATCCAGATTACCCGTTCCCTGAGGTATCGAGACTCTACGAACTCAAGTGCCAGGGATACATAAAGCGCATAGAGGAAAAAGAAAAGAAGGACGGGAAACCAGTGCCCTGCAGTATCGCCACAAAGCCAGAGATAATAATCGATGATAAATTCCCATGGCACTACTACATTGAAGACGGAGAAATCATCCCATGGCTGAGCTCGGAGGAAGCAAGCAAAAGACAACAACAACTCAAACGCGGGAAGTCGAATGAAAGAAAGCGCAAGGAGGCACATCACATCGAAAAGCTTCTACAGTTACTTCACAATTGAGAAGACAAAATACCAAATAAAAAGTCCTTATAAGGACTTCAGCCAGTCAAACCAGGAGCCTGCACTAACAAAGAAAACAAGAGGAAACATGCGCAAAGGACAGCCACCGACCGATCCCCCAGCTGGAGTGGGAATAAGAAGAGTCCTTATAAGTATACCTAGTGGAATATATAGTAGATACCCCTTACACCAGAACGAATTTGAAAGCCTGGAACTAGTGGAATCTACACACAAGCTTATTCTGTTGCCTATCAAGCCATTATCTATTGCCGGGGACTATAGCTGCTTGAAAGCGTGGAACCACAGGACTCCACAAAAACCTTATATTGCTAATTCACATTATCACCACGCCATATCTGCTGCCGGAAACTACTTGTTGTTGTTGACTCATATTATCACCACTACTTGATCTGTCAATATGGCCACTAACCAGAAACCTGTCTATCTCTGTCCTACATGCGCTCAAATCTTTACCGAAAACCGCTGTCTTAACGTAACATTAACACAGTACACAACACCAAAGCTCACACATGCCACATCTGTAGCAATCTATACACCGGGAAAGACAACCTACAACGATACATAAAAACAGAATACCAGACACTTACTTCATCAACACCTACACCTATGACTACCACACCCCCAAAAATGCCTTGCAAAAAGAAAACACCAACAAACACACAAACAGCTAAAAAGTAGAACATCACAAACAGTCTTGATCAAATGGTAGCAGAGGAAACGGGCGTAGTAATTGATGAAGAAGGAGAGACACTACTCACCCTCCCGACGGACATCCAACAAAAATATAGAGACAACTGGACAGCTCTTATGGCACATCACAAAATTGGCAACCATATATTGACATACAACTTTTTTCATCGATCAGATTCAGTACAACCAGTAGACTGGACCAAAGAATGAGAGCCGGTATTTAGTAGTCAGACAAGTAGATGTAAGGTCAATTATAGCCATCATACGATACTCAGGCAAAGAGAGACAGGCGAGCTTGGATATTTTTCATTCTTCATCAAATAACGCAGGCAAATTAGATGTCCCTAAATTAGCAAACAACAGACAAGACTTTGACGACTTTATAGCCATAGTTCAGGAAAGTGGCATGTTTAACTACGCACCAGACTCATCACAATGCCCGCGACTAGTTTTTATGTATATCACATCGCTGAACAAACATTCGATAAGTTGCTGGAAAACTTTGTATAATATAATGCTTTTTTATTCTTGTAAAAATTAACTGTAAATAAAGAGTTATATATTATAACAACGTTTTGTTTTGTTGATTGTTTTGTGTTGACGGTATGTATATATATATATATATATATATATATATATATATATATATATATATATATATATATATATATCCATTGGCACCTTGCCGGTCTCTCTGGCCGAGGGGATACAATACTTTCTCCGTAATCCCGTTTATTACGTAGAGTCTCGTAGCGGGCGAGAACTGTTAGTGGTTCAACCCCCGCTGGTGACTTGCGGGATAACTGAGCCGGCCGCTCAGAAAGCAATGGCAAACTACTGAGCGTAATCTTGCAAAGAAATCAACAGACAGCTGAAAGATGCTGCTGTTGACAGCGATGTCCTGTAAAGGATATGCGAAAAAAAAAATTGGCATCTTGCCGTCTTGACAGACGATAGTTTGTGCTTTAAAAAGGCATAATAACTTTTACCCATGGTGATAGCGAATGTGACTGATAAGGCCAATTTGCGCTGTAAATGTACGTTCACAGTGGGTGCATGTTAACACGCGGTTATTTCCACCATCATGCACCATCTTACGTCTCAACGCTCGGTGTGTGACTTATCTGCAATAATTTTCTCTTTCGTCTTTATTCCATTTTTGATGTTTGCCCTCCATGCTCCACGCTCATCAGCGACTTGCTCCCAATGTGCATTATCACACATCTTTGTATCGTAGTAGAGGCCAACCCTGAGATCTCTTACTCATCTGTAATTCACCAAAAAGATGTCCTTTGGTATTCTACCATCATCTATCCTGTATGCTGAGATCACAGATCCCCAACATGCATTTTCAGTATTGAGACAGTCTAGACAAGAAAATGAAGAAAGCGTTCAGATGTATAGTGACAGGCTTATTAATCTAGCTGAGGAGGCGTTTCTAGGACAGAATGTACAAGGAGAAGAGGTAGAAAGGATGCTGGTTGGAATATTCGTGGATGGAATAAAGTCGGATGGACTGAAATTTAAATAAATGAGGGAAAATCCAGCTAGATTATCACAGGCTGTAGATATAGCCATACAAGAAGAAAGTTTGAGAAGGAGATTTAGATTAAGGGTAGGACGAGAAATAGGAGGCAATAGAGAAGACAGAATAGAGGAACCTATGGAAATAGGACAAGCAAGGTATGGATGGAGAAGAAGAGGAGGAATACAGACATTGCAGGGAAATAATGAAAGTAGGCACGATAGAGAAAGACAGATGAGAAATCCTATAAGAGAGACACTAATTGGTACAAATATAGTCTGTTGGAATTGTGGTCAGAGAGGACACAGCTATAAATTTTGTGGCAACAGACATGTTCAAGCAAATACACAGAATAGAAATGTTAACAGCAGAACAAGTAGAAATTTTGAAGACAGGCAGAGGAATTTTGCAAGATCAGGAGCTCAGGGAAACTGGCATCCCACTTACTGAGTAGGACCTGCGGTAGGAGGGAAAATAAAAAGGTCCCAAGAATTAAAGAATACGCCGATTACCCGAATGACAAGTATAGCAGGACAAGTAGAAATAGAAAATATAGCAGCTGGTCTCAACTTGGAGAGATAAAACAGTTCTCGGTGGATATGACTGATCCCAGTTCGTGCATAATAGAAATAGGAAAATTTAGAATTAGAACATTGATTGATTCGGGAGCTCAAGTCAGCGTGATCAAGGAAACATTTTTATATCGCATATTAAAGAATTTCAGAATATTCAGGAATCAGGACACCCTTCACTCTGTAACCGGACAAAATTTAGAGATGATCGGTCAAACGATGATAAATTTCAAATTAGGAGGGATAAATGTGAGACACCTTTTCCATGTAGTTAAACATTTAAGTAGGAACATGATCTTAGGCAGGGATTTCTTACTGAAAAATGGTGTAAGACTTTATTTTGACTTACATAAGTTGAGATTTCAGGATGTCTATGTAGATTTAGAAGAGGATATGCACGTATCGGCATTGGTCAGAGTAAATACATCCATGACCTTAAAACCACAGACGATCAATCTGATATAGGCTAAAATGGAAAAAAAAACTTAATTTTCCATAGGACAGTGACAATAACAGAGTTAGAAAGAGAGGTAATAGACGAACCTGGTTTGGAAGTCCCAGATGGAATAATAACATTGGACAAACAATTTAACTTTCCAGTGATGATCATTAACAACACAGGGAAAGAGATTAAATTGTATAGAGGGTGTGTGATCGCCAAAGTAGCACATGATCCTAACAACATATTAACAACAGGAGGAGAAGAAACAGCGAGAAATAACTATCCAGAAACCCCTAGGATTAATAGCAGAAATAGACGTAGAAGAAGTTGGAATGTACAGAATGATGAATTGATCCATGCATTCAGAGAACATCCATCTCAAGTACATTCAGTAGACAAAGCAACGTCACTCTCGAAGAGAGAACAAGAATTATTATCACAGTTAAAAGCTCCACCAGAAAACAAGGAAATATTAGAAAAACTAGTAAAAGAGAACCAAGATGTTTTTGCGGTTAACGACTTAGAATTGGGGAAGACCAAAACGGTTACTATAGAAATAGAAACTGGAAATCACCCACCAATTAGTTTGAAGCCGTACAGAACTCCCTTATGGAATAGAGAAATTGTAGAAAAAGCAATAGAGGATATGTTGAAAGCAGGAATAATAACAAGATCAAAGTCAGAATGGTCATCTCCGATTGTTATAGTAACCAAGGCCGACGCCTCACATCGGTTCTGCTGTGACTACAGGGCGCTAAACAAGATCACCAAAAATGTGGCATATCCATTGCCAGTAATTGCCGACATTTTGGGATTGCTTAATGGTTCTACTTTCTTCACCACACTAGATATACAGGCTAAAAGATCGGGGTTTTGGTGCATCCCCATGTCGCCAGATGCTCAGAAGAAAAGTGCTTTCTGTACTCACATGGGTTCTTACGAATTTCGACGTATGCCATTTGGGGTCAAGACCGCTCCTTCTCATTATATGTTATTAATTAATCAAGTCCTAGAAGGAATGCACAAGTTCGCTTTGGCATACATAGATGACATTTTGATCTATACATCAGGAGACGTACAAGGCCACCTAAAACATGTAAAATTGGTCTTTGGCAGGCTAAGACTACACAATGTTAAACTGAAATTGAGTAAGTGTGAGTTTTTGAAAACGGAAACTAAATACTTGGGTTACATCATTGATAGAGAAGAAATCAAGCCTGATCAAAATAAAGTGAAAGTCATTAAAGAATTACCATCCTCGGGATGGGAAGTAAGAGCTTTTATCGGGATGTGCGGGTATTATCGACGTTTCATCCCAAACTTCGCACAAATCGCGGAACCCATCACAAACCTAACTTGCAAATACGCAAGATTTAAGTGGAATGAAGATTGTCAGAGAGCATTTGATTTTCTAAAAAATAGTCTAACAGTGGTTCCATTATTGGCACATCCAGATTTAAATAATCAATTGATTTTATATACAGATGCTTCAGATAATGCCATAGGAGCATGTTTAACGCAACCATATGAAGGAGAAAACTCAGGAATACCAGGAGTTAGGAACGAAAGACAATCTACTTTCTGTCACACAAACTTAGTAAGTCTCAGAAAAAGTGGTCGACAGTCGAAAAAGAGGCATACGCTATCCACTATGCTCTTCAGAAATTAAATTATTACTTACATAACGCCGACTTCATTATTAAAACTGATCACATGCCATTAAAATCTTTACTAGAGGCTCCAGTACAGAATAGGAAAATACAAACATGGGCGTTGAATTTGCAAGGTTAAAACGCAAAAGTGGAATACATATCTGGTAAGGAAATCACCTGTGCCGATTTATTATCCAGAATCTCGTATCCAGAGATATTTGAGGATACTGAAGATGAGGGAGACCCAGAGATAGACGACCGAAACTTGCAAATAAACATATTAGATTCTGCCAAATTAAATAGAGAAAATTTTAGAAGTTCACAAACAGAACAAGATTCTGATCCACTAGCGGAAGAACCACAGTTACTACATTTTAATATGATAAATGGACAAGAAATGGACCCAAGAGTAATAGAAATTAAGCAAAAGTTGAAAGAAACAGCTGAAAACACTTTCAAAAAGAATTTTATAGAGTTGCAGCAAGATGGGCAGTTATATTATATGAATGAAAAAGGTGAAGAGGTGGAATTGAGGAAATACATTCCGAAACAATTAGAAATCAAGGTTTTGAAGGCATATCATGATGAAAATGGTCATCTTGGCCGTGATAAATTGTGTAAAGCTCTTAAGAAAAAGTATTATTGGCCAAATATGTTTAAGAGTGTTTATAAGTACGTTGACACCTGTGAAAAATGCAAATTAAGAAACATGAAAGTAATCAAATGTCCTCTACAGGAAACTGATATTCCTCAGTTTCCCATGCAGAAAATAAGCTTGGATATTTCAGGTCCCCACCCTAGAACACTCTCGGGAAATATCTATTTACTACATATAGTGGATTGCTATAGTTTATGGCCAGAAGTTTATCCTGTCCCACATAAGAGTGCTGATTCCATTATTAATATCTTCCTACAAGAATATATTCCACGATTTAGTTGTCCTCAGATAATCCTTACAGATAATGGGAAAGAATTTGTGAACAAGACGTTTGAGAAATTACTACAAGATCTAAATATTGTCCACATAAAAACTTCTTATTATAGGCCTTCCTCAAATACGATAATATAGAGACAACATAGTACACTATATAACATAATAGCAAAAAATGTAGAGGAACATGATGGAGACTGGGATCTCTACTTAGAACCTGCATTGGGAGCGATACGAACACATCAAAATGAGAGTACAGGTTTTTCACCATTCTATTTGGTATACGGAAGAGAACCCATACTGCCAATTGACAATTTACTGAAACCTCAACGAAAATATATGGGGGAAGAATTTCAGGAAATCATTTTACAAGAAATGCACAAAGCACATGTAACATTGAGAAGCAAAATAATTAAAGCTAGAGAAAGGCAGAAAAATTACGCAGATAAAAACACACAACTACAAGAATTTAAAATAGGCGATAGGGTATACTATAAAAAACATAGAAGAAACTCCAAGTTTGATAGTCATTGGATTCCAGGGTATTATATTCTAGAAACATTAGGCCCAGTTTCATATAAGATTAAGAACCAAATCACGGGGCACCTGGCACGTTCAAATGTGGAACACCTGAGGCGAGATGAAGAAGACAAGAAAAGTGATGATAATTATTCAGAAAGGTTTTATTCAGACGGACAACTCGCCAGACGAGTTACTTATGTGATACCTCCGGAAACTGAAAAGGTCCTTGTACCAGAACAAACAATAACACCACCTTTATATGAGGCGATGGATGAACAATCGGAGACAATACCAAAAACTTTTTTGAGTGAGGGAAACGAAAGGTATAATGGCTACAGACCTGATAGTGTCGCGTCTATGGAAGAAGTAAATGCCCCGTATAAAAATACAAGACAAGCAGTGAAAAGAAGGATATATAGACAAAAAGAAAGAGAAGTTAAGAGACAAAAAAGAATTAGGGAAGACTCATCAAGTGACGAAGACATGCCACTGTTAGAAAGGTCTTTAAGGAACCAAGACAAACAAATTAGGTTAGATATTGAGCGGAAACAATTAGAGGCCAGCAATGTAAATACAGAAGAACAAGAAATGGATGAAAAATCAGAGACTGTTGGAAATGATAGTATGAGTGAAGACATTACAAGTTCTCATTATGAAAATGAAAACTTCGATATAGAGATGGCACTTATAGAGAAAAATCTATAATTGTTGAAAAAATGGAGATATAGCAAATAGATTGATAAAATATTCCGTAGTTGGCAGGAGAGAAATGTTTTATTTTTGGATGGTTTAAAATGTGAGTCCTATATATTGAGGTTAGACGACAAGTCATTTTTTGATGAAATACAGTAGCTGTAAATTACATGAAAGTAGTAATTAGAGCAGGTTGCTGAATTGCCTGGTTGAGATTTGTTGTGTTTTTTTTTAAGCGAACAGATTGGTTGTAAGTCCAAAAAGGAGACTTATCTCACTAACTCGTGGATAGGTTTTAATTGAATATGATTTTTCGATGCATCATGTATGTTATAATATTTTAATGAAGGTTAGGGGATAGGATATGGGTATCAATACATATTACTGAGCTCTATAGTAAATAGAGATCTTTGGGGTGATTTTCGCATTAAGGGGATACCGTAGTTAACGGGATGCATATTGTTTAGTTCCATTTAATTTTAGGGTATGGCTTGTTGTGTTTTCCTTCTTTTACGTGTAAAATACCGGTCCGTAAAAGAGACCGGTAATGTTAGGTGACATTAAGTTATTTTGTCTTGGTTGATGCTTGTTTTATTATGTATATTATGTCGGGGATAAAACCATGTATGTCGAATTGGGGGGAAAGCGTTTTGTTTTGGATTACGCTTGGTTTCTTCTTCTTCTTCGTTCATCCGGAGGTTTTTTTTTCGGACGTGATTGCGTTGTGCCTGTTTACAGCAGAGCTGCGTTCTTGCGCCGTTAGGCCGACACATCCGACTTCTGTGGGCATTCGTTGACCGGGTTAACCTTCCCGGGACGCTTGGTTTAATGACTCATAACTTGCAGTTTCAGTTATTTTGACTTGTTTAATTTCAGTACATCAAGTTGATGACTGTTAAGACTTGTTTGAAAAGAAAACTGTTATTATTTTGTTCTGAGTAAAGAGTTATTGAATATTGAATAGGATCCTTCGTTCAGAAAATAATAAGCAAACGACTTTAGACTATAAAGAGAGACATATTTGCATTCTTAGTAGGAGTAAGTTTAGAAAAACATGGAGTGAGGGCCATGTTTGAAAGCTTAGTAGATGGTGATAGATGGAGTTGGGGGATGTCAGTACATATCATAATGGTTCAGAAATAAATTAGATACGTTCATAACAAATGAACGATGAATCTCAAAGATGTTTAAGAATAGAAATACATGGGATGATGGGGTTGGAAATAAGGCTGTGAATAGCAGCAAAACTCATGGGAATTAAGAAAGGGGGTTGTAATAGGTGCTGCGCTGTCAGCGTTAATAGAAACACATGGATTAAAAGGATTATGAGGGGCTGTGGTTATCAGCTCTAAACATATGTCAGTACAGTATTTGGAGAGTAAGTATGTCCATGAACATTGTCAATTTTAATTAGGGACGCATGAAATAAGTAGAAGTAGAGGTTTGGGAAGGTACAGTCTATAGTATAGACAAGAAGGAAAGTACAGTCATAAAGGCATATATTACTGACTGTCGTTGGCAGCACAAATGAGGAGAGTAGAATAATATTTTTAATCTTGAGAGTATAAAGATGGAGTTTTAGATCGATGTAACTTTTAACAAGAATATTTATTAGGAACAAAATTGAAGGACATACAATTTTCATGGATTATATGATTTTTTGTTTGTTTTAGAAACTTTATTTTTTTATAAAGTTTTGTGAGTGCAAGGGAGGATAAATGTGACTACTTCTTACTATCTTTTTTTTTTGGGTGCGAACCAGCCATTCCTCTGTCTATCCTGTGTAGCCTCCTTGATGTCCGTGAGAGTATGATATGTTGTATTTCATAATGCATGATAATCTTCAATTTTTGTTTATATACCAACAATTTAGATGGACATACCACTCTATTTTAACTATGAAATAATGCAAGCGGATTGCAGTGGTCTTACTGAAGGGAAGAAGAAGTAATAGTAAATGACCACACGAAGTGTTGTGAAAACTAATGACCAGAAGAGTGGGTGTGATTTGCGATATAAGAGGTACATCTAAATGATTTTTGTCAAACGGGCGTACTTTTAACGAAGAAGAAGTAATAGGCTGTGCGAAAGGGGGAATTGGTAAAATTTAGGAGAATAGCGGTACTACGATTATTTGGGGTAAGGGAGTTAGGGATATAGAAATAGCGGATAGCTATTGATAGTTGATCCTACACTATCAGTACTAGCTGAAACTTCAACAGAACTAGCAGAAACAGGACTAAAACGATTAGTAACACAACTTTATCAGGTAGAATTCGAACCAGAAGATTGACACGAGATGAATCTCCATCAGAAGTAGCAGAAAACATACGGCTACAATCAGTTACGCAAGTGGATGAAGCAGGAAACGCCATTCAAGCTGCAAATGAGGCACAAACAGACGTTGTTCCTACACTATCAGCTCAAACTCCAACAGAACTAGCAGAAGCAAGTCTAACATGACTTCATAAGACGGAATTGGCTATAGAATATAGTTGAGGCACAAGTAGAAGAACTAGCACCAGCTGAAACTCTTTCATAACTAGCAAACTACTATAGAACGCAGGGCAGAAAACGTTCTTTAAGATGCAGGTGAAGCACACACAGCAGATTCTAAAACGATAAAAGAACCAGCTGAAACTCCAAGAGAACTCGCAGAAACAAGTCTAACACCATTAGCTAAGCAATTTGATAATGCAGAAGAAGACCTTGGGGAACAAACAGAAGAAGCTTACAAAGGATCAGAACGAGCTGAAACACCTTTACAACTTGAAGAAAACCATCATGCCACGATCAGTTTCGCAAGTGGATCTGGCAGAACACGCTCTTGAACAAGCAGTTGAGGCACACACAGACGATGGACACAGGATCAGCAAAGCCATAGCTGGACTAACAAGATTAGTAACACAACTTGATGAGGCAGAATTGCCACCAGAAGATTGACGCGAGCTGAATCTCCACCAGAAGCAGCAGAAAACACGTTGCCACGATCAGTTATGCAAGTTGATGTGGTAGAAAACGCTCTTGAAGAAGTTTAGGAACAAACAGAGGTTGATCCTACACTATCAGTACTAGCTGAAACTTCAACAGAACTAGCAGAAACAGGACTAAAACTATTAGTAACACAACTTTATCAGCTAGAATTCGAACCAGAATATTGACACGAGATGAATCTCCATAAGAATTAGCAGAAAACATACGGGCACAATAAGTAACGCAAATGGATGAGGCAGGAAACTCCATTCAAGCTGCAGTTGAGGCACAAACAGATCTTTCGACAAGATTAGTACGAGCTAAAACAGAACTAGACGAAAGAAGTCTAATATAACAGAGTGTCTGTTAAGGGGATCTAGGTCGGCGTGCAAGAGAAAAAGGGTCTAAACTTCAGTGCACGCGGGAGCACCCCGGGGGAATGTAAAAGTATCTAGGGATGCTCACGCGTTGACGTAAGAATAGCAACGGGTTAGTTACTAGCCAGCAGTCTTAGAGAGAGGTCGGATTGAAGTTACCATCAAGTATTGTTGAGATAGCTGGACCTCTGTTATTTTTCTACGATATTCGGAGTGGACTATTTCTAAGAGTCTGTAAACTTAAAGCAACTACAATAAATGTCATACATAGGGAGACTGCTGGAGTTATGTTGTTTATGAACACTTTATGAACGACTTCACCATTTCGCTACACTGTCACATAAGCGAAATGGTGCCGTGACCAGTCTAAACAACTTCATTTGTCTCGGTACATAACGGAGGTACTGGGCCACTATATTTAATACAGCCACAGGTTCATACTGCGCTTGTTGGGAAAATGCGGTGCCTCTGACACACTAGCACGTTATCGGACTTCTGCTGAACGCTTCAAGAAAGTTTCCAAAATGACGACCTTAACTGGCAGTGGAACAGATCAACCGTAAGATCCTTACGGGGTTGTAAAGGCCGCCTTGTCGATTCTTACGGGGTTGTGAAGCCCGCCTTGTCGATCCTTACGGGGTTGTGAAGCCCGCCTTGTCGATCCTTACGGGGTTGTGAAGCCCGCCTTGTCGATCCTTGTTGTTTGTCCATCAAGAATGATGATGACCATTCATTTCATCCAGTGGGGTTGAAGGTGTGGAGCCGTGGGTTCTAAGATGGCTGATAAGGCCCGAAATGGCTCGAAATGTTCTTTGACAATGTGGACAAAGAATGCTTGACGTCTCTGGAGGAGGATTTCCTGCAGTGGTTTTTCTGTCCTGCCTTTTCTTCACAGCTCTTGCAGTCCTGGTTGCCTCACATATAACTGCACCTTTGCGCAATGATGCACGCCACGAATTTCGGTCTCTGGCTGCAGCCTCCCAGGTGTCATGATGAATTCCAAAAGCATTCAGTGAAATTTTCAGAGTGTCTTTAAAACGTTTCCTCTGGCCACCTTGGGAGCGTTTACCACAATGCAGTTCGCTGTAAAAAATTCGTTTAGGGAGCCTGTGATCTGGCATGCGAGTCAAGTGACCAGCCCAGCGAATCTGATTCTTCATCAGTAGAGTGTGGATACTGGGTATGGATGCTCTTTCTAGGACTTCAGTGTCTGGAATCTTGTCTTGCCATTTAATCTTCAGTAGCTTCCTTAGGCAGACTGTGTGGAAGTGGTTTAATTTCCTAGCGTGTCGCTGATAAACAGTCCAGGTTTCACAAGCATATAGCAGTGTGGATAATACAACGGCTTTGTAGACTTTTAGCTTTGTTTGCAGGCTTATTCCAGTTCTGTCCCATACATTCTTGTACAGTCTGCCAAAGGCTGCACTGGCCTTGGAGATTCTTGCATTCACTTCGTCATAGATTGTGGCAGCTTGTGACACGGTGCTGCCAAGATAGGTAAATTTGTCCACAACACTTAGTCTATGATCATTCACTTTGATATTCGGCACAGTGTGATTATTCCCTGGAGCTGGCTGGTACATAACTACAGTCTTCTCCAAGTTGATATTGAGCCCAAAGTTGGCACAGGCATGTGAGAAAGCTGAAACATTAATTATGTTGCATGTCCGCCTCTGAGTTGGCGTATAGAGCGCAATCATCAGCAAACAGGAGCTCTCTGACTGTGCCACTGTCAATTTTGGTTTTAGCTTTCAGCCTTCTGAGATTGAATAACTTTCCATCCATACGGTAGTTGATGTCTATTCCAATGTCGTCGTTCTCGAAGGCATTCATCAACATGGCTGAAAACATGAGGCTGAACAGTGTTGGTGCCAGGACACATCCTTGCTTCACTCCATTGGTGACAGGAAAGGGTTCAGACAGCTCATCATTTTCCTGTACTCTTGCCTGCATGCCGTCATGAAATAGCCGCACTATTTGGACAAACTTTCGTGGACAACCATATTTTGCCATAATCTTCCACAGTCCTTCTCTGCTGACTGTATCAAAAGCCTTGGTAAGGTCAATGAAAGTGGAGAACATTTCGCAGTTCTGTTCCTGACATTTCTCTTGCAGCTGCCTTGCAGCGAAAATCATGTCAACAGTTCCACGTTCTTTTCTGAAGCCACATTGACTCTCAGGAAGAAGACCTTGATCGAGATGGGCTGTGAGGCGATTGAGATGAATTCTGGCGAGTATCTTCCCTGCAATTGAAAGCAAGGAGATGCCTCGGTGGTTGTCACAGGATTGGCGGTTTCCTTTACGTTTGTAAAGGTGGACTATTGACGCGTCCTTAAAATCTTGTGGCATGGTCTCGTTCATCCATATGTTTGTGAAGACTCGGTGAAGCTGCTCTGTTAGGACCGGCCCACCTGCCTTATATATCTCTGCTGGGATGGAGTCAGGACCAGGTGCCTTGCCGCTGGAGAGTTGCTGGATGGCTTTGTTTATTTCCACTATGGTTGGCAGGTCATCAAGAGTCTCATTGGTGGGAACTTGAGGAAGGCAATTGATGGTTTCATCATCGAAGAAGGAAGTTGCATTTAAGATTTTGCTGAAATGCTCTGCCCAGCGTTGGAGGATTTCTTTCTTATCGGTGACCAATGTTCCCCCGTCTGCACTGAGGAGGGGAACTATGCCTGGTGATGAAGGACCATAGACCGCTTTCAGTGAGTCGTAGAAGTTTTTCATATCGTGTCTGTCAGCAAAGCCCTGAATTTCATCAGCTTTGCTGCTCAGCCAGGAGTCCCGCATGTGCCGAAGTTTCTGCTACACTACTCTCTGAATGTTCTTGAAAGCATCTTGTTTTGATGTTGACTTTGGGTCATTCAAATGTACCTTGAGGAGAAGATGTTTCTCGGCCAGCAATTGGTTGATGTCTTCGGAATTTTCATCAAACCAGTCTTTATGCTTTCGGGGGGCTGGACCCAGGATTTCCATAGCAGTGTTGTAAATCGTGTCCTTTAGGGCTCTCCATTCTGTTTCTGTATCCTGTTTTGCTTCAGCATTGGGCTTGAGGCGGTCTTCCAGCATATTTTCAAACGACTGCTGCATTTTCTTGCTGTTTAGGCGGGTGACATTTAGCTTTGTTTGCATTTTTGCCCCTTGAGGACGCCGTGGTGGCCTGATGTGGATGTTCATTTTCGAGACAATGAGACGATGGTCTGTCCAACATTCGGCACCACACATGGATTTTGTCACTCGAACGTCTTGTCTGTCACTCCTCCTGACGATTACATAGTCAATGAGGTGCCAGTGTTTCGAGCGAGGGTGCATCCACGATGTCCTATTTCTCATGGGGAGACGGAAAATTGTGTTCGTAATCAGGAGATCATGTTCGGCACATGTCTGAAGGAGGCGGAGTCCATTGGTGTTACAATTTCCGACTCCATGCTTTCCAATAATGCCACTCCAAGAGGTGGTGTCCGTGCCTACTCTGGCATTGAAATCCCCAAGGAGTATAAGTTTGTCTCCTTTGGGAACAGATTTTAATACATTGTGCAGGTCCTCATAGAACTTATTCTTGAAATCATCTTCGTTGGTCATAGTTGGTGCGTAGACACTCACAATGGTTGCGTGCTTCCTTCCATTCAGCAGAGGCAACTTCATGGTCATGAGCCTGTCATTTACAGCCTTTGGAAATCCAGCTAATTTGCCGACCAGGGCCGACTTAATGGCAAATCCCACACCGGATTGGCGTCTTTCCTCGCTTTTCCTTCCACTCCAGAAAATGTGTAGCCGGCACCAATTTCACAGATTTGGCCTTCTTCTGCAAGTCGTGTCTCGCTCAAGGCTGCAATGTCGATGTTGTACCTGCCCAGCTCTCTCCCAATCAGTGCTGTTCGTCTCTCTGGACCTGACGCGCCGTCTCTGTCAAGTAGGGTGCGTACATTCCAAGTTCCAATTGTTAAGGGAATATGGTTTACTCTTTTAGCTTTGCTTGTTTTATCTTTCTTTGTATGTCGACCGCAGTTTAGGGTACCCACCAACCGCGGCTAGCTGGTTAGGTAGTGATGAAGCAGACAATGTTTAGGGCACCTTTTCTAGCCCCGTCCTCATGCTATGGAGGTGAGCAGTGTGTTCCTATAGAGGGCTGCTCAGTCGCTCAGGGGGCTGCCGAATCCCACTGCTGCTCCGGTCAGTAGAAGACGACCATATGGCCTGAGCCGCCTGTGTGCAGGTCTGCGACTACGGCTGCCAGCGTACCCACGCCTGCCGCTTTGCCGCTCGCCCATCGCCACAGGGCTTGAAGGTGATATGTGACGTTGGATGAAGAATGACTTGCGCGATGACTTGGATTAAAGTGAGGAAGAGTTGCGCAATTCGTCGACCTCACTCTCTCGCCTGAGTCCATCTGAGTCCAGTGGCAAGACAAGTCGAGACGATTGGAGACGAATACAGGTGCAGTGGATGACCAGGGCGCTCTACGTGCCTTGCCGTGCTCATTACGTTCCACAACGCTTTGCAGGTAAACGCCGTCTTGCCCGTTGAATCAGGAATGATTTCTTCCGCGCAGTCTGCCGAATCCTGTCTTCACATGCTGGGTAGGCATACCCTAGTTTACCTCTTGGTTTGACACCAAATCGGATACCCATTTGTCGATCCTTACGGGGTTGTGAAGCCCACCTTGTCGATCCTTACGGGGTTGTGAAGCCCGCCTTGTCGATCCTTACGGTGTTGTGAAGCCCACTGTCGAAACACTCCGATACTCTGCTGTTCGAGAGGCTTGCCATCAAGATCGTCCTTGGGTGCCAGATACATTTAACCGTGCCTCTCAGCGTATAAGACTGAAATCAGAGAATCATTAATATGCAGTTTTCGACGAGTGTCTACCTACAGGCGTACGAGGGATCCTAATCGTTTGACAGCCAACACTTGTAAAGTATAAATTTAATAGTTTAGTTATTAGAAGACTATAGGACTTGATTAGTTTGATTAATAATAGTATTATATTAACATATTATTATATTAAATTGTTTTGTACAAATTTGCAATGGAACCTCAGGACCTTTCATTAGAACAAGTACTCGGTGGAGTAGGAAGAGCCATATCTAGGTTGGACACACACTTAAAACAACAAAGCATAGGTGTCGACATTGAGAAGTTTAGTGGTCTAGCAAGGTATTTCAAAAAATGGATTGTGACCATCGAGAAACAAGCTTTTTTTGGTAGGAGCCACAGACGAAGAGAAGAAAAAATTGCTTACCAGGCAAGTCTAACGCCAGTATCGGACCATATAAGGAGAAAATTAGTGGCAGGAACAAATGAGACGTGGGAACATTTCAAGGATGATTTAGCACGTAAGTATTTTGAGATCACAGATCCCCAACATGCATTTTCAGTATTGAGACAGTCTAGACAAGAAAATGGAGAAAGTGTTCAGTTGTATAGTGACAGGCTTATTAATCTAGCTGAGGAGGCGTTTCTAGGACAGAATGTACAAGGAGAAGAGGTAGAAAGGATGCTGGTTGGAATATTCGTGGATGGAATAAAGTCGGATGGACTGAAATTTAAATTAATGAGGGAAAATCCCGCTAGATTATCACAAGCTGTGGATATAGCCATACAAGAAGAAAGTTTGAGAAGGAGATTTAGATTAAGGGTAGGACGAGAAATAGGAGGCAATAGAGAAGACAGAATAGAGGAACCTATGGAAATAGGACAAGCAAGGTATGGATGGAGAAGAAGAGGAGGAATACAGACACTGCAGGGAAATAATGAAAGTACGCACGATAGAGAAAGACAGATGAGAAATCCTATAAGAGAGACACTAATTGGTACAAATATAGTCTGTTGGAATTGTGGTCAGAGAGGACACAGCTATAAATTTTGTGGCAACAGACGTGTCCAAGCAAATACACAGAATAGAAATGTTAACAGCAGAACAAGTAGAAATTTTGAAGACAGGCAGAGGAATTTTGCAAGATCAGGAGCTCAGGGAAACTGGCATCCCACTTACTGAGTAGGACCTGCGGTAGGAGGGAAAATAAAAAGGTCCCAAGAATTAAAGAATATGCCGATTACCCGAATGACAAGTATAGCAGGACAAGTAGAAATAGAGAATACAGAAGCTGGTCTCAACTTGGAGAGATAAAACAGTTCTCGGTGAATATGACTGATCCCAGTTCGTGCATAATAGAAATAGGAAAATTTAGAATTAGAACATTGATTGATTCGGGAGCTCAAGTCAGCGTGATCAAGGAAACATTTTTATATCGCATATTAAAGAATTTCAGAATATTCAGGAATCAGGACACCCTTCACTCTGTAACCGGACAAAATTTAGAGGTGATCGGTCAAACGATGATAAATTTCAAATTAGGAGGGATAAATGTGAGACACCTTTTCCATGTAGTTAAAGATTTAAGTAGGAACATGATCTTAGGCAGGGATTTCTTACTGAAAAATGGTGTAAGACTTTATTTTGACTTACATAAGTTGAGATTTCAGGATGTCTATGTAGATTTAGAAGAGGATATGCACGTATCGGCATTGGTCAGAGTAAAGACATCCATGACCTTAAAACCACAGACGATCAATCTGATATAGGCTAAAATGAAAAAAAAAATCTTAATTTTCCATAGGACAGTGACAATAACAGAGTTAGAAAGAGAGGTAATAGACGAACCTGGTTTGGAAGTCCCAGATGGAATAATAACATTGGACAAACAATTTAACTTTCCAGTGATGATCATTAACAACACAGGGAAAGAGATTAAATTGTATAGAGGGTGTGTGATCGCCAAAGTAGCACATGATCCTAACAACATATTAACAACAGGAGGAGAAGAAACAGCGAGAAATAACTATCCAGAAACCCCTAGGATTAATAGCAGAAATAGACGTAGAAGAAGTTGGAATGTACAGAATGATGAATTGATCCATGCATTCAGAGAACATCCATCTCAAGTACATTCAGTAGACAAAGCAACGTCACTCTCGAAGAGAGAACACGAATTATTATCACAGTTAAAAGCTCCACCAGAAAACAAGGAAATATTAGAAAAACTAGTAAAAGAGAACCAAGATGTTTTTGCGGTTAACGACTTAGAATTGGGGAAGACCAAAACGGTTACTATAGAAATAGACACTGGAAATCACCCACCGATTAGTTTGAAGCCGTACAGAACTCCCTTAAGGAATAGAGAAATTGTAGAAAAAGCAATAGAGGATATGTTGAAAGCAGGAATATACAAGATCAAAGTCAGAATGGTCATCTCCGATTGTTATAGTAACCAAGGCCGACGGCTCACATCGGTTCTGCTGTGACTACAGGGCGCTAAACAAGATCACCAAAAATGTGGCATATCCATTGCCAGTAATTGACGACATTTTGGGATTGCTTAATGGTTCTACTTTCTTCACCACACTAGATATACAGGCTAAAAGATCGGGGTTTTGGTGCATCCCCATGTCGCCAGATGCTCAGAAGAAAAGTGCTTTCTGTACTCACATGGGTTCTTACGAATTTCGACGTATGCCATTTGGGGTCAAGACCGCTCCTTCTCATTATATGTTATTAATTAATCAAGTCCTAGAAGGAATGCACAAGTTCGCATTGGCATACATAGATGACATTTCGATCTATACATCAGGAGACGTACAAGACCACCTAAAACATGTAAAATTGGTCTTTGACAGGCTAAAACTACACGATGTTAAACTGAAATTGAGTAAGTGTGAATTTTTGAAAACGGAAACTAAATACTTGGGTTACATCATTGATAGAGAAGGAATCAAGCCTGATCAAAATAAAGTGAAAGTCATTAAAGAATTACCATCCTCGGGATGGGAAGTAAGAGCTTTTATCGGGATGTGCGGGCATTATCGACGTTTCATCCCAAACTTCGCACAAATCGCGGAACCCATCACAAACCTAACTTGCAAATACGCAAGATTTAAGTGGAATGAAGATTGTCAGAGAGGATTTGATTTTCTAAAAAAATAGTCTAACAGTGGTTCCATTATTGGCACATCCAGATTTAAACAAACAATTGATTTTATATAAAGATGCTTCAGATAATGCCATGTTTAACGCAACCATATGAAGGAGAAAACTCAGGAATACCAGGAGTTAGGAACGAAAGACAATCTACTTTCTGTCACACAAACTTAGTAAGTCTCAGAAAAAGTGGTCGACAGTCGAAAAAGAGGCATACGCTATCCACTATGCTCTTCAGAAATTAAATTATTACTTACATAACGCCGACTTCATTATTAAAACTGATCACATGCCATTAAAATCTTTACTAGAGGCTCCAGTACAGAATAGGAAAATACAAACATAGGCGTTGAATTTGCAAGGTTATAACGCAAAAGTGGAATACATATCTGGTAAGGAAAACACCTGTGCCGATTTATTATCCAGAATCTCGTATCCAGAGATATTTGAGGATACTGAAGATGAGGGAGAACCAGAGATAGACGACAGAAACTTGCAAATAAACATATTAGATTCTGCCAAATTAAATAGAGAAAATTTTAGTTCACAAACAGAACAAGATTCTGAACCACTAGCGGAAGAACCACAGTTTCTACTTTTGAATATGAAAAATGAACAAGAAATGGGCCCAGGAGTAATAGAAATTAAGCAAAAGTTGAAAGAAACAGCTGAAAACACTTTCAAAAAGAATTTTATAGAGTTGCAGCAAGATAGGCAGTTATATTATATGAATGAAAAAGGTGAAGAGGTGGAATTGAGGAAATACATTCCGAAACAATTAGAAATCAAGGTTTTGAAGGCATATCATGATGAAAATGGTCATCTTGGCCGTGATAAATTGTGTAAAGCTCTTAAGAAAAAGTATTATTGGCCAAATATGTTTAAGAGTGTTTATAAGTACGTTGACACCTGTGAAAAATGCAAATTAAGAAACATGAAAGTAATCAAATGTCCTCTACAGGAAACTGATATTCCTCAGTTTCCCGTGCAGAAAATAAGCTTGGATATTTCAGGTCCTCACCCTAGAACACTCTCGGGAAATATATATTTACTACATATAGTGGATTGCTATAGTTTATGGCCAGAAGTTTATCCTGTCCCAGATAAGAGTGCTGATTCCATTATTAATATCTTCCTACAAGAATATATTCCACGATTTAGTTGTCCTCAGATAATCCTTACAGATAATGGGAAAGAATTTGTGAACAAGACGTTTGAGAAATTACTACAAGATCTAAATATTGTCCACATAAAAACTTCTTATTATAGGCCTTCCTCAAATGCGAAAAATGAGAGACAACATCGAACATAATAGCAAAAAATGTAGAGGAACATGATGGAGACTGGGATCTCTACTTAGAACCTGCATTGGGAGCGATACGAACACATCAAAATGAGAGTACAGGTTTTTCACCATTCTATTTGGTATACGGAAGAGAACCCATACTGCCAATTGACAATTTACTGAAACCACGACGAAAATATATGGGGGAAGAATTTCAGGAAATCATTTTACAAGAAATGCACAAAGCACATGTAACATTGAGAAGCAACATAATTAAAGCTAGAGATAGGCAGAAAAAATACGCAGATAAAAACACACAACTACAAGAATTTAAAATAGGTTATCAGTTATAAGTTATCAGTTATCAGTTGGGATATCTCGTTGCACTCCGGATATGTCCATAGGTGCTCAGATCCTCCCCCCAGCATATTCATCAGCGTCCGGTGGCTAATAGTGCCAGTTCTGTTAAAATAGGTGATAGGGTATACTATAAAAAACATAGAACAAACTCCAAGTTTGATAGTCATTGGATTCCAGGGTATTATATTCTAGAAAAATTATGCCCAGTTTCATATAAGATTAAGAACCAAATTACGGGGCACCTGGCACGTTCAAATGTGGAACACCTGAGACGAGATGAAGAAGACAAGAAAAGTGATGATAATTATTCAGAAAGGTTTTATTCAGACGGACAAAGAGGGAAACGAAAGGTATAATGGCTACAGACCTGATAGTGTCGCGTCTATGGAAGAAGTAAACGCCCCGTATAAAAATACAAGACAAGCAGTGAAAAGAAGGATATATAGACAAAAAGAAAGAGAAGTTAAGAGACAAAAAAGAATTAGGGAAGACTCATCAAGTGACGAAGACATGCCACTGTTAGAAAGGTTTTTAAGGAACCAAGACAAACAAATTAGGTTAGATATTGAGCGGAAACAATTAGAGGCCAGCAATGTAAATACAGAAGAACAAGAAATGGATGAAAAATCAGAGACTGCTGGAAATGATAGTATGAGTGAAGACATTACAAGTTCTCATTATGAAAATGAAAACTTCGATATAGAGATGGCACTTATAGAGAAAAATCTATAATTGTTGAAAAAATGGAGATATAGCAAATAGATTGATAAAATATTCTGCAGTTGGCAGGAGAGAAATGTTTTATTTTTGGATGGTTTAAAATGGGAGTCCTATATATTGAGGTTAGACGACAAGTCATTTTTTTATGAAATACAGTAGCTGTAAATTACATGAAGGTAGTAATTAGAGCAGGTTGCTGAATTGCCTGGTTGAGATTTGTTGTGTTTTTTTTAAGCGAATAGATAATTGGTTGTAAGTCCAAAAAGGAGACTTATCTCACTAGACACTCACTAATCTCACTATCTCGTGGATAGGTTTTAATTGAATATGATTTTTCGATGCATCATGTATGTTATAATATTTTAATGAAGGTTAGGGGATAGGATATGGGTATCAATACATATTACTGAGCTCTATAGTAAATAGAGATCTTTGGGGTGATTTTCGCATTAAGAGGATACCGTAGTTAACGGGATGCATATTGTTTAGTTCCATTTAATTTTAGGGTATGGCTTGTTGTGTTTTCCTTCTTTTACGTGTAAAATACCGGTCCGTAAAAGAGACCGGTAATGTTAGATGACATTAAGTTATTTTGTCTTGGTTGATGCTTGTTTTATTATGTATATTATGTCGGGGATAAAACCATGTATGTCGAATTGGGGGGAAAGCGTTTTGTTTTGGATTACGCTTGGTTTAATGACTCATAACTTGCAGTTTCAGTTATTTTGACTTGTTTAATTTCAGTACATCAAGTTGATGACTGTTAAGACTTGTTTGAAAAGAAAACTGTTATTATTTTGTTCTGAGTAAAGAGTTATTGAATATTGAATAGGATCCTTCGTTCAGAAAATAATAAGCAAACGACTTTAGACTATAAAGAGAGACATATTTGCATTCTTAGTAGGAGTAAGTTTAGAAAAACATGGAGTGAGGGCCATGTTTGAAAGCTTAGTAGATGGTGATAGATGGAGTTGGGGGATGTCAGTACATATCATAATGGTTCAGAAATAAATTAGATACGTTCATAACAAATGAACGATGAATCTCAAAGATGTTTAAGAATAGAAATACATGGGATGATGGGGTTGGAAATAAGGCTGTGAATAGCAGCAAAACTCATGGGAATTAAGAAAGGGGGTTGTAATAGGTGCTGCGCTGTCAGCGTTAATAGAAACACATGGATTAAAAGGATTATGAGGGGCTGTGGTTATCAGCTCTAAACATATGTCAGTACAGTATTTGGAGAGTAAGTATGTCCATGAACATTGTCAATTTTAATTAGGGACGCATGAAATAAGTAGAAGTAGAGGTTTGGGAAGGTACAGTCTATAGTATAGACAAGAAGGAAAGTACAGTCATAAAGGCATATATTACTGACTGTCGTTGGCAGCACAAATGAGGAGAGTAGAATAATATTTTTAATCTTGAGAGTATAAAGATGGAGTTTTAGATCGATGTAACTTTTAACAAGAATATTTATTAGGAACAAAATTGAAGGACATACAATTTTCATGGATTATATGATTTTTTGTTTGTTTTAGAAACTTTATTTTTTTATAAAGTTTTGTGAGTGCAAGGGAGGATAAATGTGACTACTTCTTACTATCTTTTTTTTTTTGGGTGCGAACCAGCCATTCCTCTGTCTATCCTGTGTAGCCTCCTTGATGTCCGTGAGAGTATGATATGTTGTATTTCATAATGCATGATAATCTTCAATTTTTGTTTATATACCAACAATTTAGATGGACATACCACTCTATTTTAACTATGAAATAATGCAAGCGGATTGCAGTGGTCTTACTGAAGGGAAGAAGAAGTAATAGTAAATGACCACACGAAGTGTTGTGAAAACTAATGACCAGAAGAGTGGGTGTGATTTGCGATATAAGAGGTACATCTAAATGATTTTTGTCAAACGGGCGTACTTTTAACGAAGAAGAAGTAATAGGCTGTGCGAAAGGGGGAATTGGTAAAATTTAGGAGAATAGCGGTACTACGATTATTTGGGGTAAGGGAGTTAGGGATATAGAAATAGCGGATAGCTATTGATAGTTGATCCTACACTATCAGTACTAGCTGAAACTTCAACAGAACTAGCAGAAACAGGACTAAAACGATTAGTAACACAACTTTATCAGGTAGAATTCGAACCAGAAGATTGACACGAGATGAATCTCCATCAGAAGTAGCAGAAAACATACGGCTACAATCAGTTACGCAAGTGGATGAAGCAGGAAACGCCATTCAAGCTGCAAATGAGGCACAAACAGATGTTGTTCCTACACTATCAGCTGAAACTCCAATAGAACTAGCAGAAACAAGTCTAACACATCATAATACGGAATTGGCTATAGAATATAGTTGAGGCACACATAGAAGAACTAGCACCAGCAGAAACTCCTTCATAACTAGCAAACTACTATAGAACGCAGGGCAGGAAACGTTCTTGAAGATGCAGGTGAAGCACACACAGCAGATACTACCACGATAAAAGCATCAGCTGAAAGTCCAAGAGAACTAGCAGGAACAAGTCTAACACGATTAGTTATGCAATTTGATTATGCAGAATTGGCCGTTGATTCCAACAGAACTAGCAGAAACAAATCTAACACCGTTAGCTAAGCAATTTGATAATGCAGAAGAAGACCTTGGGGAACAAACAGAAGAAGCTTAAAAAGGATCAGAACGAGCTGAAACTCCTTTACAACTTGAAGAAAACCATCATGCCACGATCAGTTTCGCAAGTGGATCTGGCAGAAAACGCTCTTGAACAAGCAGTTGAGGCACACACAGACGATGGACACAGGATCAGCAAAGACATAGCTGGACTAACAAGAAGTAGTAGAATTAGTAACACAACTTGATGAGACATAATTGCCACCAGAAGATTGACGCGAGCTGAATCTCCATCAGAAGCAGCAGAAAACACGTTGCCACGATCAGTTACGCAAGTTGATGTGGTAGAAAACGCTCTTGAAGAGGAAGTTTAATCACAAACAGAGGTTGATCCTACACTATCAGTACTAGCTGAAACTTCAACAGAACTAGCAGAAACAGGACTAAAACGATTAGTAATACAACTTTATCAGCTAGAATTCGAACCAGAATATTGACACGAGATGAATCTCCATAAGAATTAGCAGAAAACATACGGGCACAATCAGTAACGCAAATGGATGAGGCAGAAAACTCCTTTTAAGCTGCAGTTAAGGCACAAACAGATGTTTCGACACGATTAGTACGAGCTGAAACAGAACTAGACGAAACAAGTCTAATACGTTCAGTTACGCAAGTGGATAAGGCATAAAATGCTTTCAAACTTCAGTTCCTACAATATCAGCTGAAACTCCAAAAGAACTAGCAGAAAATAGTCTAACACGACATCATAATACGGAATTGGCTATAGAATATAGTTGAGGCACGGATAGAAGAACTAGCACCAGTAGAAACTCCTTCATAACTAGCAAACTACTATAGAACGCAGGGCAGGAAACGTTCTTGAAGATGCAGGTGAAGCACACACAGCAGATTCTACCACGATAAAAGCATCAGCTGAAACTCCAAGAGAACTAGCAGAAACAAGTCTAACACGATTAGTTATGCAATTTGATTATGCAGAATTGGCCGTTGATTCCAACAGAATTAGCAGAAACAAGTCTAACACCATTAGCTACGCAATTTGATCAAGCAGAAGAAGACGTTGGGGAACAAACAGAAGAAGCTTCCACAGGATCAGAACGAGCTGAAACTCTTTTAGAACTTAAAGAAAACCATCATGCCACGCTCAGTTTCGCAAGTGGATCTGGCAGAAAACGCTCTCGAACAAGCAGTTGACGCACACACAGACGATGCTTCCACAGGTCTAACAAGTTTAACACGATTAGTAACACAACTTGGGGAACACCAGAAGAATGACGCGAGCTGAATATCCATCAGAAGCAGAATTGCCACCAAAAATTTGACACGAGCTGAATCTCCATCAGAAGCAGCAGAAAACACGCTGCCACGATCAGTTACGCGATGTGGTCTTGAAGACGAAGTTAAGGCACAAACTGAATTGATCCTACACTATCAGTACTAGCTGAAACTTCAACAGAACTAGCAGAAACAGGACTAAAACGATTAGTAACACAACTTTATCAGGTAGAATTCGAACCAGTAGATTGACACGAGATGAATCTCCATCAGAAGTAGCAGAAAACATACGGCTTCAATCAGTTACGCAAGTGGATGAGGCAGAAAACGCCATTCAAGCTGCAAATGAGGTACAAACAGACGTTGTTCCTACACTATCAGCTGAAACTCCAACAGAACTAGCAGAAGCAAGTCTAACATGACTTCATAAGACGGAATTGGCTATAGAATATAGTTGAGGCACAAATAGAAGTACTAGCACCAGCTGAAACTCTTTCATAACTAGCAAACTACTATAGAAAGCAGGGCAGAAAACGTTCTTTAAGATGCAGGTGAAGCACACACAGCAGATTCTACCACGATAAAAGCACCAGCTGAAACTCCAAGAGAACTCGCAGAAACAAGTCAAACACGATTAGTTATGCAATTTGATTATGCAGAATTGGCCGTTGATTCCAACAGAACTAGCAGAAACAAGTCTAACACCATTAGCTACGCAATTTGATAATGCAGAAGAAGACCTTGGGGAACAAACAGAAGAAGCTTACAAAGGATCAGAACGAGCTGAAACTCCTTTACATCTTGAAGAAAACCATCATGCCACGATCAGTTTCGCAAGTGGATCTGGCAGAAAACGCTCTTGAACAAGCAGTTGAGGCACACACAGACGATGGACACAGGATCAGCAAAGACATAGCTGGACTAACAAGATTAGTAAAACAACTTGATGAGGCAGAATTGCCACCAGAAGATTGACGCGAGCTGAATCTACTTCAGAAGCAGCAGAAAACCCGTTGCCACTATCAGTTACGCAAGTTGATGTGGTAGAAAACGCTTTTGAAGAAGAAATTTAGGCACAAACAGAGGTTGATCCTACACTATCAGTACTAGCTGAAACTTCAACAGAACTAGCAGAAACAGGACTAAAACGATTAGTAACACAACTTGAATTGGAGCAAGCTAGAATTCGAACCAGAATATTGACACGAGATGAATCTCCATAAGAATTAGCAGAAAAAATACGGGCACAATCAGTAACGCAAACGAATGAGGCAGAAAACTCCATTCAAGCTGCAGTTGATGCACAAACAGATGTTTCGACAAGATTAGTACGAGCTGAAACAGAACTAGACGAAACAAGTCTAATGCGATCAGTTACGCAAGTGGATAAGGCATAAAACGCTTTCAACCTTCAGTTCCTACAATATCAGCTGAAACTCCAACAGAACTAGCAGAAACAAGTCTAACACGACATCATAAGACGGAATTGGCTATAGAATATAGGTGAGGCACACATAGAAGAACTGGCACTAATAGAAACTCCTTCATAACTTTCAAACTACTATAGAACGCAGGGCAGAAAACGTTCTTGAAGATGCAGGTGAAGCACACACAGCAGATTCTACTACGATAAAAGCATCAGCTGAAACTCCAAGAGAACTAGCAGAAACAAGTCTAACACGATTAGTTATGCAATTTGATTATGCAGAATTGGCCATTGATTCCAACAGAACTAGCAGAAACAAGACTAACACCATTAGCTACGCAATTTGTTCAAGCAGAAGAAGACGTTGGGGAACAAACAGAAGAAGCTTCCACAGGATCAGAACGAGATGACACTCCTTTAGATCTTGACGAAAACCATCATGCCACGCTCAGTTTCGCAAGTGGATCTGGCAGAAAACGCTCTTGAACAAGCAGTTGAGGCACACACAGACGATGCTTCCACAGGTCTAACAAGTTTAACACGATTAGTAACACAACTTGGGGAACACCAGAAGATTGACGCGAGCTGAATATCCATCAGAAGCAGAATTGCCACCAAAAATTTGACACGAGCTGAATCTCCATCAGAAGCAGCAGAAAACAAGCTGCCACGATCAGTTACGCGATGTGGTCTTGAAGACGAAGTTAAGGCACAAACTGAAGTTGATCCTACACTATCAGTACTAGCTGAAACTTCAACAGAACTAGCAGAAACAGGACTAAAACTATTAGTAACACAACTTTATCAGGTAGAATTCGAACCAGAAGATTGACACGAGATGAATCTCCATCAGAAGTAGCAGAAAACATACGGCTTCAATCAGTTACGCAAGTGGATGAGGCAGAAAACGCCATTCAAGCTGCAAATGAGGTACAAACAGACGTTGCTCCTACACTATCAGCTGAAACTCCAACAGAACTAGCAGAAGCAAGTCTAACATGACTTCATAAGACGGAATTGGCTATAGAATATAGTTGAGGCACAAATAGAAGTACTAGCACCAGCTGAAACTCTTTCATAACTAGCAAACTACTATAGAAAGCAGGGCAGAAAACGTTCTTTAAGATGCAGGTGAAGCACACACAGCAGATTCTACCACGATAAAAGCACCAGCAAGAGAACTCGCAGAAACAAGTCTAACACGATTAGTTATGCAATTTGATTATGCAGAATTGGCCGTTGCTTTCAACAGAACTAGCAGAAACAAGTCTAACACCATTAGCTACGCAATTTGATAATGCAGAAGAAGACCTTGGGGAACAAACAGAAGAAGCTTACAAAGGATCAGAACGAGCTGAAACTCCTTTACAACTTGAAGAAAACCATCATGCCACGATCAGTTTCGCAAGTGGATCTGGCAGAAAACGCTCTTGAACAAGCAGTTGAGGCACACACAGACGATGGACACAGGATCAGCAAAGACATAGCTGGACTAACAAGATTAGTAACACAACTCGATGAGGCAGAATTGCCACCAAAAGATTGACGCGAGCTGAATCTCCATCAGAAGCAGCAGAAAACACGTTGCCACGATCAGTTACGCAAGTTGATGTGGTAGAAAACGCTCTTGAAGAAGAAGTTTAGGCATAAACAGACGTTGATCCTACACTATCAGTACTACCTGAAACTTCAAAAGAACTAGCAGTAACAGGACTAAAACGATTAGTAACACAACTTGAATTCGAACAAGCTAGAATTCGAACCAGAATATTGACACGAGATGAATCCCCATAAGAATGATCAGAAAACATACGGGCACAATCGGAAACGCAAATGGATGAGGCAGAATACTCCTTTCAAGCTGCATTTGAGGCACAAACAGATGTTTCGACAAGATTAGTACGAGCTGAAACAGAACTAGACGAAACAAGTCTAATACGATCAGTTGCGCAAGTGGATAAGGCATAAAACGCTTTCAACCTTCATTTCCTACAATATCATCTGAAACTCCAACAGAACTAGCAGAAACAAGTCTAACACGACATCATAAGACGGAATTGGCTATAGAATAAAGTTGAGGCACACATAGAAGAACTAGCACCAAAAGAAACTTTCATAACTAGCAAACTACTATAGAACGCAGGGCAGGAAACGTTCTTGAAGATGCAGGTGAAGCACACAAAGCAGATTCTTCTGCATTATCAAATTGCGTAGCTAATGGTGTTAGACTTGTTTCTGCTAGTTCTGTTGAAATCAACGGCCAATTCTGCATAATCAAATTGCATAACTAATCGTGTTAGACTTGTTTCTGCGAGTTCTCTTGCTGGTGCTTTTATCGTGGTAGAATCTGCTGTGTGTGCTTCACCTGCATCTTAAAGAACGTTTTCTGCCCTGCGTTCTATAGTAGTTTGCTAGTTATGAAAGAGTTTCAGCTGGTGCTAGTTCTTCTATTTGTGCCTCAAATAGCACAAATAGTGCCTACTATAGCCAATTCCGTCTTATGAAGTCATGTTAGACTTGCTTCTGCTAGTTCTGTTGGAGTTTCAGCTGATAGTGTAGGAACAACGTCTGTTTGTACCTCTTTTGCAGCTTGAATTGCGTTTTCTGCCTCATCCACTTGCGTAACTGATTGAAGCCGTATGTTTTCTGCTACTTCTGATGGAGATTCATCTCGTGTCAATCTTCTGGTTCGAATTCTACCTGATAAAGTTGTGTTACTAATCGTTTTAGTCCTGTTTCTGCTAGTTCTGTTGAAGTTTCAGCTAGTACTGATAGTGTAGGATCAACTTCAGTTTGTGCCTTAACTTCGTCTGCAAGACCACATCGCGTAACTGATCGTGGCAGCGTGTTTTCTGCTGCTTCAGCTCGTGTCAAATTTTTGGTGGCAATTCTGCTTCTGATGGAGATTCAGTTCGCGTCAATCTTCTGGTGTTCCCCAAGTTGTGTTACTAATCGTGTTAAACTTGTTAGACCTGTGGAAGCATCGTCTGTGTGTGCCTCAACTGCTTGTTCAAGAGCGTTTTCTGCCGGATCCACTTGCGAAACTGAGCGTGGCATGATGGTTTTCTTCAAGATCTAAAGGAGTGTCAGCTCGTTCTGATCCTGTGGAAGCTTCTTCTGTTTGTTCCCCAACGTCTTCTTCTGCATAATCAAATTGCATAACTAATCGTGTTAGACTTGTTTCTGCTAGTTCTCTTAGAGTTTTAGCAGATGCTTTTATCGTGGTAGAATCTGCTGTGTGTGCTTCACCTGCATCTTCAAGAACGTTTCCTGCCCTGCGTTCTATAGTAGTTTGCTAGTTATGAAAGTTTCTGTTGGTGCTAGTTCTTCTATGTGTGCCTCAACTATATTCTATAGCCAATTCCGTCTTATGATGTCGTGTTAGACTTGTTTCTGCTAGTTCTGTTAGAGTTTCAGCTGATATTGTAGGAACTGAAGGTTGAAAGCGTTTTATGCCTTATCCACTTGCGTAACTGATCGTATTAGACTTGTTTCGTCTAGTTCTGTTTCAGCTCGTACTAATCTTGTCGAAACATCTGTTTGTGCCTCAACTGCAGCTTGAAAGGAGTTTTCTGCCTCATCCATTTGCATTACTGATTGTGCCCGTATGTTTTCTGATCATTCTTATGGAGATTCATCTCGTGTCAATATTCTGGTTCGAATTCTAGCTTGTTCGAATTCAAGTTGTGTTACTAATCGTTTTAGTCCTGTTTCTGCTAGTTCTGTTGAAGTTTCAGGTAGTACTGATAGTGTAGGATCAACGTCTGTTTGTGCCTAAACTTCTTCTTCAAGAGCGTTTTCTAGCACATCAACTTGCGTAACTGATCGTGGCAACGTGTTTTCTGCTGCTTCTGATGGAGATTCAGCTCGCGTCAATCTTCTGGTGGCAATTCTGCCTCATCGAGTTGTGTTACTAATCTTGTTAGTCCAGCTATGACTTTGCTGATCCTGTGTCCATCGTCTGTGTGTGCCTCAACTGCTTGTTCAAGAGCGTTTTCTGCCAGATCCACTTGCGAAACTGATCGTGGCATGATGGTTTTCTTCAAGTTGTAAAGGAGTTTCAGCTCGTTCTGATCCTTTGTAAGCTTCTTCTGTTTGTTCCCCAAGGTCTTCTTCTGCATTATCAAATTGCGTAGCTAATGGTGTTAGACTTGTTTCTGCTAGTTCTGTTGAAATCAACGGCCAATTCTGCATAATCAAATTGCATAACTAATCGTGTTAGACTTGTTTCTGCGAGTTCTCTTGCTGGTGCTTTTATCGTGGTAGAATCTGCTGTGTGTGCTTCACCTGCATCTTAAAGAACGTTTTCTGCCCTGCGTTCTATAGTAGTTTGCTAGTTATGAAAGAGTTTCAGCTGGTGCTAGTTCTTCTATTTGTGCCTCAAATAGCACAAATAGTGCCTACTATAGCCAATTCCGTCTTATGAAGTCATGTTAGACTTGCTTCTGCTAGTTCTGTTGGAGTTTCAGCTGATAGTGTAGGAACAACGTCTGTTTGTACCTCATTTGCAGCTTGAATTGCGTTTTCTGCCTCATCCACTTGCGTAACTGATTGAAGCCGTATGTTTTCTGCTACTTCTGATGGAGATTCATCTCGTGTCAATCTTCTGGTTCGAATTCTACCTGATAAAGTTGTGTTACTAATCGTTTTAGTCCTGTTTCTGCTAGTTCTGTTGAAGTTTCAGCTAGTACTGATAGTGTAGGATCAACTTCAGTTTGTGCCTTAACTTCGTCTGCAAGACCACATCGCGTAACTGATCGTGGCAGCGTGTTTTCTGCTGCTTCAGCTCGTGTCAAATTTTTGGTGGCAATTCTGCTTCTGATGGAGATTCAGCTCGCGTCAATCTTCTGGTGTTCCCCAAGTTGTGTTACTAATCGTGTTAAACTTGTTAGACCTGTGGAAGCATCGTCTGTGTGTGCCTCAACTGCTTGTTCAAGAGCGTTTTCTGCCGCATCCACTTGCGAAACTGAGCGTGGCATGATGGTTTTCTTCAAGATCTAAAGGAGTGTCAGCTCTTTCTGATCCTGTGGAAGCTTCTTCTGTTTGTTCCCCAACGTCTTCTTCTGCATAATCAAATTGCATAACTAATCGTGTTAGACTTGTTTCTGCTAGTTCTCTTAGAGTTTTAGCAGATGCTTTTATCGTGGTAGAATCTGCTGTGTGTGCTTCACCTGCATCTTCAAGAACGTTTCCTGCCCTGCGTTCTATAGTAGTTTGCTAGTTATGAAAGTTTCTGTTGGTGCTAGTTCTTCTATGTGTGCCTCAACTATATTCTATAGCCAATTCCGTCTTATGATGTCGTGTTAGACTTGTTTCTGCTAGTTCTGTTAGAGTTTCAGCTGATATTGTAGGAAATGAAGGTTGAAAGCGTTTTATGCCTTATCCACTTGCGTAACTGATCGTATTAGACTTGTTTCGTCTAGTTCTGTTTCAGCTCGTACTAATCTTGTCGAAACATCTGTTTGTGCCTCAACTGCAGCTTGAAAGGAGTTTTCTGCCTCATCCATTTGCGTTACTGATTGTGCCCGTATGTTTTCTGATCATTCTTATGGAGATTCATCTCGTGTCAATATTCTGGTTCGAATTCTAGCTTGTTCGAATTCAAGTTGTGTTACTAATCGTTTTAGTCCTGTTTCTGCTAGTTCTGTTGAAGTTTCAGGTAGTACTGATAGTGTAGGATCAACGTCTGTTTGTGCCTAAACTTCTTCTTCAAGAGCGTTTTCTACCACATCAACTTGCTTAACTGATCGTGGCAACGTGTTTTCTGCTGCTTCTGATGGAGATTCAGCTCGCGTCAATCTTCTGGTGGCAATTCTGCCTCATCGAGTTGTGTTACTAATCTTGTTAGTCCAGCTATGACTTTGCTGATCCTGTGTCCATCGTCTGTGTGTGCCTCAACTGCTTGTTCAAGAGCGTTTTCTGCCAGATCCACTTGCGAAACTGATCGTGGCATGATGGTTTTCTTCAAGTTGTAAAGGAGTTTCAGCTCGTTCTGATCCTTTGTAAGCTTCTTCTGTTTGTTCCCCAAGGTCTTCTTCTGCATTATCAAATTGCGTAGCTAATGGTGTTAGACTTGTTTCTGCTAGTTCTGTTGAAATCAACGGCCAATTCTGCATAATCAAATTGCATAACTAATCGTGTTAGACTTGTTTCTGCGAGTTCTCTTGCTGGTGCTTTTATCTTGGTAGAATCTGCTGTGTGTGCTTCACCTGCATCTTAAAGAACGTTTTCTGCCCTGCGTTCTATAGTAGTTTGCTAGTTATGAAAGAGTTTCAGCTGGTGCTAGTTCTTCTATTTGTGCCTCAAATAGCACAAATAGTGCCTACTATAGCCAATTCCGTCTTATGAAGTCATGTTAGACTTGCTTCTGCTAGTTCTGTTGGAGATTCAGCTGATAGTGTAGGAACAACGTCTGTTTGTACCTCATTTGCAGCTTGAATTGCGTTTTCTGCCTCATCCACTTGCGTAACTGATTGAAGCCGTATGTTTTCTGTTACTTCTGATGGAGATTCATCTCGTGTCAATCTTCTGGTTCGAATTCTACCTGATAAAGTTGTGTTACTAATCGTTTTAGTCCTGTTTCTGCTAGTTCTGTTGAAGTTTCAGCTAGTACTGATAGTGTAGGATCAACTTCAGTTTGTACCTTAACTTCGTCTGCAAGACCACATCGCGTAACTGATCGTGGCAGCGTGTTTTTTGCTGCTTCAGCTCGTGTCAAATTTTTGGTGGCAATTCTGCTTCTGATGGAGATTCAGCTCGCTTCAATCTTCTGGTGTTCACCAAGTTGTGTTACTAATCGTGTTAAACTTGTTAGACCTGTGGAAGCATCGTCTGTGTGTGCCTCAACTGCTTGTTCAAGAGCGTTTTCTGCCAGATCCATTTGCGAAACTGAGCGTGGCATGATGGTTTTCTTCAAGATCTAAAGGAGTGTCAGCTCGTTCTGATCATGTGGAAGCTTCTTCTGTTTGTTCCCCAACGTCTTCTTCTGCTTGATCAAATTGCGTAGCTAATGGTGTTAGACTTGTTTCTGCTAGTTCTGTTGGAATCAACGGCCAATTCTGCATAATCAAATTGCATAACTAATCGTGTTAGACTTGTTTCTCCTAGTTCTCTTGGAGTTTCAGCTGATGCTTTTATCGTAGTAGAATCTGCTGTGTGTGCTTCACCTGCATCTTCAAGAACGTTTCCTGCCCTGCGTTCTATAGTAGTTTGCTAGTTATGAAAGTTTCTGTTGGTGCTAGTTCTTCTATGTGTGCCTCAACTATATTCTATAGCCAATTCCGTCTTATGATGTCGTGTTAGACTTGTTTCTGCTAGTTCTGTTGGAGTTTCAGCTGATATTGTAGGAACTGAAGGTTGAAAGCGTTTTATGCCTTATCCACTTGCGTAACTGATCGTATTAGACTGGTTTCGTCTAGTTCTGTTTCAGCTCGTACTAATCTTGTCGAAACATCTGTTTGTGCCTCAAATGCAGCTTGAAAGGAGTTTTCTGCCTCATCCATTTGCGTTACTGATTGTGCCCGTATGTTTTCTGATCATTCTTATGGGGATTCATCTCGTGTCAATATTCTGGTTCGAATTCTAGCTTGTTCGAATTCAAGTTGTGTTACTAATCGTTTTAGTCCTGTTTCTGCTAGTTCTGTTGAAGTTACAGGTAGTACTGATAGTGTAGGATCAACGTCTGTTTGTGCCTAAACTTCTTCTTCAAGAGCGTTTTCTACCACATCAACTTGCGTAACTGATCGTGGCAACGTGTTTTCTGCTGCTTCTGATGGAGATTCAGCTCGCGTCAATCTTCTGGTGGCAATTCTGCCTCATCGAGTTGTGTTACTAATCTTGTTAGTCCAGCTATGACTTTGCTGATCCTGTGTCCATCGTCTGTGTATGCCTCAACTGCTTGTTCAAGAGCGTTTTCTGCCTGATCCGCTTGCGAAACTGAGCGTGGCATGATGGTTTTCTTCAAGTTGTAAAGGAGTTTCAGCTCGTTCTGATCCTTTGTAAGCTTCTTCTGTTTGTTCCCCAAGGTCTTCTTCTGCATTATCAAATTGCGTAGCTAATGGTGTTAGACTTGTTTCTGCTAGTTCTGTTGAAATCAACGGCCAATTCTGCATAATCAAATTGCATAACTAATCGTGTTAGACTTGTTTCTGCGAGTTCTCTTGCTGGTGCTTTTATCGTGGTAGAATCTGCTGTGTGTGCTTCACCTGCATCTTAAAGAACGTTTTCTGCCCTGCGTTCTATAGTAGTTTGCTAGTTATGAAAGAGTTTCAGCTGGTGCTAGTTCTTCTATTTGTGCCTCAAATAGCACAAATAGTGCCTTCTATAGCCAATTCCGTCTTATGAAGTCATGTTAGACTTGCTTCTGCTAGTTCTGTTGGAGTTTCAGCTGATAGTGTAGGAACAACGTCTGTTTGTACCTCATTTGCAGCTTGAATTGCGTTTTCTGCCTCATCCACTTGCGTAACTGATTGAAGCCGTATGTTTTCTGCTACTTCTGATGGAGATTCATCTCGTGTCAATCTTCTGGTTCGAATTCTACCTGATAAAGTTGTGTTACTAATCGTTTTAGTCCTGTTTCTGCTAGTTCTGTTGAAGTTTCAGCTAGTACTGATAGTGTAGGATCAACTTCGGTTTGTGCCTTAACTTCGTCTGCAAGACCACATCGCGTAACTGATCGTGGCAGCGTGTTTTCTGCTGCTTCTGAAGGAGATTCAGCTCGTGTCAAATTTTTGGTGGCAATTCTGCTTCTGATGGAGATTCAGCTCGCGTCAATCTTCTGGTGTTCCCCAAGTTGTGTTACTAATCGTGTTAAACTTGTTAGACCTGTGGAAGCATCGTCTGTGTGTGCCTCAACTGCTTGTTCAAGAGCGTTTTCTGCCAGATCCACTTGCGAAACTGAGCGTGGCATGATGGTTTTCATAAAGATCTAAAGGAGTGTCAGCTCGTTCTGATCCTGTGGAAGCTTCTTCTGTTTGTTCCCCAACGTCTTCTTCTGCTTGATCAAATTGCGTAGCTAATCGTGTTAGACTTGTTTCTGCTAGTTCTCTTGGAGTTTCAGCTGATGCTTTTATCGTAGTAGAATCTGCTGTGTGTGCTTCACCTGCATCTTCAAGAACGTTTCCTGCCCTGCGTTCTATAGTAGTTTGCTAGTTATGAAAGTTTCTGTTGGTGCTAGTTCTTCTATGTGTGCCTCAACTATATTCTATAGCCAATTCCGTCTTATGATGTCGTGTTAGACTTGTTTCTGCTAGTTCTGTTGGAGTTTCAGCTGATATTGTAGGAACTGAAGGTTGAAAGCGTTTTATGCCTTATCCACTTGCGTAACTGATCGTATTAGACTGGTTTCGTCTAGTTCTGTTTCAGCTCGTACTAATCTTGTCGAAACATCTGTTTGTGCCTCAAATGCAGCTTGAAAGGAGTTTTCTGCCTCATCCATTTGCGTTACTGATTGTGCCCGTATGTTTTCTGATCATTCTTATGGGGATTCATCTCGTGTCAATATTCTGGTTCGAATTCTAGCTTGTTCGAATTCAAGTTGTGTTACTAATCGTTTTAGTCCTGTTTCTGCTAGTTCTGTTGAAGTTACAGGTAGTACTGATAGTGTAGGATCAACGTCTGTTTGTGCCTAAACTTCTTCTTCAAGAGCGTTTTCTACCACATCAACTTGCGTAACTGATCGTGGCAACGTGTTTTCTGCTGCATCTGATGGAGATTCAGCTCGCGTCAATCTTCTGGTGGCAATTCTGCCTCATCGAGTTGTGTTACTAATCTTGTTAGTCCAGCTATGACTTTGCTGATCCTGTGTCCATCGTCTGTGTATGCCTCAACTGCTTGTTCAAGAGCGTTTTCTGCCTGATCCGCTTGCGAAACTGAGCGTGGCATGATGGTTTTCTTCAAGTTGTAAAGGAGTTTCAGCTCGTTCTGATCCTTTGTAAGCTTCTTCTGTTTGTTCCCCAAGGTCTTCTTCTGCATTATCAAATTGCGTAGCTAATGGTGTTAGACTTGTTTCTGCTAGTTCTGTTGAAATCAACGGCCAATTCTGCATAATCAAATTGCATAACTAATCGTGTTAGACTTGTTTCTGCGAGTTCTCTTGCTGGTGCTTTTATCGTGGTAGAATCTGCTGTGTGTGCTTCACCTGCATCTTAAAGAACGTTTTCTGCCCTGCGTTCTATAGTAGTTTGCTAGTTATGAAAGAGTTTCAGCTGGTGCTAGTTCTTCTATTTGTGCCTCAAATAGCACAAATAGTGCCTACTATAGCCAATTCCGTCTTATGAAGTCATGTTAGACTTGCTTCTGCTAGTTCTGTTGGAGTTTCAGCTGATAGTGTAGGAACAACGTCTGTTTGTACCTCATTTGCAGCTTGAATTGCGTTTTCTGCCTCATCAACTTGCGTAACTGATTGAAGCCGTATGTTTTCTGCTACTTCTGATGGAGATTCATCTCGTGTCAATCTTCTGGTTCGAATTCTACCTGATAAAGTTGTGTTACTAATCGTTTTAGTCCTGTTTCTGCTAGTTCTGTTGAAGTTTCAGCTAGTACTGATAGTGTAGGATCAACTTCAGTTTGTGCCTTAACTTCGTCTGCAAGACCACATCGCGTAACTGATCGTGGCAGCGTGTTTTCTGCTGCTTCAGCTCGTGTCAAATTTTTGGTGGCAATTCTGCTTCTGATGGAGATTCAGCTCGCGTCAATCTTCTGGTGTTCCCCAAGTTGTGTTACTAATCGTGTTAAACTTGTTAGACCTGTGGAAGCATCGTCTGTGTGTGCCTCAACTGCTTGTTCAAGAGCGTTTTCTGCCGCATCCACTTGCGAAACTGAGCGTGGCATGATGGTTTTCTTCAAGATCTAAAGGAGTGTCAGCTCTTTCTGATCCTGTGGAAGCTTCTTCTGTTTGTTCCCCAACGTCTTCTTCTGCATAATCAAATTGCATAACTAATCGTGTTAGACTTGTTTCTGCTAGTTCTCTTAGAGTTTTAGCAGATGCTTTTATCGTGGTAGAATCTGCTGTGTGTGCTTCACCTGCATCTTCAAGAACGTTTCCTGCCCTGCGTTCTATAGTAGTTTGCTAGTTATGAAAGTTTCTGTTGGTGCTAGTTCTTCTATGTGTGCCTCAACTATATTCTATAGCCAATTCCGTCTTATGATGTCGTGTTAGACTTGTTTCTGCTAGTTCTGTTAGAGTTTCAGCTGATATTGTAGGAAATGAAGGTTGAAAGCGTTTTATGCCTTATCCACTTGCGTAACTGATCGTATTAGACTTGTTTCGTCTAGTTCTGTTTCAGCTCGTACTAATCTTGTCGAAACATCTGTTTGTGCCTCAACTGCAGCTTGAAAGGAGTTTTCTGCCTCATCCATTTGCGTTACTGATTGTGCCCGTATGTTTTCTGATCATTCTTATGGAGATTCATCTCGTGTCAATATTCTGGTTCGAATTCTAGCTTGTTCGAATTCAAGTTGTGTTACTAATCGTTTTAGTCCTGTTTCTGCTAGTTCTGTTGAAGTTTCAGGTAGTACTGATAGTGTAGGATCAACGTCTGTTTGTGCCTAAACTTCTTCTTCAAGAGCGTTTTCTACCACATCAACTTGCTTAACTGATCGTGGCAACGTGTTTTCTGCTGCTTCTGATGGAGATTCAGCTCGCGTCAATCTTCTGGTGGCAATTCTGCCTCATCGAGTTGTGTTACTAATCTTGTTAGTCCAGCTATGACTTTGCTGATCCTGTGTCCATCGTCTGTGTGTGCCTCAACTGCTTGTTCAAGAGCGTTTTCTGCCAGATCCACTTGCGAAACTGATCGTGGCATGATGGTTTTCTTCAAGTTGTAAAGGAGTTTCAGCTCGTTCTGATCCTTTGTAAGCTTCTTCTGTTTGTTCCCCAAGGTCTTCTTCTGCATTATCAAATTGCGTAGCTAATGGTGTTAGACTTGTTTCTGCTAGTTCTGTTGAAATCAACGGCCAATTCTGCATAATCAAATTGCATAACTAATCGTGTTAGACTTGTTTCTGCGAGTTCTCTTGCTGGTGCTTTTATCTTGGTAGAATCTGCTGTGTGTGCTTCACCTGCATCTTAAAGAACGTTTTCTGCCCTGCGTTCTATAGTAGTTTGCTAGTTATGAAAGAGTTTCAGCTGGTGCTAGTTCTTCTATTTGTGCCTCAAATAGCACAAATAGTGCCTACTATAGCCAATTCCGTCTTATGAAGTCATGTTAGACTTGCTTCTGCTAGTTCTGTTGGAGATTCAGCTGATAGTGTAGGAACAACGTCTGTTTGTACCTCATTTGCAGCTTGAATTGCGTTTTCTGCCTCATCCACTTGCGTAACTGATTGAAGCCGTATGTTTTCTGTTACTTCTGATGGAGATTCATCTCGTGTCAATCTTCTGGTTCGAATTCTACCTGATAAAGTTGTGTTACTAATCGTTTTAGTCCTGTTTCTGCTAGTTCTGTTGAAGTTTCAGCTAGTACTGATAGTGTAGGATCAACTTCAGTTTGTACCTTAACTTCGTCTGCAAGACCACATCGCGTAACTGATCGTGGCAGCGTGTTTTTTGCTGCTTCAGCTCGTGTCAAATTTTTGGTGGCAATTCTGCTTCTGATGGAGATTCAGCTCGCTTCAATCTTCTGGTGTTCACCAAGTTGTGTTACTAATCGTGTTAAACTTGTTAGACCTGTGGAAGCATCGTCTGTGTGTGCCTCAACTGCTTGTTCAAGAGCGTTTTCTGCCAGATCCATTTGCGAAACTGAGCGTGGCATGATGGTTTTCTTCAAGATCTAAAGGAGTGTCAGCTCGTTCTGATCATGTGGAAGCTTCTTCTGTTTGTTCCCCAACGTCTTCTTCTGCTTGATCAAATTGCGTAGCTAATGGTGTTAGACTTGTTTCTGCTAGTTCTGTTGGAATCAACGGCCAATTCTGCATAATCAAATTGCATAACTAATCGTGTTAGACTTGTTTCTCCTAGTTCTCTTGGAGTTTCAGCTGATGCTTTTATCGTAGTAGAATCTGCTGTGTGTGCTTCACCTGCATCTTCAAGAACGTTTCCTGCCCTGCGTTCTATAGTAGTTTGCTAGTTATGAAAGTTTCTGTTGGTGCTAGTTCTTCTATGTGTGCCTCAACTATATTCTATAGCCAATTCCGTCTTATGATGTCGTGTTAGACTTGTTTCTGCTAGTTCTGTTGGAGTTTCAGCTGATATTGTAGGAACTGAAGGTTGAAAGCGTTTTATGCCTTATCCACTTGCGTAACTGATCGTATTAGACTGGTTTCGTCTAGTTCTGTTTCAGCTCGTACTAATCTTGTCGAAACATCTGTTTGTGCCTCAAATGCAGCTTGAAAGGAGTTTTCTGCCTCATCCATTTGCGTTACTGATTGTGCCCGTATGTTTTCTGATCATTCTTATGGGGATTCATCTCGTGTCAATATTCTGGTTCGAATTCTAGCTTGTTCGAATTCAAGTTGTGTTACTAATCGTTTTAGTCCTGTTTCTGCTAGTTCTGTTGAAGTTACAGGTAGTACTGATAGTGTAGGATCAACGTCTGTTTGTGCCTAAACTTCTTCTTCAAGAGCGTTTTCTACCACATCAACTTGCGTAACTGATCGTGGCAACGTGTTTTCTGCTGCTTCTGATGGAGATTCAGCTCGCGTCAATCTTCTGGTGGCAATTCTGCCTCATCGAGTTGTGTTACTAATCTTGTTAGTCCAGCTATGACTTTGCTGATCCTGTGTCCATCGTCTGTGTATGCCTCAACTGCTTGTTCAAGAGCGTTTTCTGCCTGATCCGCTTGCGAAACTGAGCGTGGCATGATGGTTTTCTTCAAGTTGTAAAGGAGTTTCAGCTCGTTCTGATCCTTTGTAAGCTTCTTCTGTTTGTTCCCCAAGGTCTTCTTCTGCATTATCAAATTGCGTAGCTAATGGTGTTAGACTTGTTTCTGCTAGTTCTGTTGAAATCAACGGCCAATTCTGCATAATCAAATTGCATAACTAATCGTGTTAGACTTGTTTCTGCGAGTTCTCTTGCTGGTGCTTTTATCGTGGTAGAATCTGCTGTGTGTGCTTCACCTGCATCTTAAAGAACGTTTTCTGCCCTGCGTTCTATAGTAGTTTGCTAGTTATGAAAGAGTTTCAGCTGGTGCTAGTTCTTCTATTTGTGCCTCAAATAGCACAAATAGTGCCTTCTATAGCCAATTCCGTCTTATGAAGTCATGTTAGACTTGCTTCTGCTAGTTCTGTTGGAGTTTCAGCTGATAGTGTAGGAACAACGTCTGTTTGTACCTCATTTGCAGCTTGAATTGCGTTTTCTGCCTCATCCACTTGCGTAACTGATTGAAGCCGTATGTTTTCTGCTACTTCTGATGGAGATTCATCTCGTGTCAATCTTCTGGTTCGAATTCTACCTGATAAAGTTGTGTTACTAATCGTTTTAGTCCTGTTTCTGCTAGTTCTGTTGAAGTTTCAGCTAGTACTGATAGTGTAGGATCAACTTCGGTTTGTGCCTTAACTTCGTCTGCAAGACCACATCGCGTAACTGATCGTGGCAGCGTGTTTTCTGCTGCTTCTGAAGGAGATTCAGCTCGTGTCAAATTTTTGGTGGCAATTCTGCTTCTGATGGAGATTCAGCTCGCGTCAATCTTCTGGTGTTCCCCAAGTTGTGTTACTAATCGTGTTAAACTTGTTAGACCTGTGGAAGCATCGTCTGTGTGTGCCTCAACTGCTTGTTCAAGAGCGTTTTCTGCCAGATCCACTTGCGAAACTGAGCGTGGCATGATGGTTTTCATAAAGATCTAAAGGAGTGTCAGCTCGTTCTGATCCTGTGGAAGCTTCTTCTGTTTGTTCCCCAACGTCTTCTTCTGCTTGATCAAATTGCGTAGCTAATCGTGTTAGACTTGTTTCTGCTAGTTCTCTTGGAGTTTCAGCTGATGCTTTTATCGTAGTAGAATCTGCTGTGTGTGCTTCACCTGCATCTTCAAGAACGTTTCCTGCCCTGCGTTCTATAGTAGTTTGCTAGTTATGAAAGTTTCTGTTGGTGCTAGTTCTTCTATGTGTGCCTCAACTATATTCTATAGCCAATTCCGTCTTATGATGTCGTGTTAGACTTGTTTCTGCTAGTTCTGTTGGAGTTTCAGCTGATATTGTAGGAACTGAAGGTTGAAAGCGTTTTATGCCTTATCCACTTGCGTAACTGATCGTATTAGACTGGTTTCGTCTAGTTCTGTTTCAGCTCGTACTAATCTTGTCGAAACATCTGTTTGTGCCTCAAATGCAGCTTGAAAGGAGTTTTCTGCCTCATCCATTTGCGTTACTGATTGTGCCCGTATGTTTTCTGATCATTCTTATGGGGATTCATCTCGTGTCAATATTCTGGTTCGAATTCTAGCTTGTTCGAATTCAAGTTGTGTTACTAATCGTTTTAGTCCTGTTTCTGCTAGTTCTGTTGAAGTTACAGGTAGTACTGATAGTGTAGGATCAACGTCTGTTTGTGCCTAAACTTCTTCTTCAAGAGCGTTTTCTACCACATCAACTTGCGTAACTGATCGTGGCAACGTGTTTTCTGCTGCATCTGATGGAGATTCAGCTCGCGTCAATCTTCTGGTGGCAATTCTGCCTCATCGAGTTGTGTTACTAATCTTGTTAGTCCAGCTATGACTTTGCTGATCCTGTGTCCATCGTCTGTGTATGCCTCAACTGCTTGTTCAAGAGCGTTTTCTGCCTGATCCGCTTGCGAAACTGAGCGTGGCATGATGGTTTTCTTCAAGTTGTAAAGGAGTTTCAGCTCGTTCTGATCCTTTGTAAGCTTCTTCTGTTTGTTCCCCAAGGTCTTCTTCTGCATTATCAAATTGCGTAGCTAATGGTGTTAGACTTGTTTCTGCTAGTTCTGTTGAAATCAACGGCCAATTCTGCATAATCAAATTGCATAACTAATCGTGTTAGACTTGTTTCTGCGAGTTCTCTTGCTGGTGCTTTTATCGTGGTAGAATCTGCTGTGTGTGCTTCACCTGCATCTTAAAGAACGTTTTCTGCCCTGCGTTCTATAGTAGTTTGCTAGTTATGAAAGAGTTTCAGCTGGTGCTAGTTCTTCTATTTGTGCCTCAAATAGCACAAATAGTGCCTTCTATAGCCAATTCCGTCTTATGAAGTCATGTTAGACTTGCTTCTGCTAGTTCTGTTGGAGTTTCAGCTGATAGTGTAGGAACAACGTCTGTTTGTACCTCATTTGCAGCTTGAATTGCGTTTTCTGCCTCATCCACTTGCGTAACTGATTGAAGCCGTATGTTTTCTGCTACTTCTGATGGAGATTCATCTCGTGTCAATCTTCTGGTTCGAATTCTACCTGATAAAGTTGTGTTACTAATCGTTTTAGTCCTGTTTCTGCTAGTTCTGTTGAAGTTTCAGCTAGTACTGATAGTGTAGGATCAACTTCGGTTTGTGCCTTAACTTCGTCTGCAAGACCACATCGCGTAACTGATCGTGGCAGCGTGTTTTCTGCTGCTTCTGAAGGAGATTCAGCTCGTGTCAAATTTTTGGTGGCAATTCTGCTTCTGATGGAGATTCAGCTCGCGTCAATCTTCTGGTGTTCCCCAAGTTGTGTTACTAATCGTGTTAAACTTGTTAGACCTGTGGAAGCATCGTCTGTGTGTGCCTCAACTGCTTGTTCAAGAGCGTTTTCTGCCAGATCCACTTGCGAAACTGAGCGTGGCATGATGGTTTTCATAAAGATCTAAAGGAGTGTCAGCTCGTTCTGATCCTGTGGAAGCTTCTTCTGTTTGTTCCCCAACGTCTTCTTCTGCTTGATCAAATTGCGTAGCTAATCGTGTTAGACTTGTTTCTGCTAGTTCTCTTGGAGTTTCAGCTGATGCTTTTATCGTAGTAGAATCTGCTGTGTTTGCTTCACCTGCATCTTCAAGAACGTTTCCTGCCCTGCGTTCTATAGTAGTTTGCTAGTTATGAAAGTTTCTGTTGGTGCTAGTTCTTCTATGTGTGCCTCAACTATATTCTATAGCCAATTCCGTCTTATGATGTCGTGTTAGACTTGTTTCTGCTAGTTCTGTTGGAGTTTCAGCTGATATTGTAGGAACTGAAGGTTGAAAGCGTTTTATGCCTTATCCACTTGCGTAACTGATCGTATTAGACTGGTTTCGTCTAGTTCTGTTTCAGCTCGTACTAATCTTGTCGAAACATCTGTTTGTGCCTCAACTGCAGCTTGAAAGGAGTTTTCTGCCTCATCCATTTGCGTTACTGATTGTGCCCGTATGTTTTCTGATCATTCTTATGGAGATTCATCTCGTGTCAATATTCTGGTTCGAATTCTAGCTTGTTCGAATTCAAGTTGTGTTACTAATCGTTTTAGTCCTGTTTCTGCTAGTTCTGTTGAAGTTTCAGGTAGTACTGATAGTGTAGGATCAACGTCTGTTTGTGCCTAAACTTCTTCTTCAAGAGCGTTTTCTAGCACATCAACTTGCTTAACTGATCGTGGCAACGTGTTTTCTGCTGCTTCTGATGGAGATTCAGCTCGCGTCAATCTTCTGGTGGCAATTCTGCCTCATCGGGTTGTGTTACTAATCTTGTTAGTCCAGCTATGACTTTGCTGATCCTGTGTCCATCGTCTGTGTGTGCCTCAACTGCTTGTTCAAGAGCGTTTTCTGCCAGATCCACTTGCGAAACTGATCGTGGCATGATGGTTTTCTTCAAGTTGTAAAGTTGTAAAGAAGTTTCAGCTCGTTCTGATCCTTTGTAAGCTTCTTCTGTTTGTTCCCCAAGGTCTTCTTCTGCATTATCAAATTGCGTAGCTAATGGTGTTAGACTTGTTTCTGCTAGTTCTGTTGAAATCAACGGCCAATTCTGCATAATCAAATTGCATAACTAATCGTGTTAGACTTGTTTCTGCGAGTTCTCTTGCTGGTGCTTTTATCGTGGTAGAATCTGCTGTGTGTGCTTCACCTGCATCTTAAAGAACGTTTTCTGCCCTGCGTTCTATAGTAGTTTGCTAGTTATGAAAGAGTTTCAGCTGGTGCTAGTTCTTCTATTTGTGCCTCAAATAGCACAAATAGTGCCTACTATAGCCAATTCCGTCTTATGAAGTCATGTTAGACTTGCTTCTGCTAGTTCTGTTGGAGTTTCAGCGATAGTGTAGGAACAACGTCTGTTTGTACCTCATTTGCAGCTTGAATTGCGTTTTCTGCCTCATCCACTTGCGTAACTGATTGAAGCCGTATGTTTTCTGCTACTTCTGATGGAGATTCATCTCGTGTCAATCTTCTGGTTCGAATTCTACCTGATAAAGTTGTGTTACTAATCGTTTTAGTCCTGTTTCTGCTAGTTCTGTTGAAGTTTCAGCTAGTACTGATAGTGTAGGATCAACTTCAGTTTGTGCCTTAACTTCGTCTGCAAGACCACATCGCGTAACTTATCGTGGCAGCGTGTTTTCTGCTGCTTCAGCTCGTGTCAAATGTTTGGTGGCAATTCTGCTTCTGATGGAGATTCAGCTCGCGTCAATCTTCTGGTGTTCCCCAAGTTGTGTTACTAATCGTGTTAAACTTGTTAGACCTGTGGAAGCATCGTCTGTGTGTGCCTCAATTGCTTGTTCAAGAGCGTTTTCTGCCGGATCCACTTGCGAAACTGAGCGTGGCATGATGGTTTTCTTCAAGATCTAAACTAGTGTCAGCTCGTTCTGATCCTGTGGAAGCTTCTTCTGTTTGTTCCCCAACGTCTTCTTCTGCATAATCAAATTGCATAACTAATCGTGTTAGACTTGTTTCTGCTAGTTCTCTTAGAGTTTTAGCAGATGCTTTTATCGTGGTAGAATCTGCTGTGTGTGCTTCACCTGCATCTTCAAGAACGTTTCCTGCCCTGCGTTCTATAGTAGTTTGCTAGTTATGAAAGTTTCTGTTGGTGCTAGTTCTTCTATGTGTGCCTCAACTATATTCTATAGCCAATTCCGTCTTATGATGTCGTGTTAGACTTGTTTCTGCTAGTTCTGTTAGAGTTTCAGCTGATATTGTAGGAACTGAAGGTTGAAAGCGTTTTATGCCTTATCCACTTGCGTAACTGATCGTATTAGACTTGTTTCGTCTAGTTCTGTTTCAGCTCGTACTAATCTTGTCGAAACATCTGTTTGTGCCTCAACTGCAGCTTGAAAGGAGTTTTCTGCCTCATCCATTTGCGTTACTGATTGTGCCCGTATGTTTTCTGATCATTCTTATGGAGATTCATCTCGTGTCAATATTCTGGTTCGAATTCTAGCTTGTTCGAATTCAAGTTGTGTTACTAATCGTTTTAGTCCTGTTTCTGCTAGTTCTTTTGAAGTTTCAGGTAGTACTGATAGTGTAGGATCAACGTCTGTTTATGCCTAAACTTCTTCTTCAAGAGCGTTTTCTACCACATCAACTTGCGTAACTGATTGTGGCAACGTGTTTTCTGCTGCTTCTGATTGAGATTCAGCTCGCGTCAAATTTTTGGTGGCAATTCTGCTTCTGATGGAGATTCAGCTCGCGTCAATCTTCTGGTGTTCCCCAAGTTGTGTTACTAATCGTGTTAAACTTGTTAGACCTGTGGAAGCATCGTCTGTGTGTGCCTCAACTGCTTGTTCAAGAGCGTTTTCTGCCAGATCCACTTGCAAAACTGAGCGTGGCATGATGGTTTTCTTCAAGATCTAAAGGAGTGTCAGCTCGTTCTGATCCTGTGGAAGCTTCTTCTGTTTGTTCCCCAACGTCTTCTTCTGCTTGAACAAATTGCGTAGCTAATAGTGTTAGACTTGTTTCTGCTAGTTCTGTTGGAATCAATGGCCAATTCTGCATAATCAAATTGCATAACTAATCGTGTTAGACTTGTTTCTGCTAGTTCTCTTGGAGTTTCAGCTGATGATTTTATCGTAGTAGAATCTGCTGTGTGTGCTTCACCTGCATCTTCAAGAACGTTTCCTGCCCTGCGTTCTATAGTAGTTTGCTAGTTATGAAAGTTTCTGTTGGTGCTAGTTCTTCTATGTGTGCCTCAACTATATTCTTATAGCCAATTCCGTCTTATGATGTCGTGTTAGACTTGTTTCTGCTAGTTCTGTTGGAGTTTCAGCTGATATTGTAGGAACTGAAGGTTGAAAGCGTTTTATGAGTTATCCACTTGCGTAACTGATCGTATTAGACTTGTTTCGTCTAGTTCTGTTTCAGCTCGTACTAATCTTGTCGAAACATCTGTTTGTGCCTCAACTGCAGCTTGAAAGGAGTTTTCTGCCTCATCCGATTGTGCCCGTATGTTTTCTGATCATTCTTATGGGGATTCATCTCGTGTCAATATTCTGGTTCGAATTCTAGCTTGTTCGAATTCAAGTTGTGTTACTAATCGTTTTAGTCCTGTTTCTGCTAGTTCTGTTGAAGTTTCATCTAGTACTGCTGTTAACTTCCGGTATTGTTGGAAACATGGCGGCTTGTTGGTGTTGACCAGCGGATTACACCGTTCTTAAGCATTTCTTGTTGTTTTGATGTTGAGTATCAGAGGTAGATTTCCGGTTTCAAGATGGCGACGGACGGTCGTGTTGTTTTGTGTTCGTTAACTTTTTCGCGTAGGGGATGGATTTATTCATCTCTTGCGTGTAATTGGTGTGCCAGGATGTAAAACCAGGAGTTTATACTCAAGATCTGCGCGGGTGCTACGGAGTTCGTGCATCGAGCGAAGCCTTCCTTGAGTGAATTTTCAGCAGCGTGTGTGGTAGTCAGCAGTCTGTGTTTACGTTTTTTCAACATGGCGGAACAACGTGTGTTTTCCGAGGGTTCAGCAGTCAACATAACGAAGCGGCGTGGTAGCCGCGCAGGGAGGAAGAAACAAGGTAAGCGCGGTGGTTTGAGGCGTTTTAGACTCAAGTGTCACCGTCTAGGACTCAGGAACATCCGTATTCTATATTGGAACTGTGCCAGTGTAAAACAACGGGGCTCTATTTTAGAAACCCTAGTTTACAGGAACGACATTGTAGCACTCCAGGAGACGAGACTGGGCGATCAGGCACTCCGAATTGCCGGCTTCAAATGTTTCTACAACAGACGACATCTGGGAACGGCGATTCTCGTTCGCGACAGCATGGTGGCGTCAGAGCTAGACATGTCCAGTTGGGACAGTGACGATATACAAATACAGGCGTTGAGAGTTCATTCCAGTGTACCATTCGTGTTGGTGAATGTTTATGCCCGCAATGGGAGTATGGACGCCCAGAAGTGGCAGTGCTTAAGTGGCATATTAGGCCACGAGAGGAATGTTATTTTCTGTGGTGACTTCAACGCTAAAGGCAGATCATGGGGAAACACTTCCTCCAATACACAAGGGGAGGAGCTCGAGACTGCACTGGAAACCATCGACCTGGTTTGTATCAACAGTGGCTGTGTCACCAGGACAGCAAGCCGTCCAGGCGATGAGGACAGTGCTATTGATCTGGCGCTAGTTTCACCTTTATTCACTACAGTGTGTAGATGGGGTGTCCTAGGACACCATGGCAGCGACCACCACCCTTGCAGCATATTGGTGGAGAAAGGCAGAACCAGGCAGCACAAGCTAAAGGTAAAGACGTTCCAGTATGACAGTACAGGGCAAGATGTGGTGAGTAAAATAAGACGTGACAAGCGCAGAACGTTTCAGGGCAGGAAAAAAAGCTGGGAGCAGCCACCGTGGTGGAGTTTCGAGGTAGATAAGGCGTGGGTGGATAAGCGTAGTGCTGTAAGGAGATGGCAAAATGCCAAGAAGAACAGAGCTGGTCATCCTAGTCCCTGCTTGCACTTAGAAAGAGAGATGCACACAAAAGTAAGCTATTTCAAAAAACTGGTCACGGTGGTTAAAAGGGAAAAATGGGCAGAGGTGTGTCAAAGGGTAAGCACAGACAAGTCACTGAAATTGTTCTGGCGACTACATAAAAGCATGAGTGGTGTAGTCAAGAATAAGAGCATTTCTGACTTCCAAGGTGCTGACCTCATCTGGCAGAGGACTGACGAAGACAAGGGCAAAGCCCTCTTTGAACGCTACCTTGAGCAGGGCAACCAGACAGACATGGGAGGTCGAAATCTGGCCAAGGAGGTCACCTCAGACAGATGCAAGGCCCAGAACACTCCGGATGAAGACACAGTGACAGTGAAAGAAATCAAGGCTGTGCTTCGACGATCAAAAAACAGTGCTCCAGGTCCTGATGGCATAAGATACGACGACATAAATAGGTGTACCGACAATGAGCTAGAGAAACTAGCAGACATGTACAACAACAGTATAGGGAGTGCTAGCATCAAGGAGGAATGGTTACACAGCTATCTGATTCCCTTGCCGAAGCCTGACAAAGACCACAAAAAAATTCAGGGATATCGAATTATAACCATGCAGAATACAATAGGCAAGCTGCTGGAGAAGGTAATTGCCAGGAAAATATCAAGCCAACTAGAGAGGCAAGGTGTTTTCCCACCTACCCTGGGTGGGTACCGTCCAAAAAGAGAAACCTGGACCAATGCAGCAGTCTTTGCCCAGGATGTCTATGAAGGTTTCCACTCAGGCACTGAAACCGTTGCTGCAGCGATTGATCTTGAAGACGCATACAACAGAGTACCACTGGATTTTTTAATGTTTCAGCTTCTTGAACTAAACGTAAGTCCATTCCTCCTTAGTTGGATCGCTGCAGCCCTCTTCCAACGGAAAGTAGTTTTTAGATGTGGCAGTTGGACTTCGGAACCAACAACAATATATCCTGGCCTACCACAGGGATCACCATTATCTCCGGTACTGTTCAACGCCTACACAGTGAGAATCACCAGTGAGCAGATCACTGGACCTGGCAGGACATTGTCATATGCCGATGATGTTTTAGTGTATCGTCAGGGTAAGGATAGAGAGGAGGTTGCTGGGGAACTACAAACCGAACTCAATCGCATAAGTACTTGGTGTGATGAAGCTGGGGCAATGGTTAACCCAACAAAGGCAACAGTGACTTGGTTCTCGTTGAATAATCATATTGTCAACAATCCAACACCAACTGTAATGCTGTGTTCAGAGACGGTGGAAAGAACGCAGGCAATGAATTACCTGGGGATACGGTTTGATCGAAGCCTTGCTTATAATGTGCACATAGACCAGGTGATAACAAAGGCCAAGCGGGGTTTGGCAGCGATGCGGGTGATGGCGGCAGCAAACTGTGAGCAGCGCCATCTATGTCTTCTGTACGAGGGGCTGGTCATGTCTGTTTTGGAGTATGCAATGGCAATCTTGACTCTCAGCCATAAGCAGATAGAAAGGATGGAAAGGATACAGAATGAAGCTATGCGCATTATTCTTGGATGTACAAGAGATACAGCATGCAGGGCGATGCGCTACCTTCTTGATTTTCCAACCATTGAAGAGAGAATACAAGTTTGCAGGGCACGCGCCTACCTCAGAATTAACGCAAACACACAACATCCACTGCATAGTGAAATTAGGAAGGTGAAGGGCAGCAGGTTAAAAAGAGGACGGTCGTGGATGGGTCAAGCCGAAGACATTCTTCAACAGGTGTGTTCACTTGAGGACTTAGAACCTGGCGAGGAGTGGGTGCAAGTGCCAACAGACTTCTGCACATCCTTTTCAGTTTGCATCCAATTAGATAGAAAATGCAGACAAGAAAATCCGGCTGCTGTTGAGGCTGAAGTACAAGCGTTGATTTTCGAGAATTCGCTAGACGGTGACGCGGTCATCTACACAGATGGGTCGGTCGTCCGACATGTGAGAAGCTCATGGGCCTTTACAGCTCGGGCCGGAGGGAGAATTGTGAAGGAGGACTCTGGTGCTTTCACTGAAACCACAAGTAGCCTGACCATGGAAGTCATGGCAGTAAGTAAAGCAATAACATGGCTCGAGACACAGACATTCACCAGGGCTTGTTTCCTTAGCGACTCAATGAACATGATCAAGAGGATAGAGGAGGGGTCGATCCGAAGAGAATGGTTGCTGCCTCTGAAGCGGTCTCGGCTGGCAAAGATTAGTTTCATCTTCGTGCCAGGGCATGCGGGAGTACAAGGAAATGAGCGGGCTGACAAGCTCGCAGGTGAGGCTACTGTGGAGGGCGGACGCGCCATGGACCAGGCTGACATTCTGAATGCTCTACGTGATGTGAGACTTTTGCGAGAACCAAGTGATGACTGTGAATCTACAACAATGGCCAGACTGCTAGAGCATCAAATTAAAAGAGGTGTGGCCAAACAAGAACACTACGCAGGAAGCCAAAGAAGATTGATAAACCAACACAGAACTGGCGTCGTTAGCCGCTACACGCTGCGGGATTTGCTGAGGAGGGGATCCGAGCACTTATGGACTGAATGGTTCGATGTGCAGCGAGGATGATCTGTCGACTAACTAACTAACTAACTAGTACTGATAGTGTAGGATCAACCTCTGTTTGTGCCTAAACTTCTTCTTCAAGAGCGTGTTCTACACATCAACTTGCGTAACTGATCGTGGCAACGTGTTTTCTGCTGCTTCTGATGGAGATTCAGCTTGCGTCAATCTTTTGGTGGCAATTCTGCCTAATCGAGTTGTGTAACTAATCTTGTTAGTCCAGCTATGTCTTTGCTGATCCTGTGTTCATCGTCTGTGTGTGCCTCAACTGCTTGTTCAAGAGCGTTTTCTGCCAGATCCACTTGCGAAACTGAGCGTGGCATGATGGTTTTCTTCAAGATCTAAAGGAGTGTCAGCTCGTTCTGATCCTGTGGAAGCTTCTTCTGTTTGTTCCCCAACGTCTTCTTCTGCTTGATCAAATTGCGTAGCTAATGGTGTTAGACTTGTTTCTGCTAGTTATGTTGAAATCAACGGCCAATTCTGCATAATCAAATTGCATAACTAATCGTGTTAGACTTGTTTCTGCTAGTTCTCTTGGAGTTTCAGCTGATGCTTTTATCGTAGCAGAATCTGCTGTGTGTGCTTCACCTGCATCTTCAAGAACGTTTCCTGCCCTGCGTTCTATAGTAGTTTGCTAGTTATGAAAGTTTCTGTTGGTTCTAGTTCTTCTATGTGTGCCTCAACTATATTCTTATAGCCAATTCCGTCTTATGATGTCGTGTTCGACTTGTTTCTGCTAGTTCTGTTGGAGTTTCAGCTGATATTGTAGGAACTGAAGGTTGAAAGCGTTTTATGCCTTATCCACTTGCGTAACTGATCGTATTAGACTTGTTTCGTCTAGTTCTGTTTCAGCTCGTACTAATCTTGTCGAAACATCTGTTTGTGACTCAACTGCAGCTTGAAAGGAGTTTTCTGCCTCATCCATTTGCGTTACTGATTGTGCCTGTATGTTTTCTGATCATTCTTATGGAGATTCATCTCGTGTCAATATTCTGGTTCGAATTCTAGCTTGTTCGAATTCAAGTTGTGTTACTAATCGTTTTAGTCCTGTTTCTGCTAGTTCTGTTGTAGTTTCATCTAGTACTGATAGTGTAGGATCAACCTCTGTTTGTGCCTAAACTTCTTCTTCAAGAGCGTGTTCTACCATATCAACTTGCGTAACTGATCGTGGCAACGTGTTTTCTGCTGCTTCTGATGGAGATTCAGCTCGCGTCAATCTTCTGGTGGCAATTCTGCCTAATCAAGTTGTGTAACTAATCTTGTTAGTCCAGCTATGTCTTTGCTGATCCTGTGTTCATCGTCTGTGTGTGCCTCAACTGCTTGTTCAAGAGCGTTTTCTGCCAGATCCACTTGCGAAACTGATCGTGGCATGATGGTTTTCTTCAAGTTGTAAAGAAGTTTCAGCTCGTTCTGATCCTTTGTAAGCTTCTTCTGTTTGTTCCCCAAGGTCTTCTTCTGCATTATCAAATTGCGTAGCTAATGGTGTTAGACTTGTTTCTGCTAGTTCTGTTGAAATCAACGGCCAATTCTGCATAATCAAATTGCATAACTAATCGTGTTAGACTTGTTTCTGCGAGTTCTCTTGCTGGTGCTTTTATCGTGGTAGAATCTGCTGTGTGTGCTTCACCTGCATCTTAAAGAACGTTTTCTGCCCTGCGTTCTATAGTAGTTTGCTAGTTATGAAAGAGTTTCAGCTGGTGCTAGTTCTTCTATTTGTGCCTCAAATAGCACAAATAGTGCCTACTATAGCCAATTCCGTCTTATGAAGTCATGTTAGACTTGCTTCTGCTAGTTCTGTTGGAGTTTCAGCTGATAGTGTAGGAACAACGTCTGTTTGTACCTCATTTGCAGCTTGAATTGCGTTTTCTGCCTCATCCACTTGCGTAACTGATTGAAGCCGTATGTTTTCTGCTACTTCTGATGGAGATTCATCTCGTGTCAATCTTCTGGTTCGAATTCTACCTGATAAAGTTGTGTTACTAATCGTTTTAGTCCTGTTTCTGCTAGTTCTGTTGAAGTTTCAGCTAGTACTGATAGTGTAGGATCAACTTCAGTTTGTGCCTTAACTTCGTCTGCAAGACCACATCGCGTAACTGATCGTGGCAGCGTGTTTTCTGCTGCTTCTGATGGAGATTCAGCTCGTGTCAAATTTTTGTTGGCAATTCTGCTTCTGATGGAGATTCAGCTCGCGTCAATCTTCTGGTGTTCCCCAAGTTGTGTTACTAATCGTGTTAAACTTGTTAGACCTGTGGAAGCATCGTCTGTGTGTGCCTCAATTGCTTGTTCAAGAGCGTTTTCTGCCGGATCCACTTGCGAAACTGAGCGTGGCATGATGGTTTTCTTCAAGATCTAAACTAGTGTCAGCTCGTTCTGATCCTGTGGAAGCTTCTTCTGTTTGTTCCCCAACGTCTTCTTCTGCATAATCAAATTGCATAACTAATCGTGTTAGACTTGTTTCTGCTAGTTCTCTTAGAGTTTTAGCAGATGCTTTTATCGTGGTAGAATCTGCTGTGTGTGCTTCACCTGCATCTTCAAGAACGTTTCCTGCCCTGCGTTCTATAGTAGTTTGCTAGTTATGAAAGTTTCTGTTGGTGCTAGTTCTTCTATGTGTGCCTCAACTATATTCTATAGCCAATTCCGTCTTATGATGTCGTGTTAGACTTGTTTCTGCTAGTTCTGTTAGAGTTTCAGCTGATATTGTAGGAACTGAAGGTTGAAAGCGTTTTATGCCTTATCCACTTGCGTAACTGATCGTATTAGACTTGTTTCGTCTAGTTCTGTTTCAGCTCGTACTAATCTTGTCGAAACATCTGTTTGTGCCTCAACTGCAGCTTGAAAGGAGTTTTCTGCCTCATCCATTTGCGTTACTGATTGTGCCCGTATGTTTTCTGATCATTCTTATGGAGATTCATCTCGTGTCAATATTCTGGTTCGAATTCTAGCTTGTTCGAATTCAAGTTGTGTTACTAATCGTTTTAGTCCTGTTTCTGCTAGTTCTTTTGAAGTTTCAGGTAGTACTGATAGTGTAAGATCCACGTCTGTTTATGCCTAAACTTCTTCTTCAAGAGCGTTTTCTACCACATCAACTTGCGTAACTGATTGTGGCAACGTGTTTTCTGCTGCTTCTGATTGAGATTCAGCTCGCGTCAAATTTTTGGTGGCAATTCTGCTTCTGATGGAGATTCAGCTCGCGTCAATCTTCTGGTGTTCCCCAAGTTGTGTTACTAATCGTGTTAAACTTGTTAGACCTGTGGAAGCATCGTCTGTGTGTGCCTCAACTGCTTGTTCAAGAGCGTTTTCTGCCAGATCCACTTGCAAAACTGAGCGTGGCATGATGGTTTTCTTCAAGATCTAAAGGAGTGTCAGCTCGTTCTGATCCTGTGGAAGCTTCTTCTGTTTGTTCCCCAACGTCTTCTTCTGCTTGAACAAATTGCGTAGCTAATAGTGTTAGACTTGTTTCTGCTAGTTCTGTTGGAATCAATGGCCAATTCTGCATAATCAAATTGCATAACTAATCGTGTTAGACTTGTTTCTGCTAGTTCTCTTGGAGTTTCAGCTGATGATTTTATCGTAGTAGAATCTGCTGTGTGTGCTTCACCTGCATCTTCAAGAACGTTTCCTGCCCTGCGTTCTATAGTAGTTTGCTAGTTATGAAAGTTTCTGTTGGTGCTAGTTCTTCTATGTGTGCCTCAACTATATTCTTATAGCCAATTCCGTCTTATGATGTCGTGTTAGACTTGTTTCTGCTAGTTCTGTTGGAGTTTCAGCTGATATTGTAGGAACTGAAGGTTGAAAGCGTTTTATGAGTTATCCACTTGCGTAACTGATCGTATTAGACTTGTTTCGTCTAGTTCTGTTTCAGCTCGTACTAATCTTGTCGAAACATCTGTTTGTGCCTCAACTGCAGCTTGAAAGGAGTTTTCTGCCTCATCCGATTGTGCCCGTATGTTTTCTGATCATTCTTATGGGGATTCATCTCGTGTCAATATTCTGGTTCGAATTCTAGCTTGTTCGAATTCAAGTTGTGTTACTAATCGTTTTAGTCCTGTTTCTGCTAGTTCTGTTGAAGTTTCATCTAGTACTGATAGTGTAGGATCAACCTCTGTTTGTGCCTAAACTTCTTCTTCAAGAGCGTGTTCTACACATCAACTTGCGTAACTGATCGTGGCAACGTGTTTTCTGCTGCTTCTGATGGAGATTCAGCTTGCGTCAATCTTTTGGTGGCAATTCTGCCTAATCGAGTTGTGTAACTAATCTTGTTAGTCCAGCTATGTCTTTGCTGATCCTGTGTTCATCGTCTGTGTGTGCCTCAACTGCTTGTTCAAGAGCGTTTTCTGCCAGATTCACTTGCGAAACTGAGCGTGGCATGATGGTTTTCTTCAAGATCTAAAGGAGTGTCAGCTCGTTCTGATCCTGTGGAAGCTTCTTCTGTTTGTTCCCCAACGTCTTCTTCTGCTTGATCAAATTGCGTAGCTAATGGTGTTAGACTTGTTTCTGCTAGTTATTTTGAAATCAACGGCCAATTCTGCATAATCAAATTGCATAACTAATCGTGTTAGACTTGTTTCTGCTAGTTCTCTTGGAGTTTCAGCTGATGCTTTTATCGTAGCAGAATCTGCTGTGTGTGCTTCACCTGCATCTTCAAGAACGTTTCCTGCCCTGCGTTCTATAGTAGTTTGCTAGTTATGAAAGTTTCTGTTGGTTCTAGTTCTTCTATGTGTGCCTCAACTATATTCTTATAGCCAATTCCGTCTTATGATGTCGTGTTCGACTTGTTTCTGCTAGTTCTGTTGGAGTTTCAGCTGATATTGTAGGAACTGAAGGTTGAAAGCGTTTTATGCCTTATCCACTTGCGTAACTGATCGTATTAGACTTGTTTCGTCTAGTTCTGTTTCAGCTCGTACTAATCTTGTCGAAACATCTGTTTGTGACTCAACTGCAGCTTGAAAGGAGTTTTCTGCCTCATCCATTTGCGTTACTGATTGTGCCTGTATGTTTTCTGATCATTCTTATGGAGATTCATCTCGTGTCAATATTCTGGTTCGAATTCTAGCTTGTTCGAATTCAAGTTGTGTTACTAATCGTTTTAGTCCTGTTTCTGCTAGTTCTGTTGTAGTTTCATCTAGTACTGATAGTGTAGGATCAACCTCTGTTTGTGCCTAAACTTCTTCTTCAAGAGCGTTTTCTACCACATCAACTTGCGTAACTGATCGTGGCAACGTGTTTTCTGCTGCTTCTGGTAGAATCTGCTGTGTGTGCTTCACTTGCATCTTAAAGAACGTTTTCTGCCCTGCGTTATGAAAGAGTTTCAGCTGGTGCTAGTTCTTCTATTTGTACCTCAAATAGCACAACTAGTGCCTTCTATAGCCAATTCCGTCTGATGAAGTCATGTTAGACTTGCTTCTGCTAGTTCTGTTGGAGTTTCAGCTGATAGTGTAGGAACAACGTCTGTTTGTACCTCATTTGCAGCTTGAATGGCGTTTTCTGCCTCATCCACTTGCGTAACTGATTGAAGCCGTATGTTTTCTGCTACTTCTGATGGAGATTCATCTCGTGTCAATCTTCTGGTTCGAATTCTACCTGATAAAGTTGTGTTACTATTAAGTTTTAGTCCTGTTTCTGCTAGTTCTGTTGAAGTTTCAGCTAGGACTGATAGTGTAGGATCAACTTCAGTTTGTGCCTTAACTTCGTCTGCAAGACCACATCGCGTAACTGATCGTGGCAGCGTGTTTTCTGCTGCTTCTGATGGAGATTCAGCTCGTGTCAAATTTTTGTTGGCAATTCTGCTTCTGATGGAGATTCAGCTCGCGTCAATCTTCTGGTGTTCCCCAAGTTGTGTTACTAATCGTGTTAAACTTGTTAGACCTGTGGAAGCATCGTCTGTGTGTGCCTCAACTGCTTGTTCAAGAGCGTTTTCTGCCAGATCCACTTGCGAAACTGAGCGTGGCATGATGGTTTTCTTCAAGATCTAAAGGAGTGTCAGCTCGTTCTGATCCTGTGGAAGCTTCTTCTGTTTGTTCCCCAACGTCTTCTTCTGCTTGATCAAATTGCGTAGCTAATGGTGTTAGACTTGTTTCTGCTAGTTCTGTTGGAATCAACGGCCAATTCTGCATAATCAAATTGCATAACTAATCGTGTTAGACTTGTTTCTGCTAGTTCTCTTGGAGTTTCAGCTGATGCTTTTATCGTAGCAGAATCTGCTGTGTGTGCTTCACCTGCATCTTCAAGAACGTTTCCTGCCCTGAGTTCTATAGTAGTTTGCTAGTTATGAAAGTTTCTGTTGGTGCTAGTTCTTCTATGTGTGCCTCAACTATATTCTTATAGCCAATTCCGTCTTATGATGTCGTGTTAGACTTGTTTCTGCTAGTTCTGTTGGAGTTTCAGCTGATATTGTAGGAACTGAAGGTTGAAAGCGTTTTATGCCTTATCCACTTGCGTAACTGATCGTATTAGACTTGTTTCGTCTAGTTCTGTTTCAGCTCGTACTAATCTTGTCGAAACATCTGTTTGTGCCTCAACTGCAGCTTGAAAGGAGTTTTCTGCCTCATCCGATTGTGCCCGTATGTTTTCTGATCATTCTTATGGGGATTCATTTCGTGTCAATATTCTGGTTCGAATTCTAGCTTGTTCGAATTCAAGTTGTGTTACTAATCGTTTTAGTCCTGTTTCTGCTAGTTCTGTTGAAGTTTCATCTAGTACTGATAGTGTAGGATCAACCTCTGTTTGTGCCTAAACTTCTTCTTCAAGAGGGTGTTCTACACATCAACTTGCGTAACTGATCGTGGCAACGTGTTTTCTGCTGCTTCTGATGGAGATTCAGCTTGCGTCAATCTTTTGGTGGCAATTCTGCCTAATCGAGTTGTGTAACTAATCTTGTTAGTCCAGCTATGTCTTTGCTGATCCTGTGTTCATCGTCTGTGTGTGCCTCAACTGCTTGTTCAAGAGCGTTTTCTGCCAGATCCACTTGCGAAACTGATCGTTGCATGATGGTTTTCTTCAAGTTGTAAAGGAGTTTCAGCTCGTTCTGATCCTTTGTAAGCTTCTGTTTGTTCCCCAAGGTCTTCTTCTGCATTATCAAATTGCGTAGCTAATGGTGTTAGACTTGTTTCTGCTAGTTCTGTTGAAATCAACGGCCAATTCTGCATAATCAAATTGCATAACTAATCGTGTTAGACTTGTTTCTGCGAGTTCTCTTGCTGGTGCTTTTATCGTGGTAGAATCTGCTGTGTGTGCTTCACCTGCATCTTAAAGAACGTTTTCTGCCCTGCGTTCTATAGTAGTTTGCTAGTTATGAAAGAGTTTCAGCTGGTGCTAGTTCTTCTATTTGTGCCTCAAATAGCACAAATAGTGCCTACTATAGCCAATTCCGTCTTATGAAGTCATGTTAGACTTGCTTCTGCTAGTTCTGTTGGAGTTTCAGCTGATAGTGTAGGAACAACGTCTGTTTGTACCTCATTTGCAGCTTGAATTGCGTTTTCTGCCTCATCCACTTGCGTAACTGATTGAAGCCGTATGTTTTCTGCTACTTCTGATGGAGATTCATCTCGTGTCAATCTTCTGGTTCGAATTCTACCTGATAAAGTTGTGTTACTAATCGTTTTAGTCCTGTTTCTGCTAGTTCTGTTGAAGTTTCAGCTAGTACTGATAGTGTAGGATCAACTTCAGTTTGTGCCTTAACTTCGTCTGCAAGACCACATCGCGTAACTGATCGTGGCAGCGTGTTTTCTGCTGCTTCTGATGGAGATTCAGCTCGTGTCAAATTTTTGTTGGCAATTCTGCTTCTGATGGAGATTCAGCTCGCGTCAATCTTCTGGTGTTCCCCAAGTTGTGTTACTAATCGTGTTAAACTTGTTAGACCTGTGGAAGCATCGTCTGTGTGTGCCTCAATTGCTTGTTCAAGAGCGTTTTCTGCCGGATCCACTTGCGAAACTGAGCGTGGCATGATGGTTTTCTTCAAGATCTAAACTAGTGTCAGCTCGTTCTGATCCTGTGGAAGCTTCTTCTGTTTGTTCCCCAACGTCTTCTTCTGCATAATCAAATTGCATAACTAATCGTGTTAGACTTGTTTCTGCTAGTTCTCTTAGAGTTTTAGCAGATGCTTTTATCGTGGTAGAATCTGCTGTGTGTGCTTCACCTGCATCTTCAAGAACGTTTCCTGCCCTGCGTTCTATAGTAGTTTGCTAGTTATGAAAGTTTCTGTTGGTGCTAGTTCTTCTATGTGTGCCTCAACTATATTCTATAGCCAATTCCGTCTTATGATGTCGTGTTAGACTTGTTTCTGCTAGTTCTGTTAGAGTTTCAGCTGATATTGTAGGAACTGAAGGTTGAAAGCGTTTTATGCCTTATCCACTTGCGTAACTGATCGTATTAGACTTGTTTCGTCTAGTTCTGTTTCAGCTCGTACTAATCTTGTCGAAACATCTGTTTGTGCCTCAACTGCAGCTTGAAAGGAGTTTTCTGCCTCATCCATTTGCGTTACTGATTGTGCCCGTATGTTTTCTGATCATTCTTATGGAGATTCATCTCGTGTCAATATTCTGGTTCGAATTCTAGCTTGTTCGAATTCAAGTTGTGTTACTAATCGTTTTAGTCCTGTTTCTGCTAGTTCTTTTGAAGTTTCAGGTAGTACTGATAGTGTAAGATCCACGTCTGTTTATGCCTAAACTTCTTCTTCAAGAGCGTTTTCTACCACATCAACTTGCGTAACTGATTGTGGCAACGTGTTTTCTGCTGCTTCTGATTGAGATTCAGCTCGCGTCAAATTTTTGGTGGCAATTCTGCTTCTGATGGAGATTCAGCTCGCGTCAATCTTCTGGTGTTCCCCAAGTTGTGTTACTAATCGTGTTAAACTTGTTAGACCTGTGGAAGCATCGTCTGTGTGTGCCTCAACTGCCTGTTCAAGAGCGTTTTCTGCCAGATCCACTTGCAAAACTGAGCGTGGCATGATGGTTTTCTTCAAGATCTAAAGGAGTGTCAGCTCGTTCTGATCCTGTGGAAGCTTCTTCTGTTTGTTCCCCAACGTCTTCTTCTGCTTGAACAAATTGCGTAGCTAATAGTGTTAGACTTGTTTCTGCTAGTTCTGTTGGAATCAATGGCCAATTCTGCATAATCAAATTGCATAACTAATCGTGTTAGACTTGTTTCTGCTAGTTCTCTTGGAGTTTCAGCTGATGATTTTATCGTAGTAGAATCTGCTGTGTGTGCTTCACCTGCATCTTCAAGAACGTTTCCTGCCCTGCGTTCTATAGTAGTTTGCTAGTTATGAAAGTTTCTGTTGGTGCTAGTTCTTCTATGTGTGCCTCAACTATATTCTTATAGCCAATTCCGTCTTATGATGTCGTGTTAGACTTGTTTCTGCTAGTTCTGTTGGAGTTTCAGCTGATATTGTAGGAACTGAAGGTTGAAAGCGTTTTATGAGTTATCCACTTGCGTAACTGATCGTATTAGACTTGTTTCGTCTAGTTCTGTTTCAGCTCGTACTAATCTTGTCGAAACATCTGTTTGTGCCTCAACTGCAGCTTGAAAGGAGTTTTCTGCCTCATCCGATTGTGCCCGTATGTTTTCTGATCATTCTTATGGGGATTCATCTCGTGTCAATATTCTGGTTCGAATTCTAGCTTGTTCGAATTCAAGTTGTGTTACTAATCGTTTTAGTCCTGTTTCTGCTAGTTCTGTTGAAGTTTCATCTAGTACTGATAGTGTAGGATCAACCTCTGTTTGTGCCTAAACTTCTTCTTCAAGAGCGTGTTCTACACATCAACTTGCGTAACTGATCGTGGCAACGTGTTTTCTGCTGCTTCTGATGGAGATTCAGCTTGCGTCAATCTTTTGGTGGCAATTCTGCCTAATCGAGTTGTGTAACTAATCTTGTTAGTCCAGCTATGTCTTTGCTGATCCTGTGTTCATCGTCTGTGTGTGCCTCAACTGCTTGTTCAAGAGCGTTTTCTGCCAGATTCACTTGCGAAACTGAGCGTGGCATGATGGTTTTCTTCAAGATCTAAAGGAGTGTCAGCTCATTCTGATCCTGTGGAAGCTTCTTCTGTTTGTTCCCCAACGTCTTCTTCTGCTTGATCAAATTGCGTAGCTAATGGTGTTAGACTTGTTTCTGCTAGTTATGTTGAAATCAACGGCCAATTCTGCATAATCAAATTGCATAACTAATCGTGTTAGACTTGTTTCTGCTAGTTCTCTTGGAGTTTCAGCTGATGCTTTTATCGTAGCAGAATCTGCTGTGTGTGCTTCACCTGCATCTTCAAGAACGTTTCCTGCCCTGCGTTCTATAGTAGTTTGCTAGTTATGAAAGTTTCTGTTGGTTCTAGTTCTTCTATGTGTGCCTCAACTATATTCTTATAGCCAATTCCGTCTTATGATGTCGTGTTCGACTTGTTTCTGCTAGTTCTGTTGGAGTTTCAGCTGATATTGTAGGAACTGAAGGTTGAAAGCGTTTTATGCCTTATCCACTTGCGTAACTGATCGTATTAGACTTGTTTCGTCTAGTTCTGTTTCAGCTCGTACTAATCTTGTCGAAACATCTGTTTGTGACTCAACTGCAGCTTGAAAGGAGTTTTCTGCCTCATCCATTTGCGTTACTGATTGTGCCTGTATGTTTTCTGATCATTCTTATGGAGATTCATCTCGTGTCAATATTCTGGTTCGAATTCTAGCTTGTTCGAATTCAAGTTGTGTTACTAATCGTTTTAGTCCTGTTTCTGCTAGTTCTGTTGTAGTTTCATCTAGTACTGATAGTGTAGGATCAACCTCTGTTTGTGCCTAAACTTCTTCTTCAAGAGCGTTTTCTACCACATCAACTTGCGTAACTGATCGTGGCAACGTGTTTTCTGCTGCTTCTGGTAGAATCTGCTGTGTGTGCTTCACTTGCATCTTAAAGAACGTTTTCTGCCCTGCGTTATGAAAGAGTTTCAGCTGGTGCTAGTTCTTCTATTTGTACCTCAAATAGCACAACTAGTGCCTTCTATAGCCAATTCCGTCTGATGAAGTCATGTTAGACTTGCTTCTGCTAGTTCTGTTGGAGTTTCAGCTGATAGTGTAGGAACAACGTCTGTTTGTACCTCATTTGCAGCTTGAATGGCGTTTTCTGCCTCATCCACTTGCGTAACTGATTGAAGCCGTATGTTTTCTGCTACTTCTGATGGAGATTCATCTCGTGTCAATCTTCTGGTTCGAATTCTACCTGATAAAGTTGTGTTACTATTAAGTTTTAGTCCTGTTTCTGCTAGTTCTGTTGAAGTTTCAGCTAGGACTGATAGTGTAGGATCAACTTCAGTTTGTGCCTTAACTTCGTCTGCAAGACCACATCGCGTAACTGATCGTGGCAGCGTGTTTTCTGCTGCTTCTGATGGAGATTCAGCTCGTGTCAAATTTTTGTTGGCAATTCTGCTTCTGATGGAGATTCAGCTCGCGTCAATCTTCTGGTGTTCCCCAAGTTGTGTTACTAATCGTGTTAAACTTGTTAGACCTGTGGAAGCATCGTCTGTGTGTGCCTCAACTGCTTGTTCAAGAGCGTTTTCTGCCAGATCCACTTGCGAAACTGAGCGTGGCATGATGGTTTTCTTCAAGATCTAAAGGAGTGTCAGCTCGTTCTGATCCTGTGGAAGCTTCTTCTGTTTGTTCCCCAACGTCTTCTTCTGCTTGATCAAATTGCGTAGCTAATGGTGTTAGACTTGTTTCTGCTAGTTCTGTTGGAATCAACGGCCAATTCTGCATAATCAAATTGCATAACTAATCGTGTTAGACTTGTTTCTGCTAGTTCTCTTGGAGTTTCAGCTGATGCTTTTATCGTAGCAGAATCTGCTGTGTGTGCTTCACCTGCATCTTCAAGAACGTTTCCTGCCCTGAGTTCTATAGTAGTTTGCTAGTTATGAAAGTTTCTGTTGGTGCTAGTTCTTCTATGTGTGCCTCAACTATATTCTTATAGCCAATTCCGTCTTATGATGTCGTGTTAGACTTGTTTCTGCTAGTTCTGTTGGAGTTTCAGCTGATATTGTAGGAACTGAAGGTTGAAAGCGTTTTATGCCTTATCCACTTGCGTAACTGATCGTATTAGACTTGTTTCGTCTAGTTCTGTTTCAGCTCGTACTAATCTTGTCGAAACATCTGTTTGTGCCTCAACTGCAGCTTGAAAGGAGTTTTCTGCCTCATCCGATTGTGCCCGTATGTTTTCTGATCATTCTTATGGGGATTCATTTCGTGTCAATATTCTGGTTCGAATTCTAGCTTGTTCGAATTCAAGTTGTGTTACTAATCGTTTTAGTCCTGTTTCTGCTAGTTCTGTTGAAGTTTCATCTAGTACTGATAGTGTAGGATCAACCTCTGTTTGTGCCTAAACTTCTTCTTCAAGAGGGTGTTCTACACATCAACTTGCGTAACTGATCGTGGCAACGTGTTTTCTGCTGCTTCTGATGGAGATTCAGCTTGCGTCAATCTTTTGGTGGCAATTCTGCCTAATCGAGTTGTGTAACTAATCTTGTTAGTCCAGCTATGTCTTTGCTGATCCTGTGTTCATCGTCTGTGTGTGCCTCAACTGCTTGTTCAAGAGCGTTTTCTGCCAGATCCACTTGCGAAACTGATCGTTGCATGATGGTTTTCTTCAAGTTGTAAAGGAGTTTCAGCTCGTTCTGATCCTTTGTAAGCTTCTGTTTGTTCCCCAAGGTCTTCTTCTGCATTATCAAATTGCGTAGCTAATGGTGTTAGACTTGTTTCTGCTAGTTCTGTTGAAATCAACGGCCAATTCTGCATAATCAAATTGCATAACTAATCGTGTTAGACTTGTTTCTGCGAGTTCTCTTGCTGGTGCTTTTATCGTGGTAGAATCTGCTGTGTGTGCTTCACCTGCATCTTAAAGAACGTTTTCTGCCCTGCGTTCTATAGTAGTTTGCTAGTTATGAAAGAGTTTCAGCTGGTGCTAGTTCTTCTATTTGTGCCTCAAATAGCACAAATAGTGCCTACTATAGCCAATTCCGTCTTATGAAGTCATGTTAGACTTGCTTCTGCTAGTTCTGTTGGAGTTTCAGCTGATAGTGTAGGAACAACGTCTGTTTGTACCTCATTTGCAGCTTGAATTGCGTTTTCTGCCTCATCCACTTGCGTAACTGATTGAAGCCGTATGTTTTCTGCTACTTCTGATGGAGATTCATCTCGTGTCAATCTTCTGGTTCGAATTCTACCTGATAAAGTTGTGTTACTAATCGTTTTAGTCCTGTTTCTGCTAGTTCTGTTGAAGTTTCAGCTAGTACTGATAGTGTAGGATCAACTTCAGTTTGTGCCTTAACTTCGTCTGCAAGACCACATCGCGTAACTGATCGTGGCAGCGTGTTTTCTGCTGCTTCTGATGGAGATTCAGCTCGTGTCAAATTTTTGTTGGCAATTCTGCTTCTGATGGAGATTCAGCTCGCGTCAATCTTCTGGTGTTCCCCAAGTTGTGTTACTAATCGTGTTAAACTTGTTAGACCTGTGGAAGCATCGTCTGTGTGTGCCTCAATTGCTTGTTCAAGAGCGTTTTCTGCCGGATCCACTTGCGAAACTGAGCGTGGCATGATGGTTTTCTTCAAGATCTAAACTAGTGTCAGCTCGTTCTGATCCTGTGGAAGCTTCTTCTGTTTGTTCCCCAACGTCTTCTTCTGCTTGATCAAATTGCGTAGCTAATGGTGTTAGACTTGTTTCTGCTAGTTCTGTTGGAATCAACGGCCAATTCTGCATAATCAAATTGCATAACTAATCGTGTTAGACTTGTTTCTGCTAGTTCTCTTGGAGTTTCAGCTGATGCTTTTATCGTAGCAGAATCTGCTGTGTGTGCTTCACCTGCATCTTCAAGAACGTTTCCTGCCCTGTGTTCTATAGTAGTTTGCTAGTTATGAAAGTTTCTGTTGATGCTAGTTCTTCTATGTGTGCCTCAACTATATTCTTATAGCCAATTCCGTCTTATGATGTCGTGTTAGACTTGTTTCTGCTAGTTCTGTTGGAGTTTCAGCTGATATTGTAGGAACTGAAGGTTGAAAGCGTTTTATGCCTTATCCACTTGCGTAACTGATCGTATTAGACTTGTTTCGTCTAGTTCTGTTTCAGCTCGTACTAATCTTGTCGAAACATCTGTTTGTGCCTCAACTGCAGCTTGAAAGGAGTTTTCTGCCTCATCCATTTGCGTTACTGATTGTGCCTGTATGTTTTCTGATCATTCTTATGGAGATTCATCTCGTGTCAATATTCTGGTTCGAATTCTAGCTTGTTCGAATTCAAATTGTGTTACTAATCGTTTTAGTCCTGTTTCTGCTAGTTCTGTTGTAGTTTCATCTAGTACTGATAGTGTAGGATCAACCTCTGTTTGTGCCTAAACTTCTTCTTCAAGAGCGTGTTCTACCATATCAACTTGCGTAACTGATCGTGGCAACGTGTTTTCTGCTGCTTCTGATGGAGATTCAGCTCGCGTCAATCTTCTGGTGGCAATTCTGCCTAATCAAGTTGTGTAACTAATCTTGTTAGTCCAGCTATGTCTTTGCTGATCCTGTGTTCATCGTCTGTGTGTGCCTCAACTGCTTGTTCAAGAGCGTTTTCTGCCAGATCCACTTGCGAAACTGATCGTTGCATGATGGTTTTCTTCAAGTTGTAAAGGAGTTTCAGCTCGTTCTGATCCTTTGTAAGCTTCTTCTGTTTGTTCCCCAAGGTCTTCTTCTGCATTATCAAATTGCGTAGCTAATGGTGTTAGACTTGTTTCTGCTAGTTCTGTTGAAATCAACGGCCAATTCTGCATAATCAAATTGCATAACTAATCGTGTTAGACTTGTTTCTGCGAGTTATCTTGCTGGTGCTTTTATCTTGGTAGAATCTGCTGTGTGTGCTTCACCTGCATCTTAAAGAACGTTTTCTGCCCTGCGTTCTATAGTAGTTTGCTAGTTATGAAAGAGTTTCAGCTGGTGCTAGTTCTTCTATTTGTTCCTCAAATAGCACAACTACTGCCTTCTATAGCCAATTCCGTCTTATGAAATCATGTTAGACTTGCTTCTGCTAGTTCTGTTGGAGTTTCAGCTGATATTGTAGTAACTGAAGGTTGAAAGCGTTTTATGCCTTATCCACTTGCGTAACTGATCGTATTAGACTTGTTTCGTCTAGTTCTGTTTCAGCTAGTACTAATCTTGTCGAAACATCTGTTTGTGCCTCAACTGCAGCTTGAAAGGAGTTTTCTGCCTCATCCATTTGCGTTAGTGATTGTGCCCGTATGTTTTCTGATCATTCTTATGGAGATTCATCTCGTGTCAATATTCTGGTTCGAATTCTAGCTTGTTCGAATTCAAGTTGTGTTACTAATCGTTTTAGTTCTGTTTCTGCTAGTTCTGTTGAAGTTTCAGCTAGGACTGATAGTGTAGGATCAACTTCAGTTTGTGCCTTAACTTCGTCTGCAAGACCACATCGCGTAACTGATCGTGGCAGCGTGTTTTCTGCTGCTTCTGATGGAGATTCAGCTCGTGTCAAATTTTTGTTGGCAATTCTGCTTCTGATGGAGATTCAGCTCGCGTCAATCTTCTGGTGTTCCCCAAGTTGTGTTACTAATCGTGTTAAACTTGTTAGACCTGTGGAAGCATCGTCTGTGTGTGCCTCAACTGCTTGTTCAAGAGCGTTTTCTGCCAGATTCACTTGCGAAACTGAGCGTGGCATGATGGTTTTCTTCAAGATCTAAAGGAGTGTCAGCTCGTTCTGATCCTGTGGAAGCTTCTTCTGTTTGTTCCCCAACGTCTTCTTCTGCTTGATCAAATTGCGTAGCTAATGGTGTTAGACTTGTTTCTGCAAGTTATGTTGAAATCAACGGCCAATTCTGCATAATCAAATTGCATAACTAATCGTGTTAGACTTGTTTCTGCTAGTTCTCTTGGAGTTTCAGCTGATGCTTTTATCGTAGCAGAATCTGCTGTGTGTGCTTCACCTGCATCTTCAAGAACGTTTCCTGCCTTGCGTTCTATAGTAGTTTGCTAGTTATGAAAGTTTCTGTTGGTTCTAGTTCTTCTATGTGTGCCTCAACTATATTCTTATAGCCAATTCCGTCTTATGATGTCGTGTTCGACTTGTTTCTGCTAGTTCTGTTGGAGTTTCAGCTGATATTGTAGGAACTGAAGGTTGAAAGCGTTTTATGCCTTATCCACTTGCGTAACTGATCGTATTAGACTTGTTTCGTCTAGTTCTGTTTCAGCTCGTACTAATCTTGTCGAAACATCTGTTTGTGACTCAACTGCAGCTTGAAAGGAGTTTTCTGCCTCATCCATTTGCGTTACTGATTGTGCCTGTATGTTTTCTGATCATTCTTATGGAGATTCATCTCGTGTCAATATTCTGGTTCGAATTCTAGCTTGTTCGAATTCAAGTTGTGTTACTAATCGTTTTAGTCCTGTTTCTGCTAGTTCTGTTGTAGTTTCATCTAGTACTGATAGTGTAGGATCAACCTCTGTTTGTGCCTAAACTTCTTCTTCAAGAGCGTTTTCTACCACATCAACTTGCGTAACTGATCGTGGCAACGTGTTTTCTGCTGCTTCTGGTAGAATCTGCTGTGTGTGCTTCACTTGCATCTTAAAGAACGTTTTCTGCCCTGCGTTATGAAAGAGTTTCAGCTGGTGCTAGTTCTTCTATTTGTACCTCAAATAGCACAACTAGTGCCTTCTATAGCCAATTCCGTCTGATGAAGTCATGTTAGACTTGCTTCTGCTAGTTCTGTTGGAGTTTCAGCTGATAGTGTAGGAACAACGTCTGTTTGTACCTCATTTGCAGCTTGAATGGCGTTTTCTGCCTCATCCACTTGCGTAACTGATTGAAGCCGTATGTTTTCTGCTACTTCTGATGGAGATTCATCTCGTGTCAATCTTCTGGTTCGAATTCTACCTGATAAAGTTGTGTTACTATTAAGTTTTAGTCCTGTTTCTGCTAGTTCTGTTGAAGTTTCAGCTAGGACTGATAGTGTAGGATCAACTTCAGTTTGTGCCTTAACTTCGTCTGCAAGACCACATCGCGTAACTGATCGTGGCAGCGTGTTTTCTGCTGCTTCTGATGGAGATTCAGCTCGTGTCAAATTTTTGTTGGCAATTCTGCTTCTGATGGAGATTCAGCTCGCGTCAATCTTCTGGTGTTCCCCAAGTTGTGTTACTAATCGTGTTAAACTTGTTAGACCTGTGGAAGCATCGTCTGTGTGTGCCTCAACTGCTTGTTCAAGAGCGTTTTCTGCCAGATCCACTTGCGAAACTGAGCGTGGCATGATGGTTTTCTTCAAGATCTAAAGGAGTGTCAGCTCGTTCTGATCCTGTGGAAGCTTCTTCTGTTTGTTCCCCAACGTCTTCTTCTGCTTGATCAAATTGCGTAGCTAATGGTGTTAGACTTGTTTCTGCTAGTTCTGTTGGAATCAACGGCCAATTCTGCATAATCAAATTGCATAACTAATCGTGTTAGACTTGTTTCTGCTAGTTCTCTTGGAGTTTCAGCTGATGCTTTTATCGTAGCAGAATCTGCTGTGTGTGCTTCACCTGCATCTTCAAGAACGTTTCCTGCCCTGAGTTCTATAGTAGTTTGCTAGTTATGAAAGTTTCTGTTGGTGCTAGTTCTTCTATGTGTGCCTCAACTATATTCTTATAGCCAATTCCGTCTTATGATGTCGTGTTAGACTTGTTTCTGCTAGTTCTGTTGGAGTTTCAGCTGATATTGTAGGAACTGAAGGTTGAAAGCGTTTTATGCCTTATCCACTTGCGTAACTGATCGTATTAGACTTGTTTCGTCTAGTTCTGTTTCAGCTCGTACTAATCTTGTCGAAACATCTGTTTGTGCCTCAACTGCAGCTTGAAAGGAGTTTTCTGCCTCATCCGATTGTGCCCGTATGTTTTCTGATCATTCTTATGGGGATTCATTTCGTGTCAATATTCTGGTTCGAATTCTAGCTTGTTCGAATTCAAGTTGTGTTACTAATCGTTTTAGTCCTGTTTCTGCTAGTTCTGTTGAAGTTTCATCTAGTACTGATAGTGTAGGATCAACCTCTGTTTGTGCCTAAACTTCTTCTTCAAGAGGGTGTTCTACACATCAACTTGCGTAACTGATCGTGGCAACGTGTTTTCTGCTGCTTCTGATGGAGATTCAGCTTGCGTCAATCTTTTGGTGGCAATTCTGCCTAATCGAGTTGTGTAACTAATCTTGTTAGTCCAGCTATGTCTTTGCTGATCCTGTGTTCATCGTCTGTGTGTGCCTCAACTGCTTGTTCAAGAGCGTTTTCTGCCAGATCCACTTGCGAAACTGATCGTTGCATGATGGTTTTCTTCAAGTTGTAAAGGAGTTTCAGCTCGTTCTGATCCTTTGTAAGCTTCTGTTTGTTCCCCAAGGTCTTCTTCTGCATTATCAAATTGCGTAGCTAATGGTGTTAGACTTGTTTCTGCTAGTTCTGTTGAAATCAACGGCCAATTCTGCATAATCAAATTGCATAACTAATCGTGTTAGACTTGTTTCTGCGAGTTCTCTTGCTGGTGCTTTTATCTTGGTAGAATCTGCTGTGTGTGCTTCACGTGAATATTAAAGAACGTTTTCTGCCCTGCGTTCTATAGTAGTTTGCTAGTTATGAAAGAGTTTCAGCTGGTGCTAGTTCTTCTATTTGTACCTCAAATAGCACAACTAGTGCCTTCTATAGCCAATTCCGTCTGATGAAGTCATGTTAGACTTGCTTCTGCTAGTTCTGTTGGAGTTTCAGCTGATAGTGTAGGAACAACGTCTGTTTGTACCTCATTTGCAGCTTGAATGGCGTTTTCTGCCTCATCCACTTGCGTAACTGATTGAAGCCGTATGTTTTCTGCTACTTCTGATGGAGATTCATCTCGTGTCAATCTTCTGGTTCGAATTCTACCTGATAAAGTTGTGTTACTATTAAGTTTTAGTCCTGTTTCTGCTAGTTCTGTTGAAGTTTCAGCTAGGACTGATAGTGTAGGATCAACTTCAGTTTGTGCCTTAACTTCGTCTGCAAGACCACATCGCGTAACTGATCGTGGCAGCGTGTTTTCTGCTGCTTCTGATGGAGATTCAGCTCGTGTCAAATTTTTGTTGGCAATTCTGCTTCTGATGGAGATTCAGCTCGCGTCAATCTTCTGGTGTTCCCCAAGTTGTGTTACTAATCGTGTTAAACTTGTTAGACCTGTGGAAGCATCGTCTGTGTGTGCCTCAACTGCTTGTTCAAGAGCGTTTTCTGCCAGATCCACTTGCGAAACTGAGCGTGGCATGATGGTTTTCTTCAAGATCTAAAGGAGTGTCAGCTCGTTCTGATCCTGTGGAAGCTTCTTCTGTTTGTTCCCCAACGTCTTCTTCTGCTTGATCAAATTGCGTAGCTAATGGTGTTAGACTTGTTTCTGCTAGTTCTGTTGGAATCAACGGCCAATTCTGCATAATCAAATTGCATAACTAATCGTGTTAGACTTGTTTCTGCTAGTTCTCTTGGAGTTTCAGCTGATGCTTTTATCGTAGCAGAATCTGCTGTGTGTGCTTCACCTGCATCTTCAAGAACGTTTCCTGCCCTGTGTTCTATAGTAGTTTGCTAGTTATGAAAGTTTCTGTTGATGCTAGTTCTTCTATGTGTGCCTCAACTATATTCTTATAGCCAATTCCGTCTTATGATGTCGTGTTAGACTTGTTTCTGCTAGTTCTGTTGGAGTTTCAGCTGATATTGTAGGAACTGAAGGTTGAAAGCGTTTTATGCCTTATCCACTTGCGTAACTGATCGTATTAGACTTGTTTCGTCTAGTTCTGTTTCAGCTCGTACTAATCTTGTCGAAACATCTGTTTGTGCCTCAACTGCAGCTTGAAAGGAGTTTTCTGCCTCATCCATTTGCGTTACTGATTGTGCCTGTATGTTTTCTGATCATTCTTATGGAGATTCATCTCGTGTCAATATTCTGGTTCGAATTCTAGCTTGTTCGAATTCAAATTGTGTTACTAATCGTTTTAGTCCTGTTTCTGCTAGTTCTGTTGTAGTTTCATCTAGTACTGATAGTGTAGGATCAACCTCTGTTTGTGCCTAAACTTCTTCTTCAAGAGCGTGTTCTACCATATCAACTTGCGTAACTGATCGTGGCAACGTGTTTTCTGCTGCTTCTGATGGAGATTCAGCTCGCGTCAATCTTCTGGTGGCAATTCTGCCTAATCAAGTTGTGTAACTAATCTTGTTAGTCCAGCTATGTCTTTGCTGATCCTGTGTTCATCGTCTGTGTGTGCCTCAACTGCTTGTTCAAGAGCGTTTTCTGCCAGATCCACTTGCGAAACTGATCGTTGCATGATGGTTTTCTTCAAGTTGTAAAGGAGTTTCAGCTCGTTCTGATCCTTTGTAAGCTTCTTCTGTTTGTTCCCCAAGGTCTTCTTCTGCATTATCAAATTGCGTAGCTAATGGTGTTAGACTTGTTTCTGCTAGTTCTGTTGAAATCAACGGCCAATTCTGCATAATCAAATTGCATAACTAATCGTGTTAGACTTGTTTCTGCGAGTTATCTTGCTGGTGCTTTTATCTTGGTAGAATCTGCTGTGTGTGCTTCACCTGCATCTTAAAGAACGTTTTCTGCCCTGCGTTCTATAGTAGTTTGCTAGTTATGAAAGAGTTTCAGCTGGTGCTAGTTCTTCTATTTGTTCCTCAAATAGCACAACTACTGCCTTCTATAGCCAATTCCGTCTTATGAAATCATGTTAGACTTGCTTCTGCTAGTTCTGTTGGAGTTTCAGCTGATATTGTAGTAACTGAAGGTTGAAAGCGTTTTATGCCTTATCCACTTGCGTAACTGATCGTATTAGACTTGTTTCGTCTAGTTCTGTTTCAGCTAGTACTAATCTTGTCGAAACATCTGTTTGTGCCTCAACTGCAGCTTGAAAGGAGTTTTCTGCCTCATCCATTTGCGTTAGTGATTGTGCCCGTATGTTTTCTGATCATTCTTATGGAGATTCATCTCGTGTCAATATTCTGGTTCGAATTCTAGCTTGTTCGAATTCAAGTTGTGTTACTAATCGTTTTAGTTCTGTTTCTGCTAGTTCTGTTGAAGGTTCAGGTAATACTGATAGTGTAGGATCAACTTCAGTTTGTGCCTTAACTTCGTCTGCAAGACCACATCGCGTAACTGATCGTGGCAACGTGTTTTCTGCTGCTTCTGATGGAGATTCAGCTCGCGTCAATCTTCTGGTGGCAATTCTGCCTAATCAAGTTGTGTAACTAATCTTGTTAGTCCAGCTATGTCTTTGCTGATCCTGTGTTCATCGTCTGTGTGTGCCTCAACTGCTTGTTCAAGAGCGTTTTCTGCCAGATCCACTTGCGAAACTGATCGTTGCATGATGGTTTTCTTCAAGTTGTAAAGGAGTTTCAGCTCGTTCTGATCCTTTGTAAGCTTCTTCTGTTTGTTCCCCAAGGTCTTCTTCTGCATTATCAAATTGCGTAGCTAATGGTGTTAGACTTGTTTCTGCTAGTTCTGTTGAAATCAACGGCCAATTCTGCATAATCAAATTGCATAACTAATCGTGTTAGACTTGTTTCTGCGAGTTCTCTTGCTGGTGCTTTTATCTTGGTAGAATCTGCTGTGTGTGCTTCACGTGAATATTAAAGAACGTTTTCTGCCCTGCGTTCTATAGTAGTTTGCTAGTTATGAAAGAGTTTCAGCTGGTGCTAGTTCTTCTATTTGTACCTCAAATAGCACAACTAGTGCCTTCTATAGCCAATTCCGTCTGATGAAGTCATGTTAGACTTGCTTCTGCTAGTTCTGTTGGAGTTTCAGCTGATAGTGTAGGAACAACGTCTGTTTGTACCTCATTTGCAGCTTGAATGGCGTTTTCTGCCTCATCCACTTGCGTAACTGATTGAAGCCGTATGTTTTCTGCTACTTCTGATGGAGATTCATTTCGTGTCAATCTTCTGGTTCGAATTCTACCTGATAAAGTTGTGTTACTAATAGTTTTAGTCCTGTTTCTGCTAGTTCTGTTGAAGTTTCAGCTAGGACTGATAGTGTAGGATCAACTTCAGTTTGTGCCTTAACTTCGTCTGCAAGACCACATCGCGTAACTGATCGTGGCAGCGTGTTTTCTGCTGCTTCTGATGGAGATTCAGCTCGTGTCAAATTTTTGTTGGCAATTCTGCTTCTGATGGAGATTCAGCTCGCGTCAATCTTCTGGTGTTCCCCAAGTTGTGTTACTAATCGTGTTAAACTTGTTAGACCTGTGGAAGCATCGTCTGTGTGTGCCTCAACTGCTTGTTCAAGAGCGTTTTCTGCCAGATCCACTTGCGAAACTGAGCGTGGCATGATGGTTTTCTTCAAGATCTAAAGGAGTGTCAGCTCGTTCTGATCCTGTGGAAGCTTCTTCTGTTTGTTCCCCAACGTCTTCTTCTGCTTGATCAAATTGCGTAGCTAATGGTGTTAGACTTGTTTCTGCTAGTTCTGTTGGAATCAACGGCCAATTCTGCATAATCAAATTGCATAACTAATCGTGTTAGACTTGTTTCTGCTAGTTCTCTTGGAGTTTCAGCTGATGCTTTTATCGTAGCAGAATCTGCTGTGTGTGCTTCACCTGCATCTTCAAGAACGTTTCCTGCCCTGTATTCTATAGTAGTTTGCTAGTTATGAAAGTTTCTGTTGATGCTAGTTCTTCTATGTGTGCCTCAACTATATTCTTATAGCCAATTCCGTCTTATGATGTCGTGTTAGACTTGTTTCTGCTAGTTCTGTTGGAGTTTCAGCTGATATTGTAGGAACTGAAGGTTGAAAGCGTTTTATGCCTTATCCACTTGCGTAACTGATCGTATTAGACTTGTTTCGTCTAGTTCTGTTTCAGCTCGTACTAATCTTGTCGAAACATCTGTTTGTGCCTCAACTGCAGCTTGAAAGGAGTTTTCTGCCTCATCCATTTGCGTTACTGATTGTGCCTGTATGTTTTCTGATCATTCTTATGGAGATTCATCTCGTGTCAATATTCTGGTTCGAATTCTAGCTTGTTCGAATTCAAGTTGTGTTACTAATCGTTTTAGTCCTGTTTCTGCTAGTTCTGTTGTAGTTTCATCTAGTACTGATAGTGTAGGATCAACCTCTGTTTGTGCCTAAACTTCTTCTTCAAGAGCGTGTTCTACCATATCAACTTGCGTAACTGATCGTGGCAACGTGTTTTCTGCTGCTTCTGATGGAGATTCAGCTCGCGTCAATCTTCTGGTGGCAATTCTGCCTAATCAAGTTGTGTAACTAATCTTGTTAGTCCAGCTATGTCTTTGCTGATCCTGTGTTCATCGTCTGTGTGTGCCTCAACTGCTTGTTCAAGAGCGTTTTCTGCCAGATCCACTTGCGAAACTGAGCGTGGCATGATGGTTTTCTTCAAGATCTAAAGGAGTGTCAGCTCGTTCTGATCCTGTGGAAGCTTCTTCTGTTTGTTCCCCAACGTCTTCTTCTGCTTGATCAAATTGCGTAGCTAATGATGTTAGACTTGTTTCTGCTAGTTCTGTTGGAATCAACTGCCAATTCTGCATAATCAAATTGCATAACTAATCGTGTTAGACTTGTTTCTGCTAGTTCTCTTAGAGTTTCAGCTGATGCTTTTATCGTGGAAGAATCTGCTGTGTGTGCTTCACCTGCATCTTCAAGAACGTTTCCTGCCCTGCGTTCAAAAGTAGTTTGCTAGTTATGAAAGTTTCTGTTGGTGCTAGTTCTTCTATGTGTGCCTCAACTATATTCTTATAGCCAATTCCGTCTTATTATGTCTTGTTAGACTTGTTTCTGCTAGTTCTGTTGGAATTTCAGCTTATATTGTAGGAACTGAAGGTTGAAAGCGTTTTATGAGTTATCCACTTGCGTAACTGATCGTATTAGACTTGTTTCGTCTAGTTCTGTTTCAGCTCGTACTAATCTTGTCGAAACATCTGTTTGTGCCTCAACTGCAGCTTGAAAAGAGTTTTCTGCCTCATCCATTTGCGTTACTGATTGTGCCCGTATGTTTTCTGATCATTCTTATGGAGATTCATCTCGTGTCAATATTCTGGTTCGAATTCTAGCTTGTTCGAATTCAAGTTGTGTTACTAATCGTTTTAGTCCTGTTTCTGCTAGTTCTGTTGAAGTTTCAGCTAGTACTGATAGTGTAGGATCAACGTCTGTTTGTGCCTAAACTTCTTCTTCAAGAGCGTTTTCTACCACATCAACTTGCGTAACTGATCGTGGCAACGTGTTTTCTGCTGCTTCTGGTAGAATCTGCTGTGTGTGCTTCACCTGCATCTTAAAGAACGTTTTCTGCCCTGCGTTATGAAAGAGTTTCAGCTGGTGCTAGTTCTTCTATTTGTGCCTCAAATAGCACAACTAGTGCCTTCTATAGCCAATTCCGTCTGATGAAGTCATGTTAGACTTGCTTCTGCTAGTTCTGTTGGAGTTTCAGCTGATAGTGTAGGAACAACGTCTGTTTGTACCTCATTTGCAGCTTGAATGGCGTTTTCTGCCTCATCCACTTGCGTAACTGATTGAAGCCGTATGTTTTCTGCTACTTCTGATGGAGATTCATCTCGTGTCAATCTTCTGGTTCGAATTCTACCTGATAAAGTTGTGTTACTAATAGTTTTAGTCCTGTTTCTGCTAGTTCTGTTGAAGTTTCAGCTAGGACTGATAGTGTAGGATCAACTTCAGTTTGTGCCTTAACTTCGTCTGCAAGACCACATCGCGTAACTGATCGTGGCAGCGTGTTTTCTGCTGCTTCTGATGGAGATTCAGCTCGTGTCAAATTTTTGTTGGCAATTCTGCTTCTGATGGAGATTCAGCTCGCGTCAATCTTCTGGTGTTCCCCAAGTTGTGTTACTAATCGTGTTAAACTTGTTAGACCTGTGGAAGCATCGTCTGTGTGTGCCTCAACTGCTTGTTCAAGAGCGTTTTCTGCCAGATCCACTTGCGAAACTGATCGTGGCATGATGGTTTTCTTCAAGATCTAAAGGAGTGTCAGCTCGTTCTGATCCTGTGGAAGCTTCTTCTGTTTGTTCCCCAACGTCTTCTTCTGCTTGATCAAATTGCGTAGCTAATGGTGTTAGACTTGTTTCTGCTAGTTCTGTTGGAATCAACGGCCAATTCTGCATAATCAAATTGCATAACTAATCGTGTTAGACTTGTTTCTGCTAGTTCTCTTGGAATTTCAGCTGATGCTTTTATCGTAGCAGAATCTGCTGTGTGTGCTTCACCTGCATCTTCAAGAACGTTTCCTGCCCTGTGTTCTATAGTAGTTTGCTAGTTATGAAAGTTTCTGTTGATGCTAGTTCTTCTATGTGTGCCTCAACTATATTCTTATAGCCAATTCCGTCTTATGATGTCGTGTTAGACTTGTTTCTGCTAGTTCTGTTGGAGTTTCAGCTGATATTGTAGGAACTGAAGGTTGAAAGCGTTTTATGCCTTATCCACTTGCGTAACTGATCGTATTAGACTTGTTTCGTCTAGTTCTGTTTCAGCTCGTACTAATCTTGTCGAAACATCTGTTTGTGCCTCAACTGCAGCTTGAAAGGAGTTTTCTGCCTCATCCATTTGCGTTACTGATTGTGCCTGTATGTTTTCTGATCATTCTTATGGAGATTCATCTCGTGTCAATATTCTGGTTCGAATTCTAGCTTGTTCGAATTCAAGTTGTGTTACTAATCGTTTTAGTCCTGTTTCTGCTAGTTCTGTTGTAGTTTCATCTAGTACTGATAGTGTAGGATCAACCTCTGTTTGTGCCTAAACTTCTTCTTCAAGAGCGTGTTCTACCATATCAACTTGCGTAACTGATCGTGGCAACGTGTTTTCTGCTGCTTCTGATGGAGATTCAGCTCGCGTCAATCTTCTGGTGGCAATTCTGCCTAATCAAGTTGTGTAACTAATCTTGTTAGTCCAGCTATGTCTTTGCTGATCCTGTGTTCATCGTCTGTGTGTGCCTCAACTGCTTGTTCAAGAGCGTTTTCTGCCAGATCCACTTGCGAAACTGATCGTTGCATGATGGTTTTCTTCAAGTTGTAAAGGAGTTTCAGCTCGTTCTGATCCTTTGTAAGCTTCTTCTGTTTGTTCCCCAAGGTCTTCTTCTGCATTATCAAATTGCGTAGCTAATGGTGTTAGACTTGTTTCTGCTAGTTCTGTTGAAATCAACGGCCAATTCTGCATAATCAAATTGCATAACTAATCGTGTTAGACTTGTTTCTGCGAGTTCTCTTGCTGGTGCTTTTATCTTGGTAGAATCTGCTGTGTGTGCTTCACGTGAATATTAAAGAACGTTTTCTGCCCTGCGTTCTATAGTAGTTTGCTAGTTATGAAAGAGTTTCAGCTGGTGCTAGTTCTTCTATTTGTACCTCAAATAGCACAACTAGTGCCTTCTATAGCCAATTCCGTCTGATGAAGTCATGTTAGACTTGCTTCTGCTAGTTCTGTTGGAGTTTCAGCTGATAGTGTAGGAACAACGTCTGTTTGTACCTCATTTGCAGCTTGAATGGCGTTTTCTGCCTCATCCACTTGCGTAACTGATTGAAGCCGTATGTTTTCTGCTACTTCTGATGGAGATTCATTTCGTGTCAATCTTCTGGTTCGAATTCTACCTGATAAAGTTGTGTTACTAATAGTTTTAGTCCTGTTTCTGCTAGTTCTGTTGAAGTTTCAGCTAGGACTGATAGTGTAGGATCAACTTCAGTTTGTGCCTTAACTTCGTCTGCAAGACCACATCGCGTAACTGATCGTGGCAGCGTGTTTTCTGCTGCTTCTGATGGAGATTCAGCTCGTGTCAAATTTTTGTTGGCAATTCTGCTTCTGATGGAGATTCAGCTCGCGTCAATCTTCTGGTGTTCCCCAAGTTGTGTTACTAATCGTGTTAAACTTGTTAGACCTGTGGAAGCATCGTCTGTGTGTGCCTCAACTGCTTGTTCAAGAGCGTTTTCTGCCAGATCCACTTGCGAAACTGAGCGTGGCATGATGGTTTTCTTCAAGATCTAAAGGAGTGTCAGCTCGTTCTGATCCTGTGGAAGCTTCTTCTGTTTGTTCCCCAACGTCTTCTTCTGCTTGATCAAATTGCGTAGCTAATGGTGTTAGACTTGTTTCTGCTAGTTCTGTTGGAATCAACGGCCAATTCTGCATAATCAAATTGCATAACTAATCGTGTTAGACTTGTTTCTGCTAGTTCTCTTGGAGTTTCAGCTGATGCTTTTATCGTAGCAGAATCTGCTGTGTGTGCTTCACCTGCATCTTCAAGAACGTTTCCTGCCCTGTATTCTATAGTAGTTTGCTAGTTATGAAAGTTTCTGTTGATGCTAGTTCTTCTATGTGTGCCTCAACTATATTCTTATAGCCAATTCCGTCTTATGATGTCGTGTTAGACTTGTTTCTGCTAGTTCTGTTGGAGTTTCAGCTGATATTGTAGGAACTGAAGGTTGAAAGCGTTTTATGCCTTATCCACTTGCGTAACTGATCGTATTAGACTTGTTTCGTCTAGTTCTGTTTCAGCTCGTACTAATCTTGTCGAAACATCTGTTTGTGCCTCAACTGCAGCTTGAAAGGAGTTTTCTGCCTCATCCATTTGCGTTACTGATTGTGCCTGTATGTTTTCTGATCATTCTTATGGAGATTCATCTCGTGTCAATATTCTGGTTCGAATTCTAGCTTGTTCGAATTCAAGTTGTGTTACTAATCGTTTTAGTCCTGTTTCTGCTAGTTCTGTTGTAGTTTCATCTAGTACTGATAGTGTAGGATCAACCTCTGTTTGTGCCTAAACTTCTTCTTCAAGAGCGTGTTCTACCATATCAACTTGCGTAACTGATCGTGGCAACGTGTTTTCTGCTGCTTCTGATGGAGATTCAGCTCGCGTCAATCTTCTGGTGGCAATTCTGCCTAATCAAGTTGTGTAACTAATCTTGTTAGTCCAGCTATGTCTTTGCTGATCCTGTGTTCATCGTCTGTGTGTGCCTCAACTGCTTGTTCAAGAGCGTTTTCTGCCAGATCCACTTGCGAAACTGATCGTTGCATGATGGTTTTCTTCAAGTTGTAAAGGAGTTTCAGCTCGTTCTGATCCTTTGTAAGCTTCTTCTGTTTGTTCCCCAAGGTCTTCTTCTGCATTATCAAATTGCGTAGCTAATGGTGTTAGACTTGTTTCTGCTAGTTCTGTTGAAATCAACGGCCAATTCTGCATAATCAAATTGCATAACTAATCGTGTTAGACTTGTTTCTGCGAGTTCTCTTGCTGGTGCTTTTATCGTGGTAGAATCTGCTGTGTGTGCTTCAACTGCATCTTAAAGAACGTTTTCTGCCCTGCGTTCTATAGTAGTTTGCTAGTTATGAAAGAGTTTCAGCTGGTGCTAGTTCTTCTATTTGTTCCTCAAATAGCACAACTACTGCCTTCTATAGCCAATTCCGTCTTATGAAATCATGTTAGACTTGCTTCTGCTAGTTCTGTTGGAGTTTCAGCTGATATTGTAGTAACTGAAGGTTGAAAGCGTTTTATGCCTTATCCGCTTGCGTAACTGATCGTATTAGACTTGTTTCGTCTAGTTCTGTTTCAGCTAGTACTAATCTTGTCGAAACATCTGTTTGTGCCTCAACTGCAGCTTGAAAGGAGTTTTCTGCCTCATCCATTTGCGTTAGTGATTGTGCCCGTATGTTTTCTGATCATTCTTATGGAGATTCATCTCGTGTCAATATTCTGGTTCGAATTCTAGCTTGTTCGAATTCAAGTTGTGTTACTAATCGTTTTAGTCCTGTTTCTGCTAGTTCTGTTGTAGTTTCATCTAGTACTGATAGTGTAGGATCAACCTCTGTTTGTGCCTAAACTTCTTCTTCAAGAGCGTGTTCTACCATATCAACTTGCGTAACTGATCGTGGCAACGTGTTTTCTGCTGCTTCTGATGGAGATTCAGCTCGCGTCAATCTTCTGGTGGCAATTCTGCCTAATCAAGTTGTGTAACTAATCTTGTTAGTCCAGCTATGTCTTTGCTGATCCTGTGTTCATCGTCTGTGTGTGCCTCAACTGCTTGTTCAAGAGCGTTTTCTGCCAGATCCACTTGCGAAACTGATCGTTGCATGATGGTTTTCTTCAAGTTGTAAAGGAGTTTCAGCTCGTTCTGATCCTTTGTAAGCTTCTTCTGTTTGTTCCCCAAGGTCTTCTTCTGCATTATCAAATTGCGTAGCTAATGGTGTTAGACTTGTTTGCTAGTTCTGTTGAAATCAACGGCCAATTCTGCATAATCAAATTGCATAACTAATCGTGTTAGACTTGTTTCTGCGAGTTCTCTTGCTGGTGCTTTTATCTTGGTAGAATCTACTGTGTGTGCTTCACGTGAATATTAAAGAACGTTTTCTGCCCTGCGTTCTATAGTAGTTTGCTAGTTATGAAAGAGTTTCAGCTGGTGCTAGTTCTTCTATTTGTACCTCAAATAGCACAACTAGTGCCTTCTATAGCCAATTCCGTCTGATGAAGTCATGTTAGACTTGCTTCTGCTAGTTCTGTTGGAGTTTCAGCTGATAGTGTAGGAACAACGTCTGTTTGTACCTCATTTGCAGCTTGAATGGCGTTTTCTGCCTCATCCACTTGCGTAACTGATTGAAGCCGTATGTTTTCTGCTACTTCTGATGGAGATTCATCTCGTGTCAATCTTCTGGTTCGAATTCTACCTGATAAAGTTGTGTTACTAATAGTTTTAGTCCTGTTTCTGCTAGTTCTGTTGAAGTTTCAGCTAGGACTGATAGTGTAGGATCAACTTCAGTTTGTGCCTTAACTTCGTCTGCAAGACCACATCGCGTAACTGATCGTGGCAGCGTGTTTTCTGCTGCTTCTGATGGAGATTCAGCTCGTGTCAAATTTTTGTTGGCAATTCTGCTTCTGATGGAGATTCAGCTCGCGTCAATCTTCTGGTGTTCCCCAAGTTGTGTTACTAATCGTGTTAAACTTGTTAGACCTGTGGAAGCATCGTCTGTGTGTGCCTCAACTGCTTGTTCAAGAGCGTTTTCTGCCAGATCCACTTGCGAAACTGAGCGTGGCATGATGGTTTTCTTCAAGATCTAAAGGAGTGTCAGCTCGTTCTGATCCTGTGGAAGCTTCTTCTGTTTGTTCCCCAACGTCTTCTTCTGCTTGATCAAATTGCGTAGCTAATGGTGTTAGACTTGTTTCTGCTAGTTCTGTTGGAATCAACGGCCAATTCTGCATAATCAAATTGCATAACTAATCGTGTTAGACTTGTTTCTGCTAGTTCTCTTGGAATTTCAGCTGATGCTTTTATCGTAGCAGAATCTGCTGTGTGTGCTTCACCTGCATCTTCAAGAACGTTTCCTGCCCTGTGTTCTATAGTAGTTTGCTAGTTATGAAAGTTTCTGTTGATGCTAGTTCTTCTATGTGTGCCTCAACTATATTCTTATAGCCAATTCCGTCTTATGATGTCGTGTTAGACTTGTTTCTGCTAGTTCTGTTGGAGTTTCAGCTGATATTGTAGGAACTGAAGGTTGAAAGCGTTTTATGCCTTATCCACTTGCGTAACTGATCGTATTAAACTTGTTTCGTCTAGTTCTGTTTCAGCTCGTACTAATCTTGTCGAAACATCTGTTTGTGCCTCAACTGCAGCTTGAAAGGAGTTTTCTGCCTCATCCATTTGCGTTACTGATTGTGCCTGTATGTTTTCTGATCATTCTTATGGAGATTCATCTCGTGTCAATATTCTGGTTCGAATTCTAGCTTGTTCGAATTCAAGTTGTGTTACTAATCGTTTTAGTCCTGTTTCTGCTAGTTCTGTTGTAGTTTCATCTAGTACTGATAGTGTAGGATCAACCTCTGTTTGTGCCTAAACTTCTTCTTCAAGAGCGTGTTCTACCATATCAACTTGCGTAACTGATCGTGGCAACGTGTTTTCTGCTGCTTCTGATGGAGATTCAGCTCGCGTCAATCTTCTGGTGGCAATTCTGCCTAATCAAGTTGTGTAACTAATCTTGTTAGTCCAGCTATGTCTTTGCTGATCCTGTGTTCATCGTCTGTGTGTGCCTCAACTGCTTGTTCAAGAGCGTTTTCTGCCAGATCCACTTGCGAAACTGATCGTTGCATGATGGTTTTCTTCAAGTTGTAAAGGACAGACGTTGTTCCTACACTATCAGCTGAAACTCCAACAGAACTAGCAGAAGCGAGTCTAACATGACTTCATAAGACGGAATTGGCTATAGAAGGCACTATTTGTGCTATTTGAGGCACAAATAGAAGAACTAGCACCAGCTGAAACTCATAACTAGCAAACTACTATAGAACGCATGGCAGAAAACGTTCTTTAAAATACAGGTGAAGCACACACAGCAGATTCTACCACGATAAAAGCATCAGCTGGAACTCCAAGAGAACTAGCAGAAACAAGTCTAACACGATTAGTTATGCAATCTGATTATGCAGAATTGGCCGTTGATTTCAACAGAACTAGCAGAAACAAGTCTAACACCATTAGCTATGCAATTTGATAATGCAGAAGAAGACCTTGGGGAACAAACAGAAGAAGCTTACAAAGGATCAGAACGAGCTGAAACTGCTTTGAAACTTGAAGAAAACCATCATGCCTCGATCAGTTTCGCAAGTGGATCTGGCAGAAAACGCTCTTGAACAAGCAGTTGAGGCACACACAGACGATGCTTCCACAGGTCTAACAAGTTTAACACGATTAGTAACACAACTTGGGGAACACCAGAAGATTGACGCGAGCTGAATCTCCATCAGAAGCAGCTGAAAACACGCTGCCACGATCAGTTACGCGATGTGGTCTTGCAGACGAAGTTAAGGCACAAACTGAAGTTGATCCTACACTATCAGTACTAGCTGAAACTTCAACAGAACTAGCAGAAACAGGACTAAAACGATTAGTAACACAACTTTATCAGGTAGAATTCGAACCAGAAGATTGACACGAGATGAATCTCCATCAGAAGTAGCAGAAAACATACGGCTTCAATCAGTTACGCAAGTGGATGAGGCAAAAAACGCAATTCAAGCTGCAAATGAGGTACAAACAGACGTTGTTCCTACACTATCAGCTGAAACTCCAACAGAACTAGCAGAAGCAAGTCTAACATGACTTCATCAGACGGAATTGGCTATAGAATATAGTTGAGGCACAATAAGAAGAACTAGCACCAGCTGAAACTCTTTCATAACTAGCAAACTACTATAGAACGCAGGGCAGAAAACGTTCTTTAAGATGCAGGTGAAGCACAAACAGCAGATTCTACCACGATAAAAGCACCAGCAAGAGAACTCGCAGAAACAAGTCTAACACGATTAGTTATGCAATCTGATTATGCAGAATTGGCCGTTGATTTCAACAGAACTAGCAGAAACAAGTCTAACACCATTAGCTACGCAATTTGATAATGCAGAAGAAGACCTTGGGGAACAAACAGAAGAAGCTTACAAAGGATCAGAACGAGCTGAAACTGCTTTACAACTTGAAGAAAACCATCATGCCACGATCAGTTTCGCAAGTGGATCTGGCAGAAAACGCTCTTGAACAAGCAGTTGAGGCACACACAGACGATGCTTCCACAGGTCTAACAAGTTTAACACGATTAGTAACACAACTTGGGGAACACCAGAAGATTGACGCGAGCTGAATCTCCATCAGAAGCAGAATTGCCACCAAAAATTTGACACGAGCTGAATCTCCATCAGAAGCAGCAGAAAACACGCTGCCACGATCAGTTACGCGATGTGGTCTTGCAGACGAAGTTAAGGCACAAACTGAAGTTGATCCTACACTATCAGTACTAGCTGAAACTTCAACAGAACTAGCAGAAACAGGACTAAAACGATTAGTAACACAACTTTATCAGGTAGAATTCGAACCAGAAGATTGACACGAGATGAATCTCGATCAGAAGTAGCAGAAAACATACGGCTTCAATCAGTTACGCAAGTGGATGAGGCAAAAAACGCAATTCAAGCTGCAAATGAGGAACAAACAGACGTTGTTCCTACACTATCAGCTGAAACTCCAACAGAACTAGCAGAAGCAAGTCTAACATGACTTCATAAGACGGAATTGGCTATAGAAGGCACTATTTGTGCTATTTGAGGCACAAATAGAAGAACTAGCACCAGCTGGAACTCTTTCATAACTAGCAAAGTACTATAGAACGCTGGGCAGAAAACGTTCTTTAAGATGCAGGTGAAGCACACACAGCAGATTCTACCACGATAAAAGCACCAGCAAGAGAACTCGCAGAAACAAGTCTAACACGATTAGTTATGCAATTTGATTATGCAGAATTGGCCGTTGATTTCAACAGAACTTGCAGAATCAAGTCTAACACCATTAGCTACGCAATTTGATAATGCAGAAGAAGACCTTGGGGAACAAGCAGAAGAAGCTTACAAAGGATCAGAACGAGCTGAAACTCCTTTACAACTTGAAGAAAACCATCATGCCACGATCAGTTTCGCAAGTGTATCTGGCAGAAAACGCTCTTGAACAAGCAGTTGAGGCACACACAGACGATGGACACAGGATCAGCAAAGACATAGCTGGACTAACAAGATTAGTAACACAACTTGATGAGGCAGAATTGCTACCAGAAGATTGACGCGAGCTGAATCTCCATCAGAAGCAGCAGAAAACACGTTGCCGCGATCAGTTACGCAAGTTGATGTGGTAGAAAACGCCCTTGAAGAAGAAGTTTAGGCACAAACAGACGTTGATCCTACACTATCAGTACTACCTGAAACCTCAACAGAACTAGCAGAAACAGGACTAAAACGATTAGTAACACAACTTGAATTCGAACAAGCTAGAATTCGAACCAGAATATTGACACGAGATGAATCTCCATAAGAATGATCAGAAAACATACGGGCACAATCAGTAATGCAAATGGATGAGGCAGAAAACTCCTTTCAAGCTGCAGTTGAGGCATAAACAGATGTTTCGACAAGATTAGTACGAGCTGAAACAGAACTAGACGAAACAAGTCTAATACGATCACTTACGCAAGTGGATAAATCATAAAACGCTTTCAACCTTCAGTTCCTACAATAGCAGCTGAAACTCCAACAGAACTAGCAGAAACAAGTCTAACACGACATCATAAGACGGAATTGGCTATAGAATATAGTTGAGGCACACATAGAAGAACTAGCACCAGCTGAAACTCTTTCATAACTAGCAAACTACTATAGAACGCAGGGCAGAAAACGTTCTTTAAGATGCAGGTGAAGCACACACAGCAGATTCTACCACGATAAAAGCACCAGCAAGAGAACTCGCAGAAACAAGTCTAACACGATTAGTTATGCAATCTGATTATGCAGAATTGGCCGTTGATTTCAACAGAACTAGCAGAAACAAGTCTAACACCATTAGCTACGCAATTTGATAATGCAGAAGAAGACCTTGGGGAACAAACAGAAGAAGCTTACAAAGGATCAGAACGAGCTGAAACTCCTTTACAACTTGAAGAAAACCATCATGCCACGATCAGTTTCGCAAGTGTATCTGGCAGAAAACGCTCTTGAACAAGCAGTTGAGGCACACACAGACGATGGACACAGGATCAGCAAAGACATAGCTGGACTAACAAGAGTAGTAACACAACTTGATGAGGCAGAATTGCCACCAGAAGATTGACGCGAGCTGAATCTCCATCAGAAGCAGCAGAAAACACGTTGCCGCGATCAGTTACGCAAGTTGATGTGGTAGAAAACGCCCTTGAAGAAGAAGTTTAGGCACAAACAGACGTTGATCCTACACTAACAGTACTACCTGAAACCTCAACAGAACTAGCAGAAACAGGACTAAAACGATTAGTAACACAACTTGAATTCGAACAAGCTAGAATTCGAACCAGAATATTGACACGAGATGAATCTCCATAAGAATGATCAGAAAACATACGGGCACAATCAGTAATGCAAATGGATGAGGCAGAAAACTCCTTTCAAGCTGCAGTTGAGGCACAAACAGATATTTCGACAAGATTAGTACGAGCTGAAACAGAACTAGACGAAACAAGTCTAATACGATCACTTACGCAAGTGGATAAATCATAAAACGCTTTCAACCTTCAGTTCCTACAATATCAGCTGAAACTCCAACAGAACTAGCAGAAACAAGTCTAACACGACATCATAAGACGGAATTGGCTATAGAATATAGTTGAGGCACACATAGAAGAACTAGCACCAGCTGAAACTCTTTCATAACTAGCAAACTACTATAGAACGCAGGGCAGAACACGTTCTTTAAGATGCAGGTGAAGCACACACAGCAGATTCTACCACGATAAAAGCACCAGCAAGAGAACTCGCAGAAACAAGTCTAACACGATTAGTTATGCAATCTGATTATGCAGAATTGGCCGTTGATTTCAACAGAACTAGCAGAAACAAGTCTAACACCATTAGCTACGCAATTTGATAATGCAGAAGAAGACCTTGGGGAACAAACAGAAGAAGCTTACAAAGGATCAGAACGAGCTGAAACTGCTTTACAACTTGAAGAAAACCATCATGCCACGATCAGTTTCGCAAGTGGATCTGGCAGAAAACGCTCTTGAACAAGCAGTTGAGGCACACACAGACGATGCTTCCACAGGTCTAACAAGTTTAACACGATTAGTAACACAACTTGGGGAACACCAGAAGATTGACACGAGATGAATCTCCATCAGAAGTAGCAGAAAACATAGGGCTTCAATAGGTTACGCAAGTGGATGAGGCAAAAAACGCAATTCAAGCTGCAAATGAGGTACAAACAGACGTTGTTCCTACACTATCAGCTGAAACTCCAACAGAACTAGCAGAAGCAAGTCTAACATGACTTCATAAGACGGAATTGGCTATAGAAGGCACTATTTGTGCTATTTGAGGCACAAATAGAAGAACTAGCACCAGCTGGAACTCTTTCATAACTAGCAAAGTACTATAGAACGCTGGGCAGAAAACGTTCTTTAAGATGCAGGTGAAGCACACACAGCAGATTCTACCACGATAAAAGCACCAGCAAGAGAACTCGCAGAAACAAGTCTAACACGATTAGTTATGCAATTTGATTATGCAGAATTGGCCGTTGATTTCAACAGAACTTGCAGAATCAAGTCTAACACCATTAGCTACGCAATTTGATAATGCAGAAGAAGACCTTGGGGAACAAGCAGAAGAAGCTTACAAAGGATCAGAACGAGCTGAAACTCCTTTACAACTTGAAGAAAACCATCATGCCACGATCAGTTTCGCAAGTGTATCTTGCAGAAAACGCTCTTGAACAAGCAGTTGAGGCACACACAGACGATGGACACAGGATCAGCAAAGACATAGCTGGACTAACAAGATTAGTAACACAACTTGATGAGGCAGAATTGCTACCAGAAGATTGACGCGAGCTGAATCTCCATCAGAAGCAGCAGAAAACACGTTGCCGCGATCAGTTACGCAAGTTGATGTGGTAGAAAACGCCCTTGAAGAAGAAGTTTAGGCACAAACAGACGTTGATCCTACACTATCAGTACTACCTGAAACCTCAACAGAACTAGCAGAAACAGGACTAAAACGATTAGTAACACAACTTGAATTCGAACAAGCTAGAATTCGAACCAGAATATTGACACGAGATGAATCTCCATAAGAATGATCAGAAAACATACGGGCACAATCAGTAATGCAAATGGATGAGGCAGAAAACTCCTTTCAAGCTGCAGTTGAGGCATAAACAGATGTTTCGACAAGATTAGTACGAGCTGAAACAGAACTAGACGAAACAAGTCTAATACGATCACTTACGCAAGTGGATAAATCATAAAACGCTTTCAACCTTCAGTTCCTACAATAGCAGCTGAAACTCCAACAGAACTAGCAGAAGCAAGTCTAACATGACTTCATCAGACGGAATTGGCTATAGAATATAGTTGAGGCACAATAAGAAGAACTAGCACCAGCTGAAACTCTTTCATAACTAGCAAACTACTATAGAACGCAGGGCAGAAAACGTTCTTTAAGATGCAGGTGAAGCACAAACAGCAGATTCTACCACGATAAAAGCACCAGCAAGAGAACTCGCAGAAACAAGTCTAACACGATTAGTTATGCAATCTGATTATGCAGAATTGGCCGTTGATTTCAACAGAACTAGCAGAAACAAGTCTAACACCATTAGCTACGCAATTTGATAATGCAGAAGAAGACCTTGGGGAACAAACAGAAGAAGCTTACAAAGGATCAGAACGAGCTGAAACTGCTTTACAACTTGAAGAAAACCATCATGCCACGATCAGTTTCGCAAGTGGATCTGGCAGAAAACGCTCTTGAACAAGCAGTTGAGGCACACACAGACGATGCTTCCACAGGTCTAACAAGTTTAACACGATTAGTAACACAACTTGGGGAACACCAGAAGATTGACGCGAGCTGAATCTCCATCAGAAGCAGAATTGCCACCAAAAATTTGACACGAGCTGAATCTCCATCAGAAGCAGCTGAAAACACGCTGCCACGATCAGTTACGCGATGTGGTCTTGCAGACGAAGTTAAGGCACAAACTGAAGTTGATCCTACACTATCAGTACTAGCTGAAACTTCAACAGAACTAGCAGAAACAGGACTAAAACGATTAGTAACACAACTTTATCAGGTAGAATTCGAACCAGAAGATTGACACGAGATGAATCTCCATCAGAAGTAGCAGAAAACATACGGCTTCAATCAGTTACGCAAGTGGATGAGGCAAAAAACGCAATTCAAGCTGCAAATGAGGTACAAACAGACGTTGTTCCTACACTATCAGCTGAAACTCCAACAGAACTAGCAGAAGCAAGTCTAACATGACTTCATCAGACGGAATTGGCTATAGAATATAGTTGAGGCACAATAAGAAGAACTAGCACCAGCTGAAACTCTTTCATAACTAGCAAACTACTATAGAACGCAGGGCAGAAAACGTTCTTTAAGATGCAGGTGAAGCACAAACAGCAGATTCTACCACGATAAAAGCACCAGCAAGAGAACTCGCAGAAACAAGTCTAACACGATTAGTTATGCAATCTGATTATGCAGAATTGGCCGTTGATTTCAACAGAACTAGCAGAAACAAGTCTAACACCATTAGCTACGCAATTTGATAATGCAGAAGAAGACCTTGGGGAACAAACAGAAGAAGCTTACAAAGGATCAGAACGAGCTGAAACTGCTTTACAACTTGAAGAAAACCATCATGCCACGATCAGTTTCGCAAGTGGATCTGGCAGAAAACGCTCTTGAACAAGCAGTTGAGGCACACACAAAAGATGGACACAGGATCAGCAAAGACATAGCTGGACTAACAAGATTAGTAACACAACTTGATGAGGCAGAATTGCCACCAGAAGATTGACGCGAGCTGAATCTCCATCAGAAGCAGCAGAAAACACGTTGCCGCGATCAGTTACGCAAGTTGATGTGGTAGAAAACGCCCTTGAAGAAGAAGTTTAGGCACAAACAGACGTTGATCCTACACTATCAGTACTACCTGAAACCTCAACAGAACTTCCAGATGCTTCCACAGGTCTAACAAGTTTAACACGATTAGTAACACAACTTGGGGAACACCAGAAGATTGACGCGAGCTGAATCTCCATCAGAAGCAGAATTGCCACCAAAAATTTGACACGAGCTGAATCTCCATCAGAAGCAGCAGAAAACACGCTGCCACGATCAGTTACGCGATGTGGTCTTGCAGACGAAGTTAAGGCACAAACTGAAGTTGATCCTACACTATCAGTACTAGCTGAAACTTCAACAGAACTAGCAGAAACAGGACTAAAACGATTAGTAACACAACTTTATCAGGTAGAATTCGAACCAGAAGATTGACACGAGATGAATCTCGATCAGAAGTAGCAGAAAACATACGGCTTCAATCAGTTACGCAAGTGGATGAGGCAAAAAACGCAATTCAAGCTGCAAATGAGGTACAAACAGACGTTGTTCCTACACTATCAGCTGAAACTCCAACAGAACTAGCAGAAGCAAGTCTAACATGACTTCATAAGACGGAATTGGCTATAGAAGGCACTATTTGTGCTATTTGAGGCACAAATAGAAGAACTAGCACCAGCTGAAACTCTTTCATAACTAGCAAACTACTATAGAACGCAGGGCAGAAAACGTTCTTTAAGATGCAGGTGAAGCACACACAGCAGATTCGATAAAAGCACCAGCAAGGGAACTCGCAGAAACAAGTCTAACACGATTAGTTATGCAATTTGATTATGCAGAATTGGCCGTTGATTTCAACAGAACTAGCAGAAACAAGTCTAACACCATTAGCTACGCAATTTGATAATGCAGAAGAAGACCTTGGGGAACAAACAGAAGAAGCTTACAAAGGATCAGAACGAGCTGAAACTGCTTTACAACTTGAAGAAAACCATCATGCCACGATCAGTTTCGCAAGTGGATCTGGCAGAAAACGCTCTTGAACAAGCAGTTGAGGCACACACAGACGATGCTTCCACAGGTCTAACAAGTTTAACACGATTAGTAACACAACTTGGGGAACACCAGAAGATTGACGCGAGCTGAATCTCCATCAGAAGCAGAATTGCCACCAAAAATTTGACACGAGCTGAATCTCCATCAGAAGCAGCAGAAAACACGCTGCCACGATCAGTTACGCGATGTGGTCTTGCAGACGAAGTTAAGGCACAAACTGAAGTTGATCCTACACTATCAGTACTAGCTGAAACTTCAACAGAACTAGCAGAAACAGGACTAAAACGATTAGTAACACAACTTTATCAGATAGAATTCGAACCAGAAGATTGACACGAGATGAATCTCCATCAGAAGTAGCAGAAAACATAGGGCTTCAATCAGTTACGCAAGTGGATGAGGCAAAAAACGCAATTCAAGCTGCAAATGAGGTACAAACAGACGTTGTTCCTACACTATCAGCTGAAACTCCAAGAGAACTAGCAGAAACAAGTCTAACACGACATCATAAGACGGAATTGGCTATAGAATATAGTTGAGGCACACATAGAAGAACTAGCACCAGCTGGAACTCTTTCATAACTAGCAAACTACTATAGAACGCAGGGCAGAAAACGTTCTTTAAGATGCAGGTGAAGCACACACAGCAGATTCTACCACGATAAAAGCACCAGCAAGAGAACTCGCAGAAACAAGTCTAACACGATTAGTTATGCAATCTGATTATGCAGAATTGGCCGTTGATTTCAACAGAACTAGCAGAAACAAGTCTAACACCATTAGCTACGCAATTTGATAATGCAGAAGAAGACCTTGGGGAACAAACAGAAGAAGCTTACAAAGGATCAGAACGAGCTGAAACTCCTTTACAACTTGAAGAAAACCATCATGCCACGATCAGTTTCGCAAGTGTATCTGGCAGAAAACGCTCTTGAACAAGCAGTTGAGGCACACACAGACGATGGACACAGGATCAGCAAAGACATAGCTGGACTAACAAGAGTAGTAACACAACTTGATGAGGCAGAATTGCCACCAGAAGATTGACGCGAGCTGAATCTCCATCAGAAGCAGCAGAAAACACGTTGCCGCGATCAGTTACGCAAGTTGATGTGGTAGAAAACGCCCTTGAAGAAGAAGTTTAGGCACAAACAGACGTTGATCCTACACTAACAGTACTACCTGAAACCTCAACAGAACTAGCAGAAACAGGACTAAAACGATTAGTAACACAACTTGAATTCGAACAAGCTAGAATTCGAACCAGAATATTGACACGAGATGAATCTCCATAAGAATGATCAGAAAACATACGGGCACAATCAGTAATGCAAATGGATGAGGCAGAAAACTCCTTTCAAGCTGCAGTTGAGGCACAAACAGATGTTTCGACAAGATTAGTACGAGCTGAAACAGAACTAGACGAAACAAGTCTAATACGATCACTTACGCAAGTGGATAAATCATAAAACGCTTTCAACCTTCAGTTCCTACAATATCAGCTGAAACTCCAACAGAACTAGCAGAAACAAGTCTAACACGACATCATAAGACGGAATTGGCTATAGAATATAGTTGAGGCACACATAGAAGAACTAGCACCAGCTGAAACTCTTTCATAACTAGCAAACTACTATAGAACGCAGGGCAGAAAACGTTCTTTAAGATGCAGGTGAAGCACACACAGCAGATTCTACCACGATAAAAGCACCAGCAAGAGAACTCGCAGAAACAAGTCTAACACGATTAGTTATGCAATCTGATTATGCAGAATTGGCCGTTGATTTCAACAGAACTAGCAGAAACAAGTCTAACACCATTAGCTACGCAATTTGATAATGCAGAAGAAGACCTTGGGGAACAAACAGAAGAAGCTTACAAAGGATCAGAACGAGCTGAAACTCCTTTACAACTTGAAGAAAACCATCATGCCACGATCAGTTTCGCAATTGGATCTGGCAGAAAACGCTCTTGAACAAGCAGTTGAGGCACACACAGATGATGCTTCCACAGGTCTAACAAGTTTAACACGATTAGTAACACAACTTGGGGAACACCAGAAGATTGACGCGAGCTGAATCTCCATCAGAAGCAGAATTGCCACCAAAAATTTGACACGAGCTGAATCTCCATCAGAAGCAGCAGAAAACACGCTGCCACGATCAGTTACGCGATGTGGTCTTGCAGACGAAGTTAAGGCACAAACTGAAGTTGATCCTACACTATCAGTACTAGCTGAAACTTCAACAGAACTAGCAGAAACAAGACTAAAACGATTAGTAACACAACTTTATCAGGTAGAATTCGAACCAGAAGATTGACACGAGATGAATCTCCATCAGAAGTAGCAGAAAACATACGGCTTCAATCAGTTACGCAAGTGGATGAGGCAAAAAACGCAATTCAAGCTGCAAATGAGGTACAAACAGACGTTGTTCCTACACTATCAGCTGAAACTCCAACAGAACTAGCAGAAGCAAGTCTACATGACTTCATAAGACGGAATTGGCTATAGAAGGCACTATTTGTGCTATTTGAGGCACAAATAGAAGAACTAGCACCAGCTGGAACTCTTTCATAACTAGCAAACTACTATAGAACGCAGGGCAGAAAACGTTCTTTAAGATGCAGGTGAAGCACACACAGCAGATTCTACCACGATAAAAGCACCAGCAAGAGAACTCGCAGAAACAAGTCTAACACGATTAGTTATGCAATCTGATTATGCAGAATTGGCCGTTGATTTCAACAGAACTAGCAGAAACAACACCATTAGCTACGCAATTTGATAATGCAGAAGAAGACCTTGGGGAACAAACAGAAGAAGCTTACAAAGGATCAGAACGAGCTGAAACTGCTTTACAACTTGAAGAAAACCATCATGCCACGATCAGTTTCGCAAGTGGATCTGGCAGAAAACGCTCTTGAACAAGCAGTTGAGGCACACACAGACGATGCTTCCACAGGTCTAACAAGTTTAACACGATTAGTAACACAACTTGGGGAACACCAGAAGATTGACGCGAGCTGAATCTCCATCAGAAGCAGAATTGCCACAAAAAATTTGACACGAGCTGAATCTCCATCAGAAGCAGCAGAAAACACGCTGCCACGATCAGTTACGCGATGTGGTCTTGCAGACGAAGTTAAGGCACAAACTGAAGTTGATCCTACACTATCAGTACTAGCTGAAACTTCAACAGAACTAGCAGAAACAAGACTAAAACGATTAGTAACACAACTTTATCAGGTAGAATTCGAACCAGAAGATTGACACGAGATGAATCTCCATCAGAAGTAGCAGAAAACATAGGGCTTCAATCAGTTACGCAAGTGGATGAGGCAAAAAACGCAATTCAAGCTGCAAATGAGGTACAAACAGACGTTGTTCCTACACTATCAGCTGAAACTCCAACAGAACTAGCAGAAGCAAGTCTACATGACTTCATAAGACGGAATTGGCTATAGAAGGCACTATTTGTGCTATTTGAGGCACAAATAGAAGAACTAGCACCAGCTGGAACTCTTTCATAACTAGCAAACTACTATAGAACGCAGGGCAGAAAACGTTCTTTAAGATGCAGGTGAAGCACACACAGCAGATTCTAGCACGATAAAAGCACCAGCAAGAGAACTCGCAGAAACAAGTCTAACACGATTAGTTATGCAATCTGATTATGCAGAATTGGCCGTTGATTTCAACAGAACTAGCAGAAACAACACCATTAGCTACGCAATTTGATAATGCAGAAGAAGACCTTGGGGAACAAACAGAAGAAGCTTACAAAGGATCAGAACGAGCTGAAACTGCTTTACAACTTGAAGAAAACCATCATGCCACGATCAGTTTCGCAAGTGGATCTGGCAGAAAACGCTCTTGAACAAGCAGTTGAGGCACACACAGACGATGCTTCCACAGGTCTAACAAGTTTAACACGATTAGTAACACAACTTGGGGAACACCAGAAGATTGACGCAAGCTGAATCTCCATCAGAAGCAGAATTGCCACCAAAAATTTGACACGAGCTGAATCTCCATCAGAAGCAGCAGAAAACACGCTGCCACGATCAGTTACGCGATGTGGTCTTGCAGACGAAGTTAAGGCACAAACTGAAGTTGATCCTACACTATCAGTACTAGCTGAAACTTCAACAGAACTAGCAGAAACAGGACTAAAACGATTAGTAACACAACTTTATCAGGTAGAATTCGAACCAGAAGATTGACACGAGATGAATCTCCATCAGAAGTAGCAGAAAACATAGGGCTTCAATCAGTTACGCAAGTGGATGAGGCAAAAAACGCAATTCAAGCTGCAAATGAGGTACAAACAGACGTTGTTCCTACACTATCAGCTGAAACTCCAACAGAACTAGCAGAAACAAGTCTAACACGACATCATAAGACGGAATTGGCTATAGAATATAGTTGAGGCACACATAGAAGAACTAGCACCAGCTGAAACTCTTTCATAACTAGCAAACTACTATAGAACGCAGGGCAGAAAACGTTCTTTAAGATGCAGGTGAAGCACACACAGCAGATTCTACCACGATAAAAGCACCAGCAAGAGAACTCGCAGAAACAAGTCTAACACGATTAGTTATGCAATCTGATTATGCAGAATTGGCCGTTGATTTCAACAGAACTAGCAGAAACAAGTCTAACACCATTAGCTACGCAATTTGATAATGCAGAAGAAGACCTTGGGGAACAAACAGAAGAAGCTTACAAAGGATCAGAACGAGCTGAAACTGCTTTACAACTTGAAGAAAACCATCATGCCACGATCAGTTTCGCAAGTGGATCTGGCAGAAAACGCTCTTGAACAAGCAGTTGAGGCACACACAGACGATGCTTCCACAGGTCTAACAAGTTTAACACGATTAGTAACACAACTTGGGGAACACCAGAAGATTGACGCGAGCTGAATCTCCATCAGAAGCAGAATTGCCACAAAAAATTTGACACGAGCTGAATCTCCATCAGAAGCAGCAGAAAACACGCTGCCACGATCAGTTACGCGATGTGGTCTTGCAGACGAAGTTAAGGCACAAACTGAAGTTGATCCTACACTATCAGTACTAGCTGAAACTTCAACAGAACTAGCAGAAACAGGACTAAAACGATTAGTAACACAACTTTATCAGGTAGAATTCGAACCAGAAGATTGACACGAGATGAATCTCCATCAGAAGTAGCAGAAAACATAGGGCTTCAATCAGTTACGCAAGTGGATGAGGCAAAAAACGCAATTCAAGCTGCAAATGAGGTACAAACAGACGTTGTTCCTACACTATCAGCTGAAACTCCAACAGAACTAGCAGAAACAAGTCTAACACGACATCATAAGACGGAATTGGCTATAGAATATAGTTGAGGCACACATAGAAGAACTAGCACCAGCTGAAACTCTTTCATAACTAGCAAACTACTATAGAACGCAGGGCAGAAAACGTTCTTTAAGATGCAGGTGAAGCACACACAGCAGATTCTACCACGATAAAAGCACCAGCAAGAGAACTCGCAGAAACAAGTCTAACACGATTAGTTATGCAATCTGATTATGCAGAATTGGCCGTTGATTTCAACAGAACTAGCAGAAACAAGTCTAACACCATTAGCTACGCAATTTGATAATGCAGAAGAAGACCTTGGGGAACAAACAGAAGAAGCTTACAAAGGATCAGAACGAGCTGAAACTGCTTTACAACTTGAAGAAAACCATCATGCCACGATCAGTTTCGCAAGTGGATCTGGCAGAAAACGCTCTTGAACAAGCAGTTGAGGCACACACAGACGATGCTTCCACAGGTCTAACAAGTTTAACACGATTAGTAACACAACTTGGGGAACACCAGAAGATTGACGCGAGCTGAATCTCCATCAGAAGCAGAATTGCCACAAAAAATTTGACACGAGCTGAATCTCCATCAGAAGCAGCAGAAAACACGCTGCCACGATCAGTTACGCGATGTGGTCTTGCAGACGAAGTTAAGGCACAAACTGAAGTTGATCCTACACTATCAGTACTAGCTGAAACTTCAACAGAACTAGCAGAAACAGGACTAAAACGATTAGTAACACAACTTTATCAGGTAGAATTCGAACCAGAAGATTGACACGAGATGAATCTCCATCAGAAGTAGCAGAAAACATACGGCTTCAATCAGTTACGCAAGTGGATGAGGCAAAAAACGCAATTCAAGCTGCAAATGAGGTACAAACAGACGTTGTTCCTACACTATCAGCTGAAACTCCAACAGAACTAGCAGAAGCAAGTCTACATGACTTCATAAGACGGAATTGGCTATAGAAGGCACTATTTGTGCTATTTGAGGCACAAATAGAAGAACTAGCACCAGCTGGAACTCTTTCATAACTAGCAAAGTACTATAGAACGCTGGGCAGAAAACGTTCTTTAAGATGCAGGTGAAGCACACACAGCAGATTCTACCACGATAAAAGCACCAGCAAGAGAACTCGCAGAAACAAGTCTAACACGATTAGTTATGCAATTTGATTATGCAGAATTGGCCGTTGATTTCAACAGAACTTGCAGAATCAAGTCTAACACGACATCATAAGACGGAATTGGCTATAGAATATAGTTGAGGCACACATAGAAGAACTAGCACCAGCTGAAACTCTTTCATAACTAGCAAACTACTATAGAACGCAGGGCAGAAAACGTTCTTTAAGATGCAGGTGAAGCACACACAGCAGATTCTACCACGATAAAAGCACCAGCAAGAGAACTCGCAGAAACAAGTCTAACACGATTAGTTATGCAATCTGATTATGCAGAATTGGCCGTTGATTTCAACAGAACTAGCAGAAACAAGTCTAACACCATTAGCTACGCAATTTGATAATGCAGAAGAAGACCTTGGGGAACAAACAGAAGAAGCTTACAAAGGATCAGAACGAGCTGAAACTGCTTTACAACTTGAAGAAAACCATCATGCCACGATCAGTTTCGCAAGTGGATCTGGCAGAAAACGCTCTTGAACAAGCAGTTGAGGCACACACAGACGATGCTTCCACAGGTCTAACAAGTTTAACACGATTAGTAACACAACTTGGGGAACACCAGAAGATTGACGCGAGCTGAATCTCCATCAGAAGCAGAATTGCCACCAAAAATTTGACACGAGCTGAATCTCCATCAGAAGCAGCAGAAAACACGCTGCCACGATCAGTTACGCGATGTGGTCTTGCAGACGAAGTTAAGGCACAAACTGAAGTTGATCCTACACTATCAGTACTAGCTGAAACTTCAACAGAACTAGCAGAAACAGGACTAAAACGATTAGTAACACAACTTTATCAGGTAGAATTCGAACCAGAAGATTGACACGAGATGAATCTCCATCAGAAGTAGCAGAAAACATAGGGCTTCAATCAGTTACGCAAGTGGATGAGGCAAAAAACGCAATTCAAGCTGCAAATGAGGTACAAACAGACGTTGTTCCTACACTATCAGCTGAAACTCCAACAGAACTAGCAGAAGCAAGTCTAACATGACTTCATAAGACGGAATTGGCTATAGAAGGCACTATTTGTGCTATTTGAGGCACAAATAGAAGAACTAGCACCAGCTGGAACTCTTTCATAACTAGCAAAGTACTATAGAACGCTGGGCAGAAAACGTTCTTTAAGATGCAGGTGAAGCACACACAGCAGATTCTACCACGATAAAAGCACCAGCAAGAGAACTCGCAGAAACAAGTCTAACACGATTAGTTATGCAATTTGATTATGCAGAATTGGCCGTTGATTTCAACAGAACTTGCAGAATCAAGTCTAACACCATTAGCTACGCAATTTGATAATGCAGAAGAAGACCTTGGGGAACAAACAGAAGAAGCTTACAAAGGATCAGAACGAGCTGAAACTGCTTTACAACTTGAAGAAAACCATCATGCCACGATCAGTTTCGCAAGTGGATCTGGCAGAAAACGCTCTTGAACAAGCAGTTGAGGCACACACAGACGATGCTTCCACAGGTCTAACAAGTTTAACACGATTAGTAACACAACTTGGGGAACACCAGAAGATTGACGCGAGCTGAATCTCCATCAGAAGCAGAATTGCCACCAAAAATTTGACACGAGCTGAATCTCCATCAGAAGCAGCAGAAAACACGCTGCCACGATCAGTTACGCGATGTGGTCTTGCAGTCGAAGTTAAGGCACAAACTGAAGTTGATCCTACACTATCAGTACTAGCTGAAACTTCAACAGAACTAGCAGAAACAAGACTAAAACGATTAGTAACACAACTTTATCAGGTAGAATTCGAACCAGAAGATTGACACGAGATGAATCTCCATCAGAAGTAGCAGAAAACATACGGCTTCAATCAGTTACGCAAGTGGATGAGGCAAAAAACGCAATTCAAGCTGCAAATGAGGTACAAACAGACGTTGTTCCTACACTATCAGCTGAAACTCCAACAGAACTAGCAGAAGCAAGTCTACATGACTTCATAAGACGGAATTGGCTATAGAAGGCACTATTTGTGCTATTTGAGGCACAAATAGAAGAACTAGCACCAGCTGGAACTCTTTCATAACTAGCAAAGTACTATAGAACGCTGGGCAGAAAACGTTCTTTAAGATGCAGGTGAAGCACACACAGCAGATTCTACCACGATAAAAGCATCAGCAAGAGAACTCGCAGAAACAAGTCTAACACGATTAGTTATGCAATTTGATTATGCAGAATTGGCCGTTGATTTCAACAGAACTTGCAGAATCAAGTCTAACACCATTAGCTACGCAATTTGATAATGCAGAAGAAGACCTTGGGGAACAAACAGAAGAAGCTTACAAAGGATCAGAACGAGCTGAAACTGCTTTACAACTTGAAGAAAACCATCATGCCACGATCAGTTTCGCAAGTGGATCTGGCAGAAAACGCTCTTGAACAAGCAGTTGAGGCACACACAGACGATGCTTCCACAGGTCTAACAAGTTTAACACGATTAGTAACACAACTTGGGGAACACCAGAAGATTGACGCGAGCTGAATCTCCATCAGAAGCAGAATTGCCACCAAAAATTTGACACGAGCTGAATCTCCATCAGAAGCAGCAGAAAACACGCTGCCACGATCAGTTACGCGATGTGGTCTTGCAGACGAAGTTAAGGCACAAACTGAAGTTGATCCTACACTATCAGTACTAGCTGAAACTTCAACAGAACTAGCAGAAACAAGACTAAAACGATTAGTAACACAACTTTATCAGGTAGAATTCGAACCAGAAGATTGACACGAGATGAATCTCCATCAGAAGTAGCAGAAAACATACGGCTTCAATCAGTTACGCAAGTGGATGAGGCAAAAAACGCAATTCAAGCTGCAAATGAGGTACAAACAGACGTTGTTCCTACACTATCAGCTGAAACTCCAACAGAACTAGCAGAAGCAAGTCTACATGACTTCATAAGACGGAATTGGCTATAGAAGGCACTATTTGTGCTATTTGAGGCACAAATAGAAGAACTAGCACCAGCTGGAACTCTTTCATAACTAGCAAACTACTATAGAACGCAGGGCAGAAAACGTTCTTTAAGATGCAGGTGAAGCACACACAGCAGATTCTACCACGATAAAAGCACCAGCAAGAGAACTCGCAGAAACAAGTCTAACACGATTAGTTATGCAATCTGATTATGCAGAATTGGCCGTTGATTTCAACAGAACTAGCAGAAACAACACCATTAGCTACGCAATTTGATAATGCAGAAGAAGACCTTGGGGAACAAACAGAAGAAGCTTACAAAGGATCAGAACGAGCTGAAACTGCTTTACAACTTGAAGAAAACCATCATGCCACGATCAGTTTCGCAAGTGGATCTGGCAGAAAACGCTCTTGAACAAGCAGTTGAGGCACACACAGACGATGCTTCCACAGGTCTAACAAGTTTAACACGATTAGTAACACAACTTGGGGAACACCAGAAGATTGACACGAGCTGAATCTCCATCAGAAGCAGAATTGCCACCAAAAATTTGACACGAGCTGAATCTCCATCAGAAGCAGCAGAAAACACGCTGCCACGATCAGTTACGCGATGTGGTCTTGCAGACGAAGTTAAGGCACAAACTGAAGTTGATCCTACACTATCAGTACTAGCTGAAACTTCAACAGAACTAGCAGAAACAGGACTAAAACGATTAGTAACACAACTTTATCAGGTAGAATTCGAACCAGAAGATTGACACGAGATGAATCTCCATCAGAAGTAGCAGAAAACATACGGCTTCAATCAGTTACGCAAGTGGATGAGGCAAAAAACGCAATTCAAGCTGCAAATGAGGTACAAACAGACGTTGTTCCTACACTATCAGCTGAAACTCCAACAGAACTAGCAGAAGCAAGTCTACATGACTTCATAAGACGGAATTGGCTATAGAAGGCACTATTTGTGCTATTTGAGGCACAAATAGAAGAACTAGCACCAGCTGGAACTCTTTCATAACTAGCAAAGTACTATAGAACGCTGGGCAGAAAACGTTCTTTAAGATGCAGGTGAAGCACACACAGCAGATTCTACCACGATAAAAGCACCAGCAAGAGAACTCGCAGAAACAAGTCTAACACGATTAGTTATGCAATTTGATTATGCAGAATTGGCCGTTGATTTCAACAGAACTTGCAGAATCAAGTCTAACACGACATCATAAGACGGAATTGGCTATAGAATATAGTTGAGGCACACATAGAAGAACTAGCACCAGCTGAAACTCTTTCATAACTAGCAAACTACTATAGAACGCAGGGCAGAAAACGTTCTTTAAGATGCAGGTGAAGCACACACAGCAGATTCTACCACGATAAAAGCACCAGCAAGAGAACTCGCAGAAACAAGTCTAACACGATTAGTTATGCAATCTGATTATGCAGAATTGGCCGTTGATTTCAACAGAACTAGCAGAAACAAGTCTAACACCATTAGCTACGCAATTTGATAATGCAGAAGAAGACCTTGGGGAACAAACAGAAGAAGCTTACAAAGGATCAGAACGAGCTGAAACTGCTTTACAACTTGAAGAAAACCATCATGCCACGATCAGTTTCGCAAGTGGATCTGGCAGAAAACGCTCTTGAACAAGCAGTTGAGGCACACACAGACGATGCTTCCACAGGTCTAACAAGTTTAACACGATTAGTAACACAACTTGGGGAACACCAGAAGATTGACGCGAGCTGAATCTCCATCAGAAGCAGAATTGCCACCAAAAATTTGACACGAGCTGAATCTCCATCAGAAGCAGCAGAAAACACGCTGCCACGATCAGTTACGCGATGTGGTCTTGCAGACGAAGTTAAGGCACAAACTGAAGTTGATCCTACACTATCAGTACTAGCTGAAACTTCAACAGAACTAGCAGAAACAGGACTAAAACGATTAGTAACACAACTTTATCAGGTAGAATTCGAACCAGAAGATTGACACGAGATGAATCTCCATCAGAAGTAGCAGAAAACATAGGGCTTCAATCAGTTACGCAAGTGGATGAGGCAAAAAACGCAATTCAAGCTGCAAATGAGGTACAAACAGACGTTGTTCCTACACTATCAGCTGAAACTCCAACAGAACTAGCAGAAGCAAGTCTAACATGACTTCATAAGACGGAATTGGCTATAGAAGGCACTATTTGTGCTATTTGAGGCACAAATAGAAGAACTAGCACCAGCTGGAACTCTTTCATAACTAGCAAAGTACTATAGAACGCTGGGCAGAAAACGTTCTTTAAGATGCAGGTGAAGCACACACAGCAGATTCTACCACGATAAAAGCACCAGCAAGAGAACTCGCAGAAACAAGTCTAACACGATTAGTTATGCAATTTGCTTAAGCAGAATTGGCCGTTGATTTCAACAGAACTTGCAGAATCAAGTCTAACACCATTAGCTACGCAATTTGATAATGCAGAAGAAGACCTTGGGGAACAAGCAGAAGAAGCTTACAAAGGATCAGAACGAGCTGAAACTCCTTTACAACTTGAAGAAAACCATCATGCCACGATCAGTTTCGCAAGTGTATCTTGCAGAAAACGCTCTTGAACAAGCAGTTGAGGCACACACAGACGATGGACACAGGATCAGCAAAGACATAGCTGGACTAACAAGATTAGTAACACAACTTGATGAGGCAGAATTGCTACCAGAAGATTGACGCGAGCTGAATCTCCATCAGAAGCAGCAGAAAACACGTTGCCGCGATGAGTTACGCAAGTTGATGTGGTAGAAAACGCCCTTGAAGAAGAAGTTTAGGCACAAACAGACGTTGATCCTACACTATCAGTACTACCTGAAACCTCAACAGAACTAGCAGAAACAGGACTAAAACGATTAGTAACACAACTTGAATTCGAACAAGCTAGAATTCGAACCAGAATATTGACACGAGATGAATCTCCATAAGAATGATCAGAAAACATACGGGCACAATCAGTAATGCAAATGGATGAGGCAGAAAACTCCTTTCAAGCTGCAGTTGAGGCACAAACAGATGTTTCGACAAGATTAGTATGAGCTGAAACAGAACTAGACGAAACAAGTCTAATACGATCACTTACGCAAGTGGATAAATCATAAAACGCTTTCAACCTTCAGTTCCTACAATATCAGCTGAAACTCCAACAGAACTAGCAGAAACAAGTCTAACACGACATCATAAGACGGAATTGGCTATAGAATATAGTTGAGGCACACATAGAAGAACTAGCACCAGCTGAAACTCTTTCATAACTAGCAAACTACTATAGAACGCAGGGCAGAAAACGTTCTTTAAGATGCAGGTGAAGCACACACAGCAGATTCTACCACGATAAAAGCACCAGCAAGAGAACTCGCAGAAACAAGTCTAACACGATTAGTTATGCAATCTGATTATGCAGAATTGGCCGTTGATTTCAACAGAACTAGCAGAAACAAGTCTAACACCATTAGCTACGCAATTTGATAATGCAGAAGAAGACCTTGGGGAACAAACAGAAGAAGCTTACAAAGGATCAGATCGAGCTGAAACTGCTTTACAACTTGAAGAAAACCATCATGCCACGATCAGTTTCGCAAGTGGATCTGGCAGAAAACGCTCTTGAACAAGCAGTTGAGGCACACACAGACGATGCTTCCACAGGTCTAACAAGTTTAACACGATTAGTAACACAACTTGGGGAACACCAGAAGATTGACGCGAGCTGAATCTCCATCAGAAGCAGAATTGCCACCAAAAATTTGACACGAGCTGAATCTCCATCAGAAGCAGCAGAAAACACGCTGCCACGATCAGTTACGCGATGTGGTCTTGCAGACGAAGTTAAGACACAAACTGAAGTTGATCCTACACTATCAGTACTAGCTGAAACTTCAACAGAACTAGCAGAAACAGGACTAAAACGATTAGTAACACAACTTTATCAGGTAGAATTCGAACCAGAAGATTGACACGAGATGAATCTCCATCAGAAGTAGCAGAAAACATACGGCTTCAATCAGTTACGCAAGTGGATGAGGCAAAAAACCCAATTCAAGCTGCAAATGAGGTACAAACAGACGTTGTTCCTACACTATCAGCTGAAACTCCAACAGAACTAGCAGAAGCAAGTCTAACATGACTTCATCAGACGGAATTGGCTATAGAATATAGTTGAGGCACAAAAAGAAGAACTAGCACCAGCTGAAACTCTTTCATAACTAGCAAACTACTATAGAACGCAGGGCAGAAAACGTTCTTTAAGATGCAGGTGAAGCACACACAGCAGATTCTACCACGATAAAAGCACCAGCAAGAGAACTCGCAGAAACAAGTCTAACACGATTAGTTATGCAATCTGATTATGCAGAATTGGCCGTTGATTTCAACAGAACTAGCAGAAACAAGTCTAACACCATTAGCTACGCAATTTGATAATGCAGAAGAAGACCTTGGGGAACAAACAGACGAAGCTTACAAAGGATCAGAACGAGCTGAAACTCCTTTACAACTTGAAGAAAACCATCATGCCACGATCAGTTTCGCAATTGGATCTGGCAGAAAACGCTCTTGAACAAGCAGTTGAGGCACACACAGACGATGCTTCCACAGGTCTAACTAGTTTAACACGATTAGTAACACAACTTGGGGAACACCAGAAGATTGACGCGAGCTGAATCTCCATCAGAAGCAGAATTGCCACCAAAAATTTGACACGAGCTGAATCTCCATCAGAAGCAGCAGAAAACACGCTGCCACGATCAGTTACGCGATGTGGTCTTGCAGTCGAAGTTAAGGCACAAACTGAAGTTGATCCTACACTATCAGTACTAGCTGAAACTTCAACAGAACTAGCAGAAACAAGACTAAAACGATTAGTAACACAACTTTATCAGGTAGAATTCGAACCAGAAGATTGACACGAGATGAATCTCCATCAGAAGTAGCAGAAAACATACGGCTTCAATCAGTTATGCAAGTGGATGAGGCAAAAAACGCAATTCAAGCTGCAAATGAGGTACAAACAGACGTTGTTCCTACACTATCAGCTGAAACTCCAACAGAACTAGCAGAAGCAAGTCTACATGACTTCATAAGACGGAATTGGCTATAGAAGGCACTATTTGTGCTATTTGAGGCACAAATAGAAGAACTAGCACCAGCTGGAACTCTTTCATAACTAGCAAAGTACTATAGAACGCTGGGCAGAAAACGTTCTTTAAGATGCAGGTGAAGCACACACAGCAGATTCTACCACGATAAAAGCACCAGCAAGAGAACTCGCAGAAACAAGTCTAACACGATTAGTTATGCAATTTGATTATGCAGAATTGGCCGTTGATTTCAACAGAACTTGCAGAATCAAGTCTAACACCATTAGCTACGCAATTTGATAATGCAGAAGAAGACCTTGGGGAACAAACAGAAGAAGCTTACAAAGGATCAGAACGAGCTGAAACTCCTTTACAACTTGAAGAAAACCATCATGCCACGATCAGTTTCGCAAGTGTATCTTGCAGAAAACGCTCTTGAACAAGCAGTTGAGGCACACACAGACGATGGACACAGGATCAGCAAAGACATAGCTGGACTAACAAGATTAGTAACACAACTTGATGAGGCAGAATTGCTACCAGAAGATTGACGCGAGCTGAATCTCCATCAGAAGCAGCAGAAAACACGTTGCCGCGATCAGTTACGCAAGTTGATGTGGTAGAAAACGCCCTTGAAGAAGAAGTTTAGGCACAAACAGACGTTGATCCTACACTATCAGTACTACCTGAAACCTCAACAGAACTAGCAGAAAGAGGACTAAAACGATTAGTAACACAACTTGAATTCGAACAAGCTAGAATTCGAACCAGAATATTGACACGAGATGAATCTCCATAAGAATGATCAGAAAACATACGGGCACAATCAGTAATGCAAATGGATGAGGCAGAAAACTCCTTTCAAGCTGCAGTTGAGGCACAAACAGATGTTTCGACAAGATTAGTATGAGCTGAAACAGAACTAGACGAAACAAGTCTAATACGATCACTTACGCAAGTGGATAAATCATAAAACGCTTTCAACCTTCAGTTCCTACAATATCAGCTGAAACTCCAACAGAACTAGCAGAAACAAGTCTAACACGACATCATAAGACGGAATTGGCTATAGAATATAGTTGAGGCACACATAGAAGAACTAGCACCAGCTGAAACTCTTTCATAACTAGCAAACTACTATAGAACGCAGGGCAGAAAACGTTCTTTAAGATGCAGGTGAAGCACACACAGCAGATTCTACCACGATAAAAGCACCAGCAAGAGAACTCGCAGAAACAAGTCTAACACGATTAGTTATGCAATCTGATTATGCAGAATTGGCCGTTGATTTCAACAGAACTAGCAGAAACAAGTCTAACACCATTAGCTACGCAATTTGATAATGCAGAAGAAGACCTTGGGGAACAAACAGAAGAAGCTTACAAAGGATCAGAGCAAGTGGATGAGGCAAAAAACGCAATTCAAGCTGCAAATGAGGTACAAACAGACGTTGTTCCTACACTATCAGCTGAAACTCCAACAGAACTAGCAGAAGCAAGTCTAACATGACTTCATAAGACGGAATTGGCTATAGAAGGCACTATTTGTGCTATTTGAGGCACAAATAGAAGAACTAGCACCAGCTGAAACTCTTTCATAACTAGCAAACTACTATAGAACGCAGGGCAGAAAACGTTCTTTAAGATGCAGGTGAAGCACACACAGCAGATTCGATAAAAGCACCAGCAAGGGAACTCGCAGAAACAAGTCTAACACGATTAGTTATGCAATTTGATTATGCAGAATTGGCCGTTGATTTCAACAGAACTAGCAGAAACAAGTCTAACACCATTAGCTACGCAATTTGATAATGCAGAAGAAGACCTTGGGGAACAAACAGAAGAAGCTTACAAAGGATCAGAACGAGCTGAAACTCCTTTACAACTTGAAGAAAACCATCATGCCACGATCAGTTTCGCAAGTGGATCTGGCAGAAAACGCTCTTGAACAAGCAGTTGAGGCACACACAGACGATGCTTCCACAGGTCTAACAAGTTTAACACGATTAGTAACACAACTTGGGGAACACCAGAAGATTGACGCGAGATGAATCTCCATCAGAAGCAGAATTGCCACCAAAAATTTGACACTAGCTGAATCTCCATCAGAAGCAGCAGAAAACACGCTGCCACGATCAGTTACGCGATGTGGTCTTGCAGACGAAGTTAAGGCACAAACTGAAGTTGATCCTACACTATCAGTACTAGCTGAAACTTCAACAGAACTAGCAGAAACAGGACTAAAACGATTAGTAACACAACTTTATCAGGTAGAATTCGAACCAGAAGATTGACACGAGATGAATCTCCATCAGAAGTAGCAGAAAACATAGGGCTTCAATCAGTTACGCAAGTGGATGAGGCAAAAAACGCAATTCAAGCTGCAAATGAGGTACAAACAGACGTTGTTCCTACACTATCAGCTGAAACTCCAACAGAACTAGCAGAAGCAAGTCTAACATGACTTCATAAGACGGAATTGGCTATAGAAGGCACTATTTGTGCTATTTGAGGCACAAATAGAAGAACTAGCACCAGCTGAAACTCTTTCATAACTAGCAAACTACTATAGAACGCAGGGCAGAAAACGTTCTTTAAGATGCAGGTGAAGCACACACAGCAGATTCGATAAAAGCACCAGCAAGGGAACTCGCAGAAACAAGTCTAACACGATTAGTTATGCAATTTGATTATGCAGAATTGGCCGTTGATTTCAACAGAACTAGCAGAAACAAGTCTAACACCATTAGTTACGCAATTTGATAATGCAGAAGAAGACGTTGGGGAACAAACAGAAGAAGCTTACAAAGGATCAGAACGAGCTGAAACTCCTTTATAACTTGAAGAAAACCATCATGCCACGATCAGTTTCGCAAGTGGATCTGGCAGAAAACGCTCTTGAACAAGCAGTTGAGGCACACACAGAAGATGGACACAGGATCAGCAAAGACATAGCTGGACTAACAAGATTAGTAACACAACTTGATGAGGCAGAATTGCCACCAGAAGATTGACGCGAGCTGAATCTCCTTCAGAAGCAGCAGAAAACACGTTGCCACGATCAGTTATGCAAGTTGATGTGGTAGAAAACGCTCTTGAAGAAGAAGTTTAGGCACAAACAGACGTTGATCCTACACTATCAGAAACTACCTGAAACTTCAACAGGACTAAAACGATTAGTAACACAACTTGAATTCGAACAAGCTAGAATTCGAACCATAATATTGACACGAGATGAATCTCCATAAGAATGATCAGAAAACATACAGGCACAATCAGTAACGCAAATGGATGAGGCAGAAAACTCCTTTCAAGCTGCAGTTGAGGCACAAACAGATGTTTCGACAAGATTAGTACGAGCTGAAACAGAACTAGACGAAACAAGTCTAATACGATCAGTTACGCAAGTGGATAAGGCATAAAACGCTTTCAACCTTCAGTTCCTACAATATCAGCTGAAACTCCAACAGAACTAGCAGAAACAAGTCTAACAAGACATCATAAGACGGAATTGGCTATAGAATATAGTTGAGGCACACATAGAAGAACTAGCACCAGCTGAAACTCTTTCATAACTAGCAAACTACTATAGAACGCAGGGCAGAAAACGTTCTTTAAGATGCAGGTGAAGCACACACAGCAGATTCTACCACGATAAAAGCACCAGCAAAAGAACTCGCAGAAACAAGTCTAACACGATTAGTTATGCAATCTGATTATGCAGAATTGGCCGTTGATTTCAACAGAACTAGCAGAAACAAGTCTAACACCATTAGCTACGCAATTTGATAATGCAGAAGAAGACCTTGGGGAACAAACAGAAGAAGCTTACAAAGGATCAGAACGAGCTGAAACTCCTTTACAACTTGAAGAAAACAATCATGCCACGATCAATTTCGCAAGTGGATCTGGCAGAAAACGCTCTTGAACAAGCAGTTGAGGCACACACAGACGATGCTTCCACAGGTCTAACAAGTTTAACACGATTAGTAACACAACTTAGGGAACACCAGAAGATTGACGCGAGATGAATCTCCATCAGAAGCAGAATTGCCACCAAAAATTTGACACGAGCTGAATCTCCACCAGAAGCAGCAGAAAACACGCTGCCACGATCAGTTACGCGATGTGGTCTTGCAGACGAAGTTAAGGCACAAACTGAAGATCCTACTCTATCAGTACTAGCTGAAACTTCAACAGAACTAGCAGAAACAGGACTAAAACGATTAGTAACACAACTTTATCAGGTAGAATTCGAACCAGAAGATTGACACGAGATGAATCTCCATCAGAAGTAGCAGAAAACATACGGCTTCAATCAGTTACGCAAGTGGATGAGGCAAAAAACGCAATTCAAGCTGCAAATGAGGTACAAACAGACGTTGTTCCTACACTATCAGCTGAAACTCCAACAGAACTAGCAGAAGCAAGTCTAACATGACTTCATAAGACGGAATTGGCTATAGAATGCACTATTTGTGCTATTTGAGGCACAAATAGAAGAACTAGCACCAGCTGGAACTCTTTCATAACTAGCAAAGTACTATAGAACGCAGGGCAGAAAACGTTCTTTAAGATGCAGGTGAAGCACAAACAGCAGATTCTACCACGATAAAAGCACCAGCATGGGAACTCGCAGAAACAAGTCTAACACGATTAGTTATGCAATTTGATTATGCAGAATTGGCCGTTGATTTCAACAGAACTAGCAGAAACAAGTCTAACACCATTAGCTACGCAATTTGATAATGCAGAAGAAGACCTTGGGGAACAAACAGAAGAAGCTTACAAAGGATCAGAACGAGCTGAAACTCCTTTACAACTTGAAGAAAACCATCATGCCACGATCAGTTTCGCAATTGGATCTGGCAGAAAACGCTCTTGAACAAGCAGTTGAGGCACACACAAAAGATGGACACAGGATCAGCAAAGACATAGCTGGACTAACAAGATTAGTAACACAACTTGATGAGGCAGAATTGCCACCAAAAATTTGACACGAGCTGAATTTCCATCAGAAGCAGCAGAAAACACGCTGCCACGATCAGTTACGCGATGTGGTCTTGCAGTCGAAGTTAAGGCACAAACTGAAGTTGATCCTACACTATCAGTACTAGCTGAAACTTCAACAGAACTAGCAGAAACAAGAATAAAACGATTAGTAACACAACTTTATCAGGTAGAATTCGAACCAGAAGATTGACACGAGATGAATCTCCATCAGAAGTAGCAGAAAACATACGGCTTCAATCAGTTACGCAAGTTGATGAGGCAGAAAACGCAATTCAAGCTGCAAATGAGGTACAAACAGACGTTGTTCCTACACTATCAGCTGAAACTCCAACAGAACTAGCAGAAGCAAGTCTAACATGACTTCATAAGACGGAATTGGCTATAGAAGGCACTATTTGTGCTATTTGAGGCACAAATAGAAGAACTAGCACCAGCTGAAACTCTTTCATAACTAGCAAACTACTATAGAACGCAGGGCAGAAAACGTTCTTTAAGATGCAGGTGAAGCACACACAGCAGATTCTACCACGATAAAAGCACCAGCAAGGGAACTCGCAGAAACAAGTCTAACACGATTAGTTATGCAATTTGATTATGCAGAATTGGCCGTTGATTTCAACAGAACTAGCAGAAACAAGTCTAACACCATTAGCTACGCAATTTGATAATGCAGAAGAAGACCTTGGGGAACAAACAGAAGAAGCTTACAAAGGATCAGAACGAGCTGAAACTCCTTTACAACTTGAAGAAAACCATCATGCCACGATCAGTTTCGCAAGTGGATCTGGCAGAAAACGCTCTTGAACAAGCAGTTGAGGCACACACAAAAGATGGACACAGGATCAGCAAAGACATAGCTGGACTAACAAGATTAGTAACACAACTTGATGAGGCAGAATTGCCACCAAAAATTTGACACGAGCTGAATTTCCATCAGAAGCAGCAGAAAACACGCTGCCACGATCAGTTACGCGATGTGGTCTTGCAGTCGAAGTTAAGGCACAAACTGAAGTTGATCCTACACTATCAGTACTAGCTGAAACTTCAACAGAACTAGCAGAAACATGAATAAAACGATTAGTAACACAACTTTATCAGGTAGAATTCGAACCAGAAGATTGACACGAGATGAATCTCCATCAGAAGTAGCAGAAAACATACGGCTTCAATCAGTTACGCAAGTGGATGAGGCAGAAAACGCAATTCAAGCTGCAAATGAGGTACAAACAGACGTTGTTCCTACACTATCAGCTGAAACTCCAACAGAACTAGCAGAAGCAAGTCTAACATGACTTCATAAGACGGAATTGGCTATAGAAGGCACTATTTGTGCTATTTGAGGCACAAATAGAAGAACTAGCACCAGCTGAAACTCTTTCATAACTAGCAAACTACTATAGAACGCAGGGCAGAAAACGTTCTTTAAGATGCAGGTGAAGCACACACAGCAGATTCTACCACGATAAAAGCACCAGCAAGGGAACTCGCAGAAACAAGTCTAACACGATTAGTTATGCAATTTGATTATGCAGAATTGGCCGTTGATTTCAACAGAACTAGCAGAAACAAGTCTAACACCATTAGCTACGCAATTTGATAATGCAGAAGAAGACCTTGGGGAACAAACAGAAGAAGCTTACAAAGGATCAGAACGAGCTGAAACTCCTTTACAACTTGAAGAAAACCATCATGCCACGATAAGTTTCGCAAGTGTATCTGGCAGAAAACGCTCTTGAACAAGCAGTTGAGGCACACACAGACGATGGACACAGGATCAGCAAAGACATAGCTGGACTAACAAGATTAGTAACACAACTTGATGAGGCAGAATTGCCACCAGAAGATTGACGCGAGCTGAATCTCCATCAGAAGCAGCAGAAATTACGTTGCCACGATCAGTTACGCAAGTTGATGTGGTAGAAAACGCTCTTGAAGAAGAAGTTTAGGCACAAACAGACGTTGATCCTACACTATCAGTACTACCTGAAACTTCAACAGAACTAGCAGAAACAGGACTAAAACGATTAGTAACACAACTTGAATTCGAACAAGCTAGAATTCGAACCATAATATTGACACGAGATGAATCTCCATAAGAATGATCAGAAAACATACAGACACAATCAGTAATGCAAATGGATGAGGCAGAAAACTCCTTTCAAGCTGCAGTTGAGGCACAAACAGATGTTTCGACAAGATTAGTACGAGCTGAAACAGAACTAGACGAAACAAGTCTAATACGTTCAGTTACGCAAGTGGATAAGGCATAAAACGCTTTCAACCTTCAGTTCCTACAATATCAGCTGAAACTCCAACAGAACTAGCAGAAACAAGTCTAACAAGACATCATAAGACGGAATTGGCTATAGAATATAGTTGAGGCACACATAGAAGAACTAGCACCAACAGAAACTTTCATAACTAGCAAACTACTATAGAACGCAGGGCAGGAAACGTTCTTGAAGATGCAGGTGAAGCACACACAGCAGATTCTACCACGATAAAAGCATCAGCTGAAACTCCAAGAGAACTAGCAGAAACAAGTCTAACACGATTAGTTATGCAATTTGATTATGCAGAATTGGCAGTTGATTTCAACAGAAATATCAGAAACAAGTCTGACACCATTAGCTACGCAATTTGATAATGCAGAAGAAGACGTTGGGGAACAAACAGAAGAAGCTTACAAAGGATCAGAACGAGCTGAAACTCCTTTACAACTTGAAGAAAACCATCATGCAACGATCAGTTTCGCAAGTGGATCTGGCAGAAAACGCTCTTGAACAAGCAGTTGAGGCACACACAGACGATGGACACAGGATCAGCAAAGACATAGCTGGACTAACAAGATTAGTAACACAACTTGATGAGGCAGAATTGCCACCAGAAGATTGACGCGAGCTGAATCTCCATCAGAAGCAGCAGAAAACACGTTTGCCACGATCAATTACGCAAGTTGATGTGGTATTTAAACGCTCTTGAAGAAGAAGTTTAGGCACAAACAGACGTTGATCCTACACTATCAGTACTACCTGAAACCTCAACAGAACTAGCAGAAACAGGACTAAAACAATTAGTAACACAACTTGAATTCGAACAAGCTAGAATTCGAACCAGAATATTGACACGAGATGAATCTCCATAAGAATGATCAGAAAACATACGGGCACAATCAGTAATGCAAATGGATGAGGCAGAAAACTCCTTTCAAGCTGCAGTTGAGGCACAAACAGATGTTTCGACAAGATTAGTACGAGCTGAAACAGAACTAGACGAAACAAGTCTAATACGATCACTTACGCAAGTGGATAAATCATAAAACGCTTTCAACCTTCAGTTCCTACAATATCAGCTGAAACTCCAACAGAACTAGCAGAAACAAGTCTAACACGACATCATAAGACGGAATTGGCTATAGAATATAGTTGAGGCACACATAGAAGAACTAACACCAGCTGAAACTCTTTCATAACTAGCAAACTACTATAGAACGCAGGGCAGAAAACGTTCTTTAAGATGCAGGTGAAGCACACACAGCAGATTCTACCACGATAAAAGCACCAGCAAGAGAACTCGCAGAAACAAGTCTAACACGATTAGTTATGCAATCTGATTATGCAGAATTGGCCGTTGATTTCAACAGAACTAGCAGAAACAAGTCTAACACCATTAGCTACGCAATTTGATAATGCAGAAGAAGACCTTGGGGAACAAACAGAAGAAGCTTACAAAGGATCAGAACGAGCTGAAACTGCTTTACAACTTGAAGAAAACCATCATGCCACGATAAGTTTCGCAAGTGGATCTGGCAGAAAACGCTCTTGAACAAGCAGTTGAGGTACACACAGACGATGGTTCCACAGGTCTAACAAGTTTAACACGATTAGTAACACAACTTGGGGAACACCAGAAGATTGACACGAGCTGAATCTCCATCAGAAGCAGCAGAAAACACGCTGCCACGATCAGTTACGCGATGTGGTCTTGCAGACGAAGTTAAGGCACAAACTGAAGTTGATCCTACACTATCAGTACTAGCTGAAACTTCAACAGAACTAGCAGAAACAGGACTAAAACGATTAGTAACACAACTTTATCAGGTAGAATTCGAACCAGAAGATTGACACGAGATGAATCTCCATTAGAAGTAGCAGAAAACATACGGCTTCAATCAGTTACGCAAGTGGATGAGGCAGAAAACGCAATTCAAGCTGCAAATGAGGTACAAACAGACGTTGTTCCTACACTATCAGCTGAAACTCCAACAGAACTAGCAGAAGCAAGTCTACATGACTTCATAAGACGGAATTGGCTATAGAAGGCACTATTTGTGCTATTTGAGGCACAAATAGAAGAACTAGCACCAGCTGAAACTCTTTCATAAACTAGCAAACTACTATAGAACGCAGGGCAGAAAACGTTCTTTAAGATGCAGGTGAAGCACACACAGCAGATTCTACCACGATAAAAGCACCAGCAAGGGAACTCGCAGAAACAAGTCTAACACGATTAGTTATGCAATTTGATTATGCAGAATTGGCCGTTGATTTCAACAGAACTAGCAGAAACAAGTCTAACACCATTAGCTACGCAATTTGATCAAGCAGAAGAAGACGTTGGGGAACAAACAGAAGAAGCTGCTTCCACAGGATCAGAACGAGCTGACACTCCTTTAGATCTTGAAGAAAACCATCATGCCACGCTCAGTTTCGCAAGTGGATCTGGCAGAAAACGCTCTTGAACAAGCAGTTGAGGCACACACAGACGATGCTTCCACAGGTCTAACAAGTTTAACACAAGATTAGTAACACAACTTGGGGAATACCAGAAGATTGACGCGAGCTGAATCTCCATCAGAAGCAGCTGCCACGCGATGTGGTCTTGCAGACGAAGTTAAGGCACAAACTGAAGTTGATCCTACACTATCAGTACTAGCTGAAACTTCAACAGAACTAGTAGAAACAGGACTAAAACGATTAGTAACACAACATTATCAGGTAGAATTCGAATCAGAAGATTGACACGAGATGAATCTCCATCAGAAGTAGCAGAAAACATACGGCTTCAATCAGTTACTCAAGTGGATGAGGCAGAAAATACAATTCAAGCTGCAAATGAGGTACAAAGAGACGTTGTTCCTACACTATCAGCTGAAACTCCAACAGAAATGAACTTGAATTCGAACAAGCTAGAATTCGAACCAGAATATTGACACGAGATGAATCTCCATAAGAATTAGCAGAAAACATACGGGCACAATCAGTAACGCAAATGGATGAGGCAGAAAACTCCATTCAAGCTGCAGTTGAGGCACAAACAGATGTTTCGACAAGATTAGTACGAGCTGAAACAGAACTAGACGAAACAAGTCTAATACGATCAGTTACGCAAGTGGATAAGGCATAAAACGCTTTCAACCTTCAGTTCCTACAATATCAGCTGAAACTCCAACAGATCTAGCAGAAGCAAGTCTAACATGACTTCATAAGACGGAATTGGCTATAGAATATAGTTGAGGCACAAAAAGAAGAACTAGCACCAGCTGAAACTCTTTCATAACTAGCAAACTACTATAGAACGCAGGGCAGAAAACGTTCTTTAAGATGCAGGTGAAGCACACACAGCAGATTCTACCACGATAAAAGCACCAGCAAGAGAACTCGCAGAAACAAGTCTAACACGATTAGTTATGCAATCTGATTATGCAGAATTGGCCGTTGATTTCAACAGAACTAGCAGAAACAAGTCTAACACCATTAGCTACGCAATTTGATAATGCAGAAGAAGACCTTGGGGAACAAACAGAAGAAGCTTACAAAGGATCAGAACGAGCTGAAACTGCTTTACAACTTGAAGAAAACCATCATGCCACGATCAGTTTCGCAAGTGGATCTGGCAGAAAACGCTCTTGAACAAGCAGTTGAGGCACACACAGACGATGCTTCCACAGGTCTAACAAGTTTAACACGATTAGTAACAAAACTTGGGGAACACCAGAAGATTGACGCGAGATGAATCTCCATCAGAAGCAGAATTGCCACCAAAAATTTGACACGAGCTGAATCTCCATCAGAAGCAGCAGAAAACACGCTGCCACGATCAGTTACGCGATGTGGTCTTGCAGACGAAGTTAAGGCACAAACTGAAGTTGATCCTACACTATCAGTACTAGCTGAAACTTCAACAGAACTTGCAGAAACAGGACTAAAACGATTAGTAACACAACTTTATCAGGTAGAATTCGAACCAGAAGATTGACACGAGATGAATCTCCATCAGAAGTAGCAGAAAACATACGGCTTCAATCAGTTACGCAAGTGGATGAGGCAGAAAACGCAATTCAAGCTGCAAATGAGGTACAAACAGACGTTGTTCCTACACTATCAGCTGAAACTCCAACAGAACTAGCAGAAGCAAGTCTACATGACTTCATAAGACGGAATTGGCTATAGAAGGCACTATTTGTGCTATTTGAGGCACAAATAGAAGAACTAGCACCAGCTGAAACTCTTTCATAAACTAGCAAACTACTATAGAACGCAGGGCAGAAAACGTTCTTTAAGATGCAGGTGAAGCACACACAGCAGATTCTACCACGATAAAAGCACCAGCAAGGGAACTCGCAGAAACAAGTCTAACACGATTAGTTATGCAATTTGATTATGCAGAATTGGCCGTTGATTTCAACAGAACTAGCAGAAACAAGTCTAACACCATTAGCTACGCAATTTGATAATGCAGAAGAAGACCTTGGGGAACAAACAGAAGAAGCTTACAAAGGATCAGAACGAGCTGAAACTCCTTTACAACTTGAAGAAAACCATCATGCCACGATCAGTTTCGCAATTGGATCTGGCAGAAAACGCTCTTGAACAAGCAGTTGAGGCACACACAAAAGATGGACACAGGATCAGCAAAGACATAGCTGGACTAACAAGATTAGTAACACAACTTGATGAGGCAGAATTGCCACCAAAAATTTGACACGAGCTGAATTTCCATCAGAAGCAGCAGAAAACACGCTGCCACGATCAGTTACGCGATGTGGTCTTGCAGTCGAAGTTAAGGCACAAACTGAAGTTGATCCTACACTATCAGTACTAGCTGAAACTTCAACAGAACTAGCAGAAACAAGAATAAAACGATTAGTAACACAACTTTATCAGGTAGAATTCGAACCAGAAGATTGACACGAGATGAATCTCCATCAGAAGTAGCAGAAAACATACGGCTTCAATCAGTTACGCAAGTTGATGAGGCAGAAAAAGCAATTCAAGCTGCAAATGAGGTACAAACAGACGTTGTTCCTACACTATCAGCTGAAACTCCAACAGAACTAGCAGAAGCAAGTCTAACATGACTTCATAAGACGGAATTGGCTATAGAAGGCACTATTTGTGCTATTTGAGGCACAAATAGAAGAACTAGCACCAGCTGAAACTCTTTCATAACTAGCAAACTACTATAGAACGCAGGGCAGAAAACGTTCTTTAAGATGCAGGTGAAGCACACACAGCAGATTCTACCACGATAAAAGCACCAGCAAGGGAACTCGCAGAAACAAGTCTAACACGATTAGTTATGCAATTTGATTATGCAGAATTGGCCGTTGATTTCAACAGAACTAGCAGAAACAAGTCTAACACCATTAGCTACGCAATTTGATAATGCAGAAGAAGACGTTGGGGAACAAACAGAAGAAGCTTACAAAGGATCAGAACGAGCTGAAACTCCTTTACAACTTGAAGAAAACCATCATGCCACGATCAGTTTCGCAAGTGGATCTGGCAGAAAACGCTCTTGAACAAGCAGTTGAGGCATACACAAAAGATGGACACAGTATCAGCAAAGACATAGCTGGACTAACAAGATTAGTAACACAACTTGATGAGGCAGAATTGCCACCAAAAATTTGACACGAGTTGAATCTCCATCAGAAGCAGCAGAAAACACGCTGCCACGATCAGTTACGCGATGTGGTCTTGCAGTCGAAGTTAAGGCACAAACTGAAGTTGATCCTACACTATCAGTACTAGCTGAAACTTCAACAGAACTAGCAGAGACAAGACTAAAACGATTAGTAACACAACTTTATCAGGTAGAATTCGAACCAGAAGATTGACACGAGATGAATCTCCATCAGAAGTAGCAGAAAACATACGGCTTCAATCAGTTACGCAAGTGGATGAGGCAGAAAACGCAATTCAAGCTGCAAATGAGGTACAAACAGACGTTGTTCCTACACTATCAGCTGAAACTCCAACAGAACTAGCAGAAGCAAGTCTAACATGACTTCATAAGACGGAATTGGCTATAGAAGGCACTATTTGTGCTATTTGAGGCACAAATAGAAGAACTAGCACCAGCTGAAACTCTTTCATAACTAGCAAACTACTATAGAACGCAGGGCAGAAAACGTTCTTTAAGATGCAGGTGAAGCACACACAGCAGATTCTACCACGATAAAAGCACCAGCAAGGGAACTCGCAGAAACAAGTCTAACACGATTAGTTATGCAATTTGATTATGCAGAATTGGCCGTTGATTTCAACAGAACTAGCAGAAACAAGTCTAACACCATTAGCTACGCAATTTGATAATGCAGAAGAAGACCTTGGGGAACAAACAGAAGAAGCTTACAAAGGATCAGAACGAGCTGAAACTCCTTTACAACTTGAAGAAAACCATCATGCCACGATAAGTTTCGCAAGTGTATCTGGCAGAAAACGCTCTTGAACAAGCAGTTGAGGCACACACAGACGATGGACACAGGATCAGCAAAGACATAGCTGGACTAACAAGATTAGTAACACAACTTGATGAGGCAGAATTGCCACCAGAAGATTGACGCGAGCTGAATCTCCATCAGAAGCAGCAGAAATTACGTTGCCACGATCAGTTACGCAAGTTGATGTGGTAGAAAACGCTCTTGAAGAAGAAGTTTAGGCACAAACAGACGTTGATCCTACACTATCAGTACTACCTGAAACTTCAACAGAACTAGCAGAAACAGGACTAAAACGATTAGTAACACAACTTGAATTCGAACAAGCTAGAATTCGAACCATAATATTGACACGAGATGAATCTCCATAAGAATGATCAGAAAACATACAGACACAATCAGTAATGCAAATGGATGAGGCAGAAAACTCCTTTCAAGCTGCAGTTGAGGCACAAACAGATGTTTCGACAAGATTAGTACGAGCTGAAACAGAACTAGACGAAACAAGTCTAATACGTTCAGTTACGCAAGTGGATAAGGCATAAAACGCTTTCAACCTTCAGTTCCTACAATATCAGCTGAAACTCCAACAGAACTAGCAGAAACAAGTCTAACAAGACATCATAAGACGGAATTGGCTATAGAATATAGTTGAGGCACACATAGAAGAACTAGCACCAACAGAAACTTTCATAACTAGCAAACTACTATAGAACGCAGGGCAGGAAACGTTCTTGAAGATGCAGGTGAAGCACACACAGCAGATTCTACCACGATAAAAGCATCAGCTGAAACTCCAAGAGAACTAGCAGAAACAAGTCTAACACGATTAGTTATGCAATTTGATTATGCAGAATTGGCAGTTGATTTCAACAGAAATATCAGAAACAAGTCTGACACCATTAGCTACGCAATTTGATAATGCAGAAGAAGACGTTGGGGAACAAACAGAAGAAGCTTACAAAGGATCAGAACGAGCTGAAACTCCTTTACAACTTGAAGAAAACCATCATGCAACGATCAGTTTCGCAAGTGGATCTGGCAGAAAACGCTCTTGAACAAGCAGTTGAGGCACACACAGACGATGGACACAGGATCAGCAAAGACATAGCTGGACTAACAAGATTAGTAACACAACTTGATGAGGCAGAATTGCCACCAGAAGATTGACGCGAGCTGAATCTCCATCAGAAGCAGCAGAAAACACGTTTGCCACGATCAATTACGCAAGTTGATGTGGTATTTAAACGCTCTTGAAGAAGAAGTTTAGGCACAAACAGACTTTGATCCTACACTATCAGTACTACCTGAAACTTCAACAGAACTAGCAGAAACAAGACTAAAACGATTAGTAACACAACTTTATCAGGTAGAATTCGAACCAGAAGATTGACACGAGATGAATCTCCATCAGAAGTAGCAGAAAACATACGGCTTCAATCAGTTACGCAAGTGGATGAGGCAAAAAACGCAATTCAAGCTGCAAATGAGGTACAAACAGACGTTGTTCCTACACTATCAGCTGAAACTCCAACAGAACTAGCAGAAGCAAGTCTAACATGACTTCATAAGACGGAATTGGCTATAGAAGGCACTATTTGTGCTATTTGAGGCACAAATAGAAGAACTAGCACCAGCTGAAACTCTTTCATAACTAGCAAACTACTATAGAACGCAGGGCAGAAAACGTTCTTTAAGATGCAGGTGAAGCACACACAGCAGATTCTACCACGATAAAAGCACCAGCAAGGGAACTCGCAGAAACAAGTCTAACACGATTAGTTATGCAATTTGATTATGCAGAATTGGCCGTTGATTTCAACAGAACTAGCAGAAACAAGTCTAACACCATTAGCTACGCAATTTGATAATGTAGAAGAAGACCTTGGGGAACCAACAGAAGAAGCTTACAAAGGATCAGAACGAGCTGAAACTCCTTTACAACTTGAAGAAAACCATCATGCCACGATCAGTTTCGCAAGTGGATCTGGCAGAAAACGCTCTTGAACAAGCAGTTGAGGCACACACAAAAGATGGACACAGGATCAGCAAAGACATAGCTGGACTAACAAGATTAGTAACACAACTTGATGAGGCAGAATTGCCACCAGAAGATTGACGCGAGCTGAATCTCCATCAGAAGCAGCAGAAAACACGTTGCCGCGATCAGTTACGCAAGTTGATGTGGTAGAAAACGCCCTTGAAGAAGAAGTTTAGGCACAAACAGACGTTGATCCTACACTATCAGTACTACCTGAAACCTCAACAGAACTAGCAGAAACAGGACTAAAACAATTAGTAACACAACTTGAATTCGAACAAGCTAGAATTCGAACCAGAATATTGACACGAGATGAATCTCCATAAGAATGATCAGAAAACATACGGGCACAATCAGTAATGCAAATGGATGAGGCAGAAAACTCCTTTCAAGCTGCAGTTGAGGCACAAACAGATGTTTCGACAAGATTAGTACGAGCTGAAACAGAACTAGACGAAACAAGTCTAATACGATCACTTACGCAAGTGGATAAATCATAAAACGCTTTCAACCTTCAGTTCCTACAATATCAGCTGAAACTCCAACAGAACTAGCAGAAACAAGTCTAACACGACATCATAAGACGGAATTGGCTATAGAATATAGTTGAGGCACACATAGAAGAACTAACACCAGCTGAAACTCTTTCATAACTAGCAAACTACTATAGAACGCAGGGCAGAAAACGTTCTTTAAGATGCAGGTGAAGCACACACAGCAGATTCTACCACGATAAAAGCACCAGCAAGAGAACTCGCAGAAACAAGTCTAACACGATTAGTTATGCAATCTGATTATGCAGAATTGGCCGTTGATTTCAACAGAACTAGCAGAAACAAGTCTAACACCATTAGCTACGCAATTTGATAATGCAGAAGAAGACCTTGGGGAACAAACAGAAGAAGCTTACAAAGGATCAGAACGAGCTGAAACTGCTTTACAACTTGAAGAAAACCATCATGCCACGATAAGTTTCGCAAGTGGATCTGGCAGAAAACGCTCTTGAACAAGCAGTTGAGGTACACACAGACGATGGTTCCACAGGTCTAACAAGTTTAACACGATTAGTAACACAACTTGGGGAACACCAGAAGATTGACACGAGCTGAATCTCCATCAGAAGCAGCAGAAAACACGCTGCCACGATCAGTTACGCGATGTGGTCTTGCAGACGAAGTTAAGGCACAAACTGAAGTTGATCCTACACTATCAGTACTAGCTGAAACTTCAACAGAACTAGCAGAAACAGGACTAAAACGATTAGTAACACAACTTTATCAGGTAGAATTCGAACCAGAAGATTGACACGAGATGAATCTCCATTAGAAGTAGCAGAAAACATACGGCTTCAATCAGTTACGCAAGTGGATGAGGCAGAAAACGCAATTCAAGCTGCAAATGAGGTACAAACAGACGTTGTTCCTACACTATCAGCTGAAACTCCAACAGAACTAGCAGAAGCAAGTCTACATGACTTCATAAGACGGAATTGGCTATAGAAGGCACTATTTGTGCTATTTGAGGCACAAATAGAAGAACTAGCACCAGCTGAAACTCTTTCATAAACTAGCAAACTACTATAGAACGCAGGGCAGAAAACGTTCTTTAAGATGCAGGTGAAGCACACACAGCAGATTCTACCACGATAAAAGCACCAGCAAGGGAACTCGCAGAAACAAGTCTAACACGATTAGTTATGCAATTTGATTATGCAGAATTGGCCGTTGATTTCAACAGAACTAGCAGAAACAAGTCTAACACCATTAGCTACGCAATTTGATCAGGCAGAAGAAGACGTTGGGGAACAAACAGAAGAAGCTGCTTCCACAGGATCAGAACGAGCTGACACTCCTTTAGATCTTGAAGAAAACCATCATGCCACGCTCAGTTTCGCAAGTGGATCTGGCAGAAAACGCTCTTGAACAAGCAGTTGAGGCACACACAGACGATGCTTCCACAGGTCTAACAAGTTTAACACAAGATTAGTAACACAACTTGGGGAATACCAGAAGATTGACGCGAGCTGAATCTCCATCAGAAGCAGCTGCCACGCGATGTGGTCTTGCAGACGAAGTTAAGGCACAAACTGAAGTTGATCCTACACTATCAGTACTAGCTGAAACTTCAACAGAACTAGTAGAAACAGGACTAAAACGATTAGTAACACAACATTATCAGGTAGAATTCGAATCAGAAGATTGACACGAGATGAATCTCCATCAGAAGTAGCAGAAAACATACGGCTTCAATCAGTTACTCAAGTGGATGAGGCAGAAAATACAATTCAAGCTGCAAATGAGGTACAAAGAGACGTTGTTCCTACACTATCAGCTGAAACTCCAACAGAAATGAACTTGAATTCGAACAAGCTAGAATTCGAACCAGAATATTGACACGAGATGAATCTCCATAAGAATTAGCAGAAAACATACGGGCACAATCAGTAACGCAAATGGATGAGGCAGAAAACTCCATTCAAGCTGCAGTTGAGGCACAAACAGATGTTTCGACAAGATTAGTACGAGCTGAAACAGAACTAGACGAAACAAGTCTAATACGATCAGTTACGCAAGTGGATAAGGCATAAAACGCTTTCAACCTTCAGTTCCTACAATATCAGCTGAAACTCCAACAGATCTAGCAGAAGCAAGTCTAACATGACTTCATAAGACGGAATTGGCTATAGAATATAGTTGAGGCACAAAAAGAAGAACTAGCACCAGCTGAAACTCTTTCATAACTAGCAAACTACTATAGAACGCAGGGCAGAAAACGTTCTTTAAGATGCAGGTGAAGCACACACAGCAGATTCTACCACGATAAAAGCACCAGCAAGAGAACTCGCAGAAACAAGTCTAACACGATTAGTTATGCAATCTGATTATGCAGAATTGGCCGTTGATTTCAACAGAACTAGCAGAAACAAGTCTAACACCATTAGCTACGCAATTTGATAATGCAGAAGAAGACCTTGGGGAACAAACAGAAGAAGCTTACAAAGGATCAGAACGAGCTGAAACTGCTTTACAACTTGAAGAAAACCATCATGCCACGATCAGTTTCGCAAGTGGATCTGGCAGAAAACGCTCTTGAACAAGCAGTTGAGGCACACACAGACGATGCTTCCACAGGTCTAACAAGTTTAACACGATTAGTAACAAAACTTGGGGAACACCAGAAGATTGACGCGAGATGAATCTCCATCAGAAGCAGAATTGCCACCAAAAATTTGACACGAGCTGAATCTCCATCAGAAGCAGCAGAAAACACGCTGCCACGATCAGTTACGCGATGTGGTCTTGCAGACGAAGTTAAGGCACAAACTGAAGTTGATCCTACACTATCAGTACTAGCTGAAACTTCAACAGAACTTGCAGAAACAGGACTAAAACGATTAGTAACACAACTTTATCAGGTAGAATTCGAACCAGAAGATTGACACGAGATGAATCTCCATCAGAAGTAGCAGAAAACATACGGCTTCAATCAGTTACGCAAGTGGATGAGGCAGAAAACGCAATTCAAGCTGCAAATGAGGTACAAACAGACGTTGTTCCTACACTATCAGCTGAAACTCCAACAGAACTAGCAGAAGCAAGTCTACATGACTTCATAAGACGGAATTGGCTATAGAAGGCACTATTTGTGCTATTTGAGGCACAAATAGAAGAACTAGCACCAGCTGAAACTCTTTCATAAACTAGCAAACTACTATAGAACGCAGGGCAGAAAACGTTCTTTAAGATGCAGGTGAAGCACACACAGCAGATTCTACCACGATAAAAGCACCAGCAAGGGAACTCGCAGAAACAAGTCTAACACGATTAGTTATGCAATTTGATTATGCAGAATTGGCCGTTGATTTCAACAGAACTAGCAGAAACAAGTCTAACACCATTAGCTACGCAATTTGATCAAGCAGAAGAAGACGTTGGGGAACAAACAGAAGAAGCTGCTTCCACAGGATCAGAACGAGCTGACACTCCTTTAGATCTTGAAGAAAACCATCATGCCACGCTCAGTTTCGCAAGTGGATCTGGCAGAAAACGCTCTTGAACAAGCAGTTGAGGCACACACAGACGATGCTTCCACAGGTCTAACAAGTTTAACACAAGATTAGTAACACAACTTGGGGAATACCAGAAGATTGACGCGAGCTGAATCTCCATCAGAAGCAGCTGCCACGATCAGTTACGCGATGTGGTCTTGCAGACGAAGTTAAGGCACAAACTGAAGTTGATCCTACACTATCAGTACTAGCTGAAACTTCAACAGAACTAGTAGAAACAGGACTAAAACGATTAGTAACACAACATTATCAGGTAGAATTCGAATCAGAAGATTGACACGAGATGAATCTCCATCAGAAGTAGCAGAAAACATACGGCTTCAATCAGTTACTCAAGTGGATGAGGCAGAAAATACAATTCAAGCTGCAAATGAGGTACAAAGAGACGTTGTTCCTACACTATCAGCTGAAACTCCAACAGAAATGAACTTGAATTCGAACAAGCTAGAATTCGAACCAGAATATTGACACGAGATGAATCTCCATAAGAATTAGCAGAAAACGTACGGGCACAATCAGTAACGCAAATGGATGAGGCAGAAAACTCCATTCAAGCTGCAGTTGAGGCACACACAGACGATGCTTCCACAGGTCTAACAAGTTTAACACGATTAGTAACACAACTTGGGGAACACCAGAAGATTGACGCGAGCTGAATCTCCATCAGAAGCAGAATTGCCACCAAAAATTTGACACGAGCTGAATCTCCATCAGAAGCAGCAGAAAACACGCTGCCACGATCAGTTACTCGATGTGGTCTTGCAGACGAAGTTAAGGCACAAACTGAAGTTGATCCTACACTATCAGTACTAGCTGAAACTTCAACAGAACTAGCAGAAACAAGACTACAACGATTAGTAACACAACTTTATCAGGTAGAATTCGAACCAGAAGATTGACACGAGATGAATCTCCATCAGAAGTAGCAGAAAACATACGGCTTCAATCAGTTACGCAAGTGGATGAGGCAAAAAACGCAATTCAAGCTGCAAATGAGGTACAAACAGACGTTGTTCCTACACTATCAGCTGAAACTCCAACAGAACTAGCAGAAGCAAGTCTAACATGACTTCATAAGACGGAATTGGCTATAGAAGGCACTATTTGTGCTATTTGAGGCACAAATAGAAGAACTAGCACCAGCTGAAACTCTTTCATAACTAGCAAACTACTATAGAACGCAGGGCAGAAAACGTTCTTTAAGATGCAGGTGAAGCACACACAGCAGATTCTACCACGATAAAAGCACCAGCAAGGGAACTCGCAGAAACAAGTCTAACACGATTAGTTATGCAATTTGATTATGCAGAATTGGCCGTTGATTTCAACAGAACTAGCAGAAACAAGTCTAACACCATTAGCTACGCAATTTGATAATGTAGAAGAAGACCTTGGGGAACCAACAGAAGAAGCTTACAAAGGATCAGAACGAGCTGAAACTCCTTTACAACTTGAAGAAAACCATCATGCCACGATCAGTTTCGCAAGTGGATCTGGCAGAAAACGCTCTTGAACAAGCAGTTGAGGCACACACAAAAGATGGACACAGGATCAGCAAAGACATAGCTGGACTAACAAGATTAGTAACACAACTTGATGAGGCAGAATTGCCACCAGAAGATTGACGCGAGCTGAATCTCCATCAGAAGCAGCAGAAAACACGTTGCCGCGATCAGTTACGCAAGTTGATGTGGTAGAAAACGCCCTTGAAGAAGAAGTTTAGGCACAAACAGACGTTGATCCTACACTATCAGTACTACCTGAAACCTCAACAGAACTAGCAGAAACAGGACTAAAACAATTAGTAACACAACTTGAATTCGAACAAGCTAGAATTCGAACCAGAATATTGACACGAGATGAATCTCCATAAGAATGATCAGAAAACATACGGGCACAATCAGTAATGCAAATGGATGAGGCAGAAAACTCCTTTCAAGCTGCAGTTGAGGCACAAACAGATGTTTCGACAAGATTAGTACGAGCTGAAACAGAACTAGACGAAACAAGTCTAATACGATCACTTACGCAAGTGGATAAATCATAAAACGCTTTCAACCTTCAGTTCCTACAATATCAGCTGAAACTCCAACAGAACTAGCAGAAACAAGTCTAACACGACATCATAAGACGGAATTGGCTATAGAATATAGTTGAGGCACACATAGAAGAACTAACACCAGCTGAAACTCTTTCATAACTAGCAAACTACTATAGAACGCAGGGCAGAAAACGTTCTTTAAGATGCAGGTGAAGCACACACAGCAGATTCTACCACGATAAAAGCACCAGCAAGAGAACTCGCAGAAACAAGTCTAACACGATTAGTTATGCAATCTGATTATGCAGAATTGGCCGTTGATTTCAACAGAACTAGCAGAAACAAGTCTAACACCATTAGCTACGCAATTTGATAATGCAGAAGAAGACCTTGGGGAACAAACAGAAGAAGCTTACAAAGGATCAGAACGAGCTGAAACTGCTTTACAACTTGAAGAAAACCATCATGCCACGATAAGTTTCGCAAGTGGATCTGGCAGAAAACGCTCTTGAACAAGCAGTTGAGGTACACACAGACGATGGTTCCACAGGTCTAACAAGTTTAACACGATTAGTAACACAACTTGGGGAACACCAGAAGATTGACACGAGCTGAATCTCCATCAGAAGCAGCAGAAAACACGCTGCCACGATCAGTTACGCGATGTGGTCTTGCAGACGAAGTTAAGGCACAAACTGAAGTTGATCCTACACTATCAGTACTAGCTGAAACTTCAACAGAACTAGCAGAAACAGGACTAAAACGATTAGTAACACAACTTTATCAGGTAGAATTCGAACCAGAAGATTGACACGAGATGAATCTCCATTAGAAGTAGCAGAAAACATACGGCTTCAATCAGTTACGCAAGTGGATGAGGCAGAAAACGCAATTCAAGCTGCAAATGAGGTACAAACAGACGTTGTTCCTACACTATCAGCTGAAACTCCAACAGAACTAGCAGAAGCAAGTCTACATGACTTCATAAGACGGAATTGGCTATAGAAGGCACTATTTGTGCTATTTGAGGCACAAATAGAAGAACTAGCACCAGCTGAAACTCTTTCATAAACTAGCAAACTACTATAGAACGCAGGGCAGAAAACGTTCTTTAAGATGCAGGTGAAGCACACACAGCAGATTCTACCACGATAAAAGCACCAGCAAGGGAACTCGCAGAAACAAGTCTAACACGATTAGTTATGCAATTTGATTATGCAGAATTGGCCGTTGATTTCAACAGAACTAGCAGAAACAAGTCTAACACCATTAGCTACGCAATTTGATCAGGCAGAAGAAGACGTTGGGGAACAAACAGAAGAAGCTGCTTCCACAGGATCAGAACGAGCTGACACTCCTTTAGATCTTGAAGAAAACCATCATGCCACGCTCAGTTTCGCAAGTGGATCTGGCAGAAAACGCTCTTGAACAAGCAGTTGAGGCACACACAGACGATGCTTCCACAGGTCTAACAAGTTTAACACAAGATTAGTAACACAACTTGGGGAATACCAGAAGATTGACGCGAGCTGAATCTCCATCAGAAGCAGCTGCCACGCGATGTGGTCTTGCAGACGAAGTTAAGGCACAAACTGAAGTTGATCCTACACTATCAGTACTAGCTGAAACTTCAACAGAACTAGTAGAAACAGGACTAAAACGATTAGTAACACAACATTATCAGGTAGAATTCGAATCAGAAGATTGACACGAGATGAATCTCCATCAGAAGTAGCAGAAAACATACGGCTTCAATCAGTTACTCAAGTGGATGAGGCAGAAAATACAATTCAAGCTGCAAATGAGGTACAAAGAGACGTTGTTCCTACACTATCAGCTGAAACTCCAACAGAAATGAACTTGAATTCGAACAAGCTAGAATTCGAACCAGAATATTGACACGAGATGAATCTCCATAAGAATTAGCAGAAAACATACGGGCACAATCAGTAACGCAAATGGATGAGGCAGAAAACTCCATTCAAGCTGCAGTTGAGGCACAAACAGATGTTTCGACAAGATTAGTACGAGCTGAAACAGAACTAGACGAAACAAGTCTAATACGATCAGTTACGCAAGTGGATAAGGCATAAAACGCTTTCAACCTTCAGTTCCTACAATATCAGCTGAAACTCCAACAGATCTAGCAGAAGCAAGTCTAACATGACTTCATAAGACGGAATTGGCTATAGAATATAGTTGAGGCACAAAAAGAAGAACTAGCACCAGCTGAAACTCTTTCATAACTAGCAAACTACTATAGAACGCAGGGCAGAAAACGTTCTTTAAGATGCAGGTGAAGCACACACAGCAGATTCTACCACGATAAAAGCACCAGCAAGAGAACTCGCAGAAACAAGTCTAACACGATTAGTTATGCAATCTGATTATGCAGAATTGGCCGTTGATTTCAACAGAACTAGCAGAAACAAGTCTAACACCATTAGCTACGCAATTTGATAATGCAGAAGAAGACCTTGGGGAACAAACAGAAGAAGCTTACAAAGGATCAGAACGAGCTGAAACTGCTTTACAACTTGAAGAAAACCATCATGCCACGATCAGTTTCGCAAGTGGATCTGGCAGAAAACGCTCTTGAACAAGCAGTTGAGGCACACACAGACGATGCTTCCACAGGTCTAACAAGTTTAACACGATTAGTAACAAAACTTGGGGAACACCAGAAGATTGACGCGAGATGAATCTAAATCAGAAGCAGAATTGCCACCAAAAATTTGACACGAGCTGAATCTCCATCAGAAGCAGCAGAAAACACGCTGCCACGATCAGTTACGCGATGTGGTCTTGCAGACGAAGTTAAGGCACAAACTGAAGTTGATCCTACACTATCAGTACTAGCTGAAACTTCAACAGAACTAGTAGAAACAGGACTAAAACGATTAGTAACACAACATTATCAGGTAGAATTCGAATCAGAAGATTGACACGAGATGAATCTCCATCAGAAGTAGCAGAAAACATACGGCTTCAATCAGTTACTCAAGTGGATGAGGCAGAAAATACAATTCAAGCTGCAAATGAGGTACAAAGAGACGTTGTTCCTACACTATCAGCTGAAACTCCAACAGAAATGAACTTGAATTCGAACAAGCTAGAATTCGAACCAGAATATTGACACGAGATGAATCTCCATAAGAATTAGCAGAAAACGTACGGGCACAATCAGTAACGCAAATGGATGAGGCAGAAAACTCCATTCAAGCTGCAGTTGAGGCACACACAGACGATGCTTCCACAGGTCTAACAAGTTTAACACGATTAGTAACACAACTTGGGGAACACCAGAAGATTGACGCGAGCTGAATCTCCATCAGAAGCAGAATTGCCACCAAAAATTTGACACGAGCTGAATCTCCATCAGAAGCAGCAGAAAACACGCTGCCACGATCAGTTACTCGATGTGGTCTTGCAGACGAAGTTAAGGCACAAACTGAAGTTGATCCTACACTATCAGTACTAGCTGAAACTTCAACAGAACTAGCAGAAACAAGACTACAACGATTAGTAACACAACTTTATCAGGTAGAATTCGAACCAGAAGATTGACACGAGATGAATCTCCATCAGAAGTAGCAGAAAACATACGGCTTCAATCAGTTACGCAAGTGGATGAGGCAAAAAAAAGCAATTCAAGCTGCAAATGAGGTACAAACAGACGTTGTTCCTACACTATCAGCTGAAACTCCAACAGAACTAGCAGAAGCAAGTCTAACATGACTTCATAAGACGGAATTGGCTATAGAAGGCACTATTTGTGCTATTTGAGGCACAAATAGAAGAACTAGCACCAGCTGGAACTCTTTCATAACTAGCAAAGTACTATAGAACGCTGGGCAGAAAACGTTCTTTAAGATGCAGGTGAAGCACACACAGCAGATTCTACCACGATAAAAGCACCAGCAAGAGAACTCGCAGAAACAAGTCTAACACGATTAGTTATGCAATTTGATTATGCAGAATTGGCCGTTGATTTCAACAGAACTAGCAGAAACAAGTCTAACACCATTAGCTACGTAATTTGATAATGCAGAAGAAGACCTTGGGGAACAAACAGAAGAAGCTTACAAAGGATCAGAACGAGCTGAAACTGCTTTACAACTTGAAGAAAACCATCATGCCACGATCAGTTTCGCAAGTGGATCTGGCAGAAAACGCTCTTGAACAAGCAGTTGAGGCACACACAGACGATGCTTCCACGGGTCTAACAAGTTTAACACGATTAGTAACACAACTTGGGGAACACCAGAAGATTGACGCGAGCTGAATCTCCATCAGAAGCAGCAGAAAACACGCTGCCACGATCAGTTACTCGATGTGGTCTTGCAGACGAAGTTAAGGCACAAACTGAAGTTGATCCTACACTATCAGTACTAGCTGAAACTTCAACAGAACTAGCAGAAACAAGACTACAACGATTAGTAACACAACTTTATCAGGTAGAATTCGAACCAGAAGATTGACACGAGATGAATCTCCATCAGAAGTAGCAGAAAACATACGGCTTCAATCAGTTACGCAAGTGGATGAGGCAAAAAAAAGCAATTCAAGCTGCAAATGAGGTACAAACAGACGTTGTTCCTACACTATCAGCTGAAACTCCAACAGAACTAGCAGAAGCAAGTCTAACATGACTTCATAAGACGGAATTGGCTATAGAAGGCACTATTTGTGCTATTTGAGGCACAAATAGAAGAACTAGCACCAGCTGGAACTCTTTCATAACTAGCAAAGTACTATAGAACGCTGGGCAGAAAACGTTCTTTAAGATGCAGGTGAAGCACACACAGCAAATTCTACCACGATAAAAGCACCAGCAAGAGAACTCGCAGAAACAAGTCTAACACGATTAGTTATGCAATTTGATTATGCAGAATTGGCCGTTGATTTCAACAGAACTAGCAGAAACAAGTCTAACACCATTAGCTACGTAATTTGATAATGCAGAAGAAGACCTTGGGGAACAAACAGAAGAAGCTTACAAAGGATCAGAACGAGCTGAAACTGCTTTACAACTTGAAGAAAACCATCATGCCACGATCAGTTTCGCAAGTGGATCTGGCAGAAAACGCTCTTGAACAAGCAGTTGAGGCACACACAGACGATGCTTCCACGGGTCTAACAAGTTTAACACGATTAGTAACACAACTTGGGGAACACCAGAAGATTGACGCGAGCTGAATCTCCATCAGAAGCAGAATTGCCACCAAAAATTTGACACGAGCTGAATCTCCATCAGAAGCAGCAGAAAACACGCTGCCACGATCAGTTACGCGATGTGGTCTTGCAGACGAAGTTAAGGCACAAACTGAAGTTGATCCTACACTATCAGTACTAGCTGAAACTTCAACAGAACTAGCAGAAACAGGACTAAAACGATTAGTAACACAACTTTATCAGGTAGAATTCGAACCAGAAGATTGACACGAGATGAATCTCCATCAGAAGTAGCAGAAAACATAGGGCTTCAATCAGTTACGCAAGTGGATGAGGCAAAAAACGCAATTCAAGCTGCAAATGAGGTACAAACAGACGTTGTTCCTACACTATCAGCTGAAACTCCAACAGAACTAGCAGAAGCAAGTCTAACATGACTTCATCAGACGGAATTGGCTATAGAATATAGTTGAGGCACAAAAAGAAGAACTAGCACCAGCTGAAACTCTTTTATAACTAGCAAACTACTATAGAACGCAGGGCAGAAAACGTTCTTTAAGATGCAGGTGAAGAAAACCATCATGCCACGATCAGTTTCGCAAGTGTATCTGGCAGAAAACGCTCTTGAACAAGCAGTTGAGGCACACACAGACGATGGACACAGGATCAGCAAAGACATAGGTGGACTAACAAGATTAGTAACACAACTTGATGAGGCAGAATTGCCACCAGAAGATTGACGCGAGCTGAATCTCCATCAGAAGCAGCAGAAAACACGTTGCCGCGATCAGTTACGCAAGTTGATGTGGTAGAAAACGCCCTTGAAGAAGAAGTTTAGGCACAAACAGACGTTGATCCTACACTATCAGTACTACCTGAAACCTCAACAGAACTAGCAGAAACAGGACTAAAACGATTAGTAACACAACTTGAATTCGAACAAGCTAGAATTCGAACCAGAATATTGACACGAGATGAATCTCCATAAGAATGATCAGAAAACATACGGGCACAATCAGTAATGCAAATGGATGATGCAGAAAACTCCTTTCAAGCTGCAGTTGAGGAACAAACAGATGTTTCGACAAGATTAGTACGAGCTGAAACAGAACTAGACGAAACAAGTCTAATACGATCACTTACGCAAGTGGATAAATCATAAAACGCTTTCAACCTTCAGTTCCTACAATATCAGCTGAAACTCCAACAGAACTAGCAGAAACAAGTCTAACACGACATCATAAGACGGAATTGGCTATAGAATATAGTTTAGGCACACATAGAAGAACTAGCACCAGCTGAAACTCTTTCATAACTAGCAAACTGCTATAGAACGCAGGGCAGAAAACGTTCTTTAAGATGCAGGTGAAGCACACACAGCAGATTCTACCACGATAAAAGCACCAGCAAGAGAACTCGCAGAAACAAGTCTAACACGATTAGTTATCCATCCATCCATCATGTGCCATGCCGGTAAGCGTGGGCGGTCATGTTCTGCCATCTCACTCGATCAACAGAGTCGTGGATCAGTTCCGTGTTTCTGTCTCGACCATGCCACAAGGCCAAGCCATCCAGATACTTGTTTCTAGGTCTTCCCCTTGGTCTGTTCCCCTCGATCTTACCAGTTGTCACCAAGTTCTCCAAATCATTTCTTCTCATAACATGCCCAAAAAATTGTGACTGTCTACGTCTAATGTCTCTGATCAGTTTACGATCTTCATTTGTTTCTTGAAGGACTTGTTCATTGGTCTTTCTGGCTGTCCATGGTATTCTTTGCATTTTCCTCAGAAACCACATTTCTACAGCCATCAGATGTTTTTCAGCCTGGCTGCTCATTGTCCAAGCTTCACATCCATATAAAAGTACAGGTTCTATGTAGCATCTCAACACTCTTTTTCTCGTTTCAATTGACATCTTTTTATTGGTCAGTATGTTTTTCATCTTGCTAAAGGCTACTTTTGCCATGGCGATTCTTGTTCTAATCTCTTCAAGGCATCTCCCATCAGATGTTATTACTGTTCCGAGGTAATTGTACCTATTCACTTGTTGAAGAATATTCCCATTTACTTGTATATTACACTGTGGTATTTCGTTCTTCTTAGTGACGACCATAATCTGTGTCTTTTTACAATTTAATTCTAACCCTAGTTGTTCACTGTGTGTAACAACCGCATCTACTAAATTTTGCAGGTCCTGTTCATTGTCTGCAATCAAGACTGTATCATCTGCATATCTAATGTTATTGATGCATCGTCCCCCAATGTTGATTCCTTCCATATTTTCAATATTTCTGAAAATATTTTCACTGTACAGGGAAAACAGATCTGGAGACATTACACATCCCTGTCTCACACCTCTCTTAATAGGCTGATATTGGCTTACTTCATTATCAACTCTTATGGCAGCTTGTTGTTTCCAATATATGTTTTTTACAAGTCTAAGGTCTTTCCCATCAATTTGTAGATCTTCAAGCATCCTTATCATGTTGACATGTCTCACTTTATCAAAAGCCTTTGTGTAGTCAATGAAGCAAAGGTGTAGATCTTTGTTTACTTCTATAGAACGTTCGATTATGTTTCTCAGTATATACACAGCATTTACTGTACACTTGCCTTCCACAAACCCACATTGTTCTTCTCCTATTTCAGGTTGTATTTTCCTCCTAACTCTTTGCATGATAATTCTTAGCAAAATCTTCGTGATGTGACTCATTATACTAATTGTTCGATGTTGATCACATTCCAAGGCTCCTGATTTCTTTGGGATTGCAATAAATACAGAATTACATAACTCATGAGGTATATTTCCAGTATCATATATTGTATTAAGCAGACTGGTAACTTTATCTATTCCATATTCTTCTAAAGCATTAATCATGTCTGTTGTGACGCTGTCTGGACCGGGGGTTTTGCCAGATTTCATATGATTAAGAGCATTCTGAACCTCCATCTTCAAAATTGCTGGCCCTTCATTGTTATTTTGAACAATATATTGTTCGTCTCTGCTATCGTCATAAAGGTTTTTCACGTAATCTGACCATACATGTAAAATCTGATCTTTTTCTATTATGACTCTTCCATCTTTTGTCTTTATGCAGCCTGCTGATGTACGTGTTCTTTGATTAGTAATCTCCTGAATTCTTTTGTGCATTAGTTTCGCATTTTTACTGTTGTGTTGTTTTTCAATTTCTCTGCAATTTTTCTCAAGCCATGTTTCTTTAGCCTCCTTACATAAGGTTCTGACTTTTCTGTGAATTTCTTCATATTTGGCAGGATTATTTTTGTTCTGTCTTCTTGTTTCCATTAGTTGTAAAATTTCTTCAGTCATCCATGTCTTACGGCCAACTTTCTTTACTTTTGGAATAGTTTTTTCTGCTGCACAACTGATTGAATTCTTCAGCATTTACCATTGATCATCTACATCTTGAAATAGGATCTCTAGATCAGACAATAAATCAAATTTGTTCTTTACTTCTATGTTAAAATTATCTTGTATTTCTTTGTCAGTTTTCAATTTGCACAAGTCATATTTAGGGTTTCCTGCTGTATACTTGACTTTCTTTAACTTTACCCTCAATGTGCCAGTAATTAATCTGTGATCACTGTAACAGTCTGCATTTGGAACTGTTTTTACAACTGTTAATGCATTTCGAAACCTTTTGCTTATCAGGAAGTAATCTATCTGGTTTTTAATCCTGCTGTCTGGACTCCTCCATGTCCATAATCTTCTAGGATGTTGTTTAAACCAGGTGTTTCCTACAACCAATTCTTGTTCTTTTGCCCATTCTACAAGTCTGTAACCTCTTTCATTTCTCTCTCCCAAACCATGGTTGCCTACACTGTATCCAACGCTTTGCTTTCCTATTTTTGCGTTGAAATCACCCATTATGATATTTATTTCTGATTTTTTACAGTTCTTCAAAGCAGACTCCATGTCATTATAAAATTCCTCTATACTTTCTTCACTGCTTTCACTTGTTGGGGCATATACTTGAATTACATTTATTTTAAAAGGTCTTCCGTTTAATTTTACTAATAGAACTCTGTCTGACACAGCCCAATATCCTTTGACAGAATTTGATGTTTGATTATCTAATATAATGGCTACACCTCTTTGCTGTTCTTCTCCTCCCGAGTAAATAATCTTACAATCATCTCCTGTCCTTATCCCTGCTCCTCTCCATCTCGTTTCCGATATTCCTAATATGTTAATCTTCTCTCTCTCCATTTCTTTTTTGATGTCCTCCAACTTTCCATCTGCATTCATTGTTCTAACATTCCAAGTTCCTACTTTCAATGATATTAATCTTTTGCACCTAGTAGCCTGTTGACGGTCTGGAGTCACCTGGTGCGCATGACTATCCCTATGTTATGCAATCTGATTATGCAGAATTGGCCGTTGATTTCAACAGAACTAGCAGAAACAAGTCTAACACCATTAGCTACGCAATTTGATAATGCAGAAGAAGACCTTGGGGAACAAACAGAAGAAGCTTACAAAGGATCAGAACGAGCTGAAACTGCTTTACAACTTGAAGAAAACCATCATGCCACGATCAGTTTCGCAAGTGGATCTGGCAGAAAACGCTCTTGAACAAGCAGTTGAGGCACACACAGACGATGCTTCCACAGGTCTAACAAGTTTAACACGATTAGTAACACAACTTGGGGAACACCAGAAGATTGACGCGAGCTGAATCTCCATCAGAAGCAGAATTGCCACCAAAAATTTGACACGAGCTGAATCTCCATCAGAAGCAGAAGAAAACACGCTGCCACGATCAGTTACGCGATGTGGTCTTGCAGACGAAGTTAAGGCACAAACTGAAGTTGATCCTACACTATCAGTACTAGCTGAAACTTCAACAGAACTAGCAGAAACAGGACTAAAACGATTAGTAACACAACTTTATCAGGTAGAATTCGAACCAGAAGATTGACACGAGATGAATCTCCATCAGAAGTAGCAGAAAACATACGGCTTCAAACAGTTACGCAAGTGGATGAGGCAAAAAACGCAATTCAAGCTGCAAATGAGGTACAAACAGACGTTGTTCCTACACTATCAGCTGAAACTCCAACAGAACTAGCAGAAGCAAGTCTAACATGACTTCATCAGACGGAATTGGCTATAGAATATAGTTGAGGCACAAAAAGAAGAACTAGCACCAGCTGAAACTCTTTCATAACTAGCAAAGTACTATAGAACGCTGGGCAGAAAACGTTCTTTAAGATGCAGGTGAAGCACACACAGCAGATTCTACCACGATAAAAGCACCAGCAAGAGAACTCGCAGAAACAAGTCTAACACGATTAGTTATGCAATTTGATTATGCAGAATTGGCCGTTGATTTCAACAGAACTTGCAGAATCAAGTCTAACACCATTAGCTACGCAATTTGATAATGCAGAAGAAGACCTTGGGGAACAAACAGAAGAAGCTTACAAAGGATCAGAACGAGCTGAAACTGCTTTACAACTTGAAGAAAACCATCATGCCACGATCAGTTTCGCAAGTGGATCTGGCAGAAAACGCTCTTGAACAAGCAGTTGAGGCACACACAGACGATGCTTCCACAGGTCTAACAAGTTTAACACGATTAGTAACACAACTTGGGGAAGACCAGAAGATTGACGCGAGCTGAATCTCCATCAGAAGCAGAATTGCCACCAAAAATTTGACACGAGCTGAATCTCCATCAGAAGCAGCAGAAAACACGCTGCCACGATCAGTTACGCGATGTGGTCTTGCAGACGAAGTTAAGGCACAAACTGAAGTTGATCCTACACTATCAGTACTAGCTGAAACTTCAACAGAACTAGCAGAAACAGGACTAAAACGATTAGTAACACAACTTTATCAGGTAGAATTCGAACCAGAAGATTGACACGAGATGAATCTCCATCAGAAGTAGCAGAAAACATAGGGCTTCAATCAGTTACGCAAGTGGATGAGGCAAAAAACGCAATTCAAGCTGCAAATGAGGTACAAACAGACGTTGTTCCTACACTATCAGCTGAAACTCCAACAGAACTAGCAGAAGCAAGTCTAACATGACTTCATCAGACGGAATTGGCTATAGAAGGCACTATTTGTGCTATTTGAGGCACAAATAGAAGAACTAGCACCAGCTGGAACTCTTTCATAACTAGCAAAGTACTATAGAACGCTGGGCAGAAAACGTTCTTTAAGATGCAGGTGAAGCACACACAGCAGATTCTACCACGATAAAAGCACCAGCAAGAGAACTCGCAGAAACAAGTCTAACACGATTAGTTATGCAATTTGATTATGCAGAATTGGCCGTTGATTTCAACAGAACTTGCAGAATCAAGTCTAACACCATTAGCTACGCAATTTGATAATGCAGAAGAGACCTTGGGGAACAAGCAGAAGAAGCTTACAAAGGATCAGAACGAGCTGAAACTCCTTTACAACTTTGAAGAAAACCGTCATGCCACGATCAGTTTCGCAAGTGTATCTGGCAGAAAACGCTCTTGAACAAGCAGTTGAGGCACACACAGACGATGGACACAGGATCAGCAAAGACATAGCTGGACTAACAAGATTAGTAACACAACTTGATGAGGCAGAATTGCCACCAGAAGATTGACGCGAGCTGAATCTCCATCAGAAGCAGCAGAAAACACGTTGCCGCGATGAGTTACGCAAGTTGATGTGGTAGAAAACGCCCTTGAAGAAGAAGTTTAGGCACAAACAGACGTTGATCCTACACTATCAGTACTACCTGAAACCTCAACAGAACTAGCAGAAACAGGACTAAAACGATTAGTAACACAACTTGAATTCGAACAAGCTAGAATTCGAACCAGAATATTGACACGAGATGAATCTCCATAAGAATGATCAGAAAACATACGGGCACAATCAGTAATGCAAATGGATGAGGCAGAAAACTCCTTTCAAGCTGCAGTTGAGGCATAAACAGATGTTTCGACAAGATTAGTACGAGCTGAAACAGAACTAGACGAAACAAGTCTAATACGATCACTTACGCAAGTGGATAAATCATAAAACGCTTTCAACCTTCAGTTCCTACAATATCATCTGAAACTCCAACAGAACTAGCAGAAACAAGTCTAACACGACATCATAAGACGGAATTGGCTATAGAATATAGTTTAATAGTTTAGGCACACATAGAAGAACTAGCACCAGCTGAAACTCTTTCATAACTAGCAAACTACTATAGAACACAGGGCAGAAAACGTTCTTTAAGATGCAGGTGAAGCACACACAGCAGATTCTACCACGATAAAAGCACCAGCAAGAGAACTCGCAGAAACAAGTCTAACACGATTAGTTATGCAATTTGATTATGCAGAATTGGCCGTTGATTTCAACAGAACTTGCAGAATCAAGTCTAACACCATTAGCTACGCAATTTGATAATGCAGAAGAAGACCTTGGGGAACAAACAGAAGAAGCTTACAAAGGATCAGAACGAGCTGAAACTGCTTTACAACTTGAAGAAAACCATCATGCCACGATCAGTTTCGCAAGTGGATCTGGCAGAAAACGCTCTTGAACAAGCAGTTGAGGCACACACAGACGATGCTTCCACAGGTCTAACAAGTTTAACACGATTAGTAACACAACTTGGGGAACACCAGAAGATTGACGCGAGCTGAATCTCCATCAGAAGCAGAATTGCCACCAAAAATTTGACACGAGCTGAATCTCCATCAGAAGCAGCAGAAAACACGCTGCCACGATCAGTTACGCGATGTGGTCTTGCAGACGAAGTTAAGGCACAAACTGAAGTTGATCCTACACTATCAGTACTAGCTGAAACTTCAACAGAACTAGCAGAAACAGGACTAAAACGATTAGTAACACAACTTTATCAGGTAGAATTCGAACCAGAAGATTGACACGAGATGAATCTCCATCAGAAGTAGCAGAAAACATAGGGCTTCAATCAGTTACGCAAGTGGATGAGGCAAAAAACGCAATTCAAGCTGCAAATGAGGTACAAACAGACGTTGTTCCTACACTATCAGCTGAAACTCCAACAGAACTAGCAGAAGCAAGTCTAACATGACTTCATCAGACGGAATTGGCTATAGAATATAGTTGAGGCACAAAAAGAAGAACTAGCACCAGCTGAAACTCTTTCATAACTAGCAAACTACTATAGAACGCTGGGCAGAAAACGTTCTTTAAGATGCAGGTGAAGCACACACAGCAGATTCTACCACGATAAAAGCACCAGCAAGAGAACTCGCAGAAACAAGTCTAACACGATTAGTTATGCAATTTGATTATGCAGAATTGGCCGTTGATTTCAACAGAACTTGCAGAATCAAGTCTATCACCATTAGCTACGCAATTTGATAATGCAGAAGAAGACCTTGGGGAACAAACAGAAGAAGCTTACAAAGGATCAGAACGAGCTGAAACTCCTTTACAACTTGAAGAAAACCATCATGCCACGATCAGTTTCGCAAGTGTATCTTGCAGAAAACGCTCTTGAACAAGCAGTTGAGGCACTCACAGACGATGGACACAGGATCAGCAAAGACATAGCTGGACTAACAAGATTAGTAACACAACTTGATGAGGCAGAATTGCCACCAGAAGATTGACGCGAGCTGAATCTCCATCAGAAGCAGCAGAAAACACGTTGCCGCGATCAGTTACGCAAGTTGATGTGGTAGAAAACGCCCTTGTTTCGTCTAGTTCTGTTTCAGCTCGTACTAATCTTGTCGAAACATCTGTTTGTGCCTCAACTGCAGCTTGAAAGGAGTTTTCTGCATCATCCATTTGCATTACTGTTTGTGCCCGTATGTTTTCTGATCATTCTTATGGAGATTCATCTCGTGTCAATATTCTGGTTCGAATTCTAGCTTGTTCGAATTCAAGTTGTGTTACTAATCGTTTTAGTCCTGTTTCTGCTAGTTCTGTTGAGGTTTCAGGTAGTACTGATAGTGTAGGATCAACGTCTGTTTGTGCCTAAACTTCTTCTTCAAGGGCGTTTTCTACCATATCAACTTGCGTAACTGATCGCGACAACGTGTTTTCTGCTGCTTCTGATGGAGATTCAGCTCGCGTCAATCTTCTGGTGGCAATTCTGCCTCATCAAGTTGTGTTACTAATCTTGTTAGTCCACCTATGTCTTTGCTGATCCTGTGTCCATCGTCTGTGTGTGCCTCAACTGCTTGTTCAAGAGCGTTTTCTGCCAGATACACTTGCGAAACTGATCGTGGCATGATGGTTTTCTTCACCTGCATCTTAAAGAACGTTTTCTGCCCTGCGTTCTATAGTAGTTTGCTAGTTATGAAAGAGTTTCAGCTGGTGCTAGTTCTTCTTTTTGTGCCTCAACTATATTCTATAGCCAATTCCGTCTGATGAAGTCATGTTAGACTTGCTTCTGCTAGTTCTGTTGGAGTTTCAGCTGATAGTGTAGGAACAACGTCTGTTTGTACCTCATTTGCAGCTTGAATTGCTTTTTTTGCCTCATCCACTTGCGTAACTGATTGAAGCCGTATGTTTTCTGCTACTTCTGATGGAGATTCATCTCGTGTCAATCTTCTGGTTCGAATTCTACCTGATAAAGTTGTGTTACTAATCGTTTTAGTCTTGTTTCTGCTAGTTCTGTTAAAGTTTCAGCTAGTACTGATAGTGTAGGATCAACTTCAGTTTGTGCCTTAACTTCGTCTGCAAGACCACATCGAGTAACTGATCGTGGCAGCGTGTTTTCTGATGCTTCTGATGGAGATTCAGCTCGTGTCAAATTTTTGGTGGCAATTCTGCTTCTGATGGAGATTCAGCTCGCGTCAATCTTCTGGTGTTCCCCAAGTTGTGTTACTAATCGTGTTAAACTTGTTAGACCTGTGGAAGCATCGTCTGTGTGTGCCTCAACTGCTTGTTCAAGAGCGTTTTCTGCCAGATCCATTTGCGAAACTGAGCGTGGCATGATGGTTTTCTTCAAGTTGTAAAGCAGTTTCAGCTCGTTCTGATCCTTTGTAAGCTTCTTCTGTTTGTTCCCCAAGGTCTTCTTCTGCATTATCAAATTGCGTAGCTAATGGTGTTAGACTTGTTTCTGCTAGTTCTGTTGAAATCAACGCCCAATTCTGCATAATCAGATTGCATAACTAATCGTGTTAGACTTGTTTCTGCGAGTTCTCTTGCTGGTGCTTTTATCGTGGTAGAATCTGCTGTGTGTGCTTCACCTGCATCTTAAAGAACGTTTTCTGCCCTGCGTTCTATAGTAGTTTGCTAGTTATGAAAGAGTTTCAGCTGGTGCTAGTTCTTCTATTTGTGCCTCAAATAGCACAAATAGTGCCTTCTATAGCCAATTCCGTCTTATGAAGTCATGTAGACTTGCTTCTGCTAGTTCTGTTGGAGTTTCAGCTGATAGTGTAGGAACAACGTCTGTTTGTACCTCATTTGCAGCTTGAATGCGTTTTTTGCCTCATCCACTTGCGTAACTGATTGAAGCCGTATGTTTTCTGCTACTTCTGATGGAGATTCATCTCGTGTCAATCTTCTGGTTCGAATTCTACCTGATAAAGTTGTGTTACTAATCGTTTTAGTCTTGTTTCTGCTAGTTCTGTTGAAGTTTCAGCTAGTACTGATAGTGTAGGATCAACTTCAGTTTGTGCCTTAACTTCGACTGCAAGACCACATCGCGTAACTGATCGTGGCAGCGTGTTTTCTGCTGCTTCTGATGGAGATTCAGCTCGTGTCAAATTTTTGGTGGCAATTCTGCTTCTGATGGAGATTCAGCTCGCGTCAATCTTCTGGTGTTCCCCAAGTTGTGTTACTAATCGTGTTAAACTTGTTAGACCTGTGGAAGCATCGTCTGTGTGTGCCTCAACTGCTTGTTCAAGAGCGTTTTCTGCCAGATCCAATTGCGAAACTGATCGTGGCATGATGGTTTTCTTCAAGTTGTAAAGGAGTTTCAGCTCGTTCTGATCCTTTGTAAGCTTCGTCTGTTTGTTCCCCAAGGTCTTCTTCTGCATTATCAAATTGCGTAGCTAATGGTGTTAGACTTGTTTCTGCTAGTTCTGTTGAAATCAACGGCCAATTCTGCATAATCAGATTGCATAACTAATCGTGTTAGACTTGTTTCTGCGAGTTCTCTTGCTGGTGCTTTTATCGTGGTAGAATCTGCTGTGTGTGCTTCACCTGCATCTTAAAGAACGTTTTCTGCCCTGCGTTCTATAGTAGTTTGCTAGTTATGAAAGAGTTTCAGCTGGTGCTAGTTCATAAGACGGAATTGGCTATAGAATATAGTTGAGGCACACATAGAAGAACTAGCACCAACAGAAACTTTCATAACTAGCAAACTACTATAGAACGCAGGGCAGAAAACGTTCTTTAAGATGCAGGTGAAGCACACACAGCAGATTCTACCACGATAAAAGCACCAGCAAGGGAACTCGCAGAAACAAGTCTAACACGATTAGTTATGCAATTTGATTATGCAGAATTGGCCGTTGATTTCAACAGAACTAGCAGAAACAAGTCTAACACCATTAGCTACGCAATTTGATAATGCAGAACTGTTAGACTTGTTTCTGCGAGTTCCCTTGCTGGTGCTTTTATCGTGGTAGAATCTGCTGTGTGTGCTTCACCTTGTTACCTTGGGGAACAAACAGAAGAAGCTTACAAAGGATCAGAACGAGCTGAAACTGCTTTACAACTTGAAGAAAACCATCATGCCACGATCAGTTTCGCAAGTGGATCTGGCAGAAAACGCTCTTGAACAAGCAGTTGAGGCACACACAGACGATGCTTCCACAGGTCTAACAAGTTTAACACGATTAGTAACACAACTTGGGGAACACCAGAAGATTGACACGAGCTGAATCTCCATCAGAAGCAGCAGAAAACACGCTTCACCTTGTTACCTTGGGGAATAAACAGAAGAAGCTTACAAAGGATCAGAACGAGCTGAAAATGCTTTACAACTTGAAGAAAACCATCATGCCACGATCAGTTTCGCAAGTGGATCTGGCAGAAAACGCTCTTGAACAAGCAGTTGAGGCACACACAGACGATGCTTCCACAGGTCTAACAAGTTTAACACGATTAGTAACACAACTTGGGGAACACCAGAAGATTGACACGAGCTGAATCTCCATCAGAAGCAGCAGAAAACACGCTGCCACGATCAGTTACGCGATGTGGTCTTGCAGACGAAGTTAAGGCACAAACTGAAGTTGATCCTACACTATCAGTACTAGCTGAAACTTCAACAGAACTAGCAGAAACAGGACTAAAACGATTAGTAACACAACTTTATCAGGTAGAATTCGAACCAGAAGATTGACACGAGATGAATCTCCTTCAGAAGTAGCAGAAAACATACGGCTTCAATCAGTTACGCAAGTGGATGAGGCAGAAAACGCAATTCAAGCTGCAAATGAGGTACAAACAGACGTTGTTCCTACACTATCAGCTGAAACTCCAACAGAACTAGCAGAAGCAAGTCTAACATGACTTCATAAGACGGAATTGGCTATAGAAGGCACTATTTGTGCTATTTGAGGCACAAATAGAAGAACTAGCACCAGCTGAAACTCTTTCATAACTAGCAAACTACTATAGAACGCAGGGCAGAAAACGTTCTTTAAGATGCAGGTGAAGCACACACAGCAGATTCTACCACTATAAAAGCACCAGCAAGGGAACTCGCAGAAACAAGTCTAACACGATTAGTTATGCAATTTGATTATGCAGAATTGGCCGTTGATTTCAACAGAACTAGCAGAAACAAGTCTAACACCATTAGCTACGCAATTTGATAATGCAGAAGAAGACCTTGGGGAACAAACAGAAGAAGCTTACAAAGGATCAGAACGAGCTGAAACTCCTTTACAACTTGAAGAAAACCATCATGCCACGATCAGTTTCGCAAGTGGATCTGGCAGAAAACGCTCTTGAACAAGCAGTTGAGGCACACACAAAAGATGGACACAGGATCAGCAAAGACATAGCTGGACTAACAAGATTAGTAACACAACTTGATGAGGCAGAATTGCCACCAAAAATTTGACACGAGCTGAATCTCCATCAGCAGCAGCAGAAAACACGTTGCCACGATCAGTTACGCAAGTTGATGTGCTAGAAAACGCTCTTGAAGAAGAAGTTTAGGCACAAACAGACGTTGATCCTACACTATCAGTACTACCTGAAACTTCAACAGAACTAGCAGAAACAGGACTAAAACGATTAGTAACACAACTTGAATTCGAACAAGCTAGAATTCGAACCATAATATTGACACGTGATGAATCTCCATAAGAATGATCAGAAAACATACAGGCACAATCAGTAACGCAAATGGATGAGGCAGAAAACTCCTTTCAAGCTGCAGTTGAGGCACAAACAGATGTTTCGACAAGATTAGTACGAGCTGAAACAGAACTAGACGAACCAAGTCTAATACGATCAGTTACGCAAGTGGATAAGGCATAAAACGCTTTCAACCTTCAGTTCCTACAATATCAGCTGAAACTCCAACAAAACTAGCAGAAACAAGTCTAACAAGACATCATAAGACGGAATTGGCTATAGAATATAGTTGAGGCACAAAAAGAAGAACTAGCACCAACAGAAACTTTCATAACTAGCAAACTACTATAGAACGCAGGGCAGGAAACGTTCTTGAAGATGCAGGTGAAGCACACACAGCAGATTCTACCACGATAAAAGCATCAGCTGAAACTCCAAGAGAACTAGCAGAAACAAGTCTAACACGATTAGTTATGCAATTTGATTATGCAGAATTGGCAGTTGATTCCAAGAGAACTAGCAGAAACAAGTCTAACATCATTAGCTACGCAATTTGATCAAGCAGAAGAAGACGTTGGGGAACAAACAGAAGAAGCTGCTTCCACAGGATCAGAACGAGCTGACACTCCTTTAGATCTTGAAGAAAACCATCATGCCACGCTCAGTTTCGCAAGTGGATCTGGCAGAAAACGCTCTTGAACAAGCAGTTGAGGCACACACAGCCGATGCTTCCACAGGTCTAACAAGTTTAACACAAGATTAGTAACACAACTTGGGGAATACCAGAAGATTGACGCGAGCTGAATCTCCATCAGAAGCTGAATTGCCACCAAAAATTTGACACGAGCTGAATCTCCATCAGAAGCAGCTGCCACGATCAGTTACGCGATGTGGTCTTGCAGACGAAGTTAAGGCACAAACTGAAGTTGATCCTACACTATCAGTACTAGCTGAAACTTCAACAGAACTAGTAGAAACAGGACTAAAACGATTAGTAACACAACATTATCAGGTAGAATTCGAATCAGAAGATTGACACGAGATGAATCTCCATCAGAAGTAGCAGAAAACATACGGCTTCAATCAGTTACTCAAGTGGATGAGGCAGAAAATACAATTCAAGCTGCAAATGAGGTACAAAGAGACGTTGTTCCTACACTATCAGCTGAAACTCCAACAGAAATGAACTTGAATTCGAACAAGCTAGAATTCGAACCAGAATATTGACACGAGATGAATCTCCATAAGAATTAGCAGAAAACATACGGGCACAATCAGTAACGCAAATGGATGAGGCAGAAAACTCCATTCAAGCTGCAGTTGAGGCACAAACAGATGTTTCGACGAGCTGAAACAGAACTAGACGAAACAGGTCTAATACGATCAGTTACGCAAGTGGATAAGGCATAAAACGCTTTCAACCTTCAGTTCCTACAATATCAGCTGAAACTCCAACAGAACTAGCAGAAGCAAGTCTAACATGACTTCATAAGACGGAATTGGCTATAGAATATAGTTGAGGCACAAAAAGAAGAACTAGCACCAGCTGAAACTCTTTCATAACTAGCAAACTACTATAGAACGCAGGGCAGAAAACGTTCTTTAAGAGAACTGCTTAAGTTGGAAAGTAGTTTTTAGATGTGGCAGTTGGACTTCGGAACCAACAACAATATATCCTGGCCTACCACAGGGATCACCATTATCTCCGGTACTGTTCAACGCCTACACAGTGAGAATCACCAGTGAGCAGATCACTGGACCTGGCAGGACATTGTCATATGCCGATGATGTTTTAGTGTATCGTCAGGGTAAGGATAGAGAGGAGGTTGCTGTGGAGCTACAAACCGAACTCAATCGCATAAGTACTTGGTGTGATGAAGCTGGGGCAATGGTCAACCCAACAAAGGCAACAGTGACTTGGTTCTCGTTGAATAATCATATTGTCAACAATCCAACACCAACTGTAATGCTGTGTTCAGAGACAGTGGAAAGAACGCAGGCAATGAATTACCTGGGGATACGGTTTGATCGAAGCCTTGCTTATAATGTGCACATAGACCAGGTGATAACAAAGGCCAAGCGGGGTTTGGCAGCGATGCAGGTGATGGCGGCAGCAAACTGTGAGCAGCGCCATCTATGTCTTCTGTACGAGGGGCTGGTCATGTCTGTTTTGGAGTATGCAATGGCAATCCTGACTGTCAGCCATAAGCAGATAGAAAGGATGGAAAGGATACAGAATGAAGCTATGCGCATTATTCTTGGATGTACAAGAGATACAGCATGCAGGGCGATGCGCTACCTTCTTGATTTTCCAACCATTGAAGAGAGAATGCAAGTTTGCAGGGCACGCGCCTACCTCAGAATTAACGCAAACACACAGCATCCACTGCATAGTGAAATTAGGAAGGTGAAGGGCAGCAGGTTAAAAAGAGGACGGTCGTGGATGGGTCAAGCCGAGGACATTCTTCAACAGGTGTGTTAACTTGAGGACTTAGAACCTGGCGAGGAGTGGGTGCAAGTGCCAACAGACTTCTGCACATCCTTTTCAGTTTGCATCCAACTTGATAGAAAATGCAGACAAGAAAATCCGGTTGCTGTTGAGGCTGAAGTACAAGCGTTGATTTTCGAGAATTCGCTAGACAGTGACGCGGTCATCTACACAGATGGGTCGGTCATCCGACATGTGAGAAGCTCATGGGCCTTTACAGCTCGGGCCGGAGGGAGAATTGTGAAGGAGGACTCTGGTGCTTTCACTGAAACCACAAGTAGCCTGACCATGGAAGTCATGGCAGTAAGTAAAGCAATAACATGGCTCGAGACACAGACATTCACTAGGGCTTGTTTCCTTAGCGACTCAATGAACATGATCAAGAGGATAGAGGAGGGGTCGATCCGAAGAGAATGGTTGCTGCCTCTGAAGCGGTCTCGGCTGGCAAAGATTAGTTTCATCTTCGTGCCAGGGCATGCGGGAGTACAAGGAAATGAGCGGGCTGACAAGCTCGCAGGTGAGGCTACTGTTGAGGGCGGACGCGCCATGGACCAGGCTGACATTCTGAATGCTCTACGAGAAGTGAGACTTTTGCAAGAACCAAGTGATGACTGTGAATCTACAACAATGGCCAGACTGCGAGAGCAGCAAATTAAAAGAGGGGTGGCCAAACAAGAACACTACGCAGGAAGCAAAAGAAGATTGATAAACCAACACAGAACTGGCGTCGTTAGCCGCTACACGCTGCGGGATTTGCTGAGGAGGGGATCCGAGCACTTATGGACTGAATGGTCCGATGTGCAACGAGGATGATCTGTCGACTAACTAACTAACTAACTAACGTTCTTTAAGATGCAGGTGAAGCACACACAGCAGATTCTACCACGATACCAACAGAACTAGCAGAAACAAGTCTAACACGACATCATAAGACGGAATTGGCTATAGAATATAGTTGAGGCACACATAGAAGAACTAACACCAGCTGAAACTCTTTCATAACTAGCAAACTACTATAGAACGCAGGGCAGAAAACGTTCTTTAAGATGCAGGTGAAGCACACACAGCAGATTCTACCACGATAAAAGCACCAGCAAGAGAACTCGCAGAAACAAGTCTAACACGATTAGTTATGCAATCTGATTATGCAGAATTGGCCGTTGATTTCAACAGAACTAGCAGAAACAAGTCTAACACCATTAGCTACGCAATTTGATAATGCAGAAGAAGACCTTGGGGAACAAACAGAAGAAGCTTACAAAGGATCAGAACGAGCTGAAACTGCTTTACAACTTGAAGAAAACCATCATGCCACGATCAGTTTCGCAAGTGGATCTGGCAGAAAACGCTCTTGAACAAGCAGTTGAGGTACACACAGACGATGCTTCCACAGGTCTAACAAGTTTAACACGATTAGTAACACAACTTGGGGAACACCAGAAGATTGACGCGAGCTGAATCTCCATCAGAAGCAGCAGAAAACACGCTGCCACGATCAGTTACGCGATGTGGTCTTGCAGACGAAGTTAAGGCACAAACTGAAGTTGATCCTACACTATCAGTACTAGCTGAAACTTCAACAGAACTAGCAGAAACAGGACTAAAACGATTAGTAACACAACTTTATCAGGTAGAATTCGAACCAGAAGATTGACACGAGATGAATCTCCATCAGAAGTAGCAGAAAACATACGGCTTCAATCAGTTACGCAAGTGGATGAGGCAGAAAACGCAATTCAAGCTGCAAATGAGGTACAAACAGACGTTGTTCCTACACTATCAGCTGAAACTCCAACAGAACTAGCAGAAGCAAGTCTAACATGACTTCATAAGACGGAATTGGCTATAGAAGGCACTATTTGTGCTATTTGAGGCACAAATAGAAGAACTAGCACCAGCTGAAACTCTTTCATAACTAGCAAACTACTATAGAACGCAGGGCAGAAAACGTTCTTTAAGATGCAGGTGAAGCACACACAGCAGATTCTACCACGATAAAAGCACCAGCAAGGGAACTCGCAGAAACAAGTCTAACACGATTAGTTATGCAATTTGATTATGCAGAATTGGCCGTTGATTTCAACAGAACTAGCAGAAACAAGTCTAACACCATTAGCTACGCAATTTGATAATCCAGAAGAAGACCTTGGGGAACAAACAGAAGAAGCTTACAAAGGATCAGAACGAGCTGAAACTCCTTTACAACTTGAAGAAAACCATCATGCCACGATCAGTTTCGCAAGTGGATCTGGCAGAAAACGCTCTTGAACAAGCAGTTGAGGCACACACAAAAGATGGACACAGGATCAGCAAAGACATAGCTGGACTAACAAGATTAGTAACACAACTTGATGAGGCAGAATTGCCACCAAAAATTTGACACGAGCTGAATCTCCATCAGCATCAGCAGAAAACACGTTGCCACGATCAGTTACGCAAGTTGATGTGCTAGAAAACGCTCTTGAAGAAGAAGTTTAGGCACAAACAGACGTTGATCCTACACTATCAGTACTACCTGAAACTTCAACAGAACTAGCAGAAACAGGACTAAAACGATTAGTAACACAACTTGAATTCGAACAAGCTAGAATTCGAACCATAATATTGACACGAGATGAATCTCCATAAGAATGATCAGAAAACATACAGGCACAATCAGTAACGCAAATGGATGAGGCAGAAAACTCCTTTCAAGCTGCAGTTGAGGCACAAACAGATGTTTCGACAAGATTAGTACGAGCTGAAACAGAACTAGACGAACCAAGTCTAATACGATCAGTTACGCAAGTGGATAAGGCATAAAACGCTTTCAACCTTCAGTTCCTACAATATCAGCTGAAACTCCAACAGAACTAGCAGAAACAAGTCTAACAAGACATCATAAGACGGAATTGGCTATAGAATATAGTTGAGGCACAAAAAGAAGAACTAGCACCAACAGAAACTTTCATAACTAGCAAACTACTATAGAACGCAGGGCAGGAAACGTTCTTGAAGATGCAGGTGAAGCACACACAGCAGATTCTACCACGATAAAAGCATCAGCTGAAACTCAAAGAGAACTAGCAGAAACAAGTCTAACACGATTAGTTATGCAATTTGATTATGCAGAATTGGCAGTTGATTCCAACAGAACTAGCAGAAACAAGTCTAACATCATTAGCTACGCAATTTGATCAAGCAGAAGAAGACGTTGGGGAACAAACAGAAGAAGCTGCTTCCACAGGATCAGAACGAGCTAAGACTCCTTTAGATCTTGAAGAAAACCATCATGCCACTCTCAGTTTCGCAAGTGGATCTGGCAGGAAACGCTCTTGAACAAGCAGTTGAGGCACACACAGCCGATGCTTCCACAGGTCTAACAAGTTTAACACGATTAGTAACACAACTTGGGGAATACCAGAAGATTGACGCGAGCTGAATCTCCATCAGAAGCTGAATTGCCACCAAAAATTTGACACGAGCTGAATCTCCATCAGAAGCAGCTGCCACGATCAGTTACGCGATGTGGTCTTGCAGACGAAGTTAAGGCACAAACTGAATTTGATCCTACACTATCAGTACTAGCTGAAACTTCAACAGAACTAGTAGAAACAGGACTAAAACGATTAGTAACACAACATTATCAGGTAGAATTCGAATCAGAAGATTGACACGAGATGAGTCTCCATCAGAAGTAGCAGAAAACATACGGCTTCAATCAGTTACTCAAGTGGATGAGGCAGAAAATACAATTCAAGCTGCAAATGAGGTACAAAGAGACGTTGTTCCTACACTATCAGCTGAAACTCCAACAGAAATGAACTTGAATTCGAACAAGCTAGAATTCGAACCAGAATATTGACACGAGATGAATCTCCATAAGAATTAGCAGAAAACATACGGGCACAATCAGTAACGCAAATGGATGAGGCAGAAAACTCCATTCAAGCTGCAGTTGAGGCACAAACAGATGTTTCGACAAGATTAGTACGAGCTGAAACAGAACTAGACGAAACAAGTCTAATACGATCAGTTACGCAAGTGGATAAGGCATAAAACGCTTTCAACCTTCAGTTCCTACAATATCAGCTGAAACTCCAACAGAACTAGCAGAAGCAAGTCTAACATGACTTCATAAGACGGAATTGGCTATAAAATATAGTTGAGGCACAAAAAGAAGAACTAGCACCAGCTGAAACTCTTTCATAACTAGCAAACTACTATAGAACGCAGGGCAGAAAACGTTCTTTAAGATGCAGGTGAAGCACACACAGCAGATTCTACCACGATAAAAGCACCAGCAAGAGAACTCGCAGAAACAAGTCTAACACGATTAGTTATGCAATCTGATTATGCAGAATTGGCCGTTGATTTCAACAGAACTAGCAGAAACAAGTCTAACACCATTAGCTACGCAATTTGATAATGCAGAAGAAGACCTTGGGGAACAAACAGAAGAAGCTTACAAAGGATCAGAACGAGCTGAAACTGCTTTACAACTTGAAGTAAACCATCATGCCACGATCAGTTTCGCAAGTGGATCTGGCAGAAAACGCTCTTGAACAAGCAGTTGAGGCACACACAGACGATGCTTCCACAGGTCTAACAAGTTTAACACGATTAGTAACACAACTTGGGGAACACCAGAAGATTGACGCGAGCTGAATCTCCATCAGAAGCAGAATTGCCACCAAAAATTTGACACGAGCTGAATCTCCATCAGAAGCAGCAGAAAACACGCTGCCACGATCAGTTACGCGATGTGGTCTTGCAGACGAAGTTAAGGCACAAACTGAAGTTGATCCTACACTATCAGTACTAGCTGAAACTTCAACAGAACTAGCAGAAACAGGACTAAAACGATTAGTAACACAACTTTATCAGGTAGAATTCGAACCAGAAGATTGACACGAGATGAATCTCCATCAGAAGTAGCAGAAAACATACGGCTTCAATCAGTTACGCAAGTGGATGAGGCAGAAAACGCAATTCAAGCTGCAAATGAGGTACAAACAGACGTTGTTCCTACACTATCAGCTGAAACTCCAACAGAACTAGCAGAAGCAAGTCTAACATGACTTCATAAGACGGAATTGGCTATAGAAGGCACTATATGTGCTATTTGAGGCACAAATAGAAGAACTAGCACCAGCTGAAACTCTTTCATAAACTAGCAAACTACTATAGAACGCAGGGCAGAAAACGTTCTTTAAGATGCAGGTGAAGCACACACAGCAGATTCTACCACGATAAAAGCACCAGCAAGGGAACTCGCAGAAACAAGTCTAACACGATTAGTTATGCAATTTGATTATGCAGAATTGGCCGTTGATTTCAACAGAACTAGCAGAAACAAGTCTAACACCATTAGCTACGCAATTTGATAATGCAGAAGAAGACCTTGTGGAACAAACAGAAGAAGCTTACAAAGGATCAGAACGAGCTGAAACTGCTTTACAACTTGAAGAAAACCATCATGCCACGATCAGTTTCGCAAGTGGATCTGGCAGAAAACGCTCTTGAACAAGCAGTTGAGGCACACACAGACGATGCTTCCACAGGTCTAACAAGTTTAACACGATTAGTAACACAACTTGGGGAACACCAGAAGATTGACAAGAGCTGAATCTCCATCAGAAGCAGAATTGCCACCAAAAATTTCACACGAGCTGAATCTCCATCAGAAGCAGCAGAAAACACGCTGCCACGATCAGTTACGCGATGTGGTCTTGCAGACGAAGTTAAGGCACAAACTGAAGTTGATCCTACACTATCAGTACTAGCTGAAACTTCAACAGAACTAGCAGAAACAGGACTAAAACGATTAGTAACGCAACTTTATCAGGTAGAATTCGAACCAGAAGATTGACACGAGATGAATCTCCATCAGAAGTAGCAGAAAACATACGGCTTCAATCAGTTACGCAAGTGGATGAGGCAGAAAACGCAATTCAAGCTGCAAATGAGGTACAAACAGACTTTGTTTCTACACTATCAGCTGAAACTCCAACAGAACTAGCAGAAGCAAGTCTAACATGACTTCATAAGACGGAATTGGCTATAGAAGGCACTATTTGTGCTATTTGAGGCACAAATAGAAGAACTAGCACCAGCTGAAACTCTTTCATAACTAGCAAACTACTATAGAACGCAAGGCAGAAAACGTTCTTTAAGATGCAGGTGAAGCACACACAGCAGATTCTACCACGATAAAAGCACCAGCAAGAGAACTCGCAGAAACAAGTCTAACACGATTAGTTATGCAATTTGATTATGCAGAATTGGCCGTTGATTTCAACAGAACTAGCAGAAACAAGTCAAACACAATTTGATAATGCAGAAGAAGACCTTGGGGAACAAACAGAAGAAGCTTACAAAGGATCAGAACGAGCTGAAACTCCTTTACAACTTGAAGAAAACCATCATGCCACGATCAGTTTCGCAAGTGGATCTGGCAGAAAACGCTCTTGAACAAGCAGTTGAGGCACACACAGACGATGGACACAGGATCAGCAAAGACATAGCTGGACTAACAAGATTAGTAACACAACTTGATGAGGCAGAATTGCCACCAGAAGATTGACGCGAGCTGAATCTCCATCAGAAGCAGCAGAAAACACGTTGCCACGATCAGTTACGCAAGTTGATGTGGTAGAAAACGCTCTTGAAGAAGAAGTTTAGGCACAAACAGACGTTGATCCTACACTATCAGTACTACCTGAAACTTCAAAAGAACTAGCAGAAACAGGACTAAAACGATTAGTAACACAACTTGAATTCGAACAAGCTAGAATTCGAACCAGAATATTGACACGAGATGAATCTCCATAAGAATGATCAGAAAACATACGGGCACAATCAGTAACGCAAATGGATGAGGCAGAAAACTCCTTTCAAGCTGCAGTTGAGGCACAAACAGATGTTTCGACAAGATTAGTACGAGCTGAAACAGAACTAGACGAAACAAGTCTAATACGATCAGTTACGCAAGTGGATAAGGCATAAAACGCTTTCAACCTTCAGTTCCTACAATATGAGCTGAAATTCCAACAGAACTAGCAGAAACAATTCTAACGACATCATAAGACGGAATTGGCTATAAGAATATAGTTGAGGCACACATAGAAGAACTAGCACCAACAGAAACTTTCATAATTAGCAAACTACTATAGAACGCAGGGCAGGAAACGTTCTTGAAGATGCAGGTGAAGCACACACAGCATTATAAAAGCACGATAAAAGCATCTGCTGAAACTCTAAGAGAACTAGCAGAAACAAGTCTAACACGATTAGTTATGCAATTTGATTATGCAGAATTGGCCGTTGATTCCAACAGAACTAGCAGAAACAAGTCTAACACCATTAGCTAGGCAATTTGATAATGCAGAAGAAGACCTTGGGGAACAAACAGAAGAAGCTTACAAAGGATCAGAACGAGCTGAAACTCCTTTACAACTTGAAGAAAACCATCATGCCACGATCAGTTTCGCAAGTGGATCTGGCAGAAAACGCTCTTGAACAAGCAGTTGAGGCACACACAGAAGATGGACACAGGATCAGCAAAGACATAGCTGGACTAACAAGATTAGTAACACAACTTGATGAGGCAGAATTGCCACCAGAAGATTGACGCGAGCTGAATCTCCATCAGAAGCAGCAGAATCGTTGCCACGATCAGTTATGCAAGTTGATGTGGTAGAAAACGCTCTTGAAGAAGAAGTTAGGCACAAACAGACGTTGATCCTACACTATCAGTACTACCTGAAACTTCAACAGAACTAGCAGAAACAGAACTAAAACGATTAGTAACACTACTTGAATTCGAACAAGCTAGAATTCGAACCAGAATATTGACACGAGATGAATCTCCATAAGAATGATCAGAAAACATACGGGCACAATCAGTAACGCAAATGGATGAGGCAGAAAACTCCTTTCAAGCTGCAGTTGAGGCACACACAGACGATGCTTCCACAGGTCTAACAAGTTTAACACGATTAGTAACACAACTTGGGGAACACCAGAAGATTGACGCGAGCTGAATCTCCATCAGAAGCTGAATTGCCACCAAAAATTTGACACGAGCTGAATCTCCATCAGAAGCAGCTGCCACGATCAGTTACGCGATGTGGTCTTGCAGACGAAGTTAAGGCACAAACTGAAGTTGATCCTACACTATCAGTACTAGCTGAAACTTCAACAGAACTAGTAGAAACAGGACTAAAACGATTAGTAACACAACATTATCAGGTAGAATTCGAATCAGAAGATTGACACGAGATGAATCTCCATCAGAAGTAGCAGAAAACATACGGCTTCAATCAGTTACTCAAGTGGATGAGGCAGAAAATACAATTCAAGCTGCAAATGAGGTACAAAGAGACGTTGTTCCTACACTATCAGCTGAAACTCCAACAGAAATGAACTTGAATTCGAACAAGCTAGAATTCAAACCAGAATATTGACACGAGATGAATCTCCATAAGAATTAGCAGAAAACATACGGGCACAATCAGTAACGCAAATGGATGAGGCAGAAAACTCCATTCAAGCTGCAGTTGAGGCACAAACAGATGTTTCGACGAGCTGAAACAGAACTAGACGAAACAGGTCTAATACGATCAGTTACGCAAGTGGATAAGGCATAAAACGCTTTCAACCTTCAGTTCCTACAATATCAGCTGAAACTCCAACAGAACTAGCAGAAGCAAGTCTAACATGACTTCATAAGACGGAATTGGCTATAGAATATAGTTGAGGCACAAAAAGAAGAACTAGCACCAGCTGAAACTCTTTCATAACTAGCAAACTACTATAGAACGCAGGGCAGAAAACGTTCTTTAAGAGAACTGCTTAAGTTGGAAAGTAGTTTTTAGATGTGGCAGTTGGACTTCGGAACCAACAACAATATATCCTGGCCTACCACAGGGATCACCATTATCTCCGGTACTGTTCAACGCCTACACAGTGAGAATCACCAGTGAGCAGATCACTGGACCTGGCAGGACATTGTCATATGCCGATGATGTTTTAGTGTATCGTCAGGGTAAGGATAGAGAGGAGGTTGCTGTGGAGCTACAAACCGAACTCAATCGCATAAGTACTTGGTGTGATGAAGCTGGGGCAATGGTCAACCCAACAAAGGCAACAGTGACTTGGTTCTCGTTGAATAATCATATTGTCAACAATCCAACACCAACTGTAATGCTGTGTTCAGAGACAGTGGAAAGAACGCAGGCAATGAATTACCTGGGGATACGGTTTGATCGAAGCCTTGCTTATAATGTGCACATAGACCAGGTGATAACAAAGGCCAAGCGGGGTTTGGCAGCGATGCAGGTGATGGCGGCAGCAAACTGTGAGCAGCGCCATCTATGTCTTCTGTACGAGGGGCTGGTCATGTCTGTTTTGGAGTATGCAATGGCAATCCTGACTGTCAGCCATAAGCAGATAGAAAGGATGGAAAGGATACAGAATGAAGCTATGCGCATTATTCTTGGATGTACAAGAGATACAGCATGCAGGGCGATGCGCTACCTTCTTGATTTTCCAACCATTGAAGAGAGAATGCAAGTTTGCAGGGCACGCGCCTACCTCAGAATTAACGCAAACACACAGCATCCACTGCATAGTGAAATTAGGAAGGTGAAGGGCAGCAGGTTAAAAAGAGGACGGTCGTGGATGGGTCAAGCCGAGGACATTCTTCAACAGGTGTGTTAACTTGAGGACTTAGAACCTGGCGAGGAGTGGGTGCAAGTGCCAACAGACTTCTGCACATCCTTTTCAGTTTGCATCCAACTTGATAGAAAATGCAGACAAGAAAATCCGGTTGCTGTTGAGGCTGAAGTACAAGCGTTGATTTTCGAGAATTCGCTAGACAGTGACGCGGTCATCTACACAGATGGGTCGGTCATCCGACATGTGAGAAGCTCATGGGCCTTTACAGCTCGGGCCGGAGGGAGAATTGTGAAGGAGGACTCTGGTGCTTTCACTGAAACCACAAGTAGCCTGACCATGGAAGTCATGGCAGTAAGTAAAGCAATAACATGGCTCGAGACACAGACATTCACTAGGGCTTGTTTCCTTAGCGACTCAATGAACATGATCAAGAGGATAGAGGAGGGGTCGATCCGAAGAGAATGGTTGCTGCCTCTGAAGCGGTCTCGGCTGGCAAAGATTAGTTTCATCTTCGTGCCAGGGCATGCGGGAGTACAAGGAAATGAGCGGGCTGACAAGCTCGCAGGTGAGGCTACTGTTGAGGGCGGACGCGCCATGGACCAGGCTGACATTCTGAATGCTCTACGAGAAGTGAGACTTTTGCAAGAACCAAGTGATGACTGTGAATCTACAACAATGGCCAGACTGCGAGAGCAGCAAATTAAAAGAGGGGTGGCCAAACAAGAACACTACGCAGGAAGCCAAAGAAGATTGATAAACCAACACAGAACTGGCGTCGTTAGCCGCTACACGCTGCGGGATTTGCTGAGGAGGGGATCCGAGCACTTATGGACTGAATGGTCCGATGTGCAACGAGGATGATCTGTCGACTAACTAACTAACTAACTAACGTTCTTTAAGATGCAGGTGAAGCACACACAGCAGATTCTACCACGATAAAAGCACCAGCAAGAGAACTCGCAGAAACAAGTCTAACACGATTAGTTATGCAATCTGATTATGCAGAATTGGCCGTTGATTTCAACAGAACTAGCAGAAACAAGTCTAACACCATTAGCTGCGCAATTTGATAATGCAGAAGAAGACCTTGGGGAACAAACAGAAGAAGCTTACAAAGGATCAGAACGAGCTGAAACTCCTTTACAACTTGAAGAAAACCATCATGCCACGATCAGTTTCGCAAGTGGATCTGGCAGAAAACGCTCTTGAACAAGCAGTTGAGGCACACACAAAAGATGGACACAGGATCAGCAAAGACATAGCTGGACTAACAAGATTAGTAACACAACTTGATGAGGCAGAATTGCCACCAAAAATTTGACACGAGCTGAATCTCCATCAGAAGCAGCTGCCACGATCAGTTACGCGATGTGGTCTTGCAGTCGAAGTTAAGGCACAAACTGAAGTTGATCCTACACTATCAGTACTAGCTGAAACTTCAACAGAACTAGCAGAAACAGGACTAAAACGATTAGTAACACAACTTTATCAGGTAGAATTCGAACCAGAAGATTGACACGAGATGAATCTCCATCAGAAGTAGCAGAAAACATACGGCTTCAATCAGTTACGCAAGTGGATGAGGCAGAAAACGCAATTCAAGCTGCAAATGAGGTACAAACAGACGTTGTTCCTACACTATCAGCTGAAACTCCAACAGAACTAGCAGAAGCAAGTCTAACATGACTTCATAAGACGGAATTGGCTATAGAAGGCACTATTTGTGCTATTTGAGGCACAAATAGAAGAACTAGCACCAGCTGAAACTCTTTCATAAACTAGCAAACTACTATAGAACGCAGGGCAGAAAACGTTCTTTAAGATGCAGGTGAAGCACACACAGCAGATTCTACCACGATAAAAGCACCAGCAAGGGAACTCGCAGAAACAAGTCTAACACGATTAGTTATGCAATTTGATTATGCAGAATTGGCCGTTGATTTCAACAGAACTAGCAGAAACAAGTCTAACACCATTAGCTACGCAATTTGATAATGCAGAACTGTTAGACTTGTTTCTGCGAGTTCCCTTGCTGGTGCTTTTATCGTGGTAGAATCTGCTGTGTGTGCTTCACCTTGTTACCTTGGGGAACAAACAGAAGAAGCTTACAAAGGATCAGAACGAGCTGAAACTGCTTTACAACTTGAAGAAAACCATCATGCCACGATCAGTTTCGCAAGTGGATCTGGCAGAAAACGCTCTTGAACAAGCAGTTGAGGCACACACAGACGATGCTTCCACAGGTCTAACAAGTTTAACACGATTAGTAACACAACTTGGGGAACACCAGAAGATTGACACGAGCTGAATCTCCATCAGAAGCAGCAGAAAACACGCTTCACCTTGTTACCTTGGGGAACAAACAGAAGAAGCTTACAAAGGATCAGAACGAGCTGAAACTCCTTTATAACTTGAAGAAAACCATCATGCCACGATCAGTTTCGCAAGTGGATCTGGCAGAAAACGCTCTTGAACAAGCAGTTGAGGCACACACAGACGATGCTTCCACAGGTCTAACAAGTTTAACACGATTAGTAACACAACTTGGGGAACACCAGAAGATTGACGCGAGCTGAATCTCCATCAGAAGCAGAATTGCCACCAAAAATTTGACACGAGCTGAATCTCCATCAGAAGCAGCAGAAAACACGCTGCCACGATCAGTTACGCGATGTGGTCTTGCAGACGAAGTTAAGGCACAAACTGAAGTTGATCCTACACTATCAGTACTAGCTGAAACTTCAACAGAACTAGCAGAAACAGGACTAAAACGATTAGTAACACAACTTTATCAGGTAGAATTCGAACCAGAAGATTGACACGAGATGAATCTCCATCAGAAGTAGCAGAAAACATACGGCTTCAATCAGTTACGCAAGTGGATGAGGCAGAAAACGCAATTCAAGCTGCAAATGAGGTACAAACAGACGTTGTTCCTACACTATCAGCTGAAACTCCAACAGAACTAGCAGAAGCAAGTCTAACATGACTTCATAAGACGGAATTGGCTATAGAAGGCACTATTTGTGCTATTTGAGGCACAAATAGAAGAACTAGCACCAGCTGAAACTCTTTCATAACTAGCAAAATACTATAGAACGCATGGCAGAAAACGTTCTTTAAAATGCAGGTGAAGCACACACAAGATAAAAGCACCAGCAAGATAACTCGCAGAAACAAGTCTAACACGATTAGTTATGCAATTTGATTAAGCAGAATTGGCCGCTGATTTCAACAGAACTAGGAGAAACAAGTCTAACACCATTAGCTACGCAATTTGATAATGCAGAAGAAGACCTTGGGGAACAAACAGAAGAAGCTTACAAAGGATCAGAACGAGCTTCACCTGCATCTTAAAGAACGTTTTCTGCCCTGCCTTCTATAGTAGTTTGCTAGTTATGAAAGAGTTTCAGCTGGTGCTAGTTCTTCTATGTGTGCCTCAACTATATTCTATAGCCAATTCCGTCTTATGATGTCGTGTTAGACTTGTTTCTGCTAGTTCTGTTGGAGTTTCAGCTGATATTGTAGGAACTGAAGGTTGAAAGCGTTTTATGATTTATCCACTTGCGTAAGTGATCGTATTAGACTTGTTTCGTCTAGTTCTGTTTCAGCTCGTACTAATCTTGTCGAAACATCTGTTTATGCCTCAACTGCAGCTTGAAAGGAGTTTTCTGCCTCATCCATTTGCATTACTGATTGTGCCCGTATGTTTTCTAATCATTCTTATGGAGATTCATCTCGTGTCAATATTCTGGTTCGAATTCTAGCTTGTTCGAATTCAAGTTGTGTTACTAATCGTTTTAGTCCTGTTTCTGCTAGTTCTGTTGAGGTTTCAGGTAGTACTGATAGTGTAGGATCAACGTCTGTTTGTGCCTAAACTTCTTCTTCAAGGGCGTTTTCTACCACATCAACTTGCGTAACTGATCGCGGCAACGTGTTTTCTGCTGCTTCTGATGGAGATTCAGCTCGTGTCAAATTTTTGGTGGCAATTCTGCTTCTGATGGAGATTCAGCTCGCGTCAATCTTCTGGTGTTCCCCAAGTTGTGTTACTAATCGTGTTAAACTTGTTAGACCTGTGCAAGCATCGCCTGTGTGTGAATCAACTGCTTGTTCAAGAGCGTTTTCTGCCAGATCCACTTGCGAAACTGATCGTGGCATGATGGTTTTCTTCAAGTTGTAAAGCAGTTTCAGCTCGTTCTGATCCTTTGTAAGCTTCTTCTGTTTGTTCCCCAAGGTCTTCTTCTGCATTATCAAATTGCGTAGCTAATGGTGTTAGACTTGTTTCTGCTAGTTCTGTTGAAATCAACGGCCAATTCTGCATAATCAGATTGCATAACTAATCGTGTTAGACTTGTTTCTGCGAGTTCTCTTGCTGGTGCTTTTATCGTGGTAGAATCTGCTGTGTGTGCTTCACCTGCATCTTAAAGAACGTTTTCTGCCCTGCGTTCTATAGTAGTTTGCTAGTTATGAAAGAGTTTCAGCTGGTGCTAGTTCTGCTATGTGTGCCTCAACTATATTCTATAGCCAATTCCGTCTTATGATGTCGTGTTAGACTTGCTTCTGCTAGTTCTGTTGGAGTTTCAGCTGATATTGTAGGAACTGAAGGTTGAAAGCGTTTTATGATTTATCCACTTGCGTAAGTGATCGTATTAGACTTGTTTCGTCTAGTTCTGTTTCAGCTCGTACTAATCTTGTCGAAACATCTGTTTATGCCTCAACTGCAGCTTGAAAGGAGTTTTCTGCCTCATCCATTTGCATTACTGATTGTGCCCGTATGTTTTCTGATCATTCTTATGGAGATTCATCTCGTGTCAATATTCTGGTTCGAATTCTAGCTTGTTCGAATTCAAGTTGTGTTACTAATCGTTTTAGTCCTGTTTCTGCTAGTTCTGTTGAGGTTTCAGGTAGTACTGATAGTGTAGGATCAACGTCTGTTTGTGCCTAAACTTTTTCTTCAAGGGCGTTTTCTACCACATCAACTTCGCGTAACTGATCCCGGCAACGTGTTTTCTGCTGCTTCTGATGGAGATTCAGCTCGCGTCAATCTTCCGCTAGACTTGTTTCTGCCTCATCAAGGAGTTTTTTGCGTTTTTTGCCTCATCCACTTGCGTAACTGATTGAAGCCGTATGTTTTCTGCTACTTCTGATGGAGATTCATCTCGTGTCAATCTTCTGGTTCGAATTCTACCTGATAAAGTTGTGTTACTAATCGTTTTAGTCCTGTTTCTGCTAGTTCTGTTGAAGTTTCAGCTAGTACTGATAGTGTAGGATCAACTTCAGTTTGTGCCTTAACTTCGTCTGCAAGACCACATCGCGTAACTGATCGTGGCAGCGTGTTTTCTGCTGCTTCTGATGGAGATTCAGCTCGTGTCAAATTTTTGGTGGCAATTCTGCTTCTGATGGAGATTCAGCTCGCGTCAATCTTCTGGTGTTCCCCAAGTTGTGTTACTAATCGTGTTAAACTTGTTAGACCTGTGGAAGCATCGTCTGTGTGTGCCTCAACTGCTTGTTCAAGAGCGTTTTCTGCCAGATCCACTTGCGAAACTGATCGTGGCATGATGGTTTTCTTCAAGTTGTAAAGCAGTTTCAGCTCGTTCTGATCCTTTGTAAGCTTCTTCTGTTTGTTCCCGAAGGTCTTCTTCTGCATTATCAAATTGCGTCGCTAATGGTGTTAGACTTGATTCTGCAAGTTCTGTTGAAATCAACGGCCAATTCTGCATAATCAAATTGCATAACTAATCGTGTTAGACTTGTTTCTGCGAGTTCTCTTGCTGGTGCTTTTATCGTGGTAGAATCTGCTGTGCTTCACCTGCATCTTAAAGAACGTTTTCTGCCCAGCGTTCTATAGTACTTTGCTAGTTATGAAAGAGTTTCAGCTGGTGCTAGTTCTTCTTTTTGTGCCTCAACTATATTCTATAGCCAATTCCGTCTGATGAAGTCATGTTAGACTTGCTTCTGCTAGTTCTGTTGGAGTTTCAGCTGATATTGTAGGAACTAAAGGTTGAAAGCGTTTTATGATTTATCCACTTGCGTAAGTGATCGTATTAGACTTGTTTCGTCTAGTTCTGTTTCAGCTCGTACTAATCTTGTCGAAACATCTGTTTGTGCCTCAACTGCAGCTTGAAAGGAGTTTTCTGCATCATCCATTTGCATTACTGATTGTGCCCGTATGTTTTCTGATCATTCTTATGGAGATTCATCTCGTGTCAATATTCTGGTTCGAATTCTAGCTTGTTCGAATTCAAGTTGTGTTACTAATCGTTTTAGTCCTGTTTCTGCTAGTTCTGTTGAGGTTTCAGGTAGTACTGATAGTGTAGGATCAACGTCTGTTTGTGCCTAAACTTCTTCTTCAAGGGCGTTTTCTACCACATCAACTTGCGTAACTGATCGCGGCAACGTGTTTTCTGCTGCTTCTGATGGAGATTCAGCTCGCGTCAATCTTCTGGTGGCAATTCTGCCTCATCAAGTTGTGTTACTAATCTTGTTAGTCCAGCTATGTCTTTGCTGATCCTGTGTCCATCGTCTGTGTGTGCCTCAACTGCTTGTTCAAGAGCGTTTTCTGCAAGATACACTTGCGAAACTGATCGTGGCATGATGGTTTTCTTCAAAGTTGTAAAGGAGTTTCAGCTCGTTCTAATCCTTTGTAAGCTTCTTCTGCTTGTTCCCCAAGGTCTTCTTCTGCATTATCAAATTGCGTAGCTAATGGTGTTAGACTTGATTCTGCAAGTTCTGTTGAAATCAACGGCCAATTCTGCATAATCAAATTGCATAACTAATCGTGTTAGACTTGTTTCTGCGAGTTCTCTTGCTGGTGCTTTTATCGTGGTAGAATCTGCTGTGTGTGCTTCACCTGCATCTTAAAGAACGTTTTCTGCCCAGCGTTCTATAGTACTTTGCTAGTTATGAAAGAGTTCCAGCTGGTGCTAGTTCTTCTATTTGTGCCTCAAATAGCACAAATAGTGCCTTCTATAGCCAATTCCGTCTTATGAAGTCATGTTAGACTTGCTTCTGCTAGTTCTGTTGGAGTTTCAGCTGATAGTGTAGGAACAACGTCTGTTTGTACCTCATTTGCAGCTTGAATTGCTTTTTTTGCCTCATCCACTTGCGTAACTGATTGAAGCCGTATGTTTTCTGCTACATCTGATGGAGATTCATCTCGTGTCAATCTTCTGGTTCGAATTCTACCTGATAAAGTTGTGTTACTAATCGGTTTAGTCCTGTTTCTGCTAGTTCTGTTGAAGTTTCAGCTAGTACTGATAGTGTAGGATCAACTTCAGTTTGTGCCTTAACTTCGTCTGCAAGACCACATCGCGTAACTGATCGTGGCAGCGTGTTTTCTGCTGCTTCTGATGGAGATTCAGCTCGTGTCAAATTTTTGGTGGCAATTCTGCTTCTGATGGAGATTCAGCTCGCGTCAATCTTCTGGTGTTCCCCAAGTTGTGTTACTAATCGTGTTAAACTTGTTAGACCTGTGTGTGTGCCTCAACTGCTTGTTGAAGAGCGTTTTCTGCCAGATCCACTTGCGAAACTGATCGTGGCATGATGGTTTTCTTCAAGTTGTAAAGCAGTTTCAGCTCGTTCTGATCCTTTGTAAGCTTCTTCTGTTTGTTCCCCAAGGTCTTCTTCTGCATTATCAAATTGCGTAGCTAATGGTGTTAGACTTGTTTCTGCTAGTTCTGTTGAAATCAATGGCCAATTCTGCATAATCAGATTGCATAACTAATCGTGTTAGACTTGTTTCTGCGAGTTCTCTTGCTGGTGCTTTTATCGTGGTAGAATCTGCTGTGTGTGCTTCACCTGCATCTTAAAGAACGTTTTCTGCCCTGCGTTCTATAGTAGTTTGCTAGTTATGAAAGAGTTTCAGCTGGTGCTAGTTCTTCTTTTTGTGCCTCAACTATATTCTATAGCCAATTCCGTCTGATGAAGTCATGTTAGACTTGCTTCTGCTAGTTCTGTTGGAGTTTCAGCTGATATTGTAGGAACTGAAGGTTGAAAGCGTTTTATGATTTATCCACTTGCGTAAGTGATCGTATTAGACTTGTTTCGTTAAATTCTGTTTCAGCTCGTACTAATCTTGTCGAAACATCTGTTTGTGCCTCAACTGCAGCTTGAAAGGAGTTTTCTGCATCATCCATTTGCATTACTGATTGTGCCCGTATGTTTTCTGATCATTCTTATGGAGATTCATCTCGTGTCAATATTCTGGTTCGAATTCTATCTTGTTCGAATTCAAGTTGTGTTACTAATCGTTTTAGTCCTGTTTCTGCTAGTTCTGTTGAGGTTTCAGGTAGTACTGATAGTGTAGGATCAACGTCTGTTTGTGCCTAAACTTCTTCTTCAAGGGCGTTTTCTACCACATCAACTTGCGTAACTGATCGCGGCAACGTGTTTTCTGCTGCTTCTGATGGAGATTCAGCTCGTGTCAAATTTTTGGTGGCAATTCTGCTTCTGATGGAGATTCAGCTGGCGTCAATCTTCTGGTGTTCCCCAAGTTGTGTTACTAATCGTGTTAAACATGTTAGACCTGTGGAAGCATCGTCTGTGTGTGCCTCAACTGCTTGTTCAAGAGCGTTTTCTGCCAGATCCACTTGCGAAACTGATCGTGGCATGATGGTTTTCTTCAAGTTGTAAAGCAGTTTCAGCTCGTTCTGATCCTTTGTAAGCTTCTTCTGTTTGTTCCCCAAGGTCTTCTTCTGCATTATCAAATTGCGTAGCTAATGGTGTTAGACTTGTTTCTGCTAGTTCTGTTGAAATCAACGGCCAATTCTGCATAATCAGATTGCATAACTAATCGTGTTAGACTTGTTTCTGCGAGTTCTCTTGCTGGTGCTTTTATCGTGGTAGAATCTGCTGTGTGTGCTTCACCTGCATCTTAAAGAACGTTTTCTGCCCTGCGTTCTATAGTAGTTTGCTAGTTATGAAAGAGTTTCAGCTGGTGCTAGTTCTTCTATGTGTGCCTAAACTATATTCTATAGCCAATTCCGTCTGATGAAGTCATGTAGACTTGCTTCTGCTAGTTCTGTTGGAGTTTCAGCTGATAGTGTAGGAACAACGTCTGTTTGTACCTCATTTGCAGCTTGAATTGCGTTTTTTGCCTCATCCACTTGCGTAACTGATTGAAGCCGTATGTTTTCTGCTACTTCTGATGGAGATTCATCTCGTGTCAATCTTCTGGTTCGAATTCTACCTGATAAAGTTGTGTTACTAATCGTTTTAGTCCTGTTTCTGCTAGTTCTGTTGAAGTTTCAGCTAGTACTGATAGTGTACTTCAGTTTGTGCCTTAACTTCGTCTGCAAGACCACATCGCGTAACTGATCGTGGCAGCGTGTTTTCTGCTGCTTCTGATGGAGATTCAGCTCGTGTCAAATTTTTGGTGGCAATTCTGCTTCTGATGGAGATTCAGCTCGCGTCAATCTTCTGGTGTTCCCCAAGTTGTGTTACTAATCGTGTTAAACTTGTTAGACCTGTGGAAGCATCGTCTGTGTGTGCCTCAACTGCTTGTTCAAGAGCGTTTTCTGCCAGATCCACTTGCGAAACTGATCGTGGCATGATGGTTTTCTTCAAGTTGTAAAGCAGTTTCAGCTCGTTCTGATCCTTTGTAAGCTTCTTCTGTTTGTTCCCCAAGGTCTTCTTCTGTATTATCAAATTGCGTAGCTAATGGTGTTAGACTTGTTTCTGCTAGTTCTGTTGAAATCAACGGCCAATTTTGCATAATCAAATTGCATAACTAATCGTGTTAGACTTGTTTCTGCGAGTTCTCTTGCTGGTGCTTTTATCGTGGTAGAATCTGCTGTGTGTGCTTCACCTGCATCTTAAAGAACGTTTTCTGCCCAGCGTTCTATAGTACTTTGCTAGTTATGAAAGAGTTCCAGCTGGTGCTAGTTCTTCTATTTGTGCCTCAAATAGCACAAATAGTGCCTTCTATAGCCAATTCCGTCTTATGAAGTCATGTTAGACTTGCTTCTGCTAGTTCTGTTGGAGTTTCAGCTGATAGTGTAGGAACAACGTCTGTTTGTACCTCATTTGCAGCTTGAATTGCTTTTTTTGCCTCATCCACTTGCGTAACTGATTGAAGCCGTATGTTTTCTGCTACTTCTGATGGAGATTCATCTCGTGTCAATCTTCTGGTTCGAATTCTACCTGATAAAGTTGTGTTACTAATCGTTTTAGTCTTGTTTCTGCTAGTTCTGTTGAAGTTTCAGCTAGTACTGATAGTGTAGGATCAACTTCAGTTTGTGCCTTAACTTCGACTGCAAGACCACATCGCGTAACTGATCGTGGCAGCGTGTTTTCTGCTGCTTCTGATGGAGATTCAGCTCGTGTCAAATTTTTGGTGGCAATTCTGCTTCTGATGGAGATTCAGCTCGCGTCAATCTTCTGGTGTTCCCCAAGTTGTGTTACTAATCGTGTTAAACTTGTTAGACCTGTGGAAGCATCGTCTGTGTGTGCCTCAACTGCTTGTTCAAGAGCGTTTTCTGCCAGATCCAATTGCGAAACTGATCGTGGCATGATGGTTTTCTTCAAGTTGTAAAGGAGTTTCAGCTCGTTCTGATCCTTTGTAAGCTTCTTCTGTTTGTTCCCCAAGGTCTTCTTCTGTATTATCAAATTGCGTAGCTAATGGTGTTAGACTTGTTTCTGCTAGTTCTGTTGAAATCAACGGCCAATTCTGCATAATCAGATTGCATAACTAATCGTGTTAGACTTGTTTCTGCGAGTTCTCTTGCTGGTGCTTTTATCGTGGTAGAATCTGCTGTGTGTGCTTCACCTGCATCTTAAAGAACGTTTTCTGCCCTGCGTTCTATAGTAGTTTGCTAGTTATGAAAGAGTTTCAGCTGGTGCTATTTCTTCTTTTTGTGCCTCAACTATATTCTATAGCCAATTCCGTCTGATGAAGTCATGTTAGACTTGCTTCTGCTAGTTCTGTTGGAGTTTCAGCTGATAGTGTAGGAACAACGTCTGTTTGTACCTCATTTGCAGCTTGAATTGCGTTTTTTGCCTCATCCACTTGCGTAACTGATTGAAGCCCTATGTTTTCTGCTACTTCTGATGGAGATTCATCTCGTGTCAATCTTCTGGTTCGAATTCTACCTGATAAAGTTGTGTTACTAATCGTTTTAGTCCTGTTTCTGCTAGTTCTGTTGAAGTTTCAGCTAGTACTGATAGTGTAGGATCAACTTCAGTTTGTGCCTTAACTTCGTCTGCAAGACCACATCGCGTAACTGATCGTGGCAGCGTGTTTTCTGCTGCTTCTGATGGAGATTCAGCTCGTGTCAAATTTTTTGTGGCAATTCTGCTTCTGATGGAGATTCAGCTCGCGTCAATCTTCTGGTGTTCCCCAAGTTGTGTTACTAATCGTGTTAAACTTGTTAGACCTGTGGAAGCATCGTCTGTGTGTGCCTCAACTGCTTGTTCAAGAGCGTTTTCTGCCAGATCCACTTGCGAAACTGATCGTGGCATGATGGTTTTCTTCAAGTTGTAAAGCAGTTTCAGCTCGTTCTGATCCTTTGTAAGCTTCTTCTGTTTGTTCCCCAAGGTCTTCTTCTGCATTATCAAATTGCGTAGCTAATGGTGTTAGACTTGTTTCTGCTAGTTCTGTTGAAATCAACGGCCAATTCTGCATAATCAAATTGCATAACTAATCGTGTTAGACTTGTTTCTGCGAGTTCTCTTGCTGGTGCTTTTATCGTAGTAGAATCTGCTGTGTGTGCTTCACCTGCATCTTAAAGAACGTTTTCTGCCCAGCGTTCTATAGTACTTTGCTAGTTATGAAAGAGTTCCAGCTGGTGCTAGTTCTTCTATTTGTGCCTCAAATAGCACAAATAGTGCCTTCTATAGCCAATTCCGTCTTATGAAGTCATGTTAGACTTGCTTCTGCTAGTTCTTTTGGAGTTTCAGCTGATAGTGTAGGAACAACGTCTGTTTGTACCTTATTTGCAGCTTGAATTGCTTTTTTTGCCTCATCCACTTGCGTAACTGATTGAAGCAGTATGTTTTCTGCTACTTCTGATTGAGATTCATCTCGTGTCAATCTTCTGGTTCGAATTCTACCTGATAAAGTTGTGTTACTAATCGTTTTAGTCTTGTTTCTGCTAGTTCTGTTGAAGTTTCAGCTAGTACTGATAGTGTAGGATCAACTTCAGTTTGTGCCTTAACTTCGACTGCAAGACCACATCGCGTAACTGATCGTGGCAGCGTGTTTTCTGCTGCTTCTGATGGAGATTCAGCTCGTGTCAAATTTTTGGTGGCAATTCTGCTTCTGATGGAGATTCAGCTCGCGTCAATCTTCTGGTGTTCCCCAAGTTGTGTTACTAATTGTGTTAAACTTGTTAGACCTGTGGAAGCATCGTCTGTGTGTGCCTCAACTGCTTGTTCAAGCGCGTTTTCTGCCAGATCCAATTGCGAAACTGATCGTGGCATGATGGTTTTCTTCAAGTTGTAAAGCAGTTTCAGCTCGTTCTGATCCTTTGTAAGCTTCTTCTGTTTGTTCCCCAAGGTCTTCTTCTGCATTATCAAATTGCGTAGCTAATGGTGTTAGACTTGTTTCTGCTAGTTCTGTTGAAATCAACGGCCAATTCTGCATAATCAAATTGCATAACTAATCGTGTTAGACTTGTTTCTGCGAGTTCTCTTGCTGGTGCTTTTATCTTAGTAGAATCTGCTGTGTGTGCTTCACCTGCATCTTAAAGAACGTTTTCTGCCCAGCGTTCTATAGTACTTTGCTAGTTATGAAAGAGTTCCAGCTGGTGCTAGTTCTTCTATTTGTGCCTCAAATAGCACAAATAGTGCCTTCTATAGCCAATTCCGTCTTATGAAGTCATGTTAGACTTGCTTCTGCTAGTTCTGTTGGAGTTTCAGCTGATAGTGTAGGAACAACGTCTGTTTGTACCTCATTTGCAGCTTGAATTGCTTTTTTTGCCTCATCCACTTGCGTAACTGATTGAAGCAGTATGTTTTCTGCTACTTCTGATTGAGATTCATCTCGTGTCAATCTTCTGGTTCGAATTCTACCTGATAAAGTTGTGTTACTAATCGTTTTAGTCTTGTTTCTGCTAGTTCTGTTGAAGTTTCAGCTAGTACTGATAGTGTAGGATCAACTTCAGTTTGTGCCTTAACTTCGACTGCAAGACCACATCGCGTAACTGATCGTGGCAGCGTGTTTTCTACTGCTTCTGATGGAGATTCAGCTCGTGTCAAATTTTTGGTGGCAATTCTGCTTCTGATGGAGATTCAGCTCGCGTCAATCTTCTGGTGTTCCCCAAGTTGTGTTACTAATTGTGTTAAACTTGTTAGACCTGTGGAAGCATCGTCTGTGTGTGCCTCAACTGCTTGTTCAAGCGCGTTTTCTGCCAGATCCAATTGCGAAACTGATCGTGGCATGATGGTTTTCTTCAAGTTGTAAAGGGGTTTCAGCTCGTTCTGATCCTTTGTAAGCTTCTTCTGTTTGTTCCCCAAGGTCTTCTTCTGCATTATCAAATTGCGTAGCTAATGGTGTTAGACTTGTTTCTGCTAGTTCTGTTGAAATCAACGGCCAATTCTGCATAATCAGATTGCATAACTAATCGTGTTAGACTTGTTTCTGCGAGTTCTCTTGCTGGTGCTTTTATCGTGGTAGAATCTGCTGTGTGTGCTTCACCTGCATCTTAAAGAACGTTTTCTGCCCTGCGTTCTATAGTAGTTTGCTAGTTATGAAAGAGTTTCAGCTGGTGCTAGTTCTTCTTTTTGTGCCTCAACTATATTCTATAGCCAATTCCGTCTGATGAAGTCATGTTAGACTTGCTTCTGCTAGTTCTGTTGGAGTTTCAGCTGATAGTGTAGGAACAACGTCTGTTTGTACCTCATTTGCAGCTTGAATTGCGTTTTTTGCCTCATCCACTTGCGTAACTGATTGAAGCCGTATGTTTTCTGCTACTTCTGATGGAGATTCATCTCGTGTCAATCTTCTGGTTCGAATTCTACCTGATAAAGTTGTGTTACTAATCGTTTTAGTCCTGTTTCTGCTAGTTCTGTTGAAGTTTCAGCTAGTACTGATAGTGTAGGATCAACTTCAGTTTGTGCCTTAACTTCGTCTGCAAGACCACATCGCGTAACTGATCGTGGCAGCGTGTTTTCTGCTGCTTCTGATGGAGATTCAGCTCGTGTCAAATTTTTTGTGGCAATTCTGCTTCTGATGGAGATTCAGCTCGCGTCAATCTTCTGGTGTTCCCCAAGTTGTGTTACTAATCGTGTTAAACTTGTTAGACCTGTGGAAGCATCGTCTATGTGTGCCTCAACTGCTTGTTCAAGAGCGTTTTCTGCAAGATACACTTGCGAAACTGATCGTGGCATGATGGTTTTCTTCAAGTTGTAAAGGAGTTTCAGCTCGTTCTGATCCTTTGTAAGCTTCTTCTGCTTGTTCCCCAAGGTCTTCTTCTGCATTATCAAATTGCGTAGCTAATGGTGTTAGACTTGATTCTGCAAGTTCTGTTGAAATCAACGGCCAATTCTGCATAATCAAATTGCATAACTAATCGTGTTAGACTTGTTTCTGCGAGTTCTCTTGCTGGTGCTTTTATCGTGGTAGAATCTGCTGTGTGTGCTTCACCTGCATCTTAAAGAACGTTTTCTGCCCAGCGTTCTATAGTACTTTGCTAGTTATGAAAGAGTTCCAGCTGGTGCTAGTTCTTCTATTTGTGCCTCAAATAGCACAAATAGTGCCTTCTATAGCCAATTCCGTCTTATGAAGTCATGTTAGACTTGCTTCTGCTAGTTCTGTTGGAGTTTCAGCTGATAGTGTAGGAACAACGTATGTTTGTACCTCATTTGCAGCTTGAATTGCGTTTTTTGCCTCATCCACTTGCGTAACTGATTGAAGCCCTATGTTTTCTGCTACTTCTGATGGAGATTCATCTCGTGTCAATCTTCTGGTTCGAATTCTACCTGATAAAGTTGTGTTACTAATCGTTTTAGTCCTGTTTCTGCTAGTTCTGTTGAAGTTTCAGCTAGTACTGATAGTGTAGGATCAACTTCAGTTTGTGCCTTAACTTCGTCTGCAAGACCACATCGCGTAACTGATCGTGGCAGCGTGTTTTCTGCTGCTTCTGATGGAAATTCAGCTCGTGTCAAATTTTTGGTGGCAATTCTGCTTCTGATGGAGATTCAGCTCGCGTCAATCTTCTGGTGTTCCCCAAGTTGTGTTACTAATCGTGTTAAACTTGTTAGACCTGTGGAAGCATCGTCTGTGTGTGCCTCAACTGCTTGTTCAAGAGCGTTTTCTGCCAGATCCACTTGCGAAACTGATCGTGGCATGATGGTTTTCTTCAAGTTGTAAAGCAGTTTCAGCTCGTTCTGATCCTTTGTAAGCTTCTTCTGTTTGTTCCCCAAGGTCTTCTTCTGCATTATCAAATTGCGTAGCTAATGGTGTTAGACTTGTTTCTGCTAGTTCTCTTGCTGGTGCTTTTATCGTGGTAGAATCTGCTGTGTGTGCTTCACCTGCATCTTAAAGAACGTTTTCTGCCCAGCGTTCTATAGTACTTTGCTAGTTATGAAAGAGTTCCAGCTGGTGCTAGTTCTTCTATTTGTGCCTCAAATAGCACAAATAGTGCCTTCTATAGCCAATTCCGTCTTATGAAGTCATGTAGACTTGCTTCTGCTAGTTCTGTTGGAGTTTCAGCTGATAGTGTAGGAACAACGTCTGTTTGTACCTCATTTGCAGCTTGAATTGCGTTTTTTGCCTCATCCACTTGCGTAACTGATTGAAGCCGTATGTTTTCTGCTACTTCTGATGGAGATTCATCTCGTGTCAATCTTCTGGTGTTCCCCAAGTTGTGTTACTAATCGTGTTAAACTTGTTAGACCTGTGGAAGCATCGTCTGTGTGTGCCTCAACTGCTTGTTCAAGAGCGTTTTCTGCCAGATCCACTTGCGAAACTGATCGTGGCATGATGGTTTTCTTCAAGTTGTAAAGCAGTTTCAGCTCGTTCTGATCCTTTGTAAGCTTCTTCTGTTTGTTCCCCAAGGTCTTCTTCTGCAATATCAAATTGCGTAGCTAATGGTGTTAGACTTGTTTCTGCTAGTTCTGTTGAAATCAACGGCCAATTCTGCATAATCAGATTGCATAACTAATCGTGTTAGACTTGTTTCTGCGAGTTCTCTTGCTGGTGCTTTTATCGTGGTAGAATCTGCTGTGTGTGCTTCACCTGCATCTTAAAGAACATTTTCTGCCCTGCGTTCTATAGTAGTTTGCTAGTTATGAAAGAGTTTCAGCTGGTGCTAGTTCTTCTATGTGTGCCTAAACTATATTCTATAGCCAATTCCGTCTTATGATGTCGTGTTAGACTTGTTTCTGCTAGTTCTGTTGGAGTTTCAGCTGATATTGTAGGAACTGAAGGTTGAAAGCGTTTTATGATTTATCCACTTGCGTAAGTGATCGTATTAGACTTGTTTCGTCTAGTTCTGTTTCAGCTCGTACTAATCTTGTCGAAATATCTGTTTGTGCCTCAACTGCAGCTTGAAAGGAGTTTTCTGCATCATCCATTTGCATTACTGATTGTGCCCGTATGTTTTCTGATCATTCTTATGGAGATTCATCTCGTGTCAATATTCTGGTTCGAATTCTATCTTGTTCGAATTCAAGTTGTGTTACTAATCGTTTTAGTCCTGTTTCTGCTAGTTCTGTTGAGGTTTCAGGTAGTACTGATAGTGTAGGATCAACGTCTGTTTGTGCCTAAACTTCTTCTTCAAGGGCGTTTTCTACCACATCAACTTGCGTAACTGATCGCGGCAACGTGTTTTCTGCTGCTTCTGATGGAGATTCAGCTCGCGTCAATCTTCTGGTGGCAATTCTGCCTCATCAAGTTGTGTTACTAATCTTGTTAGTCCAGCTATGTCTTTGCTGATCCTGTGTCCATCGTCTGTGTGTGCCTCAACTGCTTGTTCAAGAGCGTTTTCTGCCAGATACACTTGCGAAACTGATCGTGGCATGATGGTTTTCTTCAAAGTTATAAAGGAGTTTCAGCTCGTTCTGATCCTTTGTAAGCTTCTTCTGCTTGTTCCCCAAGGTCTTCTTCTGCATTATCAAATTGCGTAGCTAATGGTGTTAGACTTGATTCTGCAAGTTCTGTTGAAATCAACGGCCAATTCTGCATAAGGAAATTGCATAACTAATCGTGTTAGACTTGTTTCTGCGAGTTCTCTTGCTGGTGCTTTTATCGTGGTAGAATCTGCTGTGTGTGCTTCACCTGCATCTTAAAGAACGTTTTCTGCCCAGCGTTCTATAGTACTTTGCTAGTTATGAAAGAGTTCCAGCTGGTGCTAGTTCTTCTATTTGTGCCTCAAATAGCACAAATAGTGCCTTCTATAGCCAATTCCGTCTTATGAAGTAATGTTAGACTTGCTTCTGCTAGTTCTGTTGGAGTTTCAGCTGATAGTGTAGGAACAACGTCTGTTTGTACCTCATTTGCAGCTTGAATTGCGTTTTTTGCCTCATCCACTTGCGTAACTGATTGAAGCCCTATGTTTTCTGCTACTTCTGATGGAGATTCATCTCGTGCCAATCTTCTGGTTCGAATTCTACCTGATAAAGTTGTGTTACTAATCGTTTTAGTCCTGTTTCTGCTAGTTCTGTTGAAGTTTCAGCTAGTACTGATAGTGTAGGATCAACTTCAGTTTGTGCCTTAACTTCGTCTGCAAGACCACATCGCGTAACTGATCGTGGCAGCGTGTTTTCTGCTGCTTCTGATGGAGATTCAGCTCGTGTCAAATTTTTTGTGGCAATTCTGCTTCTGATGGAGATTCAGCTCGCGTCAATCTTCTGGTGTTCCCCAAGTTGTGTTACTAATCGTGTTAAACTTGTTAGACCTGTGGAAGCATCGTCTGTGTGTGCCTCAACTGCTTGTTCAAGAGCGTTTTCTGCCAGATCCACTTGCGAAACTGATCGTGGCATGATGGTTTTCTTCAAGTTGTAAAGCAGTTTCAGCTCGTTCTGATCCTTTGTAAGCTTCTTCTGTTTGTTCCCCAAGGTCTTCTTCTGCATTATCAAATTGCGTAGCTAATGGTGTTAGACTTGTTTCTGCTAGTTCTGTTGAAATCAACGGCCAATTCTGCATAATCAGATTGCATAACTAATCGTGTTAGACTTGTTTCTGCGAGTTCTCTTGCTGGTGCTTTTATCGTGGTAGAATCTGCTGTGTGTGCTTCACCTGCATCTTAAAGAACGTTTTCTGCCCTGCGTTCTATAGTAGTTTGCTAGTTATGAAAGAGTTTCAGCTGGTGCTAGTTCTTCTATGTGTGCCTCAACTATATTCTATAGCCAATTCCGTCTTATGATGTCGTGTTAGACTTGTTTCTGCTAGTTCTGTTGGAGTTTCAGCTGATAGTGTAGGAACAACGTCTGTTTGTACCTCATTTGCAGCTTGAATTGCGTTTTTTGCCTCATCCACTTGCGTAACTGATTGAAGCCGTATGTTTTCTGCTACTTCTGATGGAGATTCATCTCGTGTCAATCTTCTGGTTCGAATTCTACCTGATAAAGTTGTGTTACTAATCGTTTTAGTCTTGTTTCTGCTAGTTCTGTTGAAGTTTCAGCTAGTACTGATAGTGTAGGATCAACTTCAGTTTGTGCCTTAACTTCGACTGCAAGACCACATCGCGTAACTGATCGTGGCAGCGTGTTTTCTGCTGCTTCTGATGGAGATTCAGCTCGTGTCAAATATTTGGTGGCAATTCTGCTTCTGATGGAGATTCAGCTCGCGTCAATCTTCTGGTGTTCCCCAAGTTGTGTTACTAATCGTGTTAAACTTGTTAGACCTGTGGAAGCATCGTCTGTGTGTGCCTCAACTGCTTGTTCAAGAGCGTTTTCTGCCAGATCCACTTGCGAAACTGATCGTGGCATGATGGTTTTCTTCAAGTTGTAAAGCAGTTTCAGCTCGATCTGATCCTTTGTAAGCTTCTTCTGTTTGTTCCCCAAGGTCTTCTTCTGCATTATCAAATTGCGTAGCTAATGGTGTTAGACTTGTTTCTGCTAGTTCTGTTGAAATCAACGGCCAATTCTGCATAATCAGATTGCATAACTAATCGTGTTAGACTTGTTTCTGCGAGTTCTCTTGCTGGTGCTTTTATCGTGGTAGAATCTGCTGTGTGTGCTTCACCTGCATCTTAAAGAACGTTTTCTGCCCAGCGTTCTATAGTACTTTGCTAGTTATGAAAGAGTTCCAGCTGGTGCTAGTTCTTCTATTTGTGCCTCAAATAGCACAAATAGTGCCTTCTATAGCCAATTCCGTCTTATGAAGTCATGTTAGACTTGCTTCTGCTAGTTCTGTTGGAGTTTCAGCTGATAGTGTAGGAACAACGTCTGTTTGTACCTCATTTGCAGCTTGAATTGCTTTTTTTGCCTCATCCACTTGCGTAACTGATTGAAGCCGTATGTTTTCTGCTACTTCTGATGGAGATTCATCTCGTGTCAATCTTCTGGTTCGAATTCTACCTGATAAAGTTGTGTTACTAATCGTTTTAGTCTTGTTTCTGCTAGTTCTGTTGAAGTTTCAGCTAGTACTGATAGTGTAGGATCAACTTCAGTTTGTGCCTTAACTTCGACTGCAAGACCACATCGCGTAACTGATCGTGGCAGCGTGTTTTCTGCTGCTTCTGATGGAGATTCAGCTCGTGTCCAATTTTTGGTGGCAATTCTGCTTCTGATGGAGATTCAGCTCGCGTCAATCTTCTGGTGTTCCCCAAGTTGTGTTACTAATCGTGTTAAACTTGTTAGACCTGTGGAAGCATCGTCTGTGTGTGCCTCAACTGCTTGTTCAAGAGCGTTTTCTGCCAGATCCAATTGCGAAACTGATCGTGGCATGATGGTTTTCTTCAAGTTGTAAAGGAGTTTCAGCTCGTTCTGATCCTTTGTAAGCTTCTTCTGTTTGTTCCCCAAGGTCTTCTTCTGCATTATCAAATTGCGTAGCTAATGGTGTTAGACTTGTTTCTGCTAGTTCTGTTGAAATCAACGGCCAATTCTGCATAATCAGATTGCATAACTAATCGTGTTAGACTTGTTTCTGCGAGTTCTCTTGCTGGTGCTTTTATCGTGGTAGAATCTGCTGTGTGTGCTTCACCTGCATCTTAAAGAACGTTTTCTGCCCAGCGTTCTATAGTAGTTTGCTAGTTATGAAAGAGTTTCAGCTGGTGCTAGTTCTTCTTTTTGTGCCTCAACTATATTCTATAGCCAATTCCGTCTGATGAAGTCATGTTAGACTTGCTTCTGCTAGTTCTGTTGGAGTTTCAGCTGATAGTGTAGGAACAACGTCTGTTTGTACCTCATTTGCAGCTTGAATTGCGTTTTTTGCCTCATCCACTTGCGTAACTGATTGAAGCCGTATGTTTTCTGCTACTTCTGATGGAGATTCATCTCGTGTCAATCTTCTGGTTCGAATTCTACCTGATAAAGTTGTGTTACTAATCGTTTTAGTCCTGTTTCTGCTAGTTCTGTTGAAGTTTCAGCTAGTACTGATAGTGTAGGATCAACTTCAGTTTGTGCCTTAACTTCGTCTGCAAGACCACATCGCGTAACTGATCGTGGCAGCGTGTTTTCTGCTGCTTCTGATGGAGATTCAGCTCGTGTCAAATTTTTTGTGGCAATTCTGCTTCTGATGGAGATTCAGCTCGCGTCAATCTTCTGGTGTTCCCCAAGTTGTGTTACTAATCGTGTTAAACTTGTTAGACCTGTGGAAGCATCGTCTGTGTGTGCCTCAACTGCTTGTTCAAGAGCGTTTTCTGCCAGATCCACTTGCGAAACTGATCGTGGCATGATGGTTTTCTTCAAGTTGTAAAGCAGTTTCAGCTCGTTCTGATCCTTTGTAAGCTTCTTCTGTTTGTTCCCCAAGGTCTTCTTCTGCATTATCAAATTGCGTAGCTAATGGTGTTAGACTTGTTTCTGCTAGTTCTCTTGCTGGTGCTTTTATCGTGGTAGAATCTGCTGTGTGTGCTTCACCTGCATCTTAAAGAACGTTTTCTGCCCAGCGTTCTATAGTACTTTGCTAGTTATGAAAGAGTTCCAGCTGGTGCTAGTTCTTCTATTTGTGCCTCAAATAGCACAAATAGTGCCTTCTATAGCCAATTCCGTCTTATGAAGTCATGTAGACTTGCTTCTGCTAGTTCTGTTGGAGTTTCAGCTGATAGTGTAGGAACAACGTCTGTTTGTACCTCATTTGCAGCTTGAATTGCGTTTTTTGCCTCATCCACTTGCGTAACTGATTGAAGCCGTATGTTTTCTGCTACTTCTGATGGAGATTCATCTCGTGTCAATCTTCTGGTGTTCCCCAAGTTGTGTTACTAATCGTGTTAAACTTGTTAGACCTGTGGAAGCATCGTCTGTGTGTGCCTCAACTGCTTGTTCAAGAGCGTTTTCTGCCAGATCCACTTGCGAAACTGATCGTGGCATGATGGTTTTCTTCAAGTTGTAAAGCAGTTTCAGCTCGTTCTGATCCTTTGTAAGCTTCTTCTGTTTGTTCCCCAAGGTCTTCTTCTGCAATATCAAATTGCGTAGCTAATGGTGTTAGACTTGTTTCTGCTAGTTCTGTTGAAATCAACGGCCAATTCTGCATAATCAGATTGCATAACTAATCGTGTTAGACTTGTTTCTGCGAGTTCTCTTGCTGGTGCTTTTATCGTGGTAGAATCTGCTGTGTGTGCTTCACCTGCATCTTAAAGAACATTTTCTGCCCTGCGTTCTATAGTAGTTTGCTAGTTATGAAAGAGTTTCAGCTGGTGCTAGTTCTTCTATGTGTGCCTAAACTATATTCTATAGCCAATTCCGTCTTATGATGTCGTGTTAGACTTGTTTCTGCTAGTTCTGTTGGAGTTTCAGCTGATATTGTAGGAACTGAAGGTTGAAAGCGTTTTATGATTTATCCACTTGCGTAAGTGATCGTATTAGACTTGTTTCGTCTAGTTCTGTTTCAGCTCGTACTAATCTTGTCGAAATATCTGTTTGTGCCTCAACTGCAGCTTGAAAGGAGTTTTCTGCATCATCCATTTGCATTACTGATTGTGCCCGTATGTTTTCTGATCATTCTTATGGAGATTCATCTCGTGTCAATATTCTGGTTCGAATTCTATCTTGTTCGAATTCAAGTTGTGTTACTAATCGTTTTAGTCCTGTTTCTGCTAGTTCTGTTGAGGTTTCAGGTAGTACTGATAGTGTAGGATCAACGTCTGTTTGTGCCTAAACTTCTTCTTCAAGGGCGTTTTCTACCACATCAACTTGCGTAACTGATCGCGGCAACGTGTTTTCTGCTGCTTCTGATGGAGATTCAGCTCGCGTCAATCTTCTGGTGGCAATTCTGCCTCATCAAGTTGTGTTACTAATCTTGTTAGTCCAGCTATGTCTTTGCTGATCCTGTGTCCATCGTCTGTGTGTGCCTCAACTGCTTGTTCAAGAGCGTTTTCTGCCAGATACACTTGCGAAACTGATCGTGGCATGATGGTTTTCTTCAAAGTTATAAAGGAGTTTCAGCTCGTTCTGATCCTTTGTAAGCTTCTTCTGCTTGTTCCCCAAGGTCTTCTTCTGCATTATCAAATTGCGTAGCTAATGGTGTTAGACTTGATTCTGCAAGTTCTGTTGAAATCAACGGCCAATTCTGCATAAGGAAATTGCATAACTAATCGTGTTAGACTTGTTTCTGCGAGTTCTCTTGCTGGTGCTTTTATCGTGGTAGAATCTGCTGTGTGTGCTTCACCTGCATCTTAAAGAACGTTTTCTGCCCAGCGTTCTATAGTACTTTGCTAGTTATGAAAGAGTTCCAGCTGGTGCTAGTTCTTCTATTTGTGCCTCAAATAGCACAAATAGTGCCTTCTATAGCCAATTCCGTCTTATGAAGTCATGTTAGACTTGCTTCTGCTAGTTCTGTTGGAGTTTCAGCTGATAGTGTAGGAACAACGTCTGTTTGTACCTCATTTGCAGCTTGAATTGCGTTTTTTGCCTCATCCACTTGCGTAACTGATTGAAGCCCTATGTTTTCTGCTACTTCTGATGGAGATTCATCTCGTGCCAATCTTCTGGTTCGAATTCTACCTGATAAAGTTGTGTTACTAATCGTTTTAGTCCTGTTTCTGCTAGTTCTGTTGAAGTTTCAGCTAGTACTGATAGTGTAGGATCAACTTCAGTTTGTGCCTTAACTTCGTCTGCAAGACCACATCGCGTAACTGATCGTGGCAGCGTGTTTTCTGCTGCTTCTGATGGAGATTCAGCTCGTGTCAAATTTTTTGTGGCAATTCTGCTTCTGATGGAGATTCAGCTCGCGTCAATCTTCTGGTGTTCCCCAAGTTGTGTTACTAATCGTGTTAAACTTGTTAGACCTGTGGAAGCATCGTCTGTGTGTGCCTCAACTGCTTGTTCAAGAGCGTTTTCTGCCAGATCCACTTGCGAAACTGATCGTGGCATGATGGTTTTCTTCAAGTTGTAAAGCAGTTTCAGCTCGTTCTGATCCTTTGTAAGCTTCTTCTGTTTGTTCCCCAAGGTCTTCTTCTGCATTATCAAATTGCGTAGCTAATGGTGTTAGACTTGTTTCTGCTAGTTCTGTTGAAATCAACGGCCAATTCTGCATAATCAGATTGCATAACTAATCGTGTTAGACTTGTTTCTGCGAGTTCTCTTGCTGGTGCTTTTATCGTGGTAGAATCTGCTGTGTGTGCTTCACCTGCATCTTAAAGAACGTTTTCTGCCCTGCGTTCTATAGTAGTTTGCTAGTTATGAAAGAGTTTCAGCTGGTGCTAGTTCTTCTATGTGTGCCTCAACTATATTCTATAGCCAATTCCGTCTTATGATGTCGTGTTAGACTTGTTTCTGCTAGTTCTGTTGGAGTTTCAGCTGATAGTGTAGGAACAACGTCTGTTTGTACCTCATTTGCAGCTTGAATTGCGTTTTTTGCCTCATCCACTTGCGTAACTGATTGAAGCCGTATGTTTTCTGCTACTTCTGATGGAGATTCATCTCGTGTCAATCTTCTGGTTCGAATTCTACCTGATAAAGTTGTGTTACTAATCGTTTTAGTCTTGTTTCTGCTAGTTCTGTTGAAGTTTCAGCTAGTACTGATAGTGTAGGATCAACTTCAGTTTGTGCCTTAACTTCGACTGCAAGACCACATCGCGTAACTGATCGTGGCAGCGTGTTTTCTGCTGCTTCTGATGGAGATTCAGCTCGTGTCAAATATTTGGTGGCAATTCTGCTTCTGATGGAGATTCAGCTCGCGTCAATCTTCTGGTGTTCCCCAAGTTGTGTTACTAATCGTGTTAAACTTGTTAGACCTGTGGAAGCATCGTCTGTGTGTGCCTCAACTGCTTGTTCAAGAGCGTTTTCTGCCAGATCCACTTGCGAAACTGATCGTGGCATGATGGTTTTCTTCAAGTTGTAAAGCAGTTTCAGCTCGATCTGATCCTTTGTAAGCTTCTTCTGTTTGTTCCCCAAGGTCTTCTTCTGCATTATCAAATTGCGTAGCTAATGGTGTTAGACTTGTTTCTGCTAGTTCTGTTGAAATCAACGGCCAATTCTGCATAATCAGATTGCATAACTAATCGTGTTAGACTTGTTTCTGCGAGTTCTCTTGCTGGTGCTTTTATCGTGGTAGAATCTGCTGTGTGTGCTTCACCTGCATCTTAAAGAACGTTTTCTGCCCAGCGTTCTATAGTACTTTGCTAGTTATGAAAGAGTTCCAGCTGGTGCTAGTTCTTCTATTTGTGCCTCAAATAGCACAAATAGTGCCTTCTATAGCCAATTCCGTCTTATGAAGTCATGTTAGACTTGCTTCTGCTAGTTCTGTTGGAGTTTCAGCTGATAGTGTAGGAACAACGTCTGTTTGTACCTCATTTGCAGCTTGAATTGCTTTTTTTGCCTCATCCACTTGCGTAACTGATTGAAGCCGTATGTTTTCTGCTACTTCTGATGGAGATTCATCTCGTGTCAATCTTCTGGTTCGAATTCTACCTGATAAAGTTGTGTTACTAATCGTTTTAGTCTTGTTTCTGCTAGTTCTGTTGAAGTTTCAGCTAGTACTGATAGTGTAGGATCAACTTCAGTTTGTGCCTTAACTTCGACTGCAAGACCACATCGCGTAACTGATCGTGGCAGCGTGTTTTCTGCTGCTTCTGATGGAGATTCAGCTCGTGTCCAATTTTTGGTGGCAATTCTGCTTCTGATGGAGATTCAGCTCGCGTCAATCTTCTGGTGTTCCCCAAGTTGTGTTACTAATCGTGTTAAACTTGTTAGACCTGTGGAAGCATCGTCTGTGTGTGCCTCAACTGCTTGTTCAAGAGCGTTTTCTGCCAGATCCAATTGCGAAACTGATCGTGGCATGATGGTTTTCTTCAAGTTGTAAAGGAGTTTCAGCTCGTTCTGATCCTTTGTAAGCTTCTTCTGTTTGTTCCCCAAGGTCTTCTTCTGCATTATCAAATTGCGTAGCTAATGGTGTTAGACTTGTTTCTGCTAGTTCTGTTGAAATCAACGGCCAATTCTGCATAATCAGATTGCATAACTAATCGTGTTAGACTTGTTTCTGCGAGTTCTCTTGCTGGTGCTTTTATCGTGGTAGAATCTGCTGTGTGTGCTTCACCTGCATCTTAAAGAACGTTTTCTGCCCAGCGTTCTATAGTAGTTTGCTAGTTATGAAAGAGTTTCAGCTGGTGCTAGTTCTTCTTTTTGTGCCTCAACTATATTCTATAGCCAATTCCGTCTGATGAAGTCATGTTAGACTTGCTTCTGCTAGTTCTGTTGGAGTTTCAGCTGATAGTGTAGGAACAACGTCTGTTTGTACCTCATTTGCAGCTTGAATTGCGTTTTTTGCCTCATCCACTTGCGTAACTGATTGAAGCCGTATGTTTTCTGCTACTTCTGATGGAGATTCATCTCGTGTCAATCTTCTGGTTCGAATTCTACCTGATAAAGTTGTGTTACTAATCGTTTTAGTCCTGTTTCTGCTAGTTCTGTTGAAGTTTCAGCTAGTACTGATAGTGTAGGATCAACTTCAGTTTGTGCCTTAACTTCGTCTGCAAGACCACATCGCGTAACTGATCGTGGCAGCGTGTTTTCTGCTGCTTCTGATGGAGATTCAGCTCGTGTCAAATTTTTTGTGGCAATTCTGCTTCTGATGGAGATTCAGCTCGCGTCAATCTTCTGGTGTTCCCCAAGTTGTGTTACTAATCGTGTTAAACTTGTTAGACCTGTGGAAGCATCGTCTGTGTGTGCCTCAACTGCTTGTTCAAGAGCGTTTTCTGCCAGATCCACTTGCGAAACTGATCGTGGCATGATGGTTTTCTTCAAGTTGTAAAGCAGTTTCAGCTCGTTCTGATCCTTTGTAAGCTTCTTCTGTTTGTTCCCCAAGGTCTTCTTCTGCATTATCAAATTGCGTAGCTAATGGTGTTAGACTTGTTTCTGCTAGTTCTGTTGAAATCAACGGCCAATTCTGCATAATCAGATTGCATAACTAATCGTGTTAGACTTGTTTCTGCGAGTTCTCTTGCTGGTGCTTTTATCGTGGTAGAATCTGCTGTGTGTGCTTCACCTGCATCTTAAAGAACGTTTTCTGCCCTGCGTTCTATAGTAGTTTGCTAGTTATGAAAGAGTTTCAGCTGGTGCTAGTTCTTCTATGTGTGCCTCAACTATATTCTATAGCCAATTCCGTCTTATGATGTCGTGTTAGACTTGTTTCTGCTAGTTCTGTTGGAGTTTCAGCTGATATTGTAGGAACTGAAGGTTGAAAGCGTTTTATGATTTATCCACTTGCGTAAGTGATCGTATTAGACTTGTTTCGTCTAGTTCTGTTTCAGCTCGTACTAATCTTGTCGAAACATCTGTTTATGCCTCAACTGCAGCTTGAAAGGAGTTTTCTGCCTCATCCATTTGCATTACTGATTGTGCCCGTATGTTTTCTGATCATTCTTATGGAGATTCATCTCGTGTCAATATTCTGGTTCGAATTCTAGCTTGTTCGAATTCAAGTTGTGTTACTAATCGTTTTAGTCCTGTTTCTGCTAGTTCTGTTGAGGTTTCAGGTAGTACTGATAGTGTAGGATCAACGTCTGTTTGTGCCTAAACTTCTTCTTCAAGGGCGTTTTCTACCACATCAACTTGCGTAACTGATCGCGGCAACGTGTTTTCTGCTGCTTCTGATGGAGATTCAGCTCGCGTCAATCTTCTGGTGGCAATTCTGCCTCATCAAGTTGTATTACTAATCTTGTTAGTCCAGCTATGTCTTTGCTGATCCTGTGTCCATCGTCTGTGTGTGCCTCAACTGCTTGTTCAAGAGCGTTTTCTGCCAGATACACTTGCGAAACTGATCGTGGCATGACGGTTTTCTTCAAAGTTGTAAAGGAGTTTCAGCTCGTTCTGATCCTTTGTAAGCTTCTTCTGCTTGTTCCCCAAGGTCTTCTTCTGCATTATCAAATTGCGTAGCTAATGGTGTTAGACTTGATTCTGCAAGTTCTGTTGAAATCAACGGCCAATTCTGCATAATCAAATTGCATAACTAATCGTGTTAGACTTGTTTCTGCGAGTTCTCTTGCTGGTGCTTTTATCGTGGTAGAATCTGCTGTGTGTGCTTCACCTGCATCTTAAAGAACGTTTTCTGCCCAGCGTTCTATAGTACTTTGCTAGTTATGAAAGAGTTCCAGCTGGTGCTAGTTCTTCTATTTGTGCCTCAAATAGCACAAATAGTGCCTTCTATAGCCAATTCCGTCTTATGAAGTCATGTTAGACTTGCTTCTGCTAGTTCTGTTGGAGTTTCAGCTGATAGTGTAGGAACAACGTCTGTTTGTACCTCATTTGCAGCTTGAATTGCGTTTTTTGCCTCATCCACTTGCGTAACTGATTGAAGCCCTATGTTTTCTGCTACTTCTGATGGAGATTCATCTCGTGCCAATCTTCTGGTTCGAATTCTACCTGATAAAGTTGTGTTACTAATCGTTTTAGTCCTGTTTCTGCTAGTTCTGTTGAAGTTTCAGCTAGTACTGATAGTGTAGGATCAACTTCAGTTTGTGCCTTAACTTCGTCTGCAAGACCACATCGCGTAACTGATCGTGGCAGCGTGTTTTCTGCTGCTTCTGATGGAGATTCAGCTCGTGTCAAATTTTTTGTGGCAATTCTGCTTCTGATGGAGATTCAGCTCGCGTCAATCTTCTGGTGTTCCCCAAGTTGTGTTACTAATCGTGTTAAACTTGTTAGACCTGTGGAAGCATCGTCTGTGTGTGCCTCAACTGCTTGTTCAAGAGCGTTTTCTGCCAGATCCACTTGCGAAACTGATCGTGGCATGATGGTTTTCTTCAAGTTGTAAAGCAGTTTCAGCTCGTTCTGATCCTTTGTAAGCTTCTTCTGTTTGTTCCCCAAGGTCTTCTTCTGCATTATCAAATTGCGTAGCTAATGGTGTTAGACTTGTTTCTGCTAGTTCTGTTGAAATCAACGGCCAATTCTGCATAATCAGATTGCATAACTAATCGTGTTAGACTTGTTTCTGCGAGTTCTCTTGCTGGTGCTTTTATCGTGGTAGAATCTGCTGTGTGTGCTTCACCTGCATCTTAAAGAACGTTTTCTGCCCTGCGTTCTATAGTAGTTTGCTAGTTATGAAAGAGTTTCAGCTGGTGCTAGTTCTTCTATGTGTGCCTCAACTATATTCTATAGCCAATTCCGTCTTATGATGTCGTGTTAGACTTGTTTCTGCTAGTTCTGTTGGAGTTTCAGCTGATAGTGTAGGAACAACGTCTGTTTGTACCTCATTTGCAGCTTGAATTGCGTTTTTTGCCTCATCCACTTGCGTAACTGATTGAAGCCGTATGTTTTCTGCTACTTCTGATGGAGATTCATCTCGTGTCAATCTTCTGGTTCGAATTCTACCTGATAAAGTTGTGTTACTAATCGTTTTAGTCTTGTTTCTGCTAGTTCTGTTGAAGTTTCAGCTAGTACTGATAGTGTAGGATCAACTTCAGTTTGTGCCTTAACTTCGACTGCAAGACCACATCGCGTAACTGATCGTGGCAGCGTGTTTTCTGCTGCTTCTGATGGAGATTCAGCTCGTGTCAAATATTTGGTGGCAATTCTGCTTCTGATGGAGATTCAGCTCGCGTCAATCTTCTGGTGTTCCCCAAGTTGTGTTACTAATCGTGTTAAACTTGTTAGACCTGTGGAAGCATCGTCTGTGTGTGCCTCAACTGCTTGTTCAAGAGCGTTTTCTGCCAGATCCACTTGCGAAACTGATCGTGGCATGATGGTTTTCTTCAAGTTGTAAAGCAGTTTCAGCTCGATCTGATCCTTTGTAAGCTTCTTCTGTTTGTTCCCCAAGGTCTTCTTCTGCATTATCAAATTGCGTAGCTAATGGTGTTAGACTTGTTTCTGCTAGTTCTGTTGAAATCAACGGCCAATTCTGCATAATCAGATTGCATAACTAATCGTGTTAGACTTGTTTCTGCGAGTTCTCTTGCTGGTGCTTTTATCGTGGTAGAATCTGCTGTGTGTGCTTCACCTGCATCTTAAAGAACGTTTTCTGCCCAGCGTTCTATAGTACTTTGCTAGTTATGAAAGAGTTCCAGCTGGTGCTAGTTCTTCTATTTGTGCCTCAAATAGCACAAATAGTGCCTTCTATAGCCAATTCCGTCTTATGAAGTCATGTTAGACTTGCTTCTGCTAGTTCTGTTGGAGTTTCAGCTGATAGTGTAGGAACAACGTCTGTTTGTACCTCATTTGCAGCTTGAATTGCTTTTTTTGCCTCATCCACTTGCGTAACTGATTGAAGCCGTATGTTTTCTGCTACTTCTGATGGAGATTCATCTCGTGTCAATCTTCTGGTTCGAATTCTACCTGATAAAGTTGTGTTACTAATCGTTTTAGTCTTGTTTCTGCTAGTTCTGTTGAAGTTTCAGCTAGTACTGATAGTGTAGGATCAACTTCAGTTTGTGCCTTAACTTCGACTGCAAGACCACATCGCGTAACTGATCGTGGCAGCGTGTTTTCTGCTGCTTCTGATGGAGATTCAGCTCGTGTCCAATTTTTGGTGGCAATTCTGCTTCTGATGGAGATTCAGCTCGCGTCAATCTTCTGGTGTTCCCCAAGTTGTGTTACTAATCGTGTTAAACTTGTTAGACCTGTGGAAGCATCGTCTGTGTGTGCCTCAACTGCTTGTTCAAGAGCGTTTTCTGCCAGATCCAATTGCGAAACTGATCGTGGCATGATGGTTTTCTTCAAGTTGTAAAGGAGTTTCAGCTCGTTCTGATCCTTTGTAAGCTTCTTCTGTTTGTTCCCCAAGGTCTTCTTCTGCATTATCAAATTGCGTAGCTAATGGTGTTAGACTTGTTTCTGCTAGTTCTGTTGAAATCAACGGCCAATTCTGCATAATCAGATTGCATAACTAATCGTGTTAGACTTGTTTCTGCGAGTTCTCTTGCTGGTGCTTTTATCGTGGTAGAATCTGCTGTGTGTGCTTCACCTGCATCTTAAAGAACGTTTTCTGCCCAGCGTTCTATAGTAGTTTGCTAGTTATGAAAGAGTTTCAGCTGGTGCTAGTTCTTCTTTTTGTGCCTCAACTATATTCTATAGCCAATTCCGTCTGATGAAGTCATGTTAGACTTGCTTCTGCTAGTTCTGTTGGAGTTTCAGCTGATATTGTAGGAACTGAAGGTTGAAAGCGTTTTATGATTTATCCACTTGCGTAAGTGATCGTATTAGACTTGTTTCGTCTAGTTCTGTTTCAGCTCGTACTAATCTTGTCGAAACATCTGTTTATGCCTCAACTGCAGCTTGAAAGGAGTTTTCTGCCTCATCCATTTGCATTACTGATTGTGCCCGTATGTTTTCTGATCATTCTTATGGAGATTCATCTCGTGTCAATATTCTGGTTCGAATTCTAGCTTGTTCGAATTCAAGTTGTGTTACTAATCGTTTTAGTCCTGTTTCTGCTAGTTCTGTTGAGGTTTCAGGTAGTACTGATAGTGTAGGATCAACGTCTGTTTGTGCCTAAACTTCTTCTTCAAGGGCGTTTTCTACCACATCAACTTGCGTAACTGATCGCGGCAACGTGTTTTCTGCTGCTTCTGATGGAGATTCAGCTCGCGTCAATCTTCTGGTGGCAATTCTGCCTCATCAAGTTGTATTACTAATCTTGTTAGTCCAGCTATGTCTTTGCTGATCCTGTGTCCATCGTCTGTGTGTGCCTCAACTGCTTGTTCAAGAGCGTTTTCTGCCAGATACACTTGCGAAACTGATCGTGGCATGACGGTTTTCTTCAAAGTTGTAAAGGAGTTTCAGCTCGTTCTGATCCTTTGTAAGCTTCTTCTGCTTGTTCCCCAAGGTCTTCTTCTGCATTATCAAATTGCGTAGCTAATGGTGTTAGACTTGATTCTGCAAGTTCTGTTGAAATCAACGGCCAATTCTGCATAATCAAATTGCATAACTAATCGTGTTAGACTTGTTTCTGCGAGTTCTCTTGCTGGTGCTTTTATCGTGGTAGAATCTGCTGTGTGTGCTTCACCTGCATCTTAAAGAACGTTTTCTGCCCAGCGTTCTATAGTACTTTGCTAGTTATGAAAGAGTTCCAGCTGGTGCTAGTTCTTCTATTTGTGCCTCAAATAGCACAAATAGTGCCTTCTATAGCCAATTCCGTCTTATGAAGTCATGTTAGACTTGCTTCTGCTAGTTCTGTTGGAGTTTCAGCTGATAGTGTAGGAACAACGTCTGTTTGTACCTCATTTGCAGCTTGAATTGCGTTTTTTGCCTCATCCACTTGCGTAACTGATTGAAGCCCTATGTTTTCTGCTACTTCTGATGGAGATTCATCTCGTGTCAATCTTCTGGTTCGAATTCTACCTGATAAAGTTGTGTTACTAATCGTTTTAGTCCTGTTTCTGCTAGTTCTGTTGAAGTTTCAGCTAGTACTGATAGTGTAGGATCAACTTCAGTTTGTGCCTTAACTTCGTCTGCAAGACCACATCGCGTAACTGATCGTGGCAGCGTGTTTTCTGCTGCTTCTGATGGAGATTCAGCTCGTGTCAAATTTTTTGTGGCAATTCTGCTTCTGATGGAGATTCAGCTCGCGTCAATCTTCTGGTGTTCCCCAAGTTGTGTTACTAATCGTGTTAAACTTGTTAGACCTGTGGAAGCATCGTCTGTGTGTGCCTCAACTGCTTGTTCAAGAGCGTTTTCTGCCAGATCCACTTGCGAAACTGATCGTGGCATGATGGTTTTCTTCAAGTTGTAAAGCAGTTTCAGCTCGTTCTGATCCTTTGTAAGCTTCTTCTGTTTGTTCCCCAAGGTCTTCTTCTGCATTATCAAATTGCGTAGCTAATGGTGTTAGACTTGTTTCTGCTAGTTCTGTTGAAATCAACGGCCAATTCTGCATAATCAGATTGCATAACTAATCGTGTTAGACTTGTTTCTGCGAGTTCTCTTGCTGGTGCTTTTATCGTGGTAGAATCTGCTGTGTGTGCTTCACCTGCATCTTAAAGAACGTTTTCTGCCCTGCGTTCTATAGTAGTTTGCTAGTTATGAAAGAGTTTCAGCTGGTGCTAGTTCTTCTATGTGTGCCTCAACTATATTCTATAGCCAATTCCGTCTTATGATGTCGTGTTAGACTTGTTTCTGCTAGTTCTGTTGGAGTTTCAGCTGATATTGTAGGAACTGAAGGTTGAAAGCGTTTTATGATTTATCCACTTGCGTAAGTGATCGTATTAGACTTGTTTCGTCTAGTTCTGTTTCAGCTCGTACTAATCTTGTCGAAACATCTGTTTATGCCTCAACTGCAGCTTGAAAGGAGTTTTCTGCCTCATCCATTTGCATTACTGATTGTGCCCGTATGTTTTCTGATCATTCTTATGGAGATTCATCTCGTGTCAATATTCTGGTTCGAATTCTAGCTTGTTCGAATTCAAGTTGTGTTACTAATCGTTTTAGTCCTGTTTCTGCTAGTTCTGTTGAGGTTTCAGGTAGTACTGATAGTGTAGGATCAACGTCTGTTTGTGCCTAAACTTCTTCTTCAAGGGCGTTTTCTACCACATCAACTTGCGTAACTGATCGCGGCAACGTGTTTTCTGCTGCTTCTGATGGAGATTCAGCTCGCGTCAATCTTCTGGTGGCAATTCTGCCTCATCAAGTTGTGTTACTAATCTTGTTAGTCCAGCTATGTCTTTGCTGATCCTGTGTCCATCGTCTGTGTGTGCCTCAACTGCTTGTTCAAGAGCGTTTTCTGCCAGATACACTTGCGAAACTGATCGTGGCATGACGGTTTTCTTCAAAGTTGTAAAGGAGTTTCAGCTCGTTCTGATCCTTTGTAAGCTTCTTCTGCTTGTTCCCCAAGGTCTTCTTCTGCATTATCAAATTGCGTAGCTAATGGTGTTAGACTTGATTCTGCAAGTTCTGTTGAAATCAACGGCCAATTCTGCATAATCAAATTGCATAACTAATCGTGTTAGACTTGTTTCTGCGAGTTCTCTTGCTGGTGCTTTTATCGTGGTAGAATCTGCTGTGTGTGCTTCACCTGCATCTTAAAGAACGTTTTCTGCCCAGCGTTCTATAGTACTTTGCTAGTTATGAAAGAGTTCCAGCTGGTGCTAGTTCTTCTATTTGTGCCTCAAATAGCACAAATAGTGCCTTCTATAGCCAATTCCGTCTGATGAAGTCATGTTAGACTTGCTTCTGCTAGTTCTGTTGGAGTTTCAGCTGATAGTGTAGGAACAACGTCTGTTTGTACCTCATTTGCAGCTTGAATTGCGTTTTTTGCACCAAAAATTTGACACGAGCTGAATCTCCATCAGAAGCAGCAGAAAACACGCTGCCACGATCAGTTACGCGATTTTGTCTTGCAGACGAAGTTAAGGCACAAACTGAAGTTGATCCTACACTATCAGTACTAGCTGAAACTTCAACAGAACTAGCAGAAACAGGACTAAAACGATTAGTAACACAACTTTATCAGGTAGAATTCGAACCAGAAGATTGACACGAGATGAATCTCCATCAGAAGTAGCAGAAAACATACGGCTTCAATCAGTTACGCAAGTGGATGAGGCAGAAAACGCAATTCAAGCTGCAAATGAGGTACAAACAGACTTTGTTCCTACACTATCAGCTGAAACTCCAACAGAACTAGCAGAAGCAAGTCTAACATGACTTCATAAGACGGAATTGGCTATAGAAGGCACTATTTGTGCTATTTGAGGCACAAATAGAAGAACTAGCACCAGCTGAAACTCTTTCATAACTAGCAAACTACTATAGAACGCAAGGCAGAAAACGTTCTTTAAGATGCAGGTGAAGGACACACAGCAGATTCTACCACGATAAAAGCACCAGCAAGAGAACTCTCAGAAACAAGTCTAACACGATTAGTTATGCAATTTGATTATGCAGAATTGGCCGTTGATTTCAACAGAACTAGCAGAAACAAGTCTAACACCATTAGCTACGCAATTTGATAATGCAGAAGTAGACCTTGGGGAACAAACAGAAGAAGCTTACAAAGGATCAGAACGAGCTGAAACTCCTTTACAACTTAAAGAAAACCATCATGCCACGATCAGTTTCGCAAGTGGATCTGGCAGAAAACGCTCTTGAACAAGCAGTTGAGGCATACACAGACGATGGACACAGGATCAGCAAAGACATAGCTGGACTAACAAGATTAGTAACACAACTTGATGAGGCAGAATTGCCACCAGAAGATTGACGCGAGCTGAATCTCCATCAGAAGCAGCAGAAAACACGTTGCCACGATCAGTTACGCAAGTTGATGTGGTAGAAAACGCTCTTGAAGAAGAAGTTTTGGCACAAACAGACGTTGATCCTACACTATCAGTACTACCTGAAACTTCAATAGAACTAGCAGAAACAGGACTAAAACGATTAGTAACACAACTTAAATTCGAACAAGCTAGAATTCGAACCAGAATATTGACACGAGATGAATCTCCATAAGAATGATCAGAAAACATACGGGCACAATCAGTAACGCAAATGGATGAGGCAGAAAACTCCTTTCAAGCTGCAGTTGAGGCACAAACAGATGTTTCGACAAGATTAGTACGAGCTGAAACAGAACTAGACGAAACAAGTCTAATACGATCAGTTACGCAAGTGGATAAGGCATAAAACGCTTTCAACCTTCAGTTCCTACAATATCAGCTGAAACTCCAACAGAACTAGCAGAAACAAGTCTAACACGACATCATAAGACGGAATTGGCTATAGAATATAGTTGAGGCACACATAGAAGAACTAGCACCAACAGAAACTTTCATAACTAGCAAACTACTATAGAACGCAGATCAGGAAACGTTCTTGAAGATGCAGGTGAAGCACACACACAGCAGATTCTACCACGATAAAAGCATCTGCTGAAACTCTAAGACAACTAGCAGAAACAAGTCTAACACGATTAGTTATGCAATTTGATTATGCAGAATTGGCCGTTGATACCAACAGAACTAGCAGAAACAAGTCTAACACCATTAGCTACGCAATTTGATAATGCAGAAGAAGACCTTGGGGAACAAACAGAAGAAGCTTACAAAGGATCAGAACGAGCTGAAACTCCTTTACAACTTGAAGAAAACCATCATGCCACGATCAGTTTCGCAAGTGGATCTGGCAGAAAACGCTCTTGAACAAGCAGTTGAGGCACACACAGACGATGGACACGGGATCAGCAAAGACATAGCTGGACTAACAAGATTAGTAACACAACTTGATGAGGCAGAATTGCCACCAGAAGATAGACGCGAGCTGAATCTCCATCAGAAGCAGAATTGCCACCAAAAATTTGACACGAGCTGAATCTTCATCAGAAGCAGCAGAAAACACGCTGCCACGATCAGTTACGCGATGTGGTCTTGCAGTGTAACAGTAGTCGGGTAATTGGTGTTAGGTGGGAAAAGACTACAGCACGATTGAGCATCGAGATGGAATGAGAGGAGAGATGCTCAAGTCGTGACGTAGTTGGTTGTTAAGGGGCAGTCAACATCTGGGTCTGGAACTGAAAGGACGCCATGTTTGTAGAAGTTGTCACCGAATGGAAATAAACCTTATTAATACAAAACCAACAGTCCTTGTTAGTCCTTCACTCTGTTACAGGACGAATTTTGGTGCCAACGACCGAGGATTCGAACCTGGTACAATGCGGAGTCTCAAAATGCTGTCTACTGTATAACAACGCGGAATCTCAAAACGATGTCTACTGTATAATACATCGAAGTAGCAAGTATGAAGATCCTTGGTCCGTTTGTGTCGATCGCCAGAGACAGAATTGCGGCACGGTTCTAAACAAGTATTGAACATAACAAAGCGCAGTTGGAAAAATGGCCAATAAGTTATCTATGAGAAGTACAGCAACCAAAAGCCCAGCCAGGGGTGGTTGTCTGTAAGTCTTTTTCAAGACTTGCTATCAAAGTTTGATTGGCGTCACGAGAAGAATTGAAAATCAACTTGCCATAATGGGTTGCAGCGCCTACGATTGTCATCACCTGTAAACACCATCCTGGCGGTTCCTTTTGTCTCGAGCGAACGGGGTTTTTTGCTAAAGGCCAGGCCAGTTTAAACGGGAGTCATAACAAACCACTATCTACGTCGACACCTTGAAGAAACTCGAAGAGGCAGCTTCAAAATGTAAAAGGTCCTTATTCTGCTCAAACCATTTGTCCGGAGACAGAGTTATTACAGCACGATTCTACACGCAAGTTGAACGTAAACCAAAGAACTTGGAAAGATGGCCAATATTGTAGGTGAGAAGTACAGACCTCCTATCAAAATTTTCAACTGTACAGGCGGTACTTGTCAAGAAAGGCATGAAGACTAGTTTGATATAAGGAGTGCGGTGCCTGCAAGTGTCATCATTTTGCTGAAAGTCGAGCCAGTTTGATACAACGAACAAGAATTTTGCTGATCTTTGGGCTCCACTGCAATATGAGAGCCGCTAGCTGATCATTTTGTCGTGCCCTATCGAAGCCTGTGAGGTTTTGTCGTGCCCTATCGAGGCCTGTGAAGTTTCGTCGTGCCCTATCGAGGCCTGTGAAGTTTTGTCGTGCCCTATCGAGGCCTGTGGAGTACAGTCGTGCCTATCGAGCCCAATTGAGCATGTTTGGTCCTTACTGAAGCCGCTTTGTCGATCTTGGTTCAAGTACTCGAGTACCGGGTTTCTTAAACTCAGTAGACAGAGACATAGACGCCAAGGACTTCATTTTCGGTTGGAAAGATAACCTCAACAAGAAAAAGGGTAACATATTTGATATTAGATAGAAAATAATTGAATTCCAGGAGGACGATAACATCCTTTAGTTAATTAATTTAGATATTAATAAGAATTGGTTGTTTGTTTGCTTGTACAAGTATAAATATTTCAGCATGACAGAACAGGATTCATTGGCAACAACAGGCAGACCCAACACAGTACAGTAGAGAAACATACGAGTTTTTTTTTTCAGATACCAAGGAATATGCAGAAGAAGAAATAGAAATATTGTTTCAAGTCTGATAGAAATCACAAAGAACTTAATATGAATTACTTATATGCAGAATTACAACGTGTTAGTACATGGTTGGGGGAATTAAGGGAGGCAGTTAGTGAAGTAGAGAATTTTGTGGAAACGTTGAAGTATAGAACGACTAGACAAGACCCTTATAGATTTATGGTAGACTACAATGGAGTAAGAAAGAATAACAGGAGACAGCCACTGCTTAATAAAGACAGAAGACAATATAGTTATGACGAACCAAGGCCTAATGGTTATAGGGTAGAAGACGATGAGAACAGACGTAATGGTGAAAGGTCGGACTGGTATAGTGGTTATAAATACAAAAATGGGCGTGAGAGAAACCTTTCAAAGAAATCATGGGGCTGGCCCTCACAGTGCAACCGCTAGAAAAAGACGTAACGACTGGTTTGAAAAGAGACAAAGACAATATTTGATCGAAGGACAGAGTAGAACACAAAGATAAGAATTCAACGACTCCTAAAGTACTTGCCGATATTAGGATTGAACAGGAAAAGAAGACGACGGTATTAGTAAAGAAAATAAACCGAGAGACACAGACGCAGGCAGGTAATACGATAGAAAATAGTACGCAGACTCAGGTAGATACAGTAGAGAAAAAGGTCCAGGTACAACCAGCCAGTAAGATAACAAAGGGAAGTCAAACTGACTTAATAGAAACTCAGTCAAGACCAACTCACTTGACTAAGGGAGACAAGGTTGAAGTTAAGAAAGATAGACAGACGAGAACCAAGGACGAAAGGAAGCCAAAGAGGAAAAGTATTGAAGAAAGAAATAGTAGTATGATAGTTAATAGAGGTACTGCCATGTCAAGTTCCTCAGGTATAGACATGAAACTAATCCCCAAATGGTGTAGGAATATTAGCTGTCAGAGTTCAGGTTACGGAGAAGATATTCCTACCGCCGCATATTATAGTGATGCTGAAACAGATATAAATACTGATGATTCGGAGAATGAGAGAATTGCACTACGAACAGATCCTGAATCGAAGCGTGATGTTCCCTCATACGGTGTAGTTGCTGGTAGACAGACGGACAGAGTTTTGGTTGGTGACTCTTTGGAACTAGATACCAGTTTTTATGACAGGAAAGTAGAGAAGGCTAAGAGACGAATACCAAGAAAGAGAAAGAAAGTCAGACGTTCTAAAGCCGATTATGGGAATAGGGTCGACGTGTCTGAGGTAAATTATTATGAGTCTGATGAAGGAACTATTATCAGTGTGTCATCTGAAGACGAGATGGGGAAGTGCAAACGTTACGTAAGATATACAGGAAACAGTGAGCAGACCGACGCAAATAAAGGAAAGAAATCATTTAAGAAGAAGAATAATAGTAGACAGATAGCGGGAATTTACTCAACGACAGAAAGTGACTTAAGAAAAATAGAGGACCTTATGACCTTAAGACCTGAGTACTTTAACAGGTTAACAACAGATAGTGAAGATGACATAATTAGAGAAAGACATACTAATGTATTGAGAGACAACGAAATATTTAACTTGGACACACTCTATGGGTTATAACTGTTAAAATTCCTTAGGTGAGGAAGGAAAATGGAATAGTTTTGGCTTATGAGAAGAATTGCGGTTTGAGCATATAGATATATGAGCTGTCTAAAATAGACAGATGAATTTTTTTGGTGTAGCATCACATGATACCAAGTAGGCAATAGTGTTGTTGAGGATAGAGAGTTACGACAAATGATATTCTACGTGGATACGTAATACAGGATGTCTTGTGTTTGGTCGTGATGTAGAGAGAGTAAACAAGGTAGAAATTAAAATAGTCCTTTGTCCGGAGTGGATAGTTGCGAGAGTTAATCACGTTGAGTGATGTATAACTGGAGTGATTAAAGTAGAGTAGATTCACCACATAATTAGTAGAGAGAGAGAGAGAAAATAAGTATGAATGCTCGTACTAGAGTGGATGGTTCGAAGCAGAGCTATGACATGACGTCTGAGATAGTTTCGCTTGGTGGTTTGAGAAGTAAGTATAGTATTGTTGACAGCTGAACCAAGAGTGTCTGATGAGAAGATATAGATTGAGGAGAAATTGAGTATCGTGTATAAAATAGTCGGTTGAACGCGAGAATATTAAGAGTAAAAGACTGTAGAAGTGGATGATTGAAGAATACGAGTTCTTGCTGAAGAGCATGAAGTAATTACGTCAGCCTTGCGAAGAAAGAAGAGGTAATTAAATCTGAGAAAGTTGTGGAAAAGTATAGAATGATAGTTACGAGGTTAGTGGCTCGTCGGAGTGAAGTTTGTTCTGTGAGATCGTTGATAGTGCTGGTTAGTGTGTAAAAGAGATATAGTTCGCGTGAGATAATGTATAGGTACTGACCTTCGTAAAGAAGTGAGTGATTGCTGGAATGTTGAATTGGCGTCTAAATTGTTTTTTTGAAGTAATAGTATAGATACGTTAGGTTGTCGCGATGCGAGAGTAGTGAGGTGAGAGCGAGGTTGTGTATCACTGTCTGTGTGAATATGCGAAGAGTGGTTGATAAGTGACGTTGATAAAATTGAGAACATAGTTAGAGGATTGTGATGTCTTTTTATTAGAATATCTGCATGACAGGTTGACGGAAAGAGAGTTAACATTCTGAATGATGTTTCATAAAACATGTTTAGTATTGTTGACAGGGACATGTCGAAGCAGGAATGCCTAATACTGAGAAAAGTGAGCTCTGCTGTCAGTTATAAGTGGCGTGGGTTGCTGTTCTGGAAGAGGAGTGAAAGATACGGAGGTAAATAAGGTTAGTTAAATGAATGTTGGAGAACGTGTTCCGATGGGGGTGACCGATTTGATTATCGTCACGATGCAAGAGTGCTAGGAGAGACTTGAGGATAGATTAGAGTAGTCGTGGTGAGATGTTGGTAAGTAGTGATACCTTAGTTAATTGCGTCGGATAGACGAGAAAATTAAAAGTAGAATTAGTTGTATTGGTGAGATTTTTTTTTGCTGGTGATAACATGGTAGAGATACCGTAGGTAACGGTAATGATTAAGTAGATGTAGTAATACTTGGAATAAATCCAAGGGAAACAATTGGTGTGCCGAGCCACAGATTCTATTAGTAGATAGATGACTGGTAAGTGACATTAAGATAGCCGTCACACTGGTAATAGATAAAATGAGTTGACCTGTAGTTTACAAATATTGTGATGGGTCGACGTGTCTGCGGTAAATTATTATGAGTCCGATGAAGGAACTATTATCAGTGTCAATTCCAAATATTGTGATATGTAAGGAGTTAATTTTGTAAAATATTGTGAGGGGAGATAATCAATGTTTGACTTCCAGAAAATGGAACGGTCAATTGTGGAGTGGTGATTTTGGTTGAGGGGAACAAGTATTGTTCCGCGTTATGTTGATCTGTAGGTAACAGATATGTATATATATATATATATGTATATATATATTTTGGCATTAATGCTTGGCATTGAGTGGTTTTGTTTTATAACAAAATAAGCATGACTTGAGTGAATAGATATGAGTTACATTGGTTCGTATAGGAGGACAATTTTGCTTGGTCACTTTAAGTAGTTAATTCTGTGTGAATTATATTTTTTTTTTTGAAAACCTTCTCTTTAGCGAGAAGACAGTTGTTTTGATTGAATTTGAGTTTTCAATGCCTCATATATGTTTTTTTAATTGATTTAGTTCTGTAAAATGATTGTTGTTGGTTTTAGAATAGGATTGTTGTATTCCTAGACTTTTGCGTACAAACTATGGGTCCGTAAAAGAGACCTATAGTGATAGGTAATAATAGAATATTTTCTTCTGATTTGATAAAATGCATGTTATATCATTTTAAAGTGTGTTTTTCTTTGAATGAGTTGGGGGGGGGGGGGGTATAATGTCCTGTTTTGATTTTATTTCACTTAAACTCTTAATTTAAATAAGTTGTTTTGTGTATTAGATTACCTTGTTAGTAAATCTTTGTGAATAATAAGTGCATGAGTATATTCTGGTTGCTGTGATAGTCAGTGTAGAAGTGCTATGAAGTGTTGGTTTCCATGGGGTCAGAAGTGAACATGGAGACACGAGATTGCTGGCTTATAGAAGAAGAAGTGGGTAACATGCTACGCCAGGCAATGAGCAAAACATGAATTGAATCCATGTTTGTCTCCGAAGAATGATTAGACAATGTGGACAGCAGTACAATAGTAAAGGGTTGTAAGTGTGAGAAATGAACATTGTGGAGACATAATGACATGGGGTTTTGAGGGTCCGTGTTATACGGACTGCAGTCACAGACGTGAGTTAGGAGCAGTACATGGTTGCTGTTGTTAACGGCATAAATTGACCACCGGAGGTTTGAGTAGATGTGCCCATAATAAATGGACAGTAAGGGGGCAAGATTAAAAGAGAGGTATATTATGTGAGGTGATGTGTATTGGAACAGGTCTTGATTTTTAATTGTGTCCTCGGGATGTGTTTTGTGGTTAACATTACATTGAGGTAAGGTTCAGAGCTATAAAATTGGTAGTGTCTGTAATATACAGACACTTGGTTGGTATTTTTGATGCTGTAGATAGAAGCGTAAACTGTTACCATAATGAGTGGTACTGTAGGAGATATAATTGTTTTAGACTTTATTACATAAAGTCTCAAATGACAAAGGGGGTAAAGGTGTGTGATTTAGCTGAGTGTGGTTTTTGTGTGGAAGAGTTCTACTTCTTCTTTGAATCTCCGGTGCGCACCGATTCTTTGTCTTTCTATCGTGTGCGAGTTTTTTTCTTCAGGTTGATTGAAAGTAGAGAATTGGTAGTTTTGTTGAAGACAATGGGGAGTTGGTACCAGAAAGGTACAGCGTTTGAATTTTTAAGCAGATTGCTTATGAAGAGAAGGAGTGGTTATTTCAACCATATGTGTTATGATGTATTGTATATAGTTATAAAGATTCAATTGTTGTTGATATGTAATTAATATAGGTTTTGTTATGAAGAGTTAGAAACGAAGAAATATATAGTGGATTACTATATGGTTTGGGGAAAGAGTTACAAATAGATTGGTTTACTTAAAATAAAGTGGTTTGGGGAGATTAGAGGAACTGTGGGAAGTAAGGAAAGGGAAGAAGGAGTATGTAGTTTAAAAAGGTAACCATATGTGGTATGATGTATTGTATAAAGTTGAGATTGATATGTGTTAAGTTATAGAAGCAGAAACGAAGAAGAAGTTTATAGTGGGTTACTAGATTTACAATATGACAGGGAGAAGGGTTAAAGAATATAATAATTGCTCAAAAATTGAGTTAGTTTCGGGAAGATTAGAGGAAGTGTGGGAGGTAAGGAAAAAGAGGGAATAGAGTAAGAGAGTTGGGAGTAAAGAATTTTTCCTTTACAGGAAAAATTCTTTAGAAAAACATAGGGAGGTGTAACAGTAGTCGGGTAATTGGTGTTAGGTGGGAAAAGACTACAGCACGATTGAGCATCGAGATGGAATGAGAGGAGAGATGCTCAAGTCGTGACGTAGTTGGTTGTTAAGGGGCAGTCAACATCTGGGTCTGGAACTGAAAGGACGCCATGTTTGTAGAAGTTGTCACCGAATGGAAATAAACCTTATTAATACAAAACCAACAGTCCTTGTTAGTCCTTCACTCTGTTACAGCAGACAAAGTTAAGGCACAAACTGAAGTTGATCCTACACTATCAGTACTAGCTGAAACTTCAACAGAACTAGCAGAAACAGGACTAAAACGATTAGTAACACAACTTTATCAGGTAGAATTCGAACCAGAAGATTGACACGAGATGAATCTCCATCAGAAGTAGCAGAAAACATACGGCTTCAATCAGTTACGCAAGTGGATGAGGCAAAAAACGCAATTCAAGCTGCAAATGAGGTACAAACAGACGTTGTTCCTACACTATCAGCTGAAACTCCAACAGAATTAGCAGAAGCAAGTATACTATAGAACGCAGGGCAGAAAACGTTCTTTAAGATGCAGGTGAAGCACACACAGCAGATTCTACCACGATAAAAGCACCAGCAAGAGAACTCGCAGAAACAAGTCTAACACGATTAGTTATGCAATCTGATTATGCAGAATTGGCCGTTGATTTCAACAGAACTAGCAGAAACAAGTCTAACACCATTAGCTACGCAATTTGATAATGCAGAAGAAGACCTTGGGGAACAAACAGAAGAAGCTTACAAAGGATCAGAACGAGCTGAAACTGCTTTACAACTTGAAGAAAACCATCATGCCACGATCAGTTTCGCAAGTGGATCTGGCAGAAAACGCTCTTGAACAAGCAGTTGAGGCACACACAGACGATGCTTCCACAGGTCTAACAAGTTTAACACGATTAGTAACACAACTTGGGGAACACCAGAAGATTGACGCGAGCTGAATCTCCATCAGAAGCAGAATTGCCACCAAAAATTTGACACGAGCTGAATCTCCATCAGAAGCAGCAGAAAACACGCTGCCACGATCAGTTACGCGATGTGGTCTTGCAGACGAAGTTAAGGCACAAACTGAAGTTGATCCTACACTATCAGTACTAGCTGAAACTTCAACAGAACTAGCAGAAACAGGACTAAAACGATTAGTAACACAACTTTATCAGGTAGAATTCGAACCAGAAGATTGACACGAGATGAATCTCCATCAGAAGTAGCAGAAAACATACGGCTTCAATCAGTTACGCAAGTGGATGAGGCAAAAAACGCAATTCAAGATGCAAATGAGGTACAAACAGACGTTGTTCCTACACTATCAGCTGAAACTCCAACAGAACTAGCAGAAGGAAGTCTACATGACTTCATAAGACGGAATTGGCTATAGAAGGCACTATTTGTGCTATTTGAGGCACAAATAGAAGAACTAGCACCAGCTGGAACTCTTTCATAACTAGCAAAGTACTATAGAACGCTGGGCAGAAAACGTTCTTTAAGATGCAGGTGAAGCACACACAGCAGATTCTACCACGATAAAAGCACCAGCAAGAGAACTCGCAGAAACAAGTCTAACACGATTAGTTATGCAATCTGATTATGCAGAATTGGCCGTTGATTTCAACAGAACTAGCAGAAACAAGTCTAACACCATTAACTACGCAATTTGATAATGCAGAAGAAGACCTTGGGGAACAAACAGAAGAAGCTTACAAAGGATCAGAACGAGCTGAAACTGCTTTACAACTTAAAGAAAACCATCATGCCACGATCAGTTTCGCAAGTGGATCTGGCAGAAAACGCTCTTGAACAAGCAGTTGAGGCACACACAGACGATGCTTGCACAGGTCTAACAAGTTTAACACGATTAGTAACACAACTTGGGGAACACCAGAAGATTGACGCGAGCTGAATCTCCATCAGAAGCAGAATTGCCACCAAAAATTTGACACGAGCTGAATCTCCATCAGAAGCAGCAGAAAACACGCTGCCACGATCAGTTACGCGATGTGGTCTTGCAGACGAAGTTAAGGCACAAACTGAAGTTGATCCTACACTATCAGTACTAGCTGAAACTTCAACAGAACTAGCAGAAACAGGACTAAAACGATTAGTAACACAACTTTATCAGGTAGAATTCGAACCAGAAGATTGACACGAGATGAATCTCCATCAGAAGTAGCAGAAAACATACGGCTTCAATCAGTTACGCAAGTGGATGAGGCAAAAAACGCAAAAAACTCCTTGATGAGGCAGAAACAAGTCTAGCGGAAGATTGCCGCGAGCTGAATCTCCATCAGAAGCAGCAGAAAACACGTTGCCGCGATCAGTTACGCGAAGTTGATGTGGTAGAAAACGCCCTTGAAGAAGAAGTTTAGGCACAAACAGACGTTGATCCTACACTATCAGTACTACCTGAAACCTCAACAGAACTAGCAGAAACAGGACTAAAACGATTAGTAACACAACTTGAATTCGAACAAGCTAGAATTCGAACCAGAATATTGACACGAGATGAATCTCCATAAGAATGATCAGAAAACATACGGGCACAATCAGTAATGCAAATGGATGAGGCAGAAAACTCCTTTCAAGCTGCAGTTGAGGCATAAACAGATGTTTCGACAAGATTAGTACGAGCTGAAACAGAACTAGACGAAACAAGTCTAATACGATCACTTACGCAAGTGGATAAATCATAAAACGCTTTCAACCTTCAGTTCCTACAATATCAGCTGAAACTCCAACAGAACTAGCAGAAGCAAGTCTAACACGACATCATAAGACGGAATTGGCTATAGAATATAGTTGAGGCACACATAGAAGAACTAGCACCAGCTGAAACTCTTTCATAACTAGCAAACTACTATAGAACGCAGGGCAGAAAACGTTCTTTAAGATGCAGGTGAAGCACACCAAGCAGATTCTACCACGATAAAAGCACCAGCAAGAGAACTCGCAGAAACAAGTCTAACACGATTAGTTATGCAATCTGATTATGCAGAATTGGCCGTTGATTTCAACAGAACTAGCAGAAACAAGTCTAACACCATTAGCTACGCAATTTGATAATGCAGAAGAAGACCTTGGGGAACAAACAGAAGAAGCTTACAAAGGATCAGAACGAGCTTCACCTGCATCTTAAAGAACGTTTTCTGCCCTGCCTTCTATAGTAGTTTGCTAGTTATGAAAGAGTTTCAGCTGGTGCTAGTTCTTCTATGTGTGCCTCAACTATATTCTATAGCCAATTCCGTCTTATGATGTCGTGTTAGACTTGTTTCTGCTAGTTCTGTTGGAGTTTCAGCTGATATTGTAGGAACTGAAGGTTGAAAGCGTTTTATGATTTATCCACTTGCGTAAGTGATCGTATTAGACTTGTTTCGTCTAGTTCTGTTTCAGCTCGTACTAATCTTGTCGAAACATCTGTTTATGCCTTAGACTTGTTTCTGCTAGTTCTGTTAAAATCAACGGCCAATTCTGCATAATCAGATTGCATAACTAATCGTGTTAGACTTGTTTCTGCGAGTTCTCTTGCTGGTGCTTTTATCGTGGTAGAATCTGCTGTGTGTGCTTCACCTGCATCTTAAAGAACGTTTTCTGCCCTGCGTTCTATAGTAGTTTGCTAGTTATGAAAGAGTTTCAGCTGGTGCTAGTTCTTCTATGTGTGCCTCAACTATATTCTATAGCCAATTCCGTCTTATGATGTCGTGTTAGACTTGTTTCAGCTAGTTCTGTTGGAGTTTCAGCTGATAGTGTAGGAACAACGTCTGTTTGTACCTCATTTGCAGCTTGAATTGCGTTTTTTGCCTCATCCACTTGCGTAACTGATTGAAGCCCTATGTTTTCTGCTACTTCTGATGGAGATTCATCTCGTGTCAATCTTCTGGTTCGAATTCTATCTGATAAAGTTGTGTTACTAATCGTTTTAGTCCTGTTTCTGCTAGTTCTGTTGAAGTTTCAGCTAGTACTGATAGTGTAGGATCAACTTCAGTTTGTGCCTTAACTTCGTCTGCAAGACCACATCGCGTATGATGGTTTTCTTCAAGTTGTAAAGCAGTTTCAGCTCGTTCTGATCCTTTGTAAGCTTCTTCTGTTTGTTCCCCAAGGTCTTCTTCTGCATTATCAAATTGCGTAGCTAATGGTGTTAGACTTGATTCTGCAAGTTCTGTTGAAATCAACGGCCAATTCTGCATAATCAAATTGCATAACTAATCGTGTTAGACTTGTTTCTGCGAGTTCTCTTGCTGGTGCTTTTATCGTGGTAGAATCTGCTGTGTGTGCTTCACCTGCATCTTAAAGAACGTTTTCTGCCCAGCGTTCTATAGTACTTTGCTAGTTATGAAAGAGTTCCAGCTGGTGCTAGTTCTTCTATTTGTGCCTCAAATAGCACAAATAGTGCCTTCTATAGCCAATTCCGTCTTATGAAGTCATGTAGACTTGCTTCTGCTAGTTCTGTTGGAGTTTCAGCTGATAGTGTAGGAACAACGTCTGTTTGTACCTCATTTGCAGCTTGAATTGCGTTTTTTGCCTCATCCACTTGCGTAACTGATTGAAGCCGTATGTTTTCTGCTACTTCTGATTGAGATTCATCTCGTGTCAATCTTCTGGTTCGAATTCTACCTGATAAAGTTGTGTTACTAATCGTTTTAGTCTTGTTTCTGCTAGTTCTGTTGAACTTTCAGCTAGTACTGATAGTGTAGGATCAACTTCAGTTTGTGCCTTAACTTCGACTGCAAGACCACATCGCGTAACTGATCGTGGCAGCGTGTTTTCTGCTGCTTCTGATGGAGATTCAGCTCGTGTCAAATTTTTGGTGGCAATTCTGCTTCTGATGGAGATTCAGCTCGCGTCAATCTTCTGGTGTTCCCCAAGTTGTGTTACTAATCGTGTTAAACTTGTTAGACCTGTGGAAGCATCGTCTGTGTGTGCCTCAACTGCTTGTTCAAGAGCGTTTTCTGCCAGATCCAATTGCGAAACTGATCGTGGCATGATGGTTTTCTTCAAGTTGTAAAGGAGTTTCAGCTCGTTCTGATCCTTTGTAAGCTTCTTCTGTTTGTTCCCCAAGGTCTTCTTCTGCATTATCAAATTGCGTAGCTAATGGTGTTAGACTTGTTTCTGCTAGTTCTGTTGAAATCAACGGCCAATTCTGCATAATCAAATTGCATAACTAATCGTGTTAGACTTGTTTCTGCGAGTTCTCTTGCTGGTGCTTTTATCGTGGTAGAATCTGCTGTGTGTGCTTCACCTGCATCTTAAAGAACGTTTTCTGCCCAGCGTTCTATAGTACTTTGCTAGTTATGAAAGAGTTCCAGCTGGTGCTAGTTCTTCTATTTGTGCCTCAAATAGCACAAATAGTGCCTTCTATAGCCAATTCCGTCTTATGAAGTCATGTAGACTTGCTTCTGCTAGTTCTGTTGGAGTTTCAGCTGATAGTGTAGGAACAACGTCTGTTTGTACCTCATTTGCAGCTTGAATTGCGTTTTTTGCCTCATCCACTTGCGTAACTGATTGAAGCCGTATGTTTTCTGCTACTTCTGATGGAGATTCATCTCGTGTCAATCTTCTGGTGTTCCCCAAGTTGTGTTACTAATCGTGTTAAACTTGTTAGACCTGTGGAAGCATCGTCTGTGTGTGCCTCAACTGCTTGTTCAAGAGCGTTTTCTGCCAGATCCACTTGCGAAACTGATCGTGGCATGATGGTTTTCTTCAAGTTGTAAAGCAGTTTCAGCTCGTTCTGATCCTTTGTAAGCTTCTTCTGTTTGTTCCCCAAGGTCTTCTTCTGCATTATCAAATTGCGTAGCTAATGGTGTTAGACTTGATTCTGCAAGTTCTGTTGAAATCAACGGCCAATTCTGCATAAGCAAATTGCATAACTAATCGTGTTAGACTTGTTTCTGCGAGTTCTCTTGCTGGTGCTTTTATCGTGGTAGAATCTGCTGTGTGTGCTTCACCTGCATCTTAAAGAACGTTTTCTGCCCAGCGTTCTATAGTACTTTGCTAGTTATGAAAGAGTTCCAGCTGGTGCTAGTTCTTCTATGTGTGCCTCAACTATATTCTATAGCCAATTCCGTCTTATGATGTCGTGTTAGACTTGTTTCAGCTAGTTCTGTTGGAGTTTCAGCTGATAGTGTAGGAACAACGTCTGTTTGTACCTCATTTGCAGCTTGAATTGCGTTTTTTGCCTCAACCACTTGCGTAACTGATTGAAGCCCTATGTTTTCTGCTACTTCTGATGGAGATTCATCTCGTGTCAATCTTCTGGTTCGAATTCTATCTGATAAAGTTGTGTTACTAATCGTTTTAGTCCTGTTTCTGCTAGTTCTGTTGAAGTTTCAGCTAGTACTGATAGTGTAGGATCAACTTCAGTTTGTGCCTTAACTTCGTCTGCAAGACCACATCGCGTAACTGATCGTGGCAGCGTGTTTTCTGCTGCTTCTGATGGAGATTCAGCTCGTGTCAAATTTTTGGTGGCAATTCTGCTTCTGATGGAGATTCAGCTCGCGTCAATCTTCTGGTGTTCCCCAAGTTGTGTTACTAATCGTGTTAAACTTGTTAGACCTGTGGAAGCATCGTCTGTGTGTGCCTCAACTGCTTGTTCAAGAGCGTTTTCTGCCAGATCCACTTGCGAAACTGATCGTGGCATGATGGTTTTCTTCAAGTTGTAAAGCAGTTTCAGCTCGTTCTGATCCTTTGTAAGCTTCTTCTGTTTGTTCCCGAAGGTCTTCTTCTGCATTATCAAATTGCGTAGCTAATGGTGTTAGACTTGATTCTGCAAGTTCTGTTGAAATCAACGGCCAATTCTGCATAATCAAATTGCATAACTAATCGTGTTAGACTTGTTTCTGCGAGTTCTCTTGCTGGTGCTTTTATCGTGGTAGAATCTGCTGTGTGTGCTTCACCTGCATCTTAAAGAACGTTTTCTGCCCAGCGTTCTATAGTACTTTGCTAGTTATGAAAGAGTTCCAGCTGGTGCTAGTTCTTCTATTTGTGCCTCAAATAGCACAAATAGTGCCTTCTATAGCCAATTCCGTCTTATGAAGTCATGTAGACTTGCTTCTGCTAGTTCTGTTGGAGTTTCAGCTGATAGTGTAGGAACAACGTCTGTTTGTACCTCATTTGCAGCTTGAATTGCGTTTTTTGCCTCATCCACTTGCGTAACTGATTGAAGCCGTATGTTTTCTGCTACTTCTGATTGAGATTCATCTCGTGTCAATCTTCTGGTTCGAATTCTACCTGATAAAGTTGTGTTACTAATCGTTTTAGTCTTGTTTCTGCTAGTTCTGTTGAAGTTTCAGCTAGTACTGATAGTGTAGGATCAACTTCAGTTTGTGCCTTAACTTCGACTGCAAGACCACATCGCGTAACTGATCGTGGCAGCGTGTTTTCTGCTGCTTCTGATGGAGATTCAGCTCGTGTCAAATTTTTGGTGGCAATTCTGCTTCTGATGGAGATTCAGCTCGCGTCAATCTTCTGGTGTTCCCCAAGTTGTGTTACTAATTGTGTTAAACTTGTTAGACCTGTGGAAGCATCGTCTGTGTGTGCCTCAACTGCTTGTTCAAGCGCGTTTTCTGCCAGATCCAATTGCGAAACTGATCGTGGCATGATGGTTTTCTTCAAGTTGTAAAGGGGTTTCAGCTCGTTCTGATCCTTTGTAAGCTTCTTCTGTTTGTTCCCCAAGGTCTTCTTCTGCATTATCAAATTGCGTAGCTAATGGTGTTAGACTTGTTTCTGCTAGTTCTGTTGAAATCAACGGCCAATTCTGCATAATCAGATTGCATAACTAATCGTGTTAGACTTGTTTCTGCGAGTTCTATTGCTGGTGCTTTTACCGTGGTAGAATCTGCTGTGTGTGCTTCACCTGCATCTTAAAGAACGTTTTCTGCCCTGCGTTCTATAGTAGTTTGCTAGTTATGAAAGAGTTTCAGCTGGTGCTAGTTCTTCTTTTTGTGCCTCAACTATATTCTATAGCCAATTCCGTCTGATGAAGTCATGTTAGACTTGCTTCTGCTAGTTCTGTTGGAGTTTCAGCTGATAGTGTAGGAACAACGTCTGTTTGTACCTCATTTGCAGCTTGAATTGCGTTTTTTGCCTCATCCACTTGCGTAACTGATTGAAGCCGTATGTTTTCTGCTACTTCTGATGGAGATTCATCTCGTGTCAATCTTCTGGTTCGAATTCTACCTGATAAAGTTGTGTTACTAATCGTTTTAGTCCTGTTTCTGCTAGTTCTGTTGAAGTTTCAGCTAGTACTGATAGTGTAGGATCAACTTCAGTTTGTGCCTTAACTTCGTCTGCAAGACCACATCGCGTAACTGATCGTGGCAGCGTGTTTTCTGCTGCTTCTGATGGAGATTCAGCTCGTGTCAAATTTTTGGTGGCAATTCTGCTTCTGATGGAGATTCAGCTCGCGTCAATCTTCTGGTGTTCCCCAAGTTGTGTTACTAATCGTGTTAAACTTGTTAGACCTGTGGAAGCATCGTCTGTGTGTGCCTCAACTGCTTGTTCAAGAGCGTTTTCTGCCAGATCCACTTGCGAAACTGATCGTGGCATGATGGTTTTCTTCAAGTTGTAAAGCAGTTTCAGCTCGTTCTGATCCTTTGTAAGCTTCTTCTGTTTGTTCCCCAAGGTCTTCTTCTGCATTATCAAATTGCGTCGCTAATGGTGTTAGACTTGATTCTGCAAGTTCTGTTGAAATCAACGGCCAATTCTGCATAATCAAATTGCATAACTAATCGTGTTAGACTTGTTTCTGCGAGTTCTCTTGCTGGTGCTTTTATCGTGGTAGAATCTGCTGTGCTTCACCTGCATCTTAAAGAACGTTTTCTGCCCAGCGTTCTATAGTACTTTGCTAGTTATGAAAGAGTTTCAGCTGGTGCTAGTTCTTCTTTTTGTGCCTCAACTATATTCTATAGCCAATTCCGTCTGATGAAGTCATGTTAGACTTGCTTCTGCTAGTTCTGTTGGAGTTTCAGCTGATATTGTAGGAACTAAAGGTTGAAAGCGTTTTATGATTTATCCACTTGCGTAAGTGATCGTATTAGACTTGTTTCGTCTAGTTCTGTTTCAGCTCGTACTAATCTTGTCGAAACATCTGTTTGTGCCTCAACTGCAGCTTGAAAGGAGTTTTCTGCATCATCCATTTGCATTACTGATTGTGCCCGTATGTTTTCTGATCATTCTTATGGAGATTCATCTCGTGTCAATATTCTGGTACGAATTCTAGCTTGTTCGAATTCAAGTTGTGTTACTAATCGTTTTAGTCCTGTTTCTGCTAGTTCTGTTGAGGTTTCAGGTAGTACTGATAGTGTAGGATCAACGTCTGTTTGTGCCTAAACTTCTTCTTCAAGGGCGTTTTCTACCACATCAACTTGCGTAACTGATCGCGGCAACGTGTTTTCTGCTGCTTCTGATGGAGATTCAGCTCGCGTCAATCTTCTGGTGGCAATTCTGCCTCATCAAGTTGTGTTACTAATCTTGTTAGTCCAGCTATGTCTTTGCTGATCCTGTGTCCATCGTCTGTGTGTGCCTCAACTGCTTGTTCAAGAGCGTTTTCTGCAAGATACACTTGCGAAACTGATCGTGGCATGATGGTTTTCTTCAAAGTTGTAAAGGAGTTTCAGCTCGTTCTAATCCTTTGTAAGCTTCTTCTGCTTGTTCCCCAAGGTCTTCTTCTGCATTATCAAATTGCGTAGCTAATGGTGTTAGACTTGATTCTGCAAGTTCTGTTGAAATCAACGGCCAATTCTGCATAAGCAAATTGCATAACTAATCGTGTTAGACTTGTTTCTGCGAGTTCTCTTGCTGGTGCTTTTATCGTGGTAGAATCTGCTGTGTGTGCTTCACCTGCATCTTAAAGAACGTTTTCTGCCCAGCGTTCTATAGTACTTTGCTAGTTATGAAAGAGTTCCAGCTGGTGCTAGTTCTTCTATTTGTGCCTCAAATAGCACAAATAGTGCCTTCTATAGCCAATTCCGTCTTATGAAGTCATGTTAGACTTGCTTCTGCTAGTTCTGTTGGAGTTTCAGCTGATAGTGTAGGAACAACGTCTGTTTGTACCTCATTTGCAGCTTGAATTGCGTTTTTTGCCTCATCCACTTGCGTAACTGATTGAAGCCGTATGTTTTCTGCTACTTCTGATGGAGATTCATCTCGTGTCAATCTTCTGGTTCGAATTCTACCTGATAAAGTTGTGTTACTAATCGTTTTAGTCCTGTTTCTGCTAGTTCTGTTGAAGTTTCAGCTAGTACTGATAGTGTAGGATCAACTTCAGTTTGTGCCTTAACTTCGTCTGCAAGACCACATCGCGTAACTGATCGTGGCAGCGTGTTTTCTGCTGCTTCTGATGGAGATTCAGCTCGTGTCAAATTTTTTGTGGCAATTCTGCTTCTGATGGAGATTCAGCTCGCGTCAATCTTCTGGTGTTCCCCAAGTTGTGTTACTAATCGTGTTAAACTTGTTAGACCTGTGGAAGCATCGTCTGTGTGTGCCTCAACTGCTTGTTCAAGAGCGTTTTCTGCCAGATCCACTTGCGAAACTGATCGTGGCATGATGGTTTTCTTCAAGTTGTAAAGCAGTTTCAGCTCGTTCTGATCCTTTGTAAGCTTCTTCTGTTTGTTCCCCAAGGTCTTCTTCTGCATTATCAAATTGCGTAGCTAATGGTGTTAGACTTGTTTCTGCTAGTTCTGTTGAAATCAACGGCCAATTCTGCATAATCAGATTGCATAACTAATCGTGTTAGACTTGTTTCTGCGAGTTCTCTTGCTGGTGCTTTTATCGTGGTAGAATCTGCTGTGTTTGCTTCACCTGCATCTTAAAGAACGTTTTCTGCCCAGCGTTCTATAGTACTTTGCTAGTTATGAAAGAGTTCCAGCTGGTGCTAGTTCTTCTATTTGTGCCTCAAATAGCACAAATAGTGCCTTCTATAGCCAATTCCGTCTTATGAAGTCATGTAGACTTGCTTCTGCTAGTTCTGTTGGAGTTTCAGCTGATAGTGTAGGAACAACGTCTTTTTGTACCTCATTTGCAGCTTGAATTGCGTTTTTTGCCTCATCCACTTGCGTAACTGATTGAAGCCGTATGTTTTCTGCTACTTCTGATTGAGATTCATCTCGTGTCAATCTTCTGGTTCGAATTCTACCTGATAAAGTTGTGTTACTAATCGTTTTAGTCTTGTTTCTGCTAGTTCTGTTGAAGTTTCAGCTAGTACTGATAGTGTAGGATCAACTTCAGTTTGTGCCTTAACTTCGACTGCAAGACCACATCGCGTAACTGATCGTGGCAGCGTGTTTTCTGCTGCTTCTGATGGAGATTCAGCTCGTGTCAAATTTTTGGTGGCAATTCTGCTTCTGATGGAGATTCAGCTCGCGTCAATCTTCTGGTGTTCCCCAAGTTGTGTTACTAATTGTGTTAAACTTGTTAGACCTGTGGAAGCATCGTCTGTGTGTGCCTCAACTGCTTGTTCAAGCGCGTTTTCTGCCAGATCCAATTGCGAAACTGATCGTGGCATGATGGTTTTCTTCAAGTTGTAAAGGGGTTTCAGCTCGTTCTGATCCTTTGTAAGCTTCTTCTGTTTGTTCCCCAAGGTCTTCTTCTGCATTATCAAATTGCGTAGCTAATGGTGTTAGACTTGTTTCTGCTAGTTCTGTTGAAATCAACGGCCAATTCTGCATAATCAGATTGCATAACTAATCGTGTTAGACTTGTTTCTGCGAGTTCTATTGCTGGTGCTTTTATCGTGGTAGAATCTGCTGTGTGTGCTTCACCTGCATCTTAAAGAACGTTTTCTGCCCTGCGTTCTATAGTAGTTTGCTAGTTATGAAAGAGTTTCAGCTGGTGCTAGTTCTTCTTTTTGTGCCTCAACTATATTCTATAGCCAATTCCGTCTGATGAAGTCATGTTAGACTTGCTTCTGCTAGTTCTGTTGGAGTTTCAGCTGATAGTGTAGGAACAACGTCTGTTTGTACCTCATTTGCAGCTTGAATTGCGTTTTTTGCCTCATCCACTTGCGTAACTGATTGAAGCCGTATGTTTTCTGCTACTTCTGATGGAGATTCATCTCGTGTCAATCTTCTGGTTCGAATTCTACCTGATAAAGTTGTGTTACTAATCGTTTTAGTCCTGTTTCTGCTAGTTCTGTTGAAGTTTCAGCTAGTACTGATAGTGTAGGATCAACTTCAGTTTGTGCCTTAACTTCGTCTGCAAGACCACATCGCGTAACTGATCGTGGCAGCGTGTTTTCTGCTGCTTCTGATGGAGATTCAGCTCGTGTCAAATTTTTTGTGGCAATTCTGCTTCTGATGGAGATTCAGCTCGCGTCAATCTTCTGGTGTTCCCCAAGTTGTGTTACTAATCGTGTTAAACTTGTTAGACCTGTGGAAGCATCGTCTGTGTGTGCCTCAACTGCTTGTTCAAGAGCGTTTTCTGCAAGATACACTTGCGAAACTGATCGTGGCATGATGGTTTTCTTCAAGTTGTAAAGGAGTTTCAGCTCGTTCTGATCCTTTGTAAGCTTCTTCTGCTTGTTCCCCAAGGTCTTCTTCTGCATTATCAAATTGCGTAGCTAATGGTGTTAGACTTGATTCTGCAAGTTCTGTTGAAATCAACGGCCAATTCTGCATAATCAAATTGCATAACTAATCGTGTTAGACTTGTTTCTGCGAGTTCTCTTGCTGGTGCTTTTATCGTGGTAGAATCTGCTGTGTGTGCTTCACCTGCATCTTAAAGAACGTTTTCTGCCCAGCGTTCTATAGTACTTTGCTAGTTATGAAAGAGTTCCAGCTGGTGCTAGTTCTTCTATTTGTGCCTCAAATAGCACAAATAGTGCCTTCTATAGCCAATTCCGTCTTATGAAGTCATGTTAGACTTGCTTCTGCTAGTTCTGTTGGAGTTTCAGCTGATAGTGTAGGAACAACGTCTGTTTGTACCTCATTTGCAGCTTGAATTGCGTTTTTTGCCTCATCCACTTGCGTAACTGATTGAAGCCCTATGTTTTCTGCTACTTCTTATGGAGATTCATCTCGTGTCAATCTTCTGGTTCGAATTCTACCTGATAAAGTTGTGTTACTAATCGTTTTAGTCCTGTTTCTGCTAGTTCTGTTGAAGTTTCAGCTAGTACTGATAGTGTAGGATCAACTTCAGTTTGTGCCTTAACTTCGTCTGCAAGACCACATCGCGTAACTGATCGTGGCAGCGTGTTTTCTGCTGCTTCTGATGGAGATTCAGCTCGTTTCAAATTTTTGGTGGCAATTCTGCTTCTGATGGAGATTCAGCTCGCGTCAATCTTCTGGTGTTCCCCAAGTTGTGTTACTAATCGTGTTAAACTTGTTAGACCTGTGGAAGCATCGTCTGTGTGTGCCTCAACTGCTTGTTCAAGAGCGTTTTCTGCCAGATCCACTTGCGAAACAGATCGTGGCATGATGGTTTTCTTCAAGTTGTAAAGCAGTTTCAGCTCGTTCTGATCCTTTGTAAGCTTCTTCTGTTTGTTCCCCAAGGTCTTCTTCTGCATTATCAAATTGCGTAGCTAATGGTGTTAGACTTGTTTCTGCTAGTTCTGTTGAAATCAACGGCCAATTCTGCATAATCAGATTGCATAACTAATCGTGTTAGACTTGTTTCTGCGAGTTCTCTTGCTGGTGCTTTTATCGTGGTAGAATCTGCTGTGTGTGCTTCATTCACCTGCATCTTAAAGAACGTTTTCTGCCCTGCGTTCTATAGTAGTTTGCTAGTTATGAAAGAGTTTCAGCTGGTGCTAGTTCTGCTTTTTGTGCCTCAACTATATTCTATAGCCAATTCCGTCTGATGAAGTCATGTTAGACTTGCTTCTGCTAGTTCTGTTGGAGTTTCAGCTGATAGTGTAGGAACAACGTCTGTTTGTACCTCATTTGCAGCTTGAATTGCGTTTTTTGCCTCATCCACTTGCGTAACTGATTGAAGCCGTATGTTTTCTGCTACTTCTGATGGAGATTCATCTCGTGTCAATCTTCTGGTTCGAATTCTACCTGATAAAGTTGTGTTACTAATCGTTTTAGTCCTGTTTCTGCTAGTTCTGTTGAAGTTTCAGCTAGTACTGATAGTGTAGGATCAACTTCAGTTTGTGCCTTAACTTCGTCTGCAAGACCACATCGCGTAACTGATCGTGGCAGCGTGTTTTCTGCTGCTTCTGATGGAGATTCAGCTCGTGTCAAATTTTTGGTGGCAATTCTGCTTCTGATGGAGATTCAGCTCGCGTCAATCTTCTGGTGTTCCCCAAGTTGTGTTACTAATCGTGTTAAACTTGTTAGACCTGTGGAAGCATCGTCTGTGTGTGCCTCAACTGCTTGTTCAAGAGCGTTTTCTGCCAGATCCACTTGCGAAACTGATCGTGGCATGATGGTTTTCTTCAAGTTGTAAAGCAGTTTCAGCTCGTTCTGATCCTTTGTAAGCTTCTTCTGTTTGTTCCCCAAGGTCTTCTTCTGCATTATCAAATTGCGTAGCTAATGGTGTTAGACTTGTTTCTGCTAGTTCTGTTGAAATCAACGGCCAATTCTGCATAATCAGATTGCATAACTAATCGTGTTAGACTTGTTTCTGCGAGTTCTCTTGCTGGTGCTTTTATCGTGGTAGAATCTGCTGTGTGTGCTTCACCTGCATCTTAAAGAACGTTTTCTGCCCTGCGTTCTATAGTAGTTTGCTAGTTATGAAAGAGTTTCAGCTGGTGCTAGTTCTTCTATGTGTGCCTCAACTATATTCTATAGCCAATTCCGTCTTATGATGTCGTGTTAGACTTGTTTCTGCTAGTTCTGTTGGAGTTTCAGCTGATATTGTAGGAACTGAAGGTTGAAAGCGTTTTATGATTTATCCACTTGCGTAAGTGATCGTATTAGACTTGTTTCGTCTAGTTCTGTTTCAGCTCGTACTAATCTTGTCGAAACATCTGTTTGTGCCTCAACTGCAGCTTGAAAGGAGTTTTCTGCCTCATCCATTTGCATTACTGATTGTGCCCGTATGTTTTCTGATCATTCTTATGGAGATTCATCTCGTGTTAATATTCTGGTTCGAATTCTAGCTTGTTCGAATTCAAGTTGTGTTACTAATCGTTTTAGTCCTGTTTCTGCTAGTTATGTTGAGGTTTCAGGTAGTACTGATAGTGTAGGATCAACGTCTGTTTGTGCCTAAACTTCTTCTTCAAGGGCGTTTTCTACCACATCAACTTGCGAAACTGATCGTGGCATGATGGTTTTCTTCAAGTTGTAAAGGAGTTTCAGCTCGTTCTGATCCTTTGTAAGCTTCTTCTGTTTGTTCCCCAAGGTCTTCTTCTGCATTATCAAATTGCGTAGCTAATGGTGTTAGACTTGTTTCTGCTAGTTCTGTTGAAATCAACGGCCAATTCTGCATAATCAAATTGCATAACTAATCGTGTTAGACTTGTTTCTGCTAGTTCTCTTGGAGTTCCAGCTGATGCTTTTATCGTGGTAGAATCTGCTGTGTGTGCTTCACCTGCATCCTCAAGAACGTTTCCTGCCCTGCGTTCTATAGTAGTTTGCTAGTTATGAAAGTTTCTGTTGGTGCTAGTTCTTCTATGTGTGCCTCAACTATATTCTATAGCCAATTCCGTCTTATGATGTCTTGTTAGACTTGTTTCTGCTAGTTCTGTTTGTGCCTAAAGTTTAACACGATTAGTAACACAACTTGGGGAACACCAGAAGATTGACGCGAGCTGAATCTCCATCAGAAGCAGAATTGCCACCAAAAATTTGACACGAGCTGAATCTCCATCAGAAGCAGCAGAAAACACGTTGCCGCGATCAGTTACGCAAGTTGATGTGGGGGTTTCTTCTGCTCTTGAACAAGCAGTTGAGGCACACACAGACGATGGACACAGGATCAGGAAAGACATAGCTGGACTAACAAGATTAGTAACACAACTTGATGAGGCAGAATTGCCACCAGAAGATTGACGCGAGCTGAATCTCCATCAGAAGCAGCAGAAAACACGTTGCCACGATCAGTTACGCAAGTTGATGTGGTAGAAAACGCTCTTGAAGAAGAAGTTTAGTCACAAACAGACGTTGATCCTACACTATCAGTACTACCTGAAACTTCAACAGAACTAGCAGAAACAGGACTAAAACGATTAGTAACACAACTTGAATTCGAACAAGCTAGAATTCGAACCAGAATATTGACACGAGATGAATCTCCATAAGAATGATCAGAAAACATACGGGCACAATCAGTAACGCAAATGGATGAGGCAGAAAACTCCTTTCAAGCTGCAGTTGAGGCACAAACAGATGTTTCGACAAGATTAGTACGAGCTGAAACAGAACTAGACGAAACAAGTCTAATACGATCAGTTTCGCAAGTGGATAACTCATAAAACGCTTTCAACCTTCAGTTCCTACAATATCAGCTGAAACTCCAACAGAATTAGCAGAAACAAGTCTAACACGACATCATAAGACAGAATTGGCTATAGAATATAGTTGAGGCACACATAGAAGAACTAGCACCAACAGAAACTTTCATAACTAGCAAACTACTATAGAACGCAGGGCAGGAAACGTTCTTGAAGATGCAGGTGAAGCACACACAGCAGATTCTACCACGATAAAAGCATCAGCTGAAACTCTAAGAGAACTATCAGAAACAAGTCTAACATGATTAGTTATGCAATTTGATTATGCAGAATTGGCCGTTGATTCCAACAGAACTAGCAGAAACAAGTCTAACACCATTAGCTACGCAATTTGATCAAGCAGAAGAAGACGTTGGGGAACAAACAGAAGAAGCTTCCACAGGATCAGAACGAGCTGACACTCCTTTAGATCTTGAAGAAAACCATCATGCCACGCTCAGTTTCGCAAGTGGATCTGGCAGAAAACGCTCTTGAACAAGCAGTTGAGGCACACACAATGCTTCCACAGGTCTAACTAGTTTAATACGATTAGTAACACAATTTGGGGAACACCAGAAGATTGACGCGAGCTGAATCTCCATCAGAAGAATTGCACCAAAAATTTGACACGAGCTGAATCTCCATCAGAAGCAGCAGAAAACACGCTGCCACGATCAGTTACGCGATGTGGTCTTGCACAAACTGAAGTTGATCCTACACTATCAGTACTAGCTGAAACTTCAACAGAACTAGCAGAAACAGGACTAAAACGATTAGTAACACAACTTTATCAGGTAGAATTCGAACCAGAAGATTGACACGAGATGAATCTCCATCAGAAGTAGCAGAAAACATACGGCTTCAATCAGTTACGCAAGTGGATGAGGCAGAAAACGCAATTCAAGCTGCAAATGAGGTACAAACAGACGTTGTTCCTACACTATCAGCTGAAACTCCAACAGAACTAGCAGAAGCGAGTCTAACATGAATTCATAAGACGGAATTGGCTATAGAAGGCACTATTTGTGCTATTTGAGGCACAAATAGAAGAACTAGCACCAGCTGAAACTCTTTCATAACTAGCAAACTACTATAGAACGCATGGCAGAAAACGTTCTTTAAAATGCAGGTGAAGCACACACAGCAGATTCTACTACGATAAAAGCAGAGAACTAGCAGAAACAAGTCTAACACGATTAGTTATGCAATTTGATTATGCAGAATTGGCCATTCATTCCAACAGAACTAGTAGAAACAAGTCTAACACCATTAGCTACGCAATTTGATCAAGCAGAATAGACGTTGGGGAACATACAGAAGAAGCTTCCACAGGATCAGAACGAGCTGACACTTCTTTAGATCTTGAAGAAAACCATCATGCCACGCTCAGTTTCGCAAGTGGATCTGGCAGAAAACGCTCTTGAACAAGCAGTTGAGGCACACACAGACGATGGACACAGGATCAGCAAAGACATAGCTGGACTAACACATCTTCATGAGGCAGAATTGCCACCAGAAGATTGACGCGAGCTGAATCTCCATCAGAAGCAGCAGAAAACACGTTGCCACGATCAGTTACGCAAGTTGATGTGGTAGAAAACGCTCTTGAAGAAGAAGATTAGGCACAAACAGACGTTGATCCTACACTATCAGTACTACCTGAAACTTCAACAGAACTAGCAGAAACAGGACTAAAACGATTAGTAACACAACTTGAATTCGAACAAGCTAGAATTCGAACCAGAATATTGACACGAGATGAATCTCCATAAGAATGATCAGAAAACATACGGGCACAATCAGTAACGCAAATTGATGAGGCAGAAAACTCCTTTCAAGCTGCAGTTGAGGCACAAACAGATGTTTCGACAAGATTAGTACGAGCTGAAACAGAACTAGTCGAAATAAGTCTCATACGATCAGTTACGCAAGTGGATAAGGCATAAAACGCTTTCAACCTTCAGTTCCTACAATATCAGCTGAAACTCCAACAGAACTAGCAGAAACAAGTCTAACACGACATCATAAGACGGAATTCTTCTTCTTCTTCAGCGTTCCGAGCCATTGAGGTTCTTTGCTGCAAATACAATCCGTCTCCATTCGTCTCTCTGGTGGACCTTCTCTTGCCAGTCGTTGATTCCAAATGCTTGTAGGTCTGTATATATATATTATCTCTCCACCGTCTTCTTGGTCTACCTCGGGGTCTACAGTCATTTATTTCCTGAGTGTAAGCGAGTTTTGTTTCCCTATTATCTTCCATTCTTTCTATATGCCCCAGCCATTGTAGTCTATTAGCCTTCATGATACCAGTGATTAGCGGGCATTTAAACAGATCATAAATGTCTTTGTTACTTCTTCTTTTCCACTCTCCACTTTGTGTATCCCTAATGGGTCCAAAGATGCGTCTTAAAATTTTGTTCTCAAAGGTTTGTAACAAGGCTTCGTCTCCTTTCGTTGTACTCCAGGTTTCAGAGCCATACAGCACAACTGGTCTGATCAGTGTTTTGTATATTGTGATTTTGGCGTTACGAGATAGCGCCTTTGATTTTAGTAGATGTTGTAGTGCATAGTATATCTTATTTCCAGAGTTGATTCTAGTTTGTATTTCTTCCCTTATGATGTTGGAGCAGTTGAAGATCGTACCCAGGTATTTGTATGTTTCCGTTCTTTTAATGGTCATATTATCTATTTGTATGTGGCCAGAGTTTCTAGCCATTCCGTCTCTTGAAATTACCATATATTCTGTCTTATCTTGGTTGATAACCAGCCCCATCTGTTGGGCTTTTTCCTTTAAGTGAGTCAATATTTCCAATGTCTTTTGTTCACTTTGCCCTATAATATCTATATCATCTGCATAACCAAGTAGCTTGGATGTTCCTCCAATATCACATTCCTCCTTTACCTTCCTTACAACTTTCTCTAGAGCCAGATTGAAGAGTAGCGGCGATAGTGCATCACCCTGTTTCAAGCCAGATGTTATTTGGAAGGGGTCTGATTTCCTGCCTTTATATGTTACTTATATTATAAGTATCTTCCATGCATTGTCTGGTCATGTTGATTAACTTCCTTGGTATTCCAAATTCCTGCATAGCATTCCATAGACTATTCCTATGGACACTATCATAAGCCTTTTTAAAATCCACAAAAATGTTATGGAGATCTCTTTTATATTCCCAATGTTTCTCGGCTATTTGTCGTAAGATAAATATCTGATCTATTGTTGATCTGTTTTGTCTAAAACCCGCCTGGTAGTCACCTAATATGTCTTCTGAATATGGTTTTAGTCTATTTAGAAATACTGCGGATAGTATCTTATAGCTTGTGGACAGTAGTGATATTCCTCTATAATTTCCACATTGGAACTTGTCTCCTTTCTTAAAGATAGGTATCAATAATGACTCTTTCCAGTCATGGGGTAATTCTTCTGTCCTCCAGATTTTTATTATTAGTTCGTATAGCTTTAGATGTAATGCATGGCCACCTGCCTTTATAAATTCAGCAGCAATTCCATCAGTCCCAGTTGCCTTATTGTTTTTAAGTCGTGTGATTACATATAGGATTTCTTCAAATGTAGGTTCTTCAATTTGTGGTTCGCATGTTAGAACCTCTTCCTGTGAGAAAATGTTACTTGCAGCTTCACAATTTAGTAATTCAATAAAATATTCTTTCCATGTGTTGCACATTTCCTCATTGGTATTTATCATATTCCCATTTTTGTCTTTTAAACCATATGTGTTTTGTTGGTGCCCTCGTTTCATTGACTTCAGTTCTTTAAAAAATTTTCTGGATTCATTTTTCTGGTGATTAGTTTCCATATCTTTGATTATATTATTCATATATTCTCGCTTCTGCTGTCTGACTATTTTTGTAGCCTCTTTACATTCATTTCTATAATGCTCTTCCTTTTGGATGTTATTGATGTCATTTAACCATACATGTCTGGCATTCTTCTTCCTAATGACTGCTTCTTCACATTTTTGATTGAACCATCTGTTCTTTCTATGCGTGGTTAACACACCGAGACATTCTTCTGCGGTAGACTGAATTGTATTCTTGATGTTCAACCAAGTTTGGTCAATGCTTTCCTCCAAAGGGTTTTGCAGAGTTTCAAGTTTACATTTGATTTCATCTGTAAATTTCTCTTTGACTGTAATGACTTGCAGTTTTTCTTTGTTATATGTTGGGTGTAATCTTTGTAATTTAGTATAGAAAGCTCTCTTAAGTTTTATTTTAAATTTTGCTCCAACGAGGAAGTGGTCACTGTGGCACTCAGCTCCTCTATAACTTCTGACTTGATGCATTTCTGTTGTTAATTAAAATGTGATCTATTTGATTATAGGTTCTCTTGTCACATGATTTCCAAGTTTGTTTGTGTATATCCTTTCTTTGTAGTCTGGTACTGCTAATCTGCAGTCCTTTGGCTTCTGCCAGGTTGATGACTCTCCATCCATTATCATTTGAAGTTGTATGTAGGCTTTCCATACCGGCCACTTTTTTATTAGTTTGCTCTCTACCTATTTTTGCATTGAAGTCTCCTAGCACAATCAGGATGTCCTGTTTGGGGGTTTCTTCTATGACATCTTCCAGATCATTATAAAAGTCTTCTTTAATATCATCTTCTTTCTCTTCAGTAGGTGCATGTACATTAATCATCGTTATATTTTTCCATTTACCTTTTATTCGTAATTTACTAATCCTGTCATTAAAAGCTTTAAAGTTTAAAACCTTCCCCCATAACTCTTTTTTGATGACAAATCCTGTTCCTAATTCATGTTTAGGAATTGGCTATAGAATATAGTTGTGGCACACATAGAAGAACTAGCACCAACAGAAACTTTCATAACTAGCAAACTACTATAGAACGCAGGGCAGGAAACGTTCTTGAAGATGCAGGTGAAGCACACACAGCAGATTCTACTACGATAAAAGCATCAGCTGAAACTCCAAGAGAACTAGCAGAAACAAGTCTAACACGATTAGTTATGCAATTTGATTATGCAGAATTGGACATTGATTCCAACAGAACTAGCAGAAACAAGTCTAACACCATTAGCTACGCAATTTGATAATGCAGAAGAAGACCTTGGGGAACAAACAGAAGAAGCTTCCTCAGGATCAGAACGAGCTGAAACTCCTTTACAACTTTGAAGAAAACCGTCATGCCACGATCAGTTTCGCAAGTGTATCTGGCAGAAAACGCTCTTGAACAAGCAGTTGAGGCACACACAGACGATGCTTCCACAGGTCTAACAAGTTTAATACCATTAGTAACACAATTTTGGGAACACCAGAAGATTGACGCGAGCTGAATCTCCATCAGAAGAATTGCACCAAAAATTTGACACGAGCTGAATCTCCATCAGAAGCAGCAGAAAACACGCTGCCACGATCAGTTACGCGATTTTGTCTTGCAGACGAAGTTAAGGCACAAACTGAAGTTGATCCTACACTATCAGTACTAGCTGAAACTTCAACAGAACTAGAAAACATACGGCTTCAATCAGTTACGCAAGTGGATGAAGCAGAAAACGCAATTCAAGCTGCAAATGAGGTACAAACAGACTTTGTTCCTACACTATCAGCTGAAACTCCAACAGAACTAGCAGAAGCAAGTCTAACATGACTTCATAAGACGGAATTGGCTATAGAAGGCACTATTTGTGCTATTTGAGGCACAAATAGAAGAACTAGCACCAGCTGAAACTCTTTCATAACTAGCAAACTACTATAGAACGCAAGGCAGAAAACGTTCTTTAAGATGCAGGTGAAGGACACACAGCAGATTCTACCACGATAAAAGCACCAGCAAGAGAACTCTCAGAAACAAGTCTAACACGATTAGTTATGCAATTTGATTATGCAGAATTGGCCGTTGATTTCAACAGAACTAGCAGAAACAAGTCTAACACCATTAGCTACGCAATTTGATAATGCAGAAGAAGACCTTGGGGAACAAACAGAAGAAGCTTACAAAGGATCAGAACGAGCTGAAACTCCTTTACAACTTAAAGAAAACCATCATGCCACGATCAGTTTCGCAAGTGGATCTGGCAGAAAACGCTCTTGAACAAGCAGTTGAGGCATACACAGACGATGGACACAGGATCAGCAAAGACATAGCTGGAATAACAAGATTAGTAACACAACTTGATGAGGCAGAATTGCCACCAGAAGATTGACGCGAGCTGAATCTCCATCAGAAGCAGCAGAAAACACGTTGCCACGATCAGTTACGCAAGTTGATGTGGTAGAAAACGCTCTTGAAGAAGAAGTTTTGGCACAAACAGACGTTGATCCTACACTATCAGTACTACCTGAAACTTCAATAGAACTAGCAGAAACAGGACTAAAACGATTAGTAACACAACTTAAATTCGAACAAGCTAGAATTCGAACCAGAATATTGACACGAGATGAATCTCCATAAGAATGATCTGAAAACATACGGGCACAATCAGTAACGCAAATGGATGAGGCAGAAAACTTCTTTCAAGCTGCAGTTGAGGCACAAACAGATGTTTCGACAAGATTAGTACGAGCTGAAACAGAACTAGACGAAACAAGTCTAATACGATCAGTTACGCAAGTGGATAAGGCATAAAACGCTTTCAACCTTCAGTTCCTACAATATCAGCTGAAACTCCAACAGAACTAGCAGAAACAAGTCTAACACGACATCATAAGACGGAATTGGCTATAGAATATAGTTGAGGCACACATAGAAGAACTAGCACCAACAGAAACTTTCATAACTAGCAAACTACTATAGAACGCAGATCAGGAAACGTTCTTGAAGATGCAGGTGAAGCACACACACAGCAGATTCTACCACGATAAAAGCATCTGCTGAAACTCTAAGACAACTAGCAGAAACAAGTCTAACACGATTAATTATGCAATTTGATTATGCAGAATTGGCCGTTGATTCCAACAGAACTAGCAGAAACAAGTCTAATACCATTAGCTACGCAATTTGATCAAGCAGAAGAAGACGTTGGGGAACAAACAGAAGAAGCTTCCACAGGATCAGAACGAGCTGACACTCCTTTAGATCTTGAAGAAAACCATCATGCCACGCTCAGTTTCGCAAGTGGATCTGGCAGAAAACGCTCTTGAACAAGCAGTTGAGGCACACACAGACGATGGACACAGGATCAGCAGAGACATAGCTGGACTAACAAGATTAGTAACACAACTTGATGAGGCAGAATTGCCACCAGAAGACTGACGCGAGCTGAATCTCCATCAGAAGCAGCAGAAAACACGTTGCCACTATCAGTTACGCAAGTTGATGTGGTAAAAAACGCTCTTGAAGAAGAAGTGTAGGCACAAACAGACGTTGATCCTACACTATCAGTACTACCTGAAACTTCAACAGAACTAGCAGAAACAGGACTAAAACGATTAGTAACACAACTTGAATTCGAACCAGAATATTGACACGAGATGAATCTCCATAAGAATGATCAGAAAACATACGGGCACAATCACTAACGCAAATGGATGAGGCAGAAAACTCCTTTCAAGCTGCAGTTGAGGCACAAACAGATGTTTCGACAAGATTAGTACGAGCTGAAACAGAACTAGACGAAACAAGTCTAATACGATCAGTTACGCAAGTGGATAACTCATAAAACGCTTTCAACCTTCAATTCCTACAATATCATCTGAAACTCCAACAGAATTAGCAGAAACAAGTCTAACACGACATCATAAGACGGAATTGGCTATAGAATATAGTTGAGGCACACATAGAAGAACTAGCACCAACAGAAACTTTCATAACTAGCAAACTACTATAGAACGCAGGGCAGGAAACGTTCTTGAAGATGCAGGTGAAGCACACACAGCAGATTCTACCACGATAAAAGCATCAGCTGAAACTCTAAGAGAACTAGTAGAAACAAGTCTAACACGATTAGTTATGCAATTTGATTATGCAGAAGAAGACGTTGGGGAACAAACAGAAGAAGCTTCCACAGGATCAGAACGAGCTGACACTCCTTTAGATCTTGAAGAAAACCATCATGCCACGCTCAGTTTCGCAAGTGGATCTGGCAGAAAACGCTCTTGAACAAGCAGTTGAGGCACATACAGACGATGCTTCCACAGGTCTAACAAGTTTAACACAATTAGTAACACAACTTGGGGAACACCAGAAGATTGACGCGAGCTGAATCTCCATCAGAAGCAGAATTACCACCAAAAATTTGACACGAGCTGAATCTTCATCAGAAGCAGCAGAAAACACGCTGCCACGATCAGTTACGCGATGTGGTCTTGCAGACGAAGTTAAGGCACAAACTGAAGTTGATCCTACACTATCAGTAGTAGCTGAAACTTCAACAGAACTAGCAGAAACAGGACTAAAACACAACTTTATCAGGTAGAATTCGAACCAGAAGATTGACACGACATCATCAGACGGAATTGGCTAAAAGAATATAATTGAGGCACACATAGAAGAACTAGCACCAACAGAAACTTTCATAATTATCAAACTACTATAGAACGCAGGGCAGGAAACGTTCTTGAAGATGCACACACAGCAGATTCTACCACGATAAAAGCATCTGCTGAAACTCTAAGAGAACTATCAGAAACAAGTCTAACACGATTAGTTATGCAATTTGATTATGCAGAATTGGCCGTTGATTCCAACAGAACTAGCAGAAACAAGTCTAACACCATTAGCTACGCAATTTGATCAAGCAGAAGAAGACGTTGGGAAACAAACAGAAGAAGCTTCCACAGGATCAGAACGAGCTGACACTCCTTTAGATCTTGAAGAAAACCATCATGCCACGCTCAGTTTCACAAGTGGATCTGGCAGAAAACGCTCTTGAACAAGCAGTTGAGACACACACAGACGATGCTTCCACAGGTCTAACACGAGCTGAATCTCCATCAGAAGCAGAATTGCCACCAAAAATTTCACACGAGCTGAATCTCCATAAGAAGCAGCAGAAAACACGCTGCCACGATCAGTTACGCGATGTGGTCTTGCAGACGAAGTTAAGGAACAAACTGAAGTTGATCCTACACTATCAGTACTAGCTGAAACTTCAACAGAACTAGCAGAAACAGGACTAAAACGATTAGTAACACAACTTTATCAGGTAGAATTCGAACCAGAAGATTGACACGAGATGAATCTCCATCAGAAGTAGCAGAAAACATACGGCTTCAATCAGTTACGCAAGTGGATGAGGCAGAAAACGCAATTCAAGCTGCAAATGAGGTACAAACAGACGTTGTTCCTACACTATCAGCTGAAACTCCAACAGAACTAGCAGAAGCGAGTCTAACATGAATTCATAAGACGGAATTGGCTATAGAAGGCACTTTTTTTTTTTTTTTTTTTTTTTTTTTTTTTTTTTTTTGCGTATCCTTTTACAGGACTTAGCTGTCAACAGCAGCATCTTTCAGCTGTCTGTTGATCTCTTGGCAAGATTACGCTCAGTAGTTTGCCATTGCTTTCTGAGCGGCCGGCTCAGTATCCGCAAGTCACGAGCGGGGGTCGAACCACCTCAGTTCTCGCTCCGCTGCGAGACTCTGCGTGATAAACGGGATTACAGAGAGAAAGTGTTGTAACCCCACAGCCAGAGAGACCGGCATAGAAGGCACTATTTGTGCTATTTGAGGCACAAATAGAAGAACTAGCACCAGCTGAAACTCTTTCATACCTAGCAAACTACTATAGAACGCATGGCAGAAAACGTTCTTTAAAATGCAGGTGAAGCACACACAGAAGATTCTACTACGATAAAAGAACCAGCAAGAGAACTCGAAGAAACAAGTCTAACACGATTAGTTATGCAATTTGATTATGCAGAATTGGCCGCTGATTTCAACAGAACTAGGAGAAACAAGTCTAACACCATTAGCTACGCAATTTGATAATGCAGAAGAAGACCTTGGGGAACAAACAGAAGAAGCTTACAAAGGATCAGAACGAGCTGAAACTCCTTTACAACTTGAAGAAAACCATCATGCCACGATCAGTTTCGCAAGTGGATCTGGCAGAAAACGCTCTTGAACAAGCAGTTGAGGCACACACAGACGATGGACACGGGATCAGCAAAGACATAGCTGGACTAACAAGATTAGTAACACAACTTGATGAGGCAGAATTGCCACCAGAAGATAGACGCGAGCTGAATCTCCATCAGAAGCAGAATTGCCACCAAAAATTTGACACGAGCTGAATCTTCATCAGAAGCAGCAGAAAACACGCTGCCACGATCAGTTACGCGATGTGGTCTTGCAGTGTAACAGTAGTCGGGTAATTGGTGTTAGGTGGGAAAAGACTACAGCACGATTGAGCATCGAGATGGAATGAGAGGAGAGATGCTCAAGTCGTGACGTAGTTGGTTGTTAAGGGGCAGTCAACATCTGGGTCTGGAACTGAAAGGACGCCATGTTTGTAGAAGTTGTCACCGAATGGAAATAAACCTTATTAATACAAAACCAACAGTCCTTGTTAGTCCTTCACTCTGTTACAGGACGAATTTTGGTGCCAACGACCGAGGATTCGAACCTGGTACAATGCGGAGTCTCAAAATGCTGTCTACTGTATAACAACGCGGAATCTCAAAACGATGTCTACTGTATAATACATCGAAGTAGCAAGTATGAAGATCCTTGGTCCGTTTGTGTCGATCGCCAGAGACAGAATTGCGGCACGGTTCTAAACAAGTATTGAACATAACAAAGCGCAGTTGGAAAAATGGCCAATAAGTTATCTATGAGAAGTACAGCAACCAAAAGCCCAGCCAGGGGTGGTTGTCTGTAAGTCTTTTTCAAGACTTGCTATCAAAGTTTGATTGGCGTCACGAGAAGAATGAAAATCAACTTGCCATAATGGGTTGCAGCGCCTGCGATTGTCATCACCTGTAAACACCATCCTGGCGGTTCCTTTTGTCTCGAGCGAACGGGGTTTTTTGCTAAAGGTCAGGCCAGTTTAAACGGGAGTCATAACAAACCACTATCTACGTCGACACCTTGAAGAAACTCGAAGAGGCAGCTTCAAAATGTAAAAGGTCCTTATTCTGCTCAAACCATTTGTCCGGAGACAGAGTTATTACAGCACGATTCTACACGCAAGTTGAACGTAAACCAAAGAACTTGGAAAGATGGCCAATATTGTAGGTGAGAAGTACAGACCTCCTATCAAAATTTTCAACTGTACAGGCGGTACTTGTCAAGAAAGGCATGAAGACTAGTTTGATATAAGGAGTGCGGTGCCTGCAAGTGTCATCATTTTGCTGAAAGTCGAGCCAGTTTGATACAACGAACAAGAATTTTGCTGATCTTTGGGCTCCACTGCAATATGAGAGCCGCTAGCTGATCATTTTGTCGTGCCCTATCGAAGCCTGTGAGGTTTTGTCGTGCCCTATCGAGGCCTGTGAAGTTTCGTCGTGCCCTATCGAGGCCTGTGAAGTTTTGTCGTGCCCTATCGAGGCCTGTGGAGTACAGTCGTGCCTATCGAGCCCAATTGAGCATGTTTGGTCCTTACTGAAGCCGCTTTGTCGATCTTGGTTCAAGTACTCGAGTACCGGGTTTCTTAAACTCAGTAGACAGAGACATAGACGCCAAGGACTTCATTTTCGGTTGGAAAGATAACCTCAACAAGAAAAAGGGTAACATATTTGATATTAGATAGAAAATAATTGAATTCCAGGAGGACGATAACATCCTTTAGTTAATTAATTTAGATATTAATAAGAATTGGTTGTTTGTTTGCTTGTACAAGTATAAATATTTCAGCATGACAGAACAGGATTCATTGGCAACAACAGGCAGACCCAACACAGTACAGTAGAGAAACATACGAGTTTTTTTTTCAGATACCAAGGAATATGCAGAAGAAGAAATAGAAATATTGTTTCAAGTCTGATAGAAATCACAAAGAACTTAATATGAATTACTTATATGCAGAATTACAACGTGTTAGTACATGGTTGGGGGAATTAAGGGAGGCAGTTAGTGAAGTAGAGAATTTTGTGGAAACGTTGAAGTATAGAACGACTAGACAAGACCCTTATAGATTTATGGTAGACTACAATGGAGTCAGAAAGAATAACAGGAGACAGCCACTGCTTAATAAAGACAGAAGACAATATAGTTATGACGAACCAAGGCCTAATGGGTCTAACAAGTTTAACACGATTAGTAACACAACTTAGGGAACACCAGAAGATTGACGCGAGATGAATCTCCATCAGAAGCAGAATTGCCACCAAAAATTTGACACGAGCTGAATCTCCATCAGAAGCAGCAGAAAACACGCTGCCACGATCAGTTACGCGATGTGGTCTTGCAGACGATGTTAAGGCACAAACTGAAGTTGATCCTACACTATCAGTACTAGCTGAAACTTCAACAGAACTAGTAGAAACAGGACTAAAACGATTAGTAACACAACTTTATCAGGTAGAATTCGAACCAGAAGATTGACACGAGATGAATCTCCATCAGAAGTAGCAGAAAACATACGGCTTCAATCAGTTACGCAAGTGGATGAGGCAAAAAACGCAATTCAAGCTGCAAATGAGGTACAAACAGACGTTGTTCCTACACTATCAGCTGAAACTCCAACAGAACTAGCAGAAGCAAGTCTAACATGACTTCATAAGACGGAATTGGCTATAGAAGGCACTATTTGTGCTATTTGAGGCACAAATAGAAGAACTAGCACCAGCTGAAACTCTTTCATAACTAGCAAACTACTATAGAACGCAGGGCAGAAAACGTTCTTTAAGATGCAGGTGAAGCACACACAGCAGATTCGATAAAAGCACCAGCAAGGGAACTCGCAGAAACAAGTCTAACACGATTAGTTATGCAATTTGATTATGCAGAATTGGCCGTTGATTTCAACAGAACTAGCAGAAACAAGTCTAACACCATTAGCTACGCAATTTGATAATGCAGAAGAAGACCTTGGGGAACAAACAGAAGAAGCTTACAAAGGATCAGAACGAGCTGAAACTCCTTTACAACTTGAAGAAAACCATCATGCCACGATCAGTTTCGCAAGTGGATCTGGCAGAAAACGCTCTTGAACAAGCAGTTGAGGCACACACAGAAGATGGACACAGGATCAGCAAAGACATAGCTGGACTAACAAGATTAGTAACACAACTTGATGAGGCAGAATTGCCACCAGAAGATTGACGCGAGCTGAATCTCCATCAGAAGCAGCAGAAAACACGTTGCCACGATCAGTTATGCAAGTTGATGTGGTAGAAAACGCTCTTGAAGAAGAAGTTTAGGCACAAACAGACGTTGATCCTACACTATCAGAAACTACCTGAAACTTCAACAGGACTAAAACGATTAGTAACACAACTTGAATTCGAACAAGCTAGAATTCGAACCATAATATTGACACGAGATGAATCTCCATAAGAATGATCAGAAAACATACAGGCACAATCAGTAACGCAAATGGATGAGGCAGAAAACTCCTTTCAAGCTGCAGTTGAGGCACAAACAGATGTTTCGACAAGATTAGTACGAGCTGAAACAGAACTAGACGAAACAAGTCTAATACGATCAGTTACGCCAGTGGATAAGGCATAAAACGCTTTCAACCTTCAGTTCCTACAATATCAGCTGAAACTCCAACAGAACTAGCAGAAACAAGTCTAACAAGACATCATAAGACGGAATTGGCTATAGAATATAGTTGAGGCACACATAGAAGAACTAGCACCAACAGAAACTTTCATAACTAGCAAACTACTATAGAACGCAGGGCAGGAAACGTTCTTGAAGATGCAGGTGAAGCACACACAGCAGATTCTACCACGATAAAAGCATCAGCTGAAACTCTAAGAGAACTAGTAGAAACAAGTCTAACACGATTAGTTATGCAATTTGATTATGCAGAAGAAGACGTTGGGGAACAAACAGAAGAAGCTTCCACAGGATCAGAACGAGCTGACACTCCTTTAGATCTTGAAGAAAACCATCATGCCACGCTCAGTTTCGCAAGTGGATCTGGCAGAAAACGCTCTTGAACAAGCAGTTGAGGCACACACAGAGAATGCTTCCGCAGGTCTAACAAGTTTAACACGACTAGTAACACAACTTGGGGAACACCAGAAGATTGACGCGAGCTGAATCTCCATCAGAAGCTGAATTGCCACCAAAAATTTGACACGAGCTGAATCTCCATCAGAAGCAGCTGCCACGATCAGTTACGCGATGTGGTCTTGCAGACGAAGTTAAAGCACAAACTGAAGTTGATCCTACACTATCAGTACTAGCTTAAACTTCAACAGAACTAGTAGACACAGGACTAAAACGATTAGTAACACAACATTATCAGGTAGAATTCGAATCAAAAGATTGACACGAGATGAATCTCCATCAGAAGTAGCAGAAAACATACGGCTTCAATCAGTTACTCAAGTGGATGAGGCAGAAAATGCAATTCAAGCTGCAAATGAGGTACAAAGGGACGTTGTTCCTACACTATCAGCTGAAACTCCAACAGAAACGAACTTGAATTCGAACAAGCTAGAATTCGAACCAGAATATTGACACGAGATGAATCTCCATAAGAATTAGCAGAAAACATACGGGCACAATCAGTAACGCAAATGGATGAGGCAGAAAACTCCATTCAAGCTGCAGTTGAGGCACAAACAGATGTTTCGACAAGATTAGTACGAGCTGAAACAGAACTAGACGAAACAGGTCTAATACGATCAGTTACGCAAGTGGATAAGGCATAAAACGCTTTCAACCTTCAGTTCCTACAATATCAGCTGAAACTCCAACAGAACTAGCAGAAGCAAGTCTAACATGACTTCATAAGACGGAATTGGCTATAGAATATAGTTGAGGCACAAAAAGAAGAACTAGCACCAGCTGAAACTCTTTCATAACTAGCAAACTACTATAGAACGCAGGGCAGAAAACGTTCTTTAAGATGCAGGTGAAGCACACACAGCAGATTCTACCACGATAAAAGCACCAGCAAAAGAACTCGCAGAAACAAGTCTAACACGATTAGTTATGCAATCTGATTATGCAGAATTGGCCGTTGATTTCAACAGCATTAGCAGAAACAAGTCTAACACCATTAGCTACGCAATTTGATAATGCAGAAGAAGACCTTGGGGAACAAACAGAAGAAGCTTACAAAGGATCAGAACGAGCTGAAACTCCTTTACAACTTGAAGAAAACCATCATGCCACGATCAATTTCGCAAGTGGATCTGGCAGAAAACGCTCTTGAACAAGCAGTTGAGGCACACACAGACGATGCTTCCACAGGTCTAACAAGTTTAACACGATTAGTAACACAACTTAGGGAACACCAGAAGATTGACGCGAGATGAATCTCCATCAGAAGCAGAATTGCCACCAAAAATTTGACACGAGCTGAATCTCCATCAGAAGCAGCAGAAAACACGCTGCCACGATCAGTTACGCGATGTGGTCTTGCAGACGAAGTTAAGGCACAAACTGAAGTTGATCCTACACTATCAGTACTAGCTGAAACTTCAACAGAACTAGCAGAAACAAGACTAAAACGATTAGTAACACAACTTTATCAGGTAGAATTCGAACCAGAAGATTGACACGAGATGAATCTCCATCAGAAGTAGCAGAAAACATACGGCTTCAATCAGTTACGCAAGTGGATGAGGCAAAAAAAGCAATTCAAGCTGCAAATGAGGTACAAACAGACGTTGTTCCTACACTATCAGCTGAAACTCCAACAGAACTAGCAGAAGCAAGTCTAACATGACTTCATAAGACGGAATTGGCTATAGAAGGCACTATTTGTGCTATTTGAGGCACAAATAGAAGAACTAGCACCAGCTGAAACTCTTTCATAACTAGCAAACTACTATAGAACGCAGGGCAGAAAACGTTCTTTAAGATGCAGGTGAAGCACACACAGCAGATTCGATAAAAGCACCAGCAAGGGAACTCGCAGAAACAAGTCTAACACGATTAGTTATGCAATTTGATTATGCAGAATTGGCCGTTGATTTCAACAGAACTAGCAGAAACAAGTCTAACACCATTAGCTACGCAATTTGATAATGCAGAAGAAGACCTTGGGGAACAAACAGAAGAAGCTTACAAAGGATCAGAACGAGCTGAAACTCCTTTACAACTTGAAGAAAACCATCATGCCACGATCAGTTTCGCAAGTGGATCTGGCAGAAAACGCTCTTGAACAAGCAGTTGAGGCACACACAGAAGATGGACACAGGATCAGCAAAGACATAGCTGGACTAACAAGATTAGTAACACAACTTGATGAGGCAGAATTGCCACCAGAAGATTGACGCGAGCTGAATCTCCATCAGAAGCAGCAGAAAACACGTTGCCACGATCAGTTATGCAAGTTGATGTGGTAGAAAACGCTCTTGAAGAAGAAGTTTAGGCACAAACAGACGTTGATCCTACACTATCAGAAACTACCTGAAACTTCAACAGGACTAAAACGATTAGTAACACAACTTGAATTCGAACAAGCTAGAATTCGAACCATAATATTGACACGTGACGAATCTCCATAAGAATGATCAGAAAACATACAGGCACAATCAGTAACGCAAATGGATGAGGCAGAAAACTCCTTTCAAGCTGCAGTTGAGGCACAAACAGATGTTTCGACAAGATTAGTACGAGCTGAAACAGAACTAGACGAAACAAGTCTAATACGATCAGTTACGCAAGTGGATAAGGCATAAAACGCTTTCAACCTTCAGTTCCTACAATATCAGCTGAAACTCCAACAGAACTAGCAGAAACAAGTCTAACAAGACATCATAAGACGGAATTGGCTATAGAATATAGTTGAGGCACACATAGAAGAACTAGCACCAACAGAAACTTTCATAACTAGCAAACTACTATAGAACGCAGGGCAGGAAACGTTCTTGAAGATGCAGGTGAAGCACACACAGCAGATTCTACCACGATAAAAGCATCAGCTGAAACTCCAAGAGAACTAGCAGAAACAAGTCTAATACGATTAGTTATGCAATTTGATTATGCAGAATTGGCAGTTGATTCCAACAGAACTAGCAGAAACAAGTCTAACATCATTAGCTACGCAATTTGATCAAGCAGAAGAAGACGTTGGGGAACAAACAGAAGAAGCTTACAAAGGATCAGAACGAGCTGACACTCCTTTACAACTTGAAGAAAACCATCATGCCACGCTCAGTTTCGCAAGTGGATCTGGCAGAAAACGCTCTTGAACAAGCAGTTGAGGCACACACAGAGGATGCTTCCGCAGGTCTAACAAGTTTAACACGATTAGTAACACAACTTGGGGAACACCAGAAGATTGACGCGAGCTGAATCTCCATCAGAAGCTGAATTGCCACCAAAAATTTGACACGAGCTGAATCTCCATCAGAAGCAGCTGCCACGATCAGTTACGCGATGTGGTCTTGCAGACGAAGTTAAGGCACAAACTGAAGTTGATCCTACACTATCAGTACTAGCTGAAACTTCAAAAGAACTAGCAGAAACAGGACTAAAACGATTAGTAACACAACATTATCAGGTAGAATTCGAATCAGAAGATTGACACGAGATGAATCTCCATCAGAAGTAGCAGAAAACATACAGCTTCAATCAGTTACTCAAGTGGATGAGGCAAAAAACGCAATTCAAGCTGCAAATGAGGTACAAACAGACGTTGTTCCTACACTATCAGCTAAAACTCCAACAGAACTAGCAGAAGCAAGTCTAACATGACTTCATAAGACGGAATTGGCTATAGAAGGCACTATTTGTGCTATTTGAGGCACAAATAGAAGAACTAGCACCAGCTGAAACTCTTTCATAACTAGCAAACTACTATAGAACGCAGGGCAGAAAACGTTCTTTAAGATGCAGGTGAAGCACACACAGCAGATTCGATAAAAGCACCAGCAAGGGAACTCGCAGAAACAAGTCTAACACGATTAGTTATGCAATTTGATTATGCAGAATTGGCCGTTGATTTCAACAGAACTAGCAGAAACAAGTCTAACACCATTAGCTACGCAATTTGATAATGCAGAAGAAGACCTTGGGGAACAAACAGAAGAAGCTTACAAAGGATCAGAACGAGCTGAAACTCCTTTACAACATGAAGAAAACCATCATGCCACGATCAGTTTCGCAAGCGGATCTGGCAGAAAACGCTCTTGAACAAGCAGTTGAGGCACACACAGACGATGCTTCCACAGGTCTAACAAGTTTAACACGATTAGTAACACAACTTGGGGAACACCAGAAGATTGACGCGAGATGAATCTCCATCAGAAGCAGAATTGCCACCAAAAATTTGACACGAGCTGAATCTCCATCAGAAGCAGCAGAAAACACGCTGCCACGATCAGTTACGCGATGTGGTCTTGCAGACGAAGTTAAGGCACAAACTGAAGTTGATCCTACACTATCAGTACTAGCTGAAACTTCAACAGAACTAGCAGAAACAAGACTAAAACGATTAGTAACACAACTTTATCAGGTAGAATTCGAACCAGAAGATTGACACGAGATGAATCTCCATCAGAAGTAGCAGAAAACATACGGCTTCAATCAGTTACGCAAGTGGATGAGGCAAAAAAAGCAATTCAAGCTGCAAATGAGGTACAAACAGACGTTGTTCCTACACTATCAGCTGAAACTCCAACAGAACTAGCAGAAGCAAGTCTAACATGACTTCATAAGACGGAATTGGCTATAGAAGGCACTATTTGTGCTATTTGAGGCACAAATAGAAGAACTAGCACCAGCTGAAACTCTTTCATAACTAGCAAACTACTATAGAACGCAGGGCAGAAAACGTTCTTTAAGATGCAGGTGAAGCACACACAGCAGATTCGATAAAAGCACCAGCAAGGGAACTCGCAGAAACAAGTCTAACACGATTAGTTATGCAATTTGATTATGCAGAATTGGCCGTTGATTTCAACAGAACTAGCAGAAACAAGTCTAACACCATTAGCTACGCAATTTGATAATGCAGAAGAAGACCTTGGGGAACAAACAGAAGAAGCTTACAAAGGATCAGAACGAGCTGAAACTCCTTTACAACTTGAAGAAAACCATCATGCCACGATCAGTTTCGCAAGTGGATCTGGCAGAAAACGCTCTTGAACAAGCAGTTGAGGCACACACAGAAGATGGACACAGGATCAGCAAAGACATAGCTGGACTAACAAGATTAGTAACACAACTTGATGAGGCAGAATTGCCACCAGAAGATTGACGCGAGCTGAATCTCCATCAGAAGCAGCAGAAAACACGTTGCCACGATCAGTTATGCAAGTTGATGTGGTAGAAAACGCTCTTGAAGAAGAAGTTTAGGCACAAACAGATGTTGATCCTACACTATCAGAAACTACCTGAAACTTCAACAGGACTAAAACGATTAGTAACACAACTTGAATTCGAACAAGCTAGAATTCGAACCATAATATTGACACGTGATGAATCTCCATAAGAATGATCAGAAAACATACAGGCACAATCAGTAACGCAAATGGATGAGGCAGAAAACTCCTTTCAAGCTGCAGTTGAGGCACAAACAGATGTTTCGACAAGATTAGTACGAGCTGAAACAGAACTAGACGAAACAAGTCTAATACGATCAGTTACGCAAGTGGATAAGGCATAAAACGCTTTCAACCTTCAGTTCCTACAATATCAGCTGAAACTCCAACAGAACTAGCAGAAACAAGACATCATAAGACGGAATTGGCTATAGAATATAGTTGAGGCACACATAGAAGAACTAGCACCAACAGAAACTTTCATAACTAGCAAACTACTATAGAACCCAGGGCAGGAAACGTTCTTGAAGATGCAGGTGAAGCACACACAGCAGATTCTACCACGATAAAAGCATCAGCTGAAACTCCAAGAGAACTAGCAGAAACAAGTCTAATACGATTAGTTATGCAATTTGATTATGCAGAATTGGCAGTTGATTCCAACAGAACTAGCAGAAACAAGTCTAACATCATTAGCTACGCAATTTGATCAAGCAGAAGAAGACGTTGGGGAACAAACAGAAGAAGCTTACAAAGGATCAGAACGAGCTGACACTCCTTTACAACTTGAAGAAAACCATCATGCCACGCTCAGTTTCGCAAGTGGATCTGGCAGAAAACGCTCTTGAACAAGCAGTTGAGGCACACACAGAGGATGCTTCCGCAGGTCTAACAAGTTTAACACGATTAGTAACACAACTTGGGGAACACCAGAAGATTGACGCGAGCTGAATCTCCATCAGAAGCTGAATTGCCACCAAAAATTTGACACGAGCTGAATCTCCATCAGAAGCAGCTGCCACGATCAGTTACGCGATGTGGTCTTGCAGACGAAGTTAAGGCACAAACTGAAGTTGATCCTACACTATCAGTACTAGCTGAAACTTCAAAAGAACTAGCAGAAACAGGACTAAAACGATTAGTAACACAACATTATCAGGTAGAATTCGAATCAGAAGATTGACACGAGATGAATCTCCATCAGAAGTAGCAGAAAACATACAGCTTCAATCAGTTACTCAAGTGGATGAGGCAAAAAACGCAATTCAAGCTGCAAATGAGGTACAAACAGACGTTGTTCCTACACTATCAGCTAAAACTCCAACAGAACTAGCAGAAGCAAGTCTAACATGACTTCATAAGACGGAATTGGCTATAGAAGGCACTATTTGTGCTATTTGAGGCACAAATAGAAGAACTAGCACCAGCTGAAACTCTTTCATAACTAGCAAACTACTATAGAACGCAGGGCAGAAAACGTTCTTTAAGATGCAGGTGAAGCACACACAGCAGATTCGATAAAAGCACCAGCAAGGGAACTCGCAGAAACAAGTCTAACACGATTAGTTATGCAATTTGATTATGCAGAATTGGCCGTTGATTTCAACAGAACTAGCAGAAACAAGTCTAACACCATTAGCTACGCAATTTGATAATGCAGAAGAAGACCTTGGGGAACAAACAGAAGAAGCTTACAAAGGATCAGAACGAGCTGAAACTCCTTTACAACTTGAAGAAAACCATCATGCCACGATCAGTTTCGCAAGCGGATCTGGCAGAAAACGCTCTTGAACAAGCAGTTGAGGCACACACAGACGATGCTTCCACAGGTCTAACAAGTTTAACACGATTAGTAACACAACTTGGGGAACACCAGAAGATTGACGCGAGATGAATCTCCATCAGAAGCAGAATTGCCACCAAAAATTTGACACGAGCTGAATCTCCATCAGAAGCAGCAGAAAACACGCTGCCACGATCAGTTACGCGATGTGGTCTTGCAGACGAAGTTAAGGCACAAACTGAAGTTGATCCTACACTATCAGTACTAGCTGAAACTTCAACAGAACTAGCAGAAACAGGACTAAAACGATTAGTAACACAACTTTATCAGGTAGAATTCGAACCAGAAGATTGACACGAGATGAATCTCCATCAGAAGTAGCAGAAAACATACGGCTTCAATCAGTTACGCAAGTGGATGAGGCAAAAAACGCAATTCAAGCTGAAAATGAGGTACAAACAGACGTTGTTCCTACACTATCAGCTAAAACTCCAACAGAACTAGCAGAAGCAAGTCTAACATGACTTCATAAGACGGAATTGGCTATAGAAGGCACTATTTGTGCTATTTGAGGCACAAATAGAAGAACTAGCACCAGCTGAAACTCTTTCATAACTAGCAAACTACTATAGAACGCAGGGCAGAAAACGTTCTTTAAGATGCAGGTGAAGCACACACAGCAGATTTGATAAAAGCACCAGCAAGGGAACTCACAGAAACAAGTCTAACACGATTAGTTATGCAATTTGATTATGCAGAATTGGCCGTTGATTTGAACAGAACTAGCAGAAACAAGTCTAACACCATTAGCTACGCAATTTGATAATGCAGAAGAAGACCTTGGGGAACAAACAGAAGAAGCTTACAAAGGATCAGAACGAGCTGAAACTCCTTTACAACTTGAAGAAAACCATCATGCCACGATCAGTTTCGCAAGTGGATCTGGCAGAAACGCTCTTGAACAAGCAGTTGAGGCACACACAGAAGATGGACACAGGATCAGCAAAGACATAGCTGGACTAACAAGATTAGTAACACAACTTGATGAGGCAGAATTGCCACCAGAAGATTGACGCGAGCTGAATCTCCATCAGAAGCAGCAGAAAACACGTTGCCACGATCAGTTATGCAAGTTGATGTTGTAGAAAACGCTCTTGAAGAAGAAGTTTAGGCACAAACAGACGTTGATCCTACACTATCAGAAACTACCTGAAACTTCAACAGGACTAAAACGATTAGTAACACAACTTGAATTCGAACAAGCTAGAATTCGAACCATAATATTGACACGAGATGAATCTCCATAAGAATGATCAGAAAACATACAGGCACAATCAGTAACGCAAATGGATGAGGCAGAAAACTCCTTTCAAGCTGCAGTTGAGGCACAAACAGATGTTTCGACAAGATTAGTACGAGCTGAAACAGAACTAGACGAAACAAGTCTAATACGATCAGTTACGCAAGTGGATAAGGCATAAAACGCTTTCAACCTTCAGTTCCTACAATATCAGCTGAAACTCCAACAGAACTAGCAGAAACAAGTCTAACAAGACATCATAAGACGGAATTGGCTATAGAATATAGTTGAGGCACACATAGAAGAACTAGCACCAACAGAAACTTTCATAACTAGCAAACTACTATAGAACGCAGGGCAGGAAACGTTCTTGAAGATGCAGGTGAAGCACACACAGCAGATTCTACCACGATAAAAGCATCAGCTGAAACTCCAAGAGAACTAGCAGAAACAAGTCTAACACGATTAGTTATGCAATTTGATTATGCAGAATTGGCAGTTGATTCCAACAGAACTAGCAGAAACAAGTCTAACATCATTAGCTACGCAATTTGATCAAGTAGAAGAAGACGTTGGGGAACAAACAGAAGAAGCTTCCACGGGATCAGAACGAGCTGACACTCCTTTAGATCTTGAAGAAAACCATCATGCCACGCTCAGTTTCGCAAGTGGATCTGGCAGAAAACGCTCTTGAACAAGCAGTTGAGGCACACACAGAGGATGCTTCCGCAGGTCTAACAAGTTTAACACGACTAGTAACACAACTTGGGGAACACCAGAAGATTGACGCGATGTGGTCTTGCAGTCGAAGTTAAGGCACAAACTGAAGTTGATCCTACACTATCAGTACTAGCTGAAACTTCAACAGAACTAGCAGAAACAAGAATAAAACGATTAGTAACACAACTTTATCAGGTAGAATTCGAACCAGAAGATTGACACGAGATGAATCTCCATCAGAAGTAGCAGAAAACATACGGCTTCAATCAGTTACGCAAGTGGATGAGGCAAAAAACGCAATTCAAGCTGCAAATGAGGTCAGACGTTGTTCCTACACTATCAGCTGAAACTCCAACAGAACTAGCAGAAGCAAGTCTAACATGACTTCATAAGACGGAATTGGCTATAGGAGGCACTATTTGTGCTATTTGAGGCACAAATAGAAGAAGTAGCACCAGCTGGAACTCTTTCATAACTAGCAAAGTACTATAGAACATTGGGCAGAAAACGTTCTTTAAGTTGCAGGTGAAGCACACACAGCAGATTCTACCACGATAAAAGCACCAGCAAGAGAACTCGCAGAAACAAGTCTAACACGATTAGTTATGCAATTTGATTATGCAGAATTGGCCGTTGATTTCAACAGAACTTGCAGAATCAAGTCTAACACCATTAGCTACGCAATTTGATAATGCAGAAGAAGACCTTGGGGAACAAACAGAAGAAGCTTACAAAGGATCAGAACGAGCTGAAACTCCTTTACAACTTGAAGAAAACCATCATGCCACGATCAGTTTCGCAAGTGGATCTGGCAGAAAACGCTCTTGAACAAGCAGTTGAGGCACACACAGACGATGCTTCCACAGGTCTAACAAGTTTAACACGATTAGTAACACAACTTGGGGAATACCAGAAGATTGACGCGAGCTGAATCTCCATCAGAAGCTGAATTGCCACCAAAAATTTGACACGAGCTGAATCTCCATCAGAAGCAGCTGCCACGATCAGTTACGCGATGTGGTCTTGCAGACGAAGTTAAGGCACAAACTGAAGTTGATCCTACACTATCAGTACTAGCTGAAACTTCAACAGAACTAGTAGAAACAGGACTAAAACGATTAGTAACACAACATTATCAGGTAGAATTCGAATCAGAAGATTGACACGAGATGAATCTCCATCAGAAGTAGCAGAAAACATACGGCTTCAATCAGTTACTCAAGTGGATGAGGCAGAAAATACAATTCAAGCTGCAAATTAGGTACAAAGAGACGTTGTTCCTACACTATCAGCTGAAACTCCAACAGAAACGAACTTGAATTCGAACAAGCTAGAATTCGAACCAGAATATTGACACGAGATGAATCTCCATAAGAATTAGCAGAAAACATACGGTCACAATCAGTAACGCAAATGCATGAGGCAGAAAACTCTATTCAAGCTGCAGTTGAGGCACAAACAGATGTTTCGACAAGATTAGTACGAGCTGAAACAGAACTAGACGAAACAGGTCTAATACGATCAGTTACGCAAGTGGATAAGGCATAAAACGCTTCCAACCTTCAGTTCCTACAATATCAGCTGAAACTCCAACAGAAATAGCAGAAGCAAGTCTAACATGACTTCATAAGACGGAATTGGCTATAGAATATAGTTGAGGCACAAAAAGAAGAACTAGCACCAGCTGAAACTCTTTCATAACTAGCAAACTACTATAGAACGCAGGGCAGAAAACGTTCTTTAAGATGCAGGTGAAGCACACACAGCAGATTCTACCACGATAAAAGCACCAGCAAGAGAACTCGCAGAAACAAGTCTAACACGATTAGTTATGCAATCTGATTATGCAGAATTGGCCGTTGATTTCAACAGAACTAGCAGAAACAAGTCTAACACCATTAGCTACGCAATTTGATAATGCAGAAGAAGACCTTGGGGAACAAACAGAAGAAGCTTACAAAGGATCAGAACGAGCTGAAACTGCTTTGCAACTTGAAGAAAACCATCATGCCACGATCAGTTTCGCAAGTGGATCTGGCAGAAAACGCTCTTGAACAAGCAGTTGAGGCACACACAGAAGATGGACACAGGATCAGCAAAGACATAGCTGGACTAACAAGATTAGTAACACAACTTGATGAGGCAGAATTGCCACCAGAAGATTGACGCGAGCTGAATCTCCATCAGAAGCAGCAGAAAACACGTTGCCACGATCAGTTATGCAAGTTGATGTGGTAGAAAACGCTCTTGAAGAAGAAGTTTAGGCACAAACAGACGTTGATCCTACACTATCAGAAACTACCTGAAACTTCAACAGAACTAGCAGAAACAGGACTAAAACGATTAGTAACACAACTTGAATTCGAACAAGCTAGACTTCGAACCATAATATTGACACGAGATGAATCTCCATAAGAATGATCAAAAAACATACAGGCACAATCAGTAACGCAAATGGATGAGGCAGAAAACTCCTTTCAAGCTGCAGTTGAGGCACAAACAGATGTTTCGACAAGATTAGTACGAGCTGAAACAGAACTAGACGAAACAAGTCTAATACGATCGGTTACGCAAGTGGATAAGGCATAAAACGCTTTCAACCTTCAGTTCCTACAATATCAGCTGAAACTCCAACAGAACTAGCAGAAACAAGTCTAACAAGACATCATAAGACGGAATTGGCTATAGAATATAGTTGAGGCACACATAGAAGAACTAGCACCAACAGAAACTTTCATAACTAGCAAACTACTATAGAACGCAGGGCAGGAAACGTTCTTGAAGATGCAGGTGAAGCACACACAGCAGATTCTACCACGATAAAAGCATCAGCTGAAACTCCAAGAGAACTAGCAGAAACAAGTCTAACACGATTAGTTATGCAATTTGATTATGCAGAATTGGCAGTTGATTCCAACAGAACTAGCAGAAACAAGTCTAACATCATTAGCTACGCAATTTGATCAAGCAGAAGAAGACGTTGGGGAACAAACAGAAGAAGCTTACAAAGGATCAGAACGAGCTGACACTCCTTTACAACTTGAAGAAAACCATCAGGCCACGATCAGTTTCGCAAGTGGATCTGGCAGAAAACGCTCTTGAACAAGCAGTTGAGGCACACACAGACGATGCTTCCACAGGTCTAACAAGTTTAACACGATTAGTAACACAACTTGGGGAACACCAGACGATTGACGCGAGATGAATCTCCATCAGAAGCAGAATTGCCACCAACAATTTGACACGAGCTGAATCTCCATCAGAAGCAGCAGAAAACACGCTGCCACGATCAGTTACGCGATGTGGTCTTGCAGTCGAAGTTAAGGCACAAACTGAAGTTGATCCTACACTATCAGAAACTACCTGAATCTTCAACAGAACTAGCAGAAACAGGACTAAAACGATTAGTAACACAACTTGAATTCGAACAAGCTAGAATTCGAACCAGAATATTGACACGAGATGAATCTCCATAAGAATTAGCAGAAAACATACGGTCACAATCAGTAACGCAAATGCATGAGGCAGAAAACTCTATTCAAGCTGCAGTTGAGGCACAAACAGATGTTTCGACAAGATTAGTACGAGCTGAAACAGAACTAGACGAAACAGGTCTAATACGATCAGTTACGCAAGTGGATAAGGCATAAAACGCTTCCAACCTTCAGTTCCTACAATATCAGCTGAAACTCCAACAGAAATAGCAGAAGCAAGTCTAACATGACTTCATAAGACGGAATTGGCTATAGAATATAGTTGAGGCACAAAAAGAAGAACTAGCACCAGCTGAAACTCTTTCATAACTAGCAAACTACTATAGAACGCAGGGCAGAAAACGTTCTTTAAGATGCAGGTGAAGCACACACAGCAGATTCTACCACGATAAAAGCACCAGCAAGGGAACTCGCAGAAACAAGTCTAACACGATTAGTTATGCAATTTGATTATGCAGAATTGGCCGTTGATTTCAACAGAACTAGCAGAAACAAGTCTAACACCATTAGCTACGCAATTTGATAATGCAGAAGAAGACCTTGGGGAACAAACAGAAGAAGCTTACAAAGGATCAGAATGAGCTGAAACTCCTTTACAACTTGAAGAAAACCATCATGCCACGATCAGTTTCGCAAGTGGATCTGGCAGAAAACGCTCTTGAACAAGCAGTTGAGGCACACACAAAAGATGGACACAGGATCAGCAAAGACATAGCTGGACTAACAAGATTAGTAACACAACTTGATGAGGCAGAATTGCCACCAAAAATTTGACGCGAGCTGAATCTCCATCAGCAGCAGCAGAAAACACGCTGCCACGATCAGTTACGCGATGTGGTCTTGCAGTCGAAGTTAAGGCACAAACTGAAGTTGATCCTACACTATCAGTACTAGCTGAAACTTCAACAGAACTAGCAGAAACAAGACTAAAACGATTAGTAACACAACTTTATCAGGTAGAATTCGAACCAGAAGATTGACACGAGATGAATCTCCATCAGAAGTAGCAGAAAACATACGGCTTCAATCAGTTACGCAAGTGGATGAGGCAAAAAACGCAATTCAAGCTGCAAATGAGGTACAAACAGACGTTGTTCCTACACTATCAGCTGAAACTCCAACAGAACTAGCAGAAGCAAGTCTAACATGACTTCATAAGACGGAATTGGCTATAGAATGCACTATTTGTGCTATTTGAGGCACAAATAGAAGAACTAGCACCAGCTGAAACTCTTTCATAACTAGCAAAGTACTATAGAACGCAGGGCAGAAAACGTTCTTTAAGATGCAGGTGAAGCACACACAGCAGATTCTACCACGATAAAAGCACCAGCAAGGGAACTCGCAGAAACAAGTCTAACACGATTAGTTATGCAATTTGATTATGCAGAATTGGCCGTTGATTTCAACAGAACTAGCAGAAACAAGTCTAACACCATTAGCTACGCAATTTGATAATGCAGAAGAAGACCTTGGGGAACAAACAGAAGAAGCTTACAAAGGATCAGAACGAGCTGAAACTGCTTTACAACTTGAAGAAAACCATCATGCCACGATCAGTTTCGCAAGTGGATCTGGCAGAAAACGCTCTTGAACAAGCAGTTGAGGCATACACAAAAGATGGACACAGGATCAGCAAAGACATAGCTGGACTAACAAGATTAGTAACACAACTTGATGAGGCAGAATTGCCACCAAAAATTTGACACGAGCTGAATCTCCATCAGAAGCAGCAGAAAACACGCTGCCACGATCAGTTACGCGATGTGGTCTTGCAGTCGAAGTTAAGGCACAAACTGAAGTTGATCCTACACTATCAGTACTAGCTGAAACTTCAACAGAACTAGCAGAAACAAGACTAAAACGATTAGTAACACAACTTTATCAGGTAGAATTCGAACCAGAAGATTGACACGAGATGAATCTCCATCAGAAGTAGCAGAAAACATACGGCTTCAATCAGTTACGCAAGTGGATGAGGCAGAAAACGCAATTCAAGCTGCAAATGAGGTACAAACAGACGTTGTTCCTACACTATCAGCTGAAACTCCAACAGAACTAGCAGAAGCAAGTCTAACATGACTTCATAAGACGGAATTGGCTATAGAAGGCACTATTTGTGCTATTTGAGGCACAAATAGAAGAACTAGCACCAGCTGAAACTCTTTCATAACTAGCAAACTACTATAGAACGCAGGGCAGAAAACGTTCTTTAAGATGCAGGTGAAGCACACACAGCAGATTCTACCACGATAAAAGCACCAGCAAGGGAACTCGCAGAAACAAGTCTAACACGATTAGTTATGCAATTTGATTATGCAGAATTGGCAGTTGATTCCAACAGAACTAGCAGAAACAAGTCTAACATCATTAGCTACGCAATTTGATCAAGCAGAAGAAGACGTTGGGGAACAAACAGAAGAAGCTTACAAAGGATCAGAACGAGCTGACACTCCTTTACAACTTGAAGAAAACCATCATGCCACGCTCAGTTTCGCAAGTGGATCTGGCAGAAAACGCTCTTGAACAAGCAGTTGAGGCACACACAGAGGATGCTTCCGCAGGTCTAACAAGTTTAACACGATTAGTAACACAACTTGGGGAACACCAGAAGATTGACGCGAGCTGAATCTCCATCAGAAGCTGAATTGCCACCAAAAATTTGACACGAGCTGAATCTCCATCAGAAGCAGCTGCCACGATCAGTTACGCGATGTGGTCTTGCAGACGAAGTTAAGGCACAAACTGAAGTTGATCCTACACTATCAGTACTAGCTGAAACTTCAAAAGAACTAGCAGAAACAGGACTAAAACGATTAGTAACACAACATTATCAGGTAGAATTCGAATCAGAAGATTGACACGAGATGAATCTCCATCAGAAGTAGCAGAAAACATACAGCTTCAATCAGTTACTCAAGTGGATGAGGCAAAAAACGCAATTCAAGCTGCAAATGAGGTACAAACAGACGTTGTTCCTACACTATCAGCTAAAACTCCAACAGAACTAGCAGAAGCAAGTCTAACATGACTTCATAAGACGGAATTGGCTATAGAAGGCACTATTTGTGCTATTTGAGGCACAAATAGAAGAACTAGCACCAGCTGAAACTCTTTCATAACTAGCAAACTACTATAGAACGCAGGGCAGAAAACGTTCTTTAAGATGCAGGTGAAGCACACACAGCAGATTCGATAAAAGCACCAGCAAGGGAACTCGCAGAAACAAGTCTAACACGATTAGTTATGCAATTTGATTATGCAGAATTGGCCGTTGATTTCAACAGAACTAGCAGAAACAAGTCTAACACCATTAGCTACGCAATTTGATAATGCAGAAGAAGACCTTGGGGAACAAACAGAAGAAGCTTACAAAGGATCAGAACGAGCTGAAACTCCTTTACAACTTGAAGAAAACCATCATGCCACGATCAGTTTCGCAAGTGGATCTGGCAGAAAACGCTCTTGAACAAGCAGTTGAGGCACACACAGACGATGCTTCCACAGGTCTAACAAGTTTAACACGATTAGTAACACAACTTGGGGAACACCAGAAGATTGACGCGAGATGAATCTCCATCAGAAGCAGAATTGCCACCAAAAATTTGACACGAGCTGAATCTCCATCAGAAGCAGCAGAAAACACGCTGCCACGATCAGTTACGCGATGTGGTCTTGCAGACGAAGTTAAGGCACAAACTGAAGTTGATCCTACACTATCAGTACTAGCTGAAACTTCAACAGAACTAGCAGAAACAGGACTAAAACGATTAGTAACACAACTTTATCAGGTAGAATTCGAACCAGAAGATTGACACGAGATGAATCTCCATCAGAAGTAGCAGAAAACATACGGCTTCAATCAGTTACGCAAGTGGATGAGGCAAAAAACGCAATTCAAGCTGCAAATGAGGTACAAACAGACGTTGTTCCTACACTATCAGCTAAAACTCCAACAGAACTAGCAGAAGCAAGTCTAACATGACTTCATAAGACGGAATTGGCTATAGAAGGCACTATTTGTGCTATTTGAGGCACAAATAGAAGAACTAGCACCAGCTGAAACTCTTTCATAACTAGCAAACTACTATAGAACGCAGGGCAGAAAACGTTCTTTAAGATGCAGGTGAAGCACACACAGCAGATTCGATAAAAGCACCAGCAAGGGAACTCACAGAAACAAGTCTAACACGATTAGTTATGCAATTTGATTATGCAGAATTGGCCGTTGATTTGAACAGAACTAGCAGAAACAAGTCTAACACCATTAGCTACGCAATTTGATAATGCAGAAGAAGACCTTGGGGAACAAACAGAAGAAGCTTACAAAGGATCAGAACGAGCTGAAACTCCTTTACAACTTGAAGAAAACCATCATGCCACGATCAGTTTCGCAAGTGGATCTGGCAGAAACGCTCTTGAACAAGCAGTTGAGGCACACACAGAAGATGGACACAGGATCAGCAAAGACATAGCTGGACTAACAAGATTAGTAACACAACTTGATGAGGCAGAATTGCCACCAGAAGATTGACGCGAGCTGAATCTCCATCAGAAGCAGCAGAAAACACGTTGCCACGATCAGTTATGCAAGTTGATGTTGTAGAAAACGCTCTTGAAGAAGAAGTTTAGGCACAAACAGACGTTGATCCTACACTATCAGAAACTACCTGAAACTTCAACAGGACTAAAACGATTAGTAACACAACTTGAATTCGAACAAGCTAGAATTCGAACCATAATATTGACACGAGATGAATCTCCATAAGAATGATCAGAAAACATACAGGCACAATCAGTAACGCAAATGGATGAGGCAGAAAACTCCTTTCAAGCTGCAGTTGAGGCACAAACAGATGTTTCGACAAGATTAGTACGAGCTGAAACAGAACTAGACGAAACAAGTCTAATACGATCAGTTACGCAAGTGGATAAGGCATAAAACGCTTTCAACCTTCAGTTCCTACAATATCAGCTGAAACTCCAACAGAACTAGCAGAAACAAGTCTAACAAGACATCATAAGACGGAATTGGCTATAGAATATAGTTGAGGCACACATAGAAGAACTAGCACCAACAGAAACTTTCATAACTAGCAAACTACTATAGAACGCAGGGCAGGAAACGTTCTTGAAGATGCAGGTGAAGCACACACAGCAGATTCTACCACGATAAAAGCATCAGCTGAAACTCCAAGAGAACTAGCAGAAACAAGTCTAACACGATTAGTTATGCAATTTGATTATGCAGAATTGGCAGTTGATTCCAACAGAACTAGCAGAAACAAGTCTAACATCATTAGCTACGCAATTTGATCAAGTAGAAGAAGACGTTGGGGAACAAACAGAAGAAGCTTCCACGGGATCAGAACGAGCTGACACTCCTTTAGATCTTGAAGAAAACCATCATGCCACGCTCAGTTTCGCAAGTGGATCTGGCAGAAAACGCTCTTGAACAAGCAGTTGAGGCACACACAGAGGATGCTTCCGCAGGTCTAACAAGTTTAACACGACTAGTAACACAACTTGGGGAACACCAGAAGATTGACGCGATGTGGTCTTGCAGTCGAAGTTAAGGCACAAACTGAAGTTGATCCTACACTATCAGTACTAGCTGAAACTTCAACAGAACTAGCAGAAACAAGAATAAAACGATTAGTAACACAACTTTATCAGGTAGAATTCGAACCAGAAGATTGACACGAGATGAATCTCCATCAGAAGTAGCAGAAAACATACGGCTTCAATCAGTTACGCAAGTGGATGAGGCAAAAAACGCAATTCAAGCTGCAAATGAGGTCAGACGTTGTTCCTACACTATCAGCTGAAACTCCAACAGAACTAGCAGAAGCAAGTCTAACATGACTTCATAAGACGGAATTGGCTATAGAAGGCACTATTTGTGCTATTTGAGGCACAAATAGAAGAAGTAGCACCAGCTGGAACTCTTTCATAACTAGCAAAGTACTATAGAACATTGGGCAGAAAACGTTCTTTAAGTTGCAGGTGAAGCACACACAGCAGATTCTACCACGATAAAAGCACCAGCAAGAGAACTCGCAGAAACAAGTCTAACACGATTAGTTATGCAATTTGATTATGCAGAATTGGCCGTTGATTTCAACAGAACTTGCAGAATCAAGTCTAACACCATTAGCTACGCAATTTGATAATGCAGAAGAAGACCTTGGGGAACAAACAGAAGAAGCTTACAAAGGATCAGAACGAGCTGAAACTCCTTTACAACTTGAAGAAAACCATCATGCCACGATCAGTTTCGCAAGTGGATCTGGCAGAAAACGCTCTTGAACAAGCAGTTGAGGCACACACAGACGATGCTTCCACAGGTCTAACAAGTTTAACACGATTAGTAACACAACTTGGGGAATACCAGAAGATTGACGCGAGCTGAATCTCCATCAGAAGCTGAATTGCCACCAAAAATTTGACACGAGCTGAATCTCCATCAGAAGCAGCTGCCACGATCAGTTACGCGATGTGGTCTTGCAGACGAAGTTAAGGCACAAACTGAAGTTGATCCTACACTATCAGTACTAGCTGAAACTTCAACAGAACTAGTAGAAACAGGACTAAAACGATTAGTAACACAACATTATCAGGTAGAATTCGAATCAGAAGATTGACACGAGATGAATCTCCATCAGAAGTAGCAGAAAACATACGGCTTCAATCAGTTACTCAAGTGGATGAGGCAGAAAATACAATTCAAGCTGCAAATTAGGTACAAAGAGACGTTGTTCCTACACTATCAGCTGAAACTCCAACAGAAACGAACTTGAATTCGAACAAGCTAGAATTCGAACCAGAATATTGACACGAGATGAATCTCCATAAGAATTAGCAGAAAACATACGGTCACAATCAGTAACGCAAATGCATGAGGCAGAAAACTCTATTCAAGCTGCAGTTGAGGCACAAACAGATGTTTCGACAAGATTAGTACGAGCTGAAACAGAACTAGACGAAACAGGTCTAATACGATCAGTTACGCAAGTGGATAAGGCATAAAACGCTTCCAACCTTCAGTTCCTACAATATCAGCTGAAACTCCAACAGAAATAGCAGAAGCAAGTCTAACATGACTTCATAAGACGGAATTGGCTATAGAATATAGTTGAGGCACAAAAAGAAGAACTAGCACCAGCTGAAACTCTTTCATAACTAGCAAACTACTATAGAACGCAGGGCAGAAAACGTTCTTTAAGATGCAGGTGAAGCACACACAGCAGATTCTACCACGATAAAAGCACCAGCAAGAGAACTCGCAGAAACAAGTCTAACACGATTAGTTATGCAATCTGATTATGCAGAATTGGCCGTTGATTTCAACAGAACTAGCAGAAACAAGTCTAACACCATTAGCTACGCAATTTGATAATGCAGAAGAAGACCTTGGGGAACAAACAGAAGAAGCTTACAAAGGATCAGAACGAGCTGAAACTGCTTTGCAACTTGAAGAAAACCATCATGCCACGATCAGTTTCGCAAGTGGATCTGGCAGAAAACGCTCTTGAACAAGCAGTTGAGGCACACACAGAAGATGGACACAGGATCAGCAAAGACATAGCTGGACTAACAAGATTAGTAACACAACTTGATGAGGCAGAATTGCCACCAGAAGATTGACGCGAGCTGAATCTCCATCAGAAGCAGCAGAAAACACGTTGCCACGATCAGTTATGCAAGTTGATGTGGTAGAAAACGCTCTTGAAGAAGAAGTTTAGGCACAAACAGACGTTGATCCTACACTATCAGAAACTACCTGAAACTTCAACAGAACTAGCAGAAACAGGACTAAAACGATTAGTAACACAACTTGAATTCGAACAAGCTAGACTTCGAACCATAATATTGACACGAGATGAATCTCCATAAGAATGATCAAAAAACATACAGGCACAATCAGTAACGCAAATGGATGAGGCAGAAAACTCCTTTCAAGCTGCAGTTGAGGCACAAACAGATGTTTCGACAAGATTAGTACGAGCTGAAACAGAACTAGACGAAACAAGTCTAATACGATCGGTTACGCAAGTGGATAAGGCATAAAACGCTTTCAACCTTCAGTTCCTACAATATCAGCTGAAACTCCAACAGAACTAGCAGAAACAAGTCTAACAAGACATCATAAGACGGAATTGGCTATAGAATATAGTTGAGGCACACATAGAAGAACTAGCACCAACAGAAACTTTCATAACTAGCAAACTACTATAGAACGCAGGGCAGGAAACGTTCTTGAAGATGCAGGTGAAGCACACACAGCAGATTCTACCACGATAAAAGCATCAGCTGAAACTCCAAGAGAACTAGCAGAAACAAGTCTAACACGATTAGTTATGCAATTTGATTATGCAGAATTGGCAGTTGATTCCAACAGAACTAGCAGAAACAAGTCTAACATCATTAGCTACGCAATTTGATCAAGCAGAAGAAGACGTTGGGAAACAAACAGAAGAAGCTTACAAAGGATCAGAACGAGCTGACACTCCTTTACAACTTGAAGAAAACCATCAGGCCACGATCAGTTTCGCAAGTGGATCTGGCAGAAAACGCTCTTGAACAAGCAGTTGAGGCACACACAGACGATGCTTCCACAGGTCTAACAAGTTTAACACGATTAGTAACACAACTTGGGGAACACCAGACGATTGACGCGAGATGAATCTCCATCAGAAGCAGAATTGCCACCAACAATTTGACACGAGCTGAATCTCCATCAGAAGCAGCAGAAAACACGCTGCCACGATCAGTTACGCGATGTGGTCTTGCAGACGAAGTTAAGGCACAAACTGAAGTTGATCCTACACTATCAGTACTAGCTGAAACTTCAACAGAACTAGCAGAAACAGGACTAAAACGATTAGTAACACAACTTTATCAGGTAGAATTCGAACCAGAAGATTGACACGAGATGAATCTCCATCAGAAGTAGCAGAAAACATAGGGCTTCAATCAGTTACGCAAGTGGATGAGGCAAAAAACGCAATTCAAGCTGCAAATGAGGTACAAACAGACGTTGTTCCTACACTATCAGCTGAAACTCCAACAGAACTAGCAGAAGCAAGTCTAACATGACTTCATAAGACGGAATTGGCTATAGAAGGCACTATTTGTGCTATTTGAGGCACAAATAGAAGAACTAGCACCAGCTGAAACTCTTTCATAACTAGCAAACTACTATAGAACGCAGGGCAGAAAACGTTCTTTAAGATGCAGGTGAAGCACACACAGCAGATTCTACCACGATAAAAGCACCAGCAAGGGAACTCGCAGAAACAAGTCTAACACGATTAGTTATGCAATTTGATTATGCAGAATTGGCCGTTGATTTCAACAGAACTAGCAGAAACAAGTCTAACACCATTAGCTACGCAATTTGATAATGCAGAAGAAGACCTTGGGGAACAAACAGAAGAAGCTTACAAAGGATCAGAATGAGCTGAAACTCCTTTACAACTTGAAGAAAACCATCATGCCACGATCAGTTTCGCAAGTGGATCTGGCAGAAAACGCTCTTGAACAAGCAGTTGAGGCACACACAAAAGATGGACACAGGATCAGCAAAGACATAGCTGGACTAACAAGATTAGTAACACAACTTGATGAGGCAGAATTGCCACCAAAAATTTGACGCGAGCTGAATCTCCATCAGCAGCAGCAGAAAACACGCTGCCACGATCAGTTACGCGATGTGGTCTTGCAGTCGAAGTTAAGGCACAAACTGAAGTTGATCCTACACTATCAGTACTAGCTGAAACTTCAACAGAACTAGCAGAAACAAGACTAAAACGATTAGTAACACAACTTTATCAGGTAGAATTCGAACCAGAAGATTGACACGAGATGAATCTCCATCAGAAGTAGCAGAAAACATACGGCTTCAATCAGTTACGCAAGTGGATGAGGCAAAAAACGCAATTCAAGCTGCAAATGAGGTACAAACAGACGTTGTTCCTACACTATCAGCTGAAACTCCAACAGAACTAGCAGAAGCAAGTCTAACATGACTTCATAAGACGGAATTGGCTATAGAATGCACTATTTGTGCTATTTGAGGCACAAATAGAAGAACTAGCACCAGCTGAAACTCTTTCATAACTAGCAAAGTACTATAGAACGCAGGGCAGAAAACGTTCTTTAAGATGCAGGTGAAGCACACACAGCAGATTCTACCACGATAAAAGCACCAGCAAGGGAACTCGCAGAAACAAGTCTAACACGATTAGTTATGCAATTTGATTATGCAGAATTGGCCGTTGATTTCAACAGAACTAGCAGAAACAAGTCTAACACCATTAGCTACGCAATTTGATAATGCAGAAGAAGACCTTGGGGAACAAACAGAAGAAGCTTACAAAGGATCAGAACGAGCTGAAACTGCTTTACAACTTGAAGAAAACCATCATGCCACGATCAGTTTCGCAAGTGGATCTGGCAGAAAACGCTCTTGAACAAGCAGTTGAGGCATACACAAAAGATGGACACAGGATCAGCAAAGACATAGCTGGACTAACAAGATTAGTAACACAACTTGATGAGGCAGAATTGCCACCAAAAATTTGACACGAGCTGAATCTCCATCAGAAGCAGCAGAAAACACGCTGCCACGATCAGTTACGCGATGTGGTCTTGCAGTCGAAGTTAAGGCACAAACTGAAGTTGATCCTACACTATCAGTACTAGCTGAAACTTCAACAGAACTAGCAGAAACAAGACTAAAACGATTAGTAACACAACTTTATCAGGTAGAATTCGAACCAGAAGATTGACACGAGATGAATCTCCATCAGAAGTAGCAGAAAACATACGGCTTCAATCAGTTACGCAAGTGGATGAGGCAGAAAACGCAATTCAAGCTGCAAATGAGGTACAAACAGACGTTGTTCCTACACTATCAGCTGAAACTCCAACAGAACTAGCAGAAGCAAGTCTAACATGACTTCATAAGACGGAATTGGCTATAGAAGGCACTATTTGTGCTATTTGAGGCACAAATAGAAGAACTAGCACCAGCTGAAACTCTTTCATAACTAGCAAACTACTATAGAACGCAGGGCAGAAAACGTTCTTTAAGATGCAGGTGAAGCACACACAGCAGATTCTACCACGATAAAAGCACCAGCAAGGGAACTCGCAGAAACAAGTCTAACACGATTAGTTATGCAATTTGATTATGCAGAATTGGCAGTTGATTCCAACAGAACTAGCAGAAACAAGTCTAACATTATTAGCTACGCAATTTGATCAAGCAGAAGAAGACGTTGGGGAACAAACAGAAGAAGCTTACAAAGGATCAGAACGAGCTGACACTCCTTTACAACTTGAAGAAAACCATCATGCCACGCTCAGTTTCGCAAGTGGATCTGGCAGAAAACGCTCTTGAACAAGCAGTTGAGGCACACACAGAGGATGCTTCCGCAGGTCTAACAAGTTTAACACGATTAGTAACACAACTTGGGGAACACCAGAAGATTGACGCGAGCTGAATCTCCATCAGAAGCTGAATTGCCACCAAAAATTTGACACGAGCTGAATCTCCATCAGAAGCAGCTGCCACGATCAGTTACGCGATGTGGTCTTGCAGACGAAGTTAAGGCACAAACTGAAGTTGATCCTACACTATCAGTACTAGCTGAAACTTCAAAAGAACTAGCAGAAACAGGACTAAAACGATTAGTAACACAACATTATCAGGTAGAATTCGAATCAGAAGATTGACACGAGATGAATCTCCATCAGAAGTAGCAGAAAACATACAGCTTCAATCAGTTACTCAAGTGGATGAGGCAAAAAACGCAATTCAAGCTGCAAATGAGGTACAAACAGACGTTGTTCCTACACTATCAGCTAAAACTCCAACAGAACTAGCAGAAGCAAGTCTAACATGACTTCATAAGACGGAATTGGCTATAGAAGGCACTATTTGTGCTATTTGAGGCACAAATAGAAGAACTAGCACCAGCTGAAACTCTTTCATAACTAGCAAACTACTATAGAACGCAGGGCAGAAAACGTTCTTTAAGATGCAGGTGAAGCACACACAGCAGATTCGATAAAAGCACCAGCAAGGGAACTCGCAGAAACAAGTCTAACACGATTAGTTATGCAATTTGATTATGCAGAATTGGCCGTTGATTTCAACAGAACTAGCAGAAACAAGTCTAACACCATTAGCTACGCAATTTGATAATGCAGAAGAAGACCTTGGGGAACAAACAGAAGAAGCTTACAAAGGATCAGAACGAGCTGAAACTCCTTTACAACTTGAAGAAAACCATCATGCCACGATCAGTTTCGCAAGCGGATCTGGCAGAAAACGCTCTTGAACAAGCAGTTGAGGCACACACAGACGATGCTTCCACAGGTCTAACAAGTTTAACACGATTAGTAACACAACTTGGGGAACACCAGAAGATTGACGCGAGATGAATCTCCATCAGAAGCAGAATTGCCACCAAAAATTTGACACGAGCTGAATCTCCATCAGAAGCAGCAGAAAACACGCTGCCACGATCAGTTACGCGATGTGGTCTTGCAGACGAAGTTAAGGCACAAACTGAAGTTGATCCTACACTATCAGTACTAGCTGAAACTTCAACAGAACTAGCAGAAACAGGACTAAAACGATTAGTAACACAACTTTATCAGGTAGAATTCGAACCAGAAGATTGACACGAGATGAATCTCCATCAGAAGTAGCAGAAAACATACGGCTTCAATCAGTTACGCAAGTGGATGAGGCAAAAAACGCAATTCAAGCTGCAAATGAGGTACAAACAGACGTTGTTCCTACACTATCAGCTAAAACTCCAACAGAACTAGCAGAAGCAAGTCTAACATGACTTCATAAGACGGAATTGGCTATAGAAGGCACTATTTGTGCTATTTGAGGCACAAATAGAAGAACTAGCACCAGCTGAAACTCTTTCATAACTAGCAAACTACTATAGAACGCAGGGCAGAAAACGTTCTTTAAGATGCAGGTGAAGCACACACAGCAGATTCGATAAAAGCACCAGCAAGGGAACTCACAGAAACAAGTCTAACACGATTAGTTATGCAATTTGATTATGCAGAATTGGCCGTTGATTTGAACAGAACTAGCAGAAACAAGTCTAACACCATTAGCTACGCAATTTGATAATGCAGAAGAAGACCTTGGGGAACAAACAGAAGAAGCTTACAAAGGATCAGAACGAGCTGAAACTCCTTTACAACTTGAAGAAAACCATCATGCCACGATCAGTTTCGCAAGTGGATCTGGCAGAAACGCTCTTGAACAAGCAGTTGAGGCACACACAGAAGATGGACACAGGATCAGCAAAGACATAGCTGGACTAACAAGATTAGTAACACAACTTGATGAGGCAGAATTGCCACCAGAAGATTGACGCGAGCTGAATCTCCATCAGAAGCAGCAGAAAACACGTTGCCACGATCAGTTATGCAAGTTGATGTTGTAGAAAACGCTCTTGAAGAAGAAGTTTAGGCACAAACAGACGTTGATCCTACACTATCAGAAACTACCTGAAACTTCAACAGGACTAAAACGATTAGTAACACAACTTGAATTCGAACAAGCTAGAATTCGAACCATAATATTGACACGAGATGAATCTCCATAAGAATGATCAGAAAACATACAGGCACAATCAGTAACGCAAATGGATGAGGCAGAAAACTCCTTTCAAGCTGCAGTTGAGGCACAAACAGATGTTTCGACAAGATTAGTACGAGCTGAAACAGAACTAGACGAAACAAGTCTAATACGATCAGTTACGCAAGTGGATAAGGCATAAAACGCTTTCAACCTTCAGTTCCTACAATATCAGCTGAAACTCCAACAGAACTAGCAGAAACAAGTCTAACAAGACATCATAAGACGGAATTGGCTATAGAATATAGTTGAGGCACACATAGAAGAACTAGCACCAACAGAAACTTTCATAACTAGCAAACTACTATAGAACGCAGGGCAGGAAACGTTCTTGAAGATGCAGGTGAAGCACACACAGCAGATTCTACCACGATAAAAGCATCAGCTGAAACTCCAAGAGAACTAGCAGAAACAAGTCTAACACGATTAGTTATGCAATTTGATTATGCAGAATTGGCAGTTGATTCCAACAGAACTAGCAGAAACAAGTCTAACATCATTAGCTACGCAATTTGATCAAGTAGAAGAAGACGTTGGGGAACAAACAGAAGAAGCTTCCACGGGATCAGAACGAGCTGACACTCCTTTAGATCTTGAAGAAAACCATCATGCCACGCTCAGTTTCGCAAGTGGATCTGGCAGAAAACGCTCTTGAACAAGCAGTTGAGGCACACACAGAGGATGCTTCCGCAGGTCTAACAAGTTTAACACGACTAGTAACACAACTTGGGGAACACCAGAAGATTGACGCGATGTGGTCTTGCAGTCGAAGTTAAGGCACAAACTGAAGTTGATCCTACACTATCAGTACTAGCTGAAACTTCAACAGAACTAGCAGAAACAAGAATAAAACGATTAGTAACACAACTTTATCAGGTAGAATTCGAACCAGAAGATTGACACGAGATGAATCTCCATCAGAAGTAGCAGAAAACATACGGCTTCAATCAGTTACGCAAGTGGATGAGGCAAAAAACGCAATTCAAGCTGCAAATGAGGTCAGACGTTGTTCCTACACTATCAGCTGAAACTCCAACAGAACTAGCAGAAGCAAGTCTAACATGACTTCATAAGACGGAATTGGCTATAGAAGGCACTATTTGTGCTATTTGAGGCACAAATAGAAGAAGTAGCACCAGCTGGAACTCTTTCATAACTAGCAAAGTACTATAGAACATTGGGCAGAAAACGTTCTTTAAGTTGCAGGTGAAGCACACACAGCAGATTCTACCACGATAAAAGCACCAGCAAGAGAACTCGCAGAAACAAGTCTAACACGATTAGTTATGCAATTTGATTATGCAGAATTGGCCGTTGATTTCAACAGAACTTGCAGAATCAAGTCTAACACCATTAGCTACGCAATTTGATAATGCAGAAGAAGACCTTGGGGAACAAACAGAAGAAGCTTACAAAGGATCAGAACGAGCTGAAACTCCTTTACAACTTGAAGAAAACCATCATGCCACGATCAGTTTCGCAAGTGGATCTGGCAGAAAACGCTCTTGAACAAGCAGTTGAGGCACACACAGACGATGCTTCCACAGGTCTAACAAGTTTAACACGATTAGTAACACAACTTGGGGAATACCAGAAGATTGACGCGAGCTGAATCTCCATCAGAAGCTGAATTGCCACCAAAAATTTGACACGAGCTGAATCTCCATCAGAAGCAGCTGCCACGATCAGTTACGCGATGTGGTCTTGCAGACGAAGTTAAGGCACAAACTGAAGTTGATCCTACACTATCAGTACTAGCTGAAACTTCAACAGAACTAGTAGAAACAGGACTAAAACGATTAGTAACACAACATTATCAGGTAGAATTCGAATCAGAAGATTGACACGAGATGAATCTCCATCAGAAGTAGCAGAAAACATACGGCTTCAATCAGTTACTCAAGTGGATGAGGCAGAAAATACAATTCAAGCTGCAAATTAGGTACAAAGAGACGTTGTTCCTACACTATCAGCTGAAACTCCAACAGAAACGAACTTGAATTCGAACAAGCTAGAATTCGAACCAGAATATTGACACGAGATGAATCTCCATAAGAATTAGCAGAAAACATACGGTCACAATCAGTAACGCAAATGCATGAGGCAGAAAACTCTATTCAAGCTGCAGTTGAGGCACAAACAGATGTTTCGACAAGATTAGTACGAGCTGAAACAGAACTAGACGAAACAGGTCTAATACGATCAGTTACGCAAGTGGATAAGGCATAAAACGCTTCCAACCTTCAGTTCCTACAATATCAGCTGAAACTCCAACAGAAATAGCAGAAGCAAGTCTAACATGACTTCATAAGACGGAATTGGCTATAGAATATAGTTGAGGCACAAAAAGAAGAACTAGCACCAGCTGAAACTCTTTCATAACTAGCAAACTACTATAGAACGCAGGGCAGAAAACGTTCTTTAAGATGCAGGTGAAGCACACACAGCAGATTCTACCACGATAAAAGCACCAGCAAGAGAACTCGCAGAAACAAGTCTAACACGATTAGTTATGCAATCTGATTATGCAGAATTGGCCGTTGATTTCAACAGAACTAGCAGAAACAAGTCTAACACCATTAGCTACGCAATTTGATAATGCAGAAGAAGACCTTGGGGAACAAACAGAAGAAGCTTACAAAGGATCAGAACGAGCTGAAACTGCTTTGCAACTTGAAGAAAACCATCATGCCACGATCAGTTTCGCAAGTGGATCTGGCAGAAAACGCTCTTGAACAAGCAGTTGAGGCACACACAGAAGATGGACACAGGATCAGCAAAGACATAGCTGGACTAACAAGATTAGTAACACAACTTGATGAGGCAGAATTGCCACCAGAAGATTGACGCGAGCTGAATCTCCATCAGAAGCAGCAGAAAACACGTTGCCACGATCAGTTATGCAAGTTGATGTGGTAGAAAACGCTCTTGAAGAAGAAGTTTAGGCACAAACAGACGTTGATCCTACACTATCAGAAACTACCTGAAACTTCAACAGAACTAGCAGAAACAGGACTAAAACGATTAGTAACACAACTTGAATTCGAACAAGCTAGACTTCGAACCATAATATTGACACGAGATGAATCTCCATAAGAATGATCAAAAAACATACAGGCACAATCAGTAACGCAAATGGATGAGGCAGAAAACTCCTTTCAAGCTGCAGTTGAGGCACAAACAGATGTTTCGACAAGATTAGTACGAGCTGAAACAGAACTAGACGAAACAAGTCTAATACGATCGGTTACGCAAGTGGATAAGGCATAAAACGCTTTCAACCTTCAGTTCCTACAATATCAGCTGAAACTCCAACAGAACTAGCAGAAACAAGTCTAACAAGACATCATAAGACGGAATTGGCTATAGAATATAGTTGAGGCACACATAGAAGAACTAGCACCAACAGAAACTTTCATAACTAGCAAACTACTATAGAACGCAGGGCAGGAAACGTTCTTGAAGATGCAGGTGAAGCACACACAGCAGATTCTACCACGATAAAAGCATCAGCTGAAACTCCAAGAGAACTAGCAGAAACAAGTCTAACACGATTAGTTATGCAATTTGATTATGCAGAATTGGCAGTTGATTCCAACAGAACTAGCAGAAACAAGTCTAACATCATTAGCTACGCAATTTGATCAAGCAGAAGAAGACGTTGGGGAACAAACAGAAGAAGCTTACAAAGGATCAGAACGAGCTGACACTCCTTTACAACTTGAAGAAAACCATCAGGCCACGATCAGTTTCGCAAGTGGATCTGGCAGAAAACGCTCTTGAACAAGCAGTTGAGGCACACACAGACGATGCTTCCACAGGTCTAACAAGTTTAACACGATTAGTAACACAACTTGGGGAACACCAGACGATTGACGCGAGATGAATCTCCATCAGAAGCAGAATTGCCACCAACAATTTGACACGAGCTGAATCTCCATCAGAAGCAGCAGAAAACACGCTGCCACGATCAGTTACGCGATGTGGTCTTGCAGACGAAGTTAAGGCACAAACTGAAGTTGATCCTACACTATCAGTACTAGCTGAAACTTCAACAGAACTAGCAGAAACAGGACTAAAACGATTAGTAACACAACTTTATCAGGTAGAATTCGAACCAGAAGATTGACACGAGATGAATCTCCATCAGAAGTAGCAGAAAACATACGGCTTCAATCAGTTACGCAAGTGGATGAGGCAAAAAACGCAATTCAAGCTGCAAATGAGGTACAAACAGACGTTGTTCCTACACTATCAGCTGAAACTCCAACAGAACTAGCAGAAGCAAGTCTAACATGACTTCATAAGACGGAATTGGCTATAGAAGGCACTATTTGTGCTATTTGAGGCACAAATAGAAGAACTAGCACCAGCTGAAACTCTTTCATAACTAGCAAACTACTATAGAACGCAGGGCAGAAAACGTTCTTTAAGATGCAGGTGAAGCACACACAGCAGATTCTACCACGATAAAAGCACCAGCAAGGGAACTCGCAGAAACAAGTCTAACACGATTAGTTATGCAATTTGATTATGCAGAATTGGCCGTTGATTTCAACAGAACTAGCAGAAACAAGTCTAACACCATTAGCTACGCAATTTGATAATGCAGAAGAAGACCTTGGGGAACAAACAGAAGAAGCTTACAAAGGATCAGAATGAGCTGAAACTCCTTTACAACTTGAAGAAAACCATCATGCCACGATCAGTTTCGCAAGTGGATCTGGCAGAAAACGCTCTTGAACAAGCAGTTGAGGCACACACAAAAGATGGACACAGGATCAGCAAAGACATAGCTGGACTAACAAGATTAGTAACACAACTTGATGAGGCAGAATTGCCACCAAAAATTTGACGCGAGCTGAATCTCCATCAGCAGCAGCAGAAAACACGCTGCCACGATCAGTTACGCGATGTGGTCTTGCAGTCGAAGTTAAGGCACAAACTGAAGTTGATCCTACACTATCAGTACTAGCTGAAACTTCAACAGAACTAGCAGAAACAAGACTAAAACGATTAGTAACACAACTTTATCAGGTAGAATTCGAACCAGAAGATTGACACGAGATGAATCTCCATCAGAAGTAGCAGAAAACATACGGCTTCAATCAGTTACGCAAGTGGATGAGGCAAAAAACGCAATTCAAGCTGCAAATGAGGTACAAACAGACGTTGTTCCTACACTATCAGCTGAAACTCCAACAGAACTAGCAGAAGCAAGTCTAACATGACTTCATAAGACGGAATTGGCTATAGAATGCACTATTTGTGCTATTTGAGGCACAAATAGAAGAACTAGCACCAGCTGAAACTCTTTCATAACTAGCAAAGTACTATAGAACGCAGGGCAGAAAACGTTCTTTAAGATGCAGGTGAAGCACACACAGCAGATTCTACCACGATAAAAGCACCAGCAAGGGAACTCGCAGAAACAAGTCTAACACGATTAGTTATGCAATTTGATTATGCAGAATTGGCCGTTGATTTCAACAGAACTAGCAGAAACAAGTCTAACACCATTAGCTACGCAATTTGATAATGCAGAAGAAGACCTTGGGGAACAAACAGAAGAAGCTTACAAAGGATCAGAACGAGCTGAAACTGCTTTACAACTTGAAGAAAACCATCATGCCACGATCAGTTTCGCAAGTGGATCTGGCAGAAAACGCTCTTGAACAAGCAGTTGAGGCATACACAAAAGATGGACACAGGATCAGCAAAGACATAGCTGGACTAACAAGATTAGTAACACAACTTGATGAGGCAGAATTGCCACCAAAAATTTGACACGAGCTGAATCTCCATCAGAAGCAGCAGAAAACACGCTGCCACGATCAGTTACGCGATGTGGTCTTGCAGTCGAAGTTAAGGCACAAACTGAAGTTGATCCTACACTATCAGTACTAGCTGAAACTTCAACAGAACTAGCAGAAACAAGACTAAAACGATTAGTAACACAACTTTATCAGGTAGAATTCGAACCAGAAGATTGACACGAGATGAATCTCCATCAGAAGTAGCAGAAAACATACGGCTTCAATCAGTTACGCAAGTGGATGAGGCAGAAAACGCAATTCAAGCTGCAAATGAGGTACAAACAGACGTTGTTCCTACACTATCAGCTGAAACTCCAACAGAACTAGCAGAAGCAAGTCTAACATGACTTCATAAGACGGAATTGGCTATAGAAGGCACTATTTGTGCTATTTGAGGCACAAATAGAAGAACTAGCACCAGCTGAAACTCTTTCATAACTAGCAAACTACTATAGAACGCAGGGCAGAAAACGTTCTTTAAGATGCAGGTGAAGCACACACAGCAGATTCTACCACGATAAAAGCACCAGCAAGGGAACTCGCAGAAACAAGTCTAACACGATTAGTTATGCAATTTGATTATGCAGAATTGGCCGTTGATTTCAACAGAACTAGCAGAAACAAGTCTAACACCATTAGCTACGCAATTTGATAATGCAGAAGAAGACCTTGGGGAACAAACAGAAGAAGCTTACAAAGGATCAGAACGAGCTGAAACTCCTTTACAACTTGAAGAAAACCATCATGCCACGATCAGTTTCGCAAGTGGATCTGGCAGAAAACGCTCTTGAACAAGCAGTTGAGGCACACACAAAAGATGGACACAGGATCAGCAAAGACATAGCTGGACTAACAAGATTAGTAACACAACTTGATGAGGCAGAATTGCCACCAAAAATTTTGACACGAGCTGAATCTCCATCAGCAGCAGCAGAAAACACGCTGCCACGATCAGTTACGCGATGTGGTCTTGCAGTCGAAGTTAAGGCACAAACTGAAGTTGATCCTACACTATCAGTACTAGCTGAAACTTCAACAGAACTAGCAGAAACAAGACTAAAACGATTAGTAACACAACTTTATCAGGTAGAATTCGAACCAGAAGATTGACACGAGATGAATCTATATCAGAAGTAGCAGAAAACATACGGCTTCAATCAGTTACGCAAGTGGATGAGGAAAAAAACGCAATTCAAGCTGCAAATGAGGTACAAACAGACGTTGTTCCTACACTTTCAGCTGAAACTCCAACAGAACTAGCAGAAGCAAGTCTAACATGACTTCATAAGACGGAATTGGCTATAGAAGGCACTATTTGTGCTATTTGAGGCACAAATAGAAGAACTAGCACCAGCTGGAACTCTTTCATAACTAGCAAAGTACTATAGAACGCTGGGCAGAAAACGTTCTTTAAGATGCAGGTGAAGCACACACAGCAGATTCTACCACGATAAAAGCACCAGCAAGAGAACTCGCAGAAACAAGTCTAACACGATTAGTTATGCAATTTGATTATGCAGAATTGGCCGTTGATTTCAACAGAACTTGCAGAATCAAGTCTAACACCATTAGCTACGCAATTTGATAATGCAGAAGAAGACCTTGGGGAACAAACAGAAGAAGCTTACAAAGGATCAGAACGAGCTGAAACTCCTTTACAACTTGAAGAAAACCATCATGCCACGATAAGTTTCGCAAGTGTATCTGGCAGAAAACGCTCTTGAACAAGCAGTTGAGGCACACACAGACGATGGACACAGGATCAGCAAAGACATAGCTGGACTAACAAGATTAGTAACACAACTTGATGAGGCAGAATTGCCACCAGAAGATTGACGCGAGCTGAATCTCCATCAGAAGCAGCAGAAAACACGTTGCCACGATCAGTTACGCAAGTTGATGTGGTAGAAAACGCTCTTGAAGAAATATTTTAGACACAAACAGACGTTGATCCTACACTATCAGTACTACCTGAAACTTCAACAGAACTAGCAGAAACAGGACTAAAACGATTAGTAACACAACTTGAATTCGAACAAGCTAGAATTCGAACCATAATATTGACACGAGATGAATCTCCATAAGAATGATCAGAAAACATACAGACACAATCAGTAATGCAAATGGATGAGGCAGAAAACTCCTTTCAAGCTGCAGTTGAGGCACAAACAGATGTTTCGACAAGATTAGTACGAGCTGAAACAGAACTAGACGAAACAAGTCTAATACGATCAGTTACGCAAGTGGATAAGGCATAAAACGCTTTCAACCTTCAGTTCCTACAATATCAGCTGAAACTCCAACAGAACTAGCAGAAACAAGTCTAACAAGACATCATAAGACGGAATTGGCTATAGAATATAGTTGCGGCACACATAGAAGAACTAGCACCAACAGAAACTTTCATAACTAGCAAACTACTATAGAACGCAGGGCAGGAAACGTTCTTGAAGATGCAGGTGAAGCACACACAGCAGATTCTACCACGATAAAAGCATCAGCTGGAACTCCAAGAGAACTAGCAGAAACAAGTCTAACACGATTAGTTATGCAATTTGATTATGCAGAATTGGCAGTTGATTTCAACAGAACTAGCAGAAACAAGTCTGACACCATTAGCTACGCAATTTGATAATGCAGAAGAAGACCTTGGGGAACAAACAGAAGAAGCTTACAAAGGATCAGAACGAGCTGAAACTCCTTTACAACATGAAGAAAACCATCATGCAACGATCAGTTTCGCAAGTGGATCTGGCAGAAAACGCTCTTGAACAAGCAGTTGAGGCACACACAGACGATGGACACAGGATCAGCAAAGACATAGCTGGACTAACAAGATTAGTAACACAACTTGATGAGGCAGAATTGCCACCAGAAGATTGACGCGAGCTATATCTCCATCAGAAGCAGCAGAAAACACGTTGCCACGATCAGTTACGCAAGTTGATGTGGTAGAAAACGCTCTTGAAGAAGAAGTTTAGGCACAAACAGACTTTGATCCTACACTATCAGTACTACCTGAAACTTCAACAGAACTAGCAGAAACAGGACTAAAACGATTAGTAACACAACTTTATCAGGTAGAATTCGAACCAGAAGATTGACACGAGATGAATCTCCATCAGAAGTAGCAGAAAACATACGGCTTCAATCAGTTACGCAAGTGGATGAGGCAGAAAACGCAATTCAAGCTGCAAATGAGGTACAAACAGACGTTGTTTCTACACTATCAGCTGAAACTCCAACAGAACTAGCAGAAGCAAGTCTAACATGACTTCATAAGACGGAATTGGCTATAGAAGGCACTATTTGTGCTATTTGAGGCACAAATAGAAGAACTAGCACCAGCTGAAACTCTTTCATAACTAGCAAACTACTATAGAACGCAGGGCAGAAAACGTTCTTTAAGATGCAGGTGAAGCACACACAGCAGATTCTACCACGATAAAAGCACCAGCAAGGGAACTCTCAGAAACAAGTCTAACACGATTAGTTATGCAATTTGATTATGCAGAATTGGCCGTTGATTTCAACAGAACTAGCAGAAACAAGTCTAACACCATTAGCTACGCAATTTGATAATGCAGAAGAAGACCTTGGGGAACAAACAGAAGAAGCTTACAAAGGATCAGAACGAGCTGAAACTGCTTTACAACTTGAAGAAAACCATCATGCCACGATCAGTTTCGCAAGTGGATCTGGCAGAAAACGCTCTTGAACAAGCAGTTGAGGCACACACAAAAGATGGACACAGGATCAGCAAAGACATAGCTGGACTAACAAGATTAGTAACACAACTTGATGAGGCAGAATTGCCACCAAAAATTTGACACGAGCTGAATCTCCATCAGCAGCAGCAGAAAACACGCTGCCACGATCAGTTACGCGATGTGGTCTTGCAGTCGAAGTTAAGGCACAAACTGAAGTTGATCCTACACTATCAGTACTAGCTGAAACTTCAACAGAACTAGCAGAAACAAGACTAAAACGATTAGTAACACAACTTTATCAGGTAGAATTCGAACCAGAAGATTGACACGAGATGAATCTCCATCAGAAGTAGCAGAAAACATACGGCTTCAATCAGTTACGCAAGTGGATGAGGCAAAAAACGCAATTCAAGCTGCAAATGAGGTACAAACAGACGTTGTTCCTACACTATCAGCTGAAACTCCAACAGAACTAGCAGAAGCAAGTCTAACATGACTTCATAAGACGGAATTGGCTATAGAATGCACTATTTGTGCTATTTGAGGCACAAATAGAAGAACTAGCACCAGCTGGAACTCTTTCATAACTAGCAAAGTACTATAGAACGCTGGGCAGAAAACGTTCTTTAAGTTGCAGGTGAAGCACACACAGCAGATTCTACCACGATAAAAGCACCAGCAAGAGAACTCGCAGAAACAAGTCTAACACGATTAGTTATGCAATTTGATTATGCAGAATTGGCCGTTGATTTCAACAGAACTTGCAGAATCAAGTCTAACACCATTAGCTACGCAATTTGATAATGCAGAAGAAGACCTTGGGGAACAAACAGAAGAAGCTTACAAAGGATCAGAACGAGCTGAAACTCCTTTACAACTTGAAGAAAACCATCATGCCACGATCAGTTTCGCAAGTGTATCTGGCAGAAAACGCTCTTGAACAAGCAGTTGAGGCACACACAGACGATGGACACAGGATCAGCAAAGACATAGCTGGACTAACAAGATTAGTAACACAACTTGATGAGGCAGAATTGCCACCAGAAGATTGACGCAAGCTGAATCTCCATCAGAAGCAGCAGAAAACACGTTGCCGCGATCAGTTACGCAAGTTGATGTGGTAGAAAACGCCCTTGAAGAAGAAGTTTAGGCACAAACAGACGTTGATCCTACACTATCAGTACTACCTGAAACCTCAACAGAACTAGCAGAAACAGGACTAAAACAATTAGTAACACAACTTGAATTCGAACAAGCTAGAATTCGAACCAGAATATTGACACGAGATGAATCTCCATAAGAATGATCAGAAAACATACGGGCACAATCAGTAATGCAAATGGATGAGGCAGAAAACTCCTTTCAAGCTGCAGTTGAGGCACAAACAGATGTTTCGACAAGATTAGTACGAGCTGAAACAGAACTAGACGAAACAAGTCTAATACGATCACTTACGCAAGTGGATAAATCATAAAACGCTTTCAACCTTCAGTTCCTACAATATCAGCTGAAACTCCAACAGAACTAGCAGAAACAAGTCTAACACGACATCATAAGACGGAATTGGCTATAGAATATAGTTGAGGCACACATAGAAGAACTAACACCAGCTGAAACTCTTTCATAACTAGCAAACTACTATAGAACGCAGGGCAGAAAACGTTCTTTAAGATGCAGGTGAAGCACACACAGCAGATTCTACCACGATAAAAGCACCAGCAAGAGAACTCGCAGAAACAAGTCTAACACGATTAGTTATGCAATCTGATTATGCAGAATTGGCCGTTGATTTCAACAGAACTAGCAGAAACAAGTCTAACACCATTAGCTACGCAATTTGATAATGCAGAAGAAGACCTTGGGGAACAAACAGAAGAAGCTTACAAAGGATCAGAACGAGCTGAAACTGCTTTACAACTTGAAGAAAACCATCATGCCACGATCAGTTTCGCAAGTGGATCTGGCAGAAAACGCTCTTGAACAAGCAGTTGAGGTACACACAGACGATGCTTCCACAGGTCTAACAAGTTTAACACGATTAGTAACACAACTTGGGGAACACCAGAAGATTGACACGAGCTGAATCTCCATCAGAAGCAGCAGAAAACACGCTGCCACGATCAGTTACGCGATGTGGTCTTGCAGACGAAGTTAAGGCACAAACTGAAGTTGATCCTACACTATCAGTACTAGCTGAAACTTCAACAGAACTAGCAGAAACAGGACTAAAACGATTAGTAACACAACTTTATCAGGTAGAATTCGAACCAGAAGATTGACACGAGATGAATCTCCATCAGAAGTAGCAGAAAACATACGGCTTCAATCAGTTACGCAAGTGGATGAGGCAGAAAACGCAATTCAAGCTGCAAATGAGGTATAAACAGACGTTGTTCCTACACTATCAGCTGAAACTCCAACAGAACTAGCAGAAGCAAGTCTAACATGACTTCATAAGACGGAATTGGCTATAGAAGGCACTATTTGTGCTATTTGAGGCACAAATAGAAGAACTAGCACCAGCTGAAACTCTTTCATAAGCAAACTACTATAGAACGCAGGGCAGAAAACGTTCTTTAAGATGCAGGTGAAGCACACACAGCAGATTCTACCACGATAAAAGCACCAGCAAGGGAACTCGCAGAAACAAGTCTAACACGATTAGTTATGCAATTTGATTATGCAGAATTGGCCGTTGATTTCAACAGAACTAGCAGAAACAAGTCTAACACCATTAGCTACGCAATTTGATAATGCAGAAGAAGACCTTGGGGAACAAACAGAAGAAGCTTACAAAGGATCAGAACGAGCTGAAACTCCTTTACAACTTGAAGAAAACCATCATGCCACGATCAGTTTCGCAAGTGGATCTGGCAGAAAACGCTCTTGAACAAGCAGTTGAGGCACACACAAAAGATGGACACAGGATCAGCAAAGACATAGCTGGACTAACAAGATTAGTAACACAACTTGATGAGGCAGAATTGCCACCAAAAATTTGACACGAGCTGAATCTCCATCAGCAGCAGCAGAAAACACGTTGCCACGATCAGTTGCGCAAGTTGATGTGCTAGAAAACGCTCTTGAAGAAGAAGTTTAGGCACAAACAGACGTTGATCCTACACTATCAGTACTACCTGAAACTTCAACAGAACTAGCAGAAACAGGACTAAAACGATTAGTAACACAACTTGAATTCGAACAAGCTAGAATTCGAACCATAATATTGACACGAGATGAATCTCCATAAGAATGATCAGAAAACATACAGGCACAATCAGTAACGCAAATGGATGAGGCAGAAAACTCCTTTCAAGCTGCAGTTGAGGCACAAACAGATGTTTCGACAAGATTAGTACGAGCTGAAACAGAACTAGACGAACCAAGTCTAATACGATCAGTTACGCAAGTGGATAAGGCATAAAACGCTTTCAACCTTCAGTTCCTACAATATCAGCTGAAACTCCAACAGAACTAGCAGAAACAAGTCTAACAAGACATCATAAGACGGAATTGGCTATAGAATATAGTTGAGGCACAAAAAGAATAACTAGCACCAACAGAAACTTTCATAACTAGCAAACTACTATAGAACGCAGGGCAGGAAACGTTCTTGAAGATGCAGGTGAAGCACACACAGCAGATTCTACCACGATAAAAGCATCAGCTGAAACTCCAAGAGAACTAGCAGAAACAAGTCTAACACGATTAGTTATGCAATTTGATTATGCAGAATTGGCCGTTGATTTCAACAGAACTAGCAGAAACAAGTCTAACACCATTAGCTACGCAATTTGATAATGCAGAAGAAGACCTTGGGGAACAAACAGAAGAAGCTTACAAAGGATCAGAACGAGCTGAAACTCCTTTACAACTTGAAGAAAACCATCATGCCACGATCAGTTTCGCAAGTGGATCTGGCAGAAAACGCTCTTGAACAAGCAGTTGAGGCACACACAAAAGATGGACACAGGATCAGCAAAGACATAGCTGGACTAACAAGATTAGTAACACAACTTGATGAGGCAGAATTGCCACCAAAAATTTGACACGAGCTGAATCTCCATCAGAAGCAGCAGAAAACACGCTGCCACGATCAGTTACGCGATGTGGTCTTGCAGTCGAAGTTAAGGCACAAACTGAAGTTGATCCTACACTATCAGTACTAGCTGAAACTTCAACAGAACTAGCAGAAACAGGACTAAAACGATTAATAACACAACTTTATCAGGTAGAATTCGAACCAGAAGATTGACACGAGATGAATCTCCATCAGAAGTAGCAGAAAACATACGGCTTCAATCAGTTACGCAAGTGGATGAGGCAGAAAACGCAATTCAAGCTGCAAATGAGGTACAAACAGACGTTGTTCCTACACTATCAGCTGAAACTCCAACAGAACTAGCAGAAGCAAGTCTAACATGACTTCATAAGACGGAATTGGCTATAGAAGGCACTATTTGTGCTATTTGAGGCACAAATAGAAGAACTAGCACCAGCTGAAACTCTTTCATAAACTAGCAAACTACTATAGAACGCAGGGCAGAAAACGTTCTTTAAGATGCAGGTGAAGCACACACAGCAGATTCTACCACGATAAAAGCACCAGCAAGGGAACTCGCAGAAACAAGTCTAACACGATTAGTTATGCAATTTGATTATGCAGAATTGGCCGTTGATTTCAACAGAACTAGCAGAAACAAGTCTAACACCATTAGCTACGCAATTTGATAATGCAGAACTGTTAGACTTGTTTCTGCGAGTTCCCTTGCTGGTGCTTTTATCGTGGTAGAATCTGCTGTGTGTGCTTCACCTTGTTACCTTGGGGAACAAACAGAAGAAGCTTACAAAGGATCAGAACGAGCTGAAACTTCTTTACAACTTGAAGAAAACCATCATGCCACGATCAGTTTCGCAAGTGGATCTGGCAGAAAACGCTCTTGAACAAGCAGTTGAGGCACACACAAAAGATGGACACAGGATCAGCAAAGACATAGCTGGACTAACACAACTTGATGAGGCAGAATTGCCACCAAAAATTTGACACGAGCTGAATCTCCATCAGCATCAGCAGAAAACACGTTGCCACCATCAGTTACGCAAGTTGATGTGCTAGAAAACGCTCTTGAAGAAGAAGTTTAGGCACAAACAGACGTTGATCCTACACTATCAGTACTACCTGAAACTTCAACAGAACTAGCAGAAACAGGACTAAAACGATTAGTAACACAACTTGAATTCGAACAAGCTAGAATTCGAACCATAATATTGACACGAGATGAATCTCCATAAGAATGATCAGAAAACATACAGGCACAATCAGTAACGCAAATGGATGAGGCAGAAAACTCCTTTCAAGCTGCAGTTGAGGCACAAACAGATGTTTCGACAAGATTAGTACGAGCTGAAACAGAACTAGACGAACCAAGTCTAATACGATCAGTTACGCAAGTGGATAAGGCATAAAACGCTTTCAACCTTCAGTTCCTACAATATCAGCTGAAACTCCAACAGAACTAGCAGAAACAAGTCTAACAAGACATCATAAGACGGAATTGGCTATAGAATATAGTTGAGGCACAAAAAGAAGAACTAGCACCAACAGAAACTTTCATAACTAGCAAACTACTATAGAACGCAGGGCAGGAAACGTTCTTGAAGATGCAGGTGAAGCACACACAGCAGATTCTACCACGATAAAAGCATCAGCTGAAACTCCAAGAGAACTAGCAGAAACAAGTCTAACACGATTAGTTATGCAATTTGATTATGCAGAATTGGCAGTTGATTCCAACAGAACTAGCAGAAACAAGTCTAACATCATTAGCTACGCAATTTGATCAAGCAGAAGAAGACGTTGGGGAACAAACAGAAGAAGCTGCTTCCACAGGATCAGAACGAGCTGACACTCCTTTAGATCTTGAAGAAAACCATCATGCCACGCTCAGTTTCGCAAGTGGATCTGGCAGAAAACGCTCTTGAACAAACAGTTGAGGCACACACAGACGATGCTTCCACAGGTCTAACAAGTTTAACACGATTAGTAACACAACTTGGGGAATACCAGAAGATTGACGCGAGCTGAATCTCCATCAGAAGCTGAATTGCCACCAAAAATTTGACACGAGCTGAATCTCCATCAAAGCAGCTGCCACGATCAGTTACGCGATGTGGTCTTGCAGACGAAGTTAAGGCACAAACTGAAGTTGATCCTACACTATCAGTACTAGCTGAAACTTCAACAGAACTAGTAGAAACAGGACTAAAACGATTAGTAACACAACATTATCAGGTAGAATTCGAATCAGAAGATTGACACGAGATGAATCTCCATCAGAAGTAGCAGAAAACATACGGCTTCAATCAGTTACTCAAGTGGATGAGGCAGAAAATACAATTCAAGCTGCAAATGAGGTACAAAGAGACGTTGTTCCTACACTATCAGCTGAAACTCCAACAGAAATGAACTTGAATTCGAACAAGCTAGAATTCGAACCAGAATATTGACACGAGATGAATCTCCATAAGAATTAGCAGAAAACATACGGGCACAATCAGTAACGCAAATGGATGAGGCAGAAAACTCCATTCAAGCTGCAGTTGAGGCACAAACAGATGTTTCGACAAGATTAGTACGAGCTGAAACAGAACTAGACGAAACAAGTCTAATACGATCAGTTACGCAAGTGGATAAGGCATAAAACGCTTTCAACCTTCAGTTCCTACAATATCAGCTGAAACTCCAACAGATCTAGCAGAAGCAAGTCTAACATGACTTCATAAGACGGAATTGGCTATAGAATATAGTTGAGGCACAAAAAGAAGAACTAGCACCAGCTGAAACTCTTTCATAACTAGCAAACTACTATAGAACGCAGGGCAGAAAACGTTCTTTAAGATGCAGGTGAAGCACACACAGCAGATTCTACCACGATAAAAGCACCAGCAAGAGAACTCGCAGAAACAAGTCTAACACGATTAGTTATGCAATCTGATTATGCAGAATTGGCCGTTGATTTCAACAGAACTAGCAGAAACAAGTCTAACACCATTAGCTACGCAATTTGATAATGCAGAAGAAGACCTTGGGGAACAAACAGAAGAAGCTTACAAAGGATCAGAACGAGCTGAAACTGCTTTACAACTTGAAGAAAACCATCATGCCACGATCAGTTTCGCAAGTGGATCTGGCAGAAAACGCTCTTGAACAAGCAGTTGAGGCACACACAGACGATGCTTCCACAGGTCTAACAAGTTTAACACGATTAGTAACAAAACTTGGGGAACACCAGAAGATTGACGCGAGATGAATCTCCATCAGAAGCAGAATTGCCACCAAAAATTTGACACGAGCTGAATCTACATCAGAAGCAGCAGAAAACACGCTGCCACGATCAGTTACGCGATGTGGTCTTGCAGACGAAGTTAAGGCACAAACTGAAGTTGATCCTACACTATCAGTACTAGCTGAAACTTCAACAGAACTTGCAGAAACAGGACTAAAACGATTAGTAACACAACTTTATCAGGTAGAATTCGAACCAGAAGATTGACACGAGATGAATCTCCATCAGAAGTAGCAGAAAACATACGGCTTCAATCAGTTACGCAAGTGGATGAGGCAGAAAACGCAATTCAAGCTGCAAATGAGGTACAAACAGACGTTGTTCCTACACTATCAGCTGAAACTCCAACAGAACTAGCAGAAGCAAGTCTACATGACTTCATAAGACGGAATTGGCTATAGAAGGCACTATTTGTGCTATTTGAGGCACAAATAGAAGAACTAGCACCAGCTGAAACTCTTTCATAAACTAGCAAACTACTATAGAACGCAGGGCAGAAAACGTTCTTTAAGATGCAGGTGAAGCACACACAGCAGATTCTACCACGATAAAAGCACCAGCAAGGGAACTCGCAGAAACAAGTCTAACACGATTAGTTATGCAATTTGATTATGCAGAATTGGCCGTTGATTTCAACAGAACTAGCAGAAACAAGTCTAACACCATTAGCTACGCAATTTGATCAAGCAGAAGAAGACGTTGGGGAACAAACAGAAGAAGCTGCTTCCACAGGATCAGAACGAGCTGACACTCCTTTAGATCTTGAAGAAAACCATCATGCCACGCTCAGTTTCGCAAGTGGATCTGGCAGAAAACGCTCTTGAACAAGCAGTTGAGGCACACACAGACGATGCTTCCACAGGTCTAACAAGTTTAACACAAGATTAGTAACACAACTTGGGGAATACCAGAAGATTGACGCGAGCTGAATCTCCATCAGAAGCAGCTGCCACGATCAGTTACGCGATGTGGTCTTGCAGACGAAGTTAAGGCACAAACTGAAGTTGATCCTACACTATCAGTACTAGCTGAAACTTCAACAGAACTAGTAGAAACAGGACTAAAACGATTAGTAACACAACATTATCAGGTAGAATTCGAATCAGAAGATTGACACGAGATGAATCTCCATCAGAAGTAGCAGAAAACATACGGCTTCAATCAGTTACTCAAGTGGATGAGGCAGAAAATACAATTCAAGCTGCAAATGAGGTACAAAGAGACGTTGTTCCTACACTATCAGCTGAAACTCCAACAGAAATGAACTTGAATTCGAACAAGCTAGAATTCGAACCAGAATATTGACACGAGATGAATCTCCATAAGAATTAGCAGAAAACGTACGGGCACAATCAGTAACGCAAATGGATGAGGCAGAAAACTCCATTCAAGCTGCAGTTGAGGCACACACAGACGATGCTTCCACAGGTCTAACAAGTTTAACACGATTAGTAACACAACTTGGGGAACACCAGAAGATTGACGCGAGCTGAATCTCCATCAGAAGCAGAATTGCCACCAAAAATTTGACACGAGCTGAATCTCCATCAGAAGCAGCAGAAAACACGCTGCCACGATCAGTTACTCGATGTGGTCTTGCAGACGAAGTTAAGGCACAAACTGAAGTTGATCCTACACTATCAGTACTAGCTGAAACTTCAACAGAACTAGCAGAAACAAGACTACAACGATTAGTAACACAACTTTATCAGGTAGAATTCGAACCAGAAGATTGACACGAGATGAATCTCCATCAGAAGTAGCAGAAAACATACGGCTTCAATCAGTTACGCAAGTGGATGAGGCAAAAAAAAGCAATTCAAGCTGCAAATGAGGTACAAACAGACGTTGTTCCTACACTATCAGCTGAAACTCCAACAGAACTAGCAGAAGCAAGTCTAACATGACTTCATAAGACGGAATTGGCTATAGAAGGCACTATTTGTGCTATTTGAGGCACAAATAGAAGAACTAGCACCAGCTGGAACTCTTTCATAACTAGCAAAGTACTATAGAACGCTGGGCAGAAAACGTTCTTTAAGATGCAGGTGAAGCACACACAGCAGATTCTACCACGATAAAAGCACCAGCAAGAGAACTCGCAGAAACAAGTCTAACACGATTAGTTATGCAATTTGATTATGCAGAATTGGCCGTTGATTTCAACAGAACTAGCAGAAACAAGTCTAACACCATTAGCTACGTAATTTGATAATGCAGAAGAAGACCTTGGGGAACAAACAGAAGAAGCTTACAAAGGATCAGAACGAGCTGAAACTGCTTTACAACTTGAAGAAAACCATCATGCCACGATCAGTTTCGCAAGTGGATCTGGCAGAAAACGCTCTTGAACAAGCAGTTGAGGCACACACAGACGATGCTTCCACGGGTCTAACAAGTTTAACACGATTAGTAACACAACTTGGGGAACACCAGAAGATTGACGCGAGCTGAATCTCCATCAGAAGCAGCAGAAAACACGCTGCCACGATCAGTTACTCGATGTGGTCTTGCAGACGAAGTTAAGGCACAAACTGAAGTTGATCCTACACTATCAGTACTAGCTGAAACTTCAACAGAACTAGCAGAAACAAGACTACAACGATTAGTAACACAACTTTATCAGGTAGAATTCGAACCAGAAGATTGACACGAGATGAATCTCCATCAGAAGTAGCAGAAAACATACGGCTTCAATCAGTTACGCAAGTGGATGAGGCAAAAAAAAGCAATTCAAGCTGCAAATGAGGTACAAACAGACGTTGTTCCTACACTATCAGCTGAAACTCCAACAGAACTAGCAGAAGCAAGTCTAACATGACTTCATAAGACGGAATTGGCTATAGAAGGCACTATTTGTGCTATTTGAGGCACAAATAGAAGAACTAGCACCAGCTGGAACTCTTTCATAACTAGCAAAGTACTATAGAACGCTGGGCAGAAAACGTTCTTTAAGATGCAGGTGAAGCACACACAGCAGATTCTACCACGATAAAAGCACCAGCAAGAGAACTCGCAGAAACAAGTCTAACACGATTAGTTATGCAATTTGATTATGCAGAATTGGCCGTTGATTTCAACAGAACTAGCAGAAACAAGTCTAACACCATTAGCTACGTAATTTGATAATGCAGAAGAAGACCTTGGGGAACAAACAGAAGAAGCTTACAAAGGATCAGAACGAGCTGAAACTGCTTTACAACTTGAAGAAAACCATCATGCCACGATCAGTTTCGCAAGTGGATCTGGCAGAAAACGCTCTTGAACAAGCAGTTGAGGCACACACAGACGATGCTTCCACGGGTCTAACAAGTTTAACACGATTAGTAACACAACTTGGGGAACACCAGAAGATTGACGCGAGCTGAATCTCCATCAGAAGCAGAATTGCCACCAAAAATTTGACACGAGCTGAATCTCCATCAGAAGCAGCAGAAAACACGCTGCCACGATCAGTTACGCGATGTGGTCTTGCAGACGAAGTTAAGGCACAAACTGAAGTTGATCCTACACTATCAGTACTAGCTGAAACTTCAACAGAACTAGCAGAAACAGGACTAAAACGATTAGTAACACAACTTTATCAGGTAGAATTCGAACCAGAAGATTGACACGAGATGAATCTCCATCAGAAGTAGCAGAAAACATAGGGCTTCAATCAGTTACGCAAGTGGATGAGGCAAAAAACGCAATTCAAGCTGCAAATGAGGTACAAACAGACGTTGTTCCTACACTATCAGCTGAAACTCCAACAGAACTAGCAGAAGCAAGTCTAACATGACTTCATCAGACGGAATTGGCTATAGAATATAGTTGAGGCACAAAAAGAAGAACTAGCACCAGCTGAAACTCTTTTATAACTAGCAAACTACTATAGAACGCAGGGCAGAAAACGTTCTTTAAGATGCAGGTGAAGAAAACCATCATGCCACGATCAGTTTCGCAAGTGTATCTGGCAGAAAACGCTCTTGAACAAGCAGTTGAGGCACACACAGACGATGGACACAGGATCAGCAAAGACATAGGTGGACTAACAAGATTAGTAACACAACTTGATGAGGCAGAATTGCCACCAGAAGATTGACGCGAGCTGAATCTCCATCAGAAGCAGCAGAAAACACGTTGCAGCGATCAGTTACGCAAGTTGATGTGGTAGAAAACGCCCTTGAAGAAGAAGTTTAGGCACAAACAGACGTTGATCCTACACTATCAGTACTACCTGAAACCTCAACAGAACTAGCAGAAACAGGACTAAAACGATTAGTAACACAACTTGAATTCGAACAAGCTAGAATTCGAACCAGAATATTGACACGAGATGAATCTCCATAAGAATGATCAGAAAACATACGGGCACAATCAGTAATGCAAATGGATGATGCAGAAAACTCCTTTCAAGCTGCAGTTGAGGAACAAACAGATGTTTCGACAAGATTAGTACGAGCTGAAACAGAACTAGACGAAACAAGTCTAATACGATCACTTACGCAAGTGGATAAATCATAAAACGCTTTCAACCTTCAGTTCCTACAATATCAGCTGAAACTCCAACAGAACTAGCAGAAACAAGTCTAACACGACATCATAAGACGGAATTGGCTATAGAATATAGTTTAGGCACACATAGAAGAACTAGCACCAGCTGAAACTCTTTCATAACTAGCAAACTGCTATAGAACGCAGGGCAGAAAACGTTCTTTAAGATGCAGGTGAAGCACACACAGCAGATTCTACCACGATAAAAGCACCAGCAAGAGAACTCGCAGAAACAAGTCTAACACGATTAGTTATCCATCCATCCATCATGTGCCATGCCGGTAAGCGTGGGCGGTCATGTTCTGCCATCTCACTCGATCAACAGAGTCGTGGATCAGTTCCGTGTTTCTGTCTCGACCATGCCACAAGGCCAAGCCATCCAGATACTTGTTTCTAGGTCTTCCCCTTGGTCTGTTCCCCTCGATCTTACCAGTTGTCACCAAGTTCTCCAAATCATTTCTTCTCATAACATGCCCAAAAAATTGTGACTGTCTACGTCTAATGTCTCTGATCAGTTTACGATCTTCATTTGTTTCTTGAAGGACTTGTTCATTGGTCTTTCTGGCTGTCCATGGTATTCTTTGCATTTTCCTCAGAAACCACATTTCTACAGCCATCAGATGTTTTTCATCCTGGCTGCTCATTGTCCAAGCTTCACATCCATATAAAAGTACAGGTTCTATGTAGCATCTCAACACTCTTTTTCTCGTTTCAATTGACATCTTTTTATTGGTCAGTATGTTTTTCATCTTGCTAAAGGCTACTTTTGCCATGGCGATTCTTGTTCTAATCTCTTCAAGGCATCTCCCATCAGATGTTATTACTGTTCCGAGGTAATTGTACCTATTCACTTGTTGAAGAATATTCCCATTTACTTGTATATTACACTGTGGTATTTCGTTCTTCTTAGTGACGACCATAATCTGTGTCTTTTTACAATTTAATTCTAACCCTAGTTGTTCACTGTGTGTAACAACCGCATCTACTAAATTTTGCAGGTCCTGTTCATTGTCTGCAATCAAGACTGTATCATCTGCATATCTAATGTTATTGATGCATCGTCCCCCAATGTTGATTCCTTCCATATTTTCAATATTTCTGAAAATATTTTCACTGTACAGGGAAAACAGATCTGGAGACATTACACATCCCTGTCTCACACCTCTCTTAATAGGCTGATATTGGCTTACTTCATTATCAACTCTTATGGCAGCTTGTTGTTTCCAATATATGTTTTTTACAAGTCTAAGGTCTTTCCCATCAATTTGTAGATCTTCAAGCATCCTTATCATGTTGACATGTCTCACTTTATCAAAAGCCTTTGTGTAGTCAATGAAGCAAAGGTGTAGATCTTTGTTTACTTCTATAGAACGTTCGATTATGTTTCTCAGTATATACACAGCATTTACTGTACACTTGCCTTCCACAAACCCACATTGTTCTTCTCCTATTTCAGGTTGTATTTTCCTCCTAACTCTTTGCATGATAATTCTTAGCAAAATCTTCGTGATGTGACTCATTATACTAATTGTTCGATGTTGATCACATTCCAAGGCTCCTGATTTCTTTGGGATTGCAATAAATACAGAATTACATAACTCATGAGGTATATTTCCAGTATCATATATTGTATTAAGCAGACTGGTAACTTTATCTATTCCATATTCTTCTAAAGCATTAATCATGTCTGTTGTGACGCTGTCTGGACCGGGGGTTTTGCCAGATTTCATATGATTAAGAGCATTCTGAACCTCCATCTTCAAAATTGCTGGCCCTTCATTGTTATTTTGAACAATATATTGTTCGTCTCTGCTATCGTCATAAAGGTTTTTCACGTAATCTGACCATACATGTAAAATCTGATCTTTTTCTATTATGACTCTTCCATCTTTTGTCTTTATGCAGCCTGCTGATGTACGTGTTCTTTGATTAGTAATCTCCTGAATTCTTTTGTGCATTAGTTTCGCATTTTTACTGTTGTGTTGTTTTTCAATTTCTCTGCAATTTTTCTCAAGCCATGTTTCTTTAGCCTCCTTACATAAGGTTCTGACTTTTCTGTGAATTTCTTCATATTTGGCAGGATTATTTTTGTTCTGTCTTCTTGTTTCCATTAGTTGTAAAATTTCTTCAGTCATCCATGTCTTACGGCCAACTTTCTTTACTTTTGGAATAGTTTTTTCTGCTGCACAACTGATTGAATTCTTCAGCATTTACCATTGATCATCTACATCTTGAAATAGGATCTCTAGATCAGACAATAAATCAAATTTGTTCTTTACTTCTATGTTAAAATTATCTTGTATTTCTTTGTCAGTTTTCAATTTGCACAAGTCATATTTAGGGTTTCCTGCTGTATACTTGACTTTCTTTAACTTTACCCTCAATGTGCCAGTAATTAATCTGTGATCACTGTAACAGTCTGCATTTGGAACTGTTTTTACAACTGTTAATGCATTTCGAAACCTTTTGCTTATCAGGAAGTAATCTATCTGGTTTTTAATCCTGCTGTCTGGACTCCTCCATGTCCATAATCTTCTAGGATGTTGTTTAAACCAGGTGTTTCCTACAACCAATTCTTGTTCTTTTGCCCATTCTACAAGTCTGTAACCTCTTTCATTTCTCTCTCCCAAACCATGGTTGCCTACACTGTATCCAACGCTTTGCTTTCCTATTTTTGCGTTGAAATCACCCATTATGATATTTATTTCTGATTTTTTACAGTTCTTCAAAGCAGACTCCATGTCATTATAAAATTCCTCTATACTTTCTTCACTGCTTTCACTTGTTGGGGCATATACTTGAATTACATTTATTTTAAAAGGTCTTCCGTTTAATTTTACTAATAGAACTCTGTCTGACACAGCCCAATATCCTTTGACAGAATTTGATGTTTGATTATCTAATATAATGGCTACACCTCTTTGCTGTTCTTCTCCTCCCGAGTAAATAATCTTACAATCATCTCCTGTCCTTATCCCTGCTCCTCTCCATCTCGTTTCCGATATTCCTAATATGTTAATCTTCTCTCTCTCCATTTCTTTTTTGATGTCCTCCAACTTTCCATCTGCATTCATTGTTCTAACATTCCAAGTTCCTACTTTCAATGATATTAATCTTTTGCACCTAGTAGCCTGTTGACGGTCTGGAGTCACCTGGTGCGCATGACTATCCCTATGTTATGCAATCTGATTATGCAGAATTGGCCGTTGATTTCAACAGAACTAGCAGAAACAAGTCTAACACCATTAGCTACGCAATTTGATAATGCAGAAGAAGACCTTGGGGAACAAACAGAAGAAGCTTACAAAGGATCAGAACGAGCTGAAACTGCTTTACAACTTGAAGAAAACCATCATGCCACGATCAGTTTCGCAAGTGGATCTGGCAGAAAACGCTCTTGAACAAGCAGTTGAGGCACACACAGACGATGCTTCCACAGGTCTAACAAGTTTAACACGATTAGTAACACAACTTGGGGAACACCAGAAGATTGACGCGAGCTGAATCTCCATCAGAAGCAGAATTGCCACCAAAAATTTGACACGAGCTGAATCTCCATCAGAAGCAGAAGAAAACACGCTGCCACGATCAGTTACGCGATGTGGTCTTGCAGACGAAGTTAAGGCACAAACTGAAGTTGATCCTACACTATCAGTACTAGCTGAAACTTCAACAGAACTAGCAGAAACAGGACTAAAACGATTAGTAACACAACTTTATCAGGTAGAATTCGAACCAGAAGATTGACACGAGATGAATCTCCATCAGAAGTAGCAGAAAACATACGGCTTCAAACAGTTACGCAAGTGGATGAGGCAAAAAACGCAATTCAAGCTGCAAATGAGGTACAAACAGACGTTGTTCCTACACTATCAGCTGAAACTCCAACAGAACTAGCAGAAGCAAGTCTAACATGACTTCATCAGACGGAATTGGCTATAGAATATAGTTGAGGCACAAAAAGAAGAACTAGCACCAGCTGAAACTCTTTCATAACTAGCAAAGTACTATAGAACGCTGGGCAGAAAACGTTCTTTAAGATGCAGGTGAAGCACACACAGCAGATTCTACCACGATAAAAGCACCAGCAAGAGAACTCGCAGAAACAAGTCTAACACGATTAGTTATGCAATTTGATTATGCAGAATTGGCCGTTGATTTCAACAGAACTTGCAGAATCAAGTCTAACACCATTAGCTACGCAATTTGATAATGCAGAAGAAGACCTTGGGGAACAAACAGAAGAAGCTTACAAAGGATCAGAACGAGCTGAAACTGCTTTACAACTTGAAGAAAACCATCATGCCACGATCAGTTTCGCAAGTGGATCTGGCAGAAAACGCTCTTGAACAAGCAGTTGAGGCACACACAGACGATGCTTCCACAGGTCTAACAAGTTTAACACGATTAGTAACACAACTTGGGGAACACCAGAAGATTGACGCGAGCTGAATCTCCATCAGAAGCAGAATTGCCACCAAAAATTTGACACGAGCTGAATCTCCATCAGAAGCAGCAGAAAACACGCTGCCACGATCAGTTACGCGATGTGGTCTTGCAGACGAAGTTAAGGCACAAACTGAAGTTGATCCTACACTATCAGTACTAGCTGAAACTTCAACAGAACTAGCAGAAACAGGACTAAAACGATTAGTAACACAACTTTATCAGGTAGAATTCGAACCAGAAGATTGACACGAGATGAATCTCCATCAGAAGTAGCAGAAAACATAGGGCTTCAATCAGTTACGCAAGTGGATGAGGCAAAAAACGCAATTCAAGCTGCAAATGAGGTACAAACAGACGTTGTTCCTACACTATCAGCTGAAACTCCAACAGAACTAGCAGAAGCAAGTCTAACATGACTTCATCAGACGGAATTGGCTATAGAAGGCACTATTTGTGCTATTTGAGGCACAAATAGAAGAACTAGCACCAGCTGGAACTCTTTCATAACTAGCAAAGTACTATAGAACGCTGGGCAGAAAACGTTCTTTAAGATGCAGGTGAAGCACACACAGCAGATTCTACCACGATAAAAGCACCAGCAAGAGAACTCGCAGAAACAAGTCTAACACGATTAGTTATGCAATTTGATTATGCAGAATTGGCCGTTGATTTCAACAGAACTTGCAGAATCAAGTCTAACACCATTAGCTACGCAATTTGATAATGCAGAAGAAGACCTTGGGGAACAAGCAGAAGAAGCTTACAAAGGATCAGAACGAGCTGAAACTCCTTTACAACTTTGAAGAAAACCGTCATGCCACGATCAGTTTCGCAAGTGTATCTGGCAGAAAACGCTCTTGAACAAGCAGTTGAGGCACACACAGACGATGGACACAGGATCAGCAAAGACATAGCTGGACTAACAAGATTAGTAACACAACTTGATGAGGCAGAATTGCCACCAGAAGATTGACGCGAGCTGAATCTCCATCAGAAGCAGCAGAAAACACGTTGCCGCGATGAGTTACGCAAGTTGATGTGGTAGAAAACGCCCTTGAAGAAGAAGTTTAGGCACAAACAGACGTTGATCCTACACTATCAGTACTACCTGAAACCTCAACAGAACTAGCAGAAACAGGACTAAAACGATTAGTAACACAACTTGAATTCGAACAAGCTAGAATTCGAACCAGAATATTGACACGAGATGAATCTCCATAAGAATGATCAGAAAACATACGGGCACAATCAGTAATGCAAATGGATGAGGCAGAAAACTCCTTTCAAGCTGCAGTTGAGGCATAAACAGATGTTTCGACAAGATTAGTACGAGCTGAAACAGAACTAGACGAAACAAGTCTAATACGATCACTTACGCAAGTGGATAAATCATAAAACGCTTTCAACCTTCAGTTCCTACAATATCATCTGAAACTCCAACAGAACTAGCAGAAACAAGTCTAACACGACATCATAAGACGGAATTGGCTATAGAATATAGTTTAATAGTTTAGGCACACATAGAAGAACTAGCACCAGCTGAAACTCTTTCATAACTAGCAAACTACTATAGAACACAGGGCAGAAAACGTTCTTTAAGATGCAGGTGAAGCACACACAGCAGATTCTACCACGATAAAAGCACCAGCAAGAGAACTCGCAGAAACAAGTCTAACACGATTAGTTATGCAATTTGATTATGCAGAATTGGCCGTTGATTTCAACAGAACTTGCAGAATCAAGTCTAACACCATTAGCTACGCAATTTGATAATGCAGAAGAAGACCTTGGGGAACAAACAGAAGAAGCTTACAAAGGATCAGAACGAGCTGAAACTGCTTTACAACTTGAAGAAAACCATCATGCCACGATCAGTTTCGCAAGTGGATCTGGCAGAAAACGCTCTTGAACAAGCAGTTGAGGCACACACAGACGATGCTTCCACAGGTCTAACAAGTTTAACACGATTAGTAACACAACTTGGGGAACACCAGAAGATTGACGCGAGCTGAATCTCCATCAGAAGCAGAATTGCCACCAAAAATTTGACACGAGCTGAATCTCCATCAGAAGCAGCAGAAAACACGCTGCCACGATCAGTTACGCGATGTGGTCTTGCAGACGAAGTTAAGGCACAAACTGAAGTTGATCCTACACTATCAGTACTAGCTGAAACTTCAACAGAACTAGCAGAAACAGGACTAAAACGATTAGTAACACAACTTTATCAGGTAGAATTCGAATCAGAAGATTGACACGAGATGAATCTCCATCAGAAGTAGCAGAAAACATACGGCTTCAATCAGTTACGCAAGTGGATGAGGCAAAAAACGCAATTCAAGCTGCAAATGAGGTACAAACAGACGTTGTTCCTACACTATCAGCTGAAACTCCAACAGAACTAGCAGAAGCAAGTCTAACATGACTTCATCAGACGGAATTGGCTATAGAATATAGTTGAGGCACAAAAAGAAGAACTAGCACCAGCTGAAACTCTTTCATAACTAGCAAAGTACTATAGAACGCTGGGCAGAAAACGTTCTTTAAGATGCAGGTGAAGCACACACAGCAGATTCTACCACGATAAAAGCACCAGCAAGAGAACTCGCAGAAACAAGTCTAACACGATTAGTTATGCAATTTGATTATGCAGAATTGGCCGTTGATTTCAACAGAACTTGCAGAATCAAGTCTAACACCATTAGCTACGCAATTTGATAATGCAGAAGAAGACCTTGGGGAACAAACAGAAGAAGCTTACAAAGGATCAGAACGAGCTGAAACTGCTTTACAACTTGAAGAAAACCATCATGCCACGATCAGTTTCGCAAGTGGATCTGGCAGAAAACGCTCTTGAACAAGCAGTTGAGGCACACACAGACGATGCTTCCACAGGTCTAACAAGTTTAACACGATTAGTAACACAACTTGGGGAACACCAGAAGATTGACGCGAGCTGAATCTCCATCAGAAGCAGAATTGCCACCAAAAATTTGACACGAGCTGAATCTCCATCAGAAGCAGCAGAAAACACGCTGCCACGATCAGTTACGCGATGTGGTCTTGCAGACGAAGTTAAGGCACAAACTGAAGTTGATCCTACACTATCAGTACTAGCTGAAACTTCAACAGAACTAGCAGAAACAGAACTAAAACGATTAGTAACACAACTTTATCAGGTAGAATTCGAACCAGAAGATTGACACGAGATGAATCTCCATCAGAAGTAGCAGAAAACATAGGGCTTCAATCAGTTACGCAAGTGGATGAGGCAAAAAACGCAATTCAAGCTGCAAATGAGGTACAAACAGACGTTGTTCCTACACTATCAGCTGAAACTCCAACAGAACTAGCAGAAGCAAGTCTAACATGACTTCATCAGACGGAATTGGCTATAGAAGGCACTATTTGTGCTATTTGAGGCACAAATAGAAGAACTAGCACCAGCTGGAACTCTTTCATAACTAGCAAAGTACTATAGAACGCTGGGCAGAAAACGTTCTTTAAGATGCAGGTGAAGCACACACAGCAGATTCTACCACGATAAAAGCACCAGCAAGAGAACTCGCAGAAACAAGTCTAACACGATTAGTTATGCAATTTGATTATGCAGAATTGGCCGTTGATTTCAACAGAACTTGCAGAATCAAGTCTAACACCATTAGCTACGCAATTTGATAATGCAGAAGAAGACCTTGGGGAACAAGCAGAAGAAGCTTACAAAGGATCAGAACGAGCTGAAACTCCTTTACAACTTTGAAGAAAACCGTCATGCCACGATCAGTTTCGCAAGTGTATCTGGCAGAAAACGCTCTTGAACAAGCAGTTGAGGCACACACAGACGATGGACACAGGATCAGCAAAGACATAGCTGGACTAACAAGATTAGTAACACAACTTGATGAGGCAGAATTGCCACCAGAAGATTGACGCGAGCTGAATCTCCATCAGAAGCAGCAGAAAACACGTTGCCGCGATGAGTTACGCAAGTTGATGTGGTAGAAAACGCCCTTGAAGAAGAAGTTTAGGCACAAACAGACGTTGATCCTACACTATCAGTACTACCTGAAACCTCAACAGAACTAGCAGAAACAGGACTAAAACGATTAGTAACACAACTTGAATTCGAACAAGCTAGAATTCGAACCAGAATATTGACACGAGATGAATCTCCATAAGAATGATCAGAAAACATACGGGCACAATCAGTAATGCAAATGGATGAGGCAGAAAACTCCTTTCAAGCTGCAGTTGAGGCATAAACAGATGTTTCGACAAGATTAGTACGAGCTGAAACAGAACTAGACGAAACAAGTCTAATACGATCACTTACGCAAGTGGATAAATCATAAAACGCTTTCAACCTTCAGTTCCTACAATATCATCTGAAACTCCAACAGAACTAGCAGAAACAAGTCTAACACGACATCATAAGACGGAATTGGCTATAGAATATAGTTTAATAGTTTAGGCACACATAGAAGAACTAGCACCAGCTGAAACTCTTTCATAACTAGCAAACTACTATAGAACACAGGGCAGAAAACGTTCTTTAAGATGCAGGTGAAGCACACACAGCAGATTCTACCACGATAAAAGCACCAGCAAGAGAACTCGCAGAAACAAGTCTAACACGATTAGTTATGCAATTTGATTATGCAGAATTGGCCGTTGATTTCAACAGAACTTGCAGAATCAAGTCTAACACCATTAGCTACGCAATTTGATAATGCAGAAGAAGACCTTGGGGAACAAACAGAAGAAGCTTACAAAGGATCAGAACGAGCTGAAACTGCTTTACAACTTGAAGAAAACCATCATGCCACGATCAGTTTCGCAAGTGGATCTGGCAGAAAACGCTCTTGAACAAGCAGTTGAGGCACACACAGACGATGCTTCCACAGGTCTAACAAGTTTAACACGATTAGTAACACAACTTGGGGAACACCAGAAGATTGACGCGAGCTGAATCTCCATCAGAAGCAGAATTGCCACCAAAAATTTGACACGAGCTGAATCTCCATCAGAAGCAGCAGAAAACACGCTGCCACGATCAGTTACGCGATGTGGTCTTGCAGACGAAGTTAAGGCACAAACTGAAGTTGATCCTACACTATCAGTACTAGCTGAAACTTCAACAGAACTAGCAGAAACAGGACTAAAACGATTAGTAACACAACTTTATCAGGTAGAATTCGAACCAGAAGATTGACACGAGATGAATCTCCATCAGAAGTAGCAGAAAACATAGGGCTTCAATCAGTTACGCAAGTGGATGAGGCAAAAAACGCAATTCAAGCTGCAAATGAGGTACAAACAGACGTTGTTCCTACACTATCAGCTGAAACTCCAACAGAACTAGCAGAAGCAAGTCTAACATGACTTCATCAGACGGAATTGGCTATAGAATATAGTTGAGGCACAAAAAGAAGAACTAGCACCAGCTGAAACTCTTTCATAACTAGCAAACTACTATAGAACGCTGGGCAGAAAACGTTCTTTAAGATGCAGGTGAAGCACACACAGCAGATTCTACCACGATAAAAGCACCAGCAAGAGAACTCGCAGAAACAAGTCTAACACGATTAGTTATGCAATTTGATTATGCAGAATTGGCCGTTGATTTCAACAGAACTTGCAGAATCAAGTCTAACACCATTAGCTACGCAATTTGATAATGCAGAAGAAGACCTTGGGGAACAAGCAGAAGAAGCTTACAAAGGATCAGAACGAGCTGAAACTCCTTTACAACTTTGAAGAAAACCGTCATGCCACGATCAGTTTCGCAAGTGTATCTGGCAGAAAACGCTCTTGAACAAGCAGTTGAGGCACACACAGACGATGGACACAGGATCAGCAAAGACATAGCTGGACTAACAAGATTAGTAACACAACTTGATGAGGCAGAATTGCCACCAGAAGATTGACGCGAGCTGAATCTCCATCAGAAGCAGCAGAAAACACGTTGCCGCGATGAGTTACGCAAGTTGATGTGGTAGAAAACGCCCTTGTTTCGTCTAGTTCTGTTTCAGCTCGTACTAATCTTGTCGAAACATCTGTTTGTGCCTCAACTGCAGCTTGAAAGGAGTTTTCTGCATCATCCATTTGCATTACTGTTTGTGCCCGTATGTTTTCTGATCATTCTTATGGAGATTCATCTCGTGTCAATATTCTGGTTCGAATTCTAGCTTGTTCGAATTCAAGTTGTGTTACTAATCGTTTTAGTCCTGTTTCTGCTAGTTCTGTTGAGGTTTCAGGTAGTACTGATAGTGTAGGATCAACGTCTGTTTGTGCCTAAACTTCTTCTTCAAGGGCGTTTTCTACCATATCAACTTGCGTAACTGATCGCGACAACGTGTTTTCTGCTGCTTCTGATGGAGATTCAGCTCGCGTCAATCTTCTGGTGGCAATTCTGCCTCATCAAGTTGTGTTACTAATCTTGTTAGTCCACCTATGTCTTTGCTGATCCTGTGTCCATCGTCTGTGTGTGCCTCAACTGCTTGTTCAAGAGCGTTTTCTGCCAGATACACTTGCGAAACTGATCGTGGCATGATGGTTTTCTTCACCTGCATCTTAAAGAACGTTTTCTGCCCTGCGTTCTATAGTAGTTTGCTAGTTATGAAAGAGTTTCAGCTGGTGCTAGTTCTTCTTTTTGTGCCTCAACTATATTCTATAGCCAATTCCGTCTGATGAAGTCATGTTAGACTTGCTTCTGCTAGTTCTGTTGGAGTTTCAGCTGATAGTGTAGGAACAACGTCTGTTTGTACCTCATTTGCAGCTTGAATTGCTTTTTTTGCCTCATCCACTTGCGTAACTGATTGAAGCCGTATGTTTTCTGCTACTTCTGATGGAGATTCATCTCGTGTCAATCTTCTGGTTCGAATTCTACCTGATAAAGTTGTGTTACTAATCGTTTTAGTCTTGTTTCTGCTAGTTCTGTTGAAGTTTCAGCTAGTACTGATAGTGTAGGATCAACTTCAGTTTGTGCCTTAACTTCGTCTGCAAGACCACATCGAGTAACTGATCGTGGCAGCGTGTTTTCTGATGCTTCTGATGGAGATTCAGCTCGTGTCAAATTTTTGGTGGCAATTCTGCTTCTGATGGAGATTCAGCTCGCGTCAATCTTCTGGTGTTCCCCAAGTTGTGTTACTAATCGTGTTAAACTTGTTAGACCTGTGGAAGCATCGTCTGTGTGTGCCTCAACTGCTTGTTCAAGAGCGTTTTCTGCCAGATCCATTTGCGAAACTGAGCGTGGCATGATGGTTTTCTTCAAGTTGTAAAGCAGTTTCAGCTCGTTCTGATCCTTTGTAAGCTTCTTCTGTTTGTTCCCCAAGGTCTTCTTCTGCATTATCAAATTGCGTAGCTAATGGTGTTAGACTTGTTTCTGCTAGTTCTGTTGAAATCAACGCCCAATTCTGCATAATCAGATTGCATAACTAATCGTGTTAGACTTGTTTCTGCGAGTTCTCTTGCTGGTGCTTTTATCGTGGTAGAATCTGCTGTGTGTGCTTCACCTGCATCTTAAAGAACGTTTTCTGCCCTGCGTTCTATAGTAGTTTGCTAGTTATGAAAGAGTTTCAGCTGGTGCTAGTTCTTCTATTTGTGCCTCAAATAGCACAAATAGTGCCTTCTATAGCCAATTCCGTCTTATGAAGTCATGTAGACTTGCTTCTGCTAGTTCTGTTGGAGTTTCAGCTGATAGTGTAGGAACAACGTCTGTTTGTACCTCATTTGCAGCTTGAATGCGTTTTTTGCCTCATCCACTTGCGTAACTGATTGAAGCCGTATGTTTTCTGCTACTTCTGATGGAGATTCATCTCGTGTCAATCTTCTGGTTCGAATTCTACCTGATAAAGTTGTGTTACTAATCGTTTTAGTCTTGTTTCTGCTAGTTCTGTTGAAGTTTCAGCTAGTACTGATAGTGTAGGATCAACTTCAGTTTGTGCCTTAACTTCGACTGCAAGACCACATCGCGTAACTGATCGTGGCAGCGTGTTTTCTGCTGCTTCTGATGGAGATTCAGCTCGTGTCAAATTTTTGGTGGCAATTCTGCTTCTGATGGAGATTCAGCTCGCGTCAATCTTCTGGTGTTCCCCAAGTTGTGTTACTAATCGTGTTAAACTTGTTAGACCTGTGGAAGCATCGTCTGTGTGTGCCTCAACTGCTTGTTCAAGAGCGTTTTCTGCCAGACCCAATTGCGAAACTGATCGTGGCATGATGGTTTTCTTCAAGTTGTAAAGGAGTTTCAGCTCGTTCTACTAGCAAACTACTATAGAACGCAGGGCAGAAAACGTTCTTTAAGATGCAGGTGAAGCACACACAGCAGATTCTACCACTATAAAAGCACCAGCAAGGGAACTCGCAGAAACAAGTCTAACACGATTAGTTATGCAATTTGATTATGCAGAATTGGCAGTTGATTCCAACAGAACTAGCGGAAACAAGTCTAACATCATTAGCTACGCAATTTGATCAAGCAGAAGAAGACGTTGGGGAACAAACAGAAGAAGCTGCTTCCACAGGATCAGAACGAGCTGAAACTCCTTTACAACTTGAAGAAAACCATCATGCCACGATCAGTTTCGCAAGTGGATCTGGCAGAAAACGCTCTTGAACAAGCAGTTGAGGCACACACAAAAGATGGACACAGGATCAGCAAAAACATAGCTGGACTAACAAGATTAGTAACACAACTTGATGAGGCAGAATTGCCACCAAAAATTTGACACTAGCTGAATCTCCATCAGAAGCAGCAGAAAACACGCTGCCACGATCAGTTACGCGATGTGGTCTTGCAGACGAAGTTAAGGCACAAACTGAAGTTGATCCTACACTATCAGTACTAGCTGAAACTTCAACAGAACTAGCAGAAACAGGACTAAAACGATTAGTAACACAACTTTATCAGGTAGAATTCGAACCAGAAGATTGACACGAGATGAATCTCCATCAGAAGTAGCAGAAAACATACGGCTTCAATCAGTTACGCAAGTGGATGAGGCAGAAAACGCAATTCAAGCTGCAAATGAGGTACAAACAGACGTTGTTCCTACACTATCAGCTGAAACTCCAACAGAACTAGCAGAAGCAAGTCTAACATGACTTCATAAGACGGAATTGGCTATAGAAGGCACTATTTGTGCTATTTGAGGCACAAATAGAAGAACTAGCACCAGCTGAAACTCTTTCATAACTAGCAAACTACTATAGAACGCAGGGCAGAAAACGTTCTTTAAGATGCAGGTGAAGCACACACAGCAGATTCTACCACGATAAAAGCACCAGCAAGGGAACTCGCAGAAATAAGTCTAACACGATTAGTTATGCAATTTGATTATGCAGAATTGGCCGTTGATTTCAACAGAACTAGCAGAAACAAGTCTATCACCATTAGCTACGCAATTTGATAATCCAGAAGAAGACCTTGGGGAACAAACAGAAGAAGCTTACAAAGGATCAGAACGAGCTGAAACTCCTTTACAACTTGAAGAAAACCATCATGCCACGATCAGTTTCGCAAGTGGATCTGGCAGAAAACGCTCTTGAACAAGCAGTTGAGGCACACACAAAAGATGGACACAGGATCAGCAAAGACATAGCTGGACTAACAAGATTAGTAACACAACTTGATGAGGCAGAATTGCCACCAAAAATTTGACACGAGCTGAATCTCCATCAGCAGCAGCAGAAAACACGTTGCCACGATCAGTTACGCAAGTTGATGTGCTAGAAAACGCTCTTGAAGAAGAAGTTTAGGCACAAACAGACGTTGATCCTACACTATCAGTACTACCTGAAACTTCAACAGAACTAGCAGAAACAGGACTAAAACGATTAGTAACACAACTTGAATTCGAACAAGCTAGAATTCGAACCATAATATTGACACGAGATGAATCTCCATAAGAATGATCAGAAAACATACAGGCACAATCAGTAACGCAAATGGATGAGGCAGAAAACTCCTTTCAAGCTGCAGTTGAGGCACAAACAGATGTTTCGACAAGATTAGTACGAGCTGAAACAGAACTAGACGAACCAAGTCTAATACGATCAGTTACGCAAGTGGATAAGGCATAAAACGCTTTCAACCTTCAGTTCCTACAATATCAGCTGAAACTCCAACAGAACTAGCAGAAACAAGTCTAACAAGACATCATAAGACGGAATTGGCTATAGAATATAGTTGAGGCACAAAAAAAATAACTAGCACCAACAGAAACTTTCATAACTAGCAAACTACTATAGAACGCAGGGCAGGAAGATGCAGGTGAAGCACACACAGCAGATTCTACCACGATAAAAGCATCAGCTGAAACTCCAAGAGAACTAGCAGAAACAAGTCTAACACGATTAGTTATGCAATTTGATTATGCAGAATTGGCAGTTGATTCCAACAGAACTAGCAGAAACAAGTCTAACATCATTAGCTACGCAATTTGATCAAGCAGAAGAAGACGTTGGGGAACAAACAGAAGAAGCTGCTTCCACAGGATCAGAACGAGCTGACACTCCTTTAGATCTTGAAGAAAACCATCATGCCAACGCTCAGTTTCGCAAGTGGATCTGGCAGAAAACGCTCTTGAACAAGCAGTTGAGGCACACACAGACGATGCTTCCACAGGTCTAACAAGTTTAACACGATTAGTAACACAACTTGGGGAATACCAGAAGATTGACGCGAGCTGAATCTCCATCAGAAGCTGAATTGCCACCAAAAATTTGACACGAGCTGAATCTCCATCAGAAGCAGCTGCCACGATCAGTTACGCGATGTGGTCTTGCAGACGAAGTTAAGGCACAAACTGAAGTTGATCCTACACTATCAGTACTAGCTGAAACTTCAACAGAACTAGTAGAAACAGGACTAAAACGATTAGTAACACAACATTATCAGGTAGAATTCGAATCAGAAGATTGACACGAGATGAATCTCCATCAGAAGTAGCAGAAAACATACGGCTTCAATCAGTTACTCAAGTGGATGAGGCAGAAAATACAATTCAAGCTGCAAATGAGGTACAAAGAGACGTTGTTCCTACACTATCAGCTGAAACTCCAACAGAAATGAACTTGAATTCGAACAAGCTAGAATTCGAACCAGAATATTGACACGAGATGAATCTCCATAAGAATTAGCAGAAAACATACGGGCACAATCAGTAACGCAAATGGATGAGGCAGAAAACTCCATTCAAGCTGCAGTTGAGGCACAAACAGATGTTTCGACGAGCTGAAACAGAACTAGACGAAACAGGTCTAATACGATCAGTTACGCAAGTGGATAAGGCATAAAACGCTTTCAACCTTCAGTTCCTACAATATCAGCTGAAACTCCAACAGAACTAGCAGAAGCAAGTCTAACATGACTTCATAAGACGGAATTGGCTATAGAATATAGTTGAGGCACAAAAAGAAGAACTAGCACCAGCTGAAACTCTTTCATAACTAGCAAACTACTATAGAACGCAGGGCAGAAAACGTTCTTTAAGAGAACTGCTTAAGTTGGAAAGTAGTTTTTAGATGTGGCAGTTGGACTTCGGAACCAACAACAATATATCCTGGCCTACCACAGGGATCACCATTATCTCCGGTACTGTTCAACGCCTACACAGTGAGAATCACCAGTGAGCAGATCACTGGACCTGGCAGGACATTGTCATATGCCGATGATGTTTTAGTGTATCGTCAGGGTAAGGATAGAGAGGAGGTTGCTGTGGAGCTACAAACCGAACTCAATCGCATAAGTACTTGGTGTGATGAAGCTGGGGCAATGGTCAACCCAACAAAGGCAACAGTGACTTGGTTCTCGTTGAATAATCATATTGTCAACAATCCAACACCAACTGTAATGCTGTGTTCAGAGACAGTGGAAAGAACGCAGGCAATGAATTACCTGGGGATACGGTTTGATCGAAGCCTTGCTTATAATGTGCACATAGACCAGGTGATAACAAAGGCCAAGCGGGGTTTGGCAGCGATGCAGGTGATGGCGGCAGCAAACTGTGAGCAGCGCCATCTATGTCTTCTGTACGAGGGGCTGGTCATGTCTGTTTTGGAGTATGCAATGGCAATCCTGACTGTCAGCCATAAGCAGATAGAAAGGATGGAAAGGATACAGAATGAAGCTATGCGCATTATTCTTGGATGTACAAGAGATACAGCATGCAGGGCGATGCGCTACCTTCTTGATTTTCCAACCATTGAAGAGAGAATGCAAGTTTGCAGGGCACGCGCCTACCTCAGAATTAACGCAAACACACAGCATCCACTGCATAGTGAAATTAGGAAGGTGAAGGGCAGCAGGTTAAAAAGAGGACGGTCGTGGATGGGTCAAGCCGAGGACATTCTTCAACAGGTGTGTTAACTTGAGGACTTAGAACCTGGCGAGGAGTGGGTGCAAGTGCCAACAGACTTCTGCACATCCTTTTCAGTTTGCATCCAACTTGATAGAAAATGCAGACAAGAAAATCCGGTTGCTGTTGAGGCTGAAGTACAAGCGTTGATTTTCGAGAATTCGCTAGACAGTGACGCGGTCATCTACACAGATGGGTCGGTCATCCGACATGTGAGAAGCTCATGGGCCTTTACAGCTCGGGCCGGAGGGAGAATTGTGAAGGAGGACTCTGGTGCTTTCACTGAAACCACAAGTAGCCTGACCATGGAAGTCATGGCAGTAAGTAAAGCAATAACATGGCTCGAGACACAGACATTCACTAGGGCTTGTTTCCTTAGCGACTCAATGAACATGATCAAGAGGATAGAGGAGGGGTCGATCCGAAGAGAATGGTTGCTGCCTCTGAAGCGGTCTCGGCTGGCAAAGATTAGTTTCATCTTCGTGCCAGGGCATGCGGGAGTACAAGGAAATGAGCGGGCTGACAAGCTCGCAGGTGAGGCTACTGTTGAGGGCGGACGCGCCATGGACCAGGCTGACATTCTGAATGCTCTACGAGAAGTGAGACTTTTGCAAGAACCAAGTGATGACTGTGAATCTACAACAATGGCCAGACTGCGAGAGCAGCAAATTAAAAGAGGGGTGGCCAAACAAGAACACTACGCAGGAAGCCAAAGAAGATTGATAAACCAACACAGAACTGGCGTCGTTAGCCGCTACACGCTGCGGGATTTGCTGAGGAGGGGATCCGAGCACTTATGGACTGAATGGTCCGATGTGCAACGAGGATGATCTGTCGACTAACTAACTAACTAACTAACGTTCTTTAAGATGCAGGTGAAGCACACACAGCAGATTCTACCACGATACCAACAGAACTAGCAGAAACAAGTCTAACACGACATCATAAGACGGAATTGGCTATAGAATATAGTTGAGGCACACATAGAAGAACTAACACCAGCTGAAACTCTTTCATAACTAGCAAACTACTATAGAACGCAGGGCAGAAAACGTTCTTTAAGATGCAGGTGAAGCACACACAGCAGATTCTACCACGATAAAAGCACCAGCAAGAGAACTCGCAGAAACAAGTCTAACACGATTAGTTATGCAATCTGATTATGCAGAATTGGCCGTTGATTTCAACAGAACTAGCAGAAACAAGTCTAACACCATTAGCTACGCAATTTGATAATGCAGAAGAAGACCTTGGGGAACAAACAGAAGAAGCTTACAAAGGATCAGAACGAGCTGAAACTGCTTTACAACTTGAAGAAAACCATCATGCCACGATCAGTTTCGCAAGTGGATCTGGCAGAAAACGCTCTTGAACAAGCAGTTGAGGTACACACAGACGATGCTTCCACAGGTCTAACAAGTTTAACACGATTAGTAACACAACTTGGGGAACACCAGAAGATTGACGCGAGCTGAATCTCCATCAGAAGCAGCAGAAAACACGCTGCCACGATCAGTTACGCGATGTGGTCTTGCAGACGAAGTTAACGCACAAACTGAAGTTGATCCTACACTATCAGTACTAGCTGAAACTTCAACAGAACTAGCAGAAACAGGACTAAAACGATTAGTAACACAACTTTATCAGGTAGAATTCGAACCAGAAGATTGACACGAGATGAATCTCCATCAGAAGTAGCAGAAAACATACGGCTTCAATCAGTTACGCAAGTGGATGAGGCAGAAAACGCAATTCAAGCTGCAAATGAGGTACAAACAGACGTTGTTCCTACACTATCAGCTGAAACTCCAACAGAACTAGCAGAAGCAAGTCTAACATGACTTCATAAGACGGAATTGGCTATAGAAGGCACTATTTGTGCTATTTGAGGCACAAATAGAAGAACTAGCACCAGCTGAAACTCTTTCATAACTAGCAAACTACTATAGAACGCAGGGCAGAAAACGTTCTTTAAGATGCAGGTGAAGCACACACAGCAGATTCTACCACGATAAAAGCACCAGCAAGGGAACTCGCAGAAACAAGTCTAACACGATTAGTTATGCAATTTGATTATGCAGAATTGGCCGTTGATTTCAACAGAACTAGCAGAAACAAGTCTAACACCATTAGCTACGCAATTTGATAATCCAGAAGAAGACCTTGGGGAACAAACAGAAGAAGCTTACAAAGGATCAGAACGAGCTGAAACTCCTTTACAACTTGAAGAAAACCATCATGCCACGATCAGTTTCGCAAGTGGATCTGGCAGAAAACGCTCTTGAACAAGCAGTTGAGGCACACACAGAAGATGGACACAGGATCAGCAAAGACACAGCTGGACTAACAAGATTAGTAACACAACTTGATGAGGCAGAATTGCCACCAGAAGATTGACGCGAGCTGAATCTCCATCAGAAGCAGCAGAAAACACGTTGCCACGATCAGTTATGCAAGTTGATGTGGTAGAAAACGCTCTTGAAGAAGAAGTTTAGGCACAAACAGACGTTGATCCTACACTATCAGAAACTACCTGAAACTTCAACAGAACTAGCAGAAACAGGACTAAAACGATTAGTAACACAACTTGAATTCGAACAAGCTAGAATTCGAACCATAATATTGACACGAGATGAATCTCCATAAGAATGATCAGAAAACATACAGGCACAATCAGTAACGCAAATGGATGAGGCAGAAAACTCCTTTCAAGCTGCAGTTGAGGCACAAACAGATGTTTCGACAAGATTAGTACGAGCTGAAACAGAACTAGACGAACCAAGTCTAATACGATCAGTTACGCAAGTGGATAAGGCATAAAACGCTTTCAACCTTCAGTTCCTACAATATCAGCTGAAACTCCAACAGAACTAGCAGAAACAAGTCTAACAAGACATCATAAGACGGAATTGGCTATAGAATATAGTTGAGGCACAAAAAGAAGAACTAGCACCAACAGAAACTTTCATAACTAGCAAACTACTATAGAACGCAGGGCAGGAAACGTTCTTGAAGATGCAGGTGAAGCACACACAGCAGATTCTACCACGATAAAAGCATCAGCTGAAACTCAAAGAGAACTAGCAGAAACAAGTCTAACACGATTAGTTATGCAATTTGATTATGCAGAATTGGCAGTTGATTCCAACAGAACTAGCAGAAACAAGTCTAACATCATTAGCTACGCAATTTGATCAAGCAGAAGAAGACGTTGGGGAACAAACAGAAGAAGCTGCTTCCACAGGATCAGAACGAGCTGAGACTCCTTTAGATCTTGAAGAAAACCATCATGCCACTCTCAGTTTCGCAAGTGGATCTGGCAGGAAACGCTCTTGAACAAGCAGTTGAGGCACACACAGACGATGCTTCCACAGGTCTAACAAGTTTAACACGATTAGTAACACAACTTGGGGAATACCAGAAGATTGACGCGAGCTGAATCTCCATCAGAAGCTGAATTGCCACCAAAAATTTGACACGAGCTGAATCTCCATCAGAAGCAGCTGCCACGATCAGTTACGCGATGTGGTCTTGCAGACGAAGTTAAGGCACAAACTGAATTTGATCCTACACTATCAGTACTAGCTGAAACTTCAACAGAACTAGTAGAAACAGGACTAAAACGATTAGTAACACAACATTATCAGGTAGAATTCGAATCAGAAGATTGACACGAGATGAGTCTCCATCAGAAGTAGCAGAAAACATACGGCTTCAATCAGTTACTCAAGTGGATGAGGCAGAAAATACAATTCAAGCTGCAAATGAGGTACAAAGAGACGTTGTTCCTACACTATCAGCTGAAACTCCAACAGAAATGAACTTGAATTCGAACAAGCTAGAATTCGAACCAGAATATTGACACGAGATGAATCTCCATAAGAATTAGCAGAAAACATACGGGCACAATCAGTAACGCAAATGGATGAGGCAGAAAACTCCATTCAAGCTGCAGTTGAGGCACAAACAGATGTTTCGACAAGATTAGTACGAGCTGAAACAGAACTAGACGAAACAGGTCTAATACGATCAGTTACGCAAGTGGATAAGGCATAAAACGCTTTCAACCTTCAGTTCCTACAATATCAGCTGAAACTCCAACAGAACTAGCAGAAGCAAGTCTAACATGACTTCATAAGACGGAATTGGCTATAAAATATAGTTGAGGCACAAAAAGAAGAACTAGCACCAGCTGAAACTCTTTCATAACTAGCAAACTACTATAGAACGCAGGGCAGAAAACGTTCTTTAAGATGCAGGTGAAGCACACACAGCAGATTCTACCACGATAAAAGCACCAGCAAGAGAACTCGCAGAAACAAGTCTAACACGATTAGTTATGCAATCTGATTATGCAGAATTGGCCGTTGATTTCAACAGAACTAGCAGAAACAAGTCTAACACCATTAGCTACGCAATTTGATAATGCAGAAGAAGACCTTGGGGAACAAACAGAAGAAGCTTACAAAGGATCAGAACGAGCTGAAACTGCTTTACAACTTGAAGTAAACCATCATGCCACGATCAGTTTCGCAAGTGGATCTGGCAGAAAACGCTCTTGAACAAGCAGTTGAGGCACACACAGACGATGCTTCCACAGGTCTAACAAGTTTAACACGATTAGTAACACAACTTGGGGAACACCAGAAGATTGACGCGAGCTGAATCTCCATCAGAAGCAGAATTGCCACCAAAAATTTGACACGAGCTGAATCTCCATCAGAAGCAGCAGAAAACACGCTGCCACGATCAGTTACGCGATGTGGTCTTGCAGACGAAGTTAAGGCACAAACTGAAGTTGATCCTACACTATCAGTACTAGCTGAAACTTCAACAGAACTAGCAGAAACAGGACTAAAACGATTAGTAACACAACTTTATCAGGTAGAATTCGAACCAGAAGATTGACACGAGATGAATCTCCATCAGAAGTAGCAGAAAACATACGGCTTCAATCAGTTACGCAAGTGGATGAGGCAGAAAACGCAATTCAAGCTGCAAATGAGGTACAAACAGACGTTGTTCCTACACTATCAGCTGAAACTCCAACAGAACTAGCAGAAGCAAGTCTAACATGACTTCATAAGACGGAATTGGATATAGAAGGCACTATTTGTGCTATTTGAGGCACAAATAGAAGAACTAGCACCAGCTGAAACTCTTTCATAAACTAGCAAACTACTATAGAACGCAGGGCAGAAAACGTTCTTTAAGATGCAGGTGAAGCACACACAGCAGATTCTACCACGATAAAAGCACCAGCAAGGGAACTCGCAGAAACAAGTCCCTGCGTTCTATAGTAGTTTGCTAGTTTATGAAAGAGTTTCAGCTGGTGCTAGTTCTTCTATTTGTGCCTCAAATAGCACAAATAGTGCCTTCTATAGCCAATTCCGTCTTATGAAGTCATGTACGATTAGTTATGCAATTTGATTATGCAGAATTGGCCGTTGATTTCAACAGAACTAGCAGAAACAAGTCTAACACCATTAGCTACGCAATTTGATAATGCAGAAGAAGACCTTGGGGAACAAACAGAAGAAGCTTACAAAGGATCAGAACGAGCTGAAACTGCTTTACAACTTGAAGAAAACCATCATGCCACGATCAGTTTCGCAAGTGGATCTGGCAGAAAACGCTCTTGAACAAGCAGTTGAGGCACACACAGACGATGCTTCCACAGGTCTAACAAGTTTAACACGATTAGTAACACAACTTGGGGAACACCAGAAGATTGACACGAGCTGAATCTCCATCAGAAGCAGCAGAAAACACGCTGCCACGATCAGTTACGCGATGTGGTCTTGCAGACGAAGTTAAGGCACAAACTGAAGTTGATCCTACACTATCAGTACTAGCTGAAACTTCAACAGAACTAGCAGAAACAGGACTAAAACGATTAGTAACACAACTTTATCAGGTAGAATTCGAACCAGAAGATTGACACGAGATGAATCTCCATCAGAAGTAGCAGAAAACATACGGCTTCAATCAGTAACGCAAGTGGATGAGGCAGAAAACGCAATTCAAGCTGCAAATGAGGTACAAACAGACGTTGTTCCTACACTATCAGCTGAAACTCCAACAGAACTAGCAGAAGCAAGTCTAACATGACTTCATAAGACGGAATTGGCTATAGAAGGCACTATTTGTGCTATTTGAGGCACAAATAGAAGAACTAGCACCAGCTGAAACTCTTTCATAAACTAGCAAACTACTATAGAACGCAGGGCAGAAAACGTTCTTTAAGATGCAGGTGAAGCACACACAGCAGATTCTACCACGATAAAAGCACCAGCAAGGGAACTCGCAGAAACAAGTCTAACACGATTAGTTATGCAATTTGATTATGCAGAATTGGCCGTTGATTTCAACAGAACTAGCAGAAACAAGTCTAACACCATTAGCTACGCAATTTGATAATGCAGAAGAAGACCTTGGGGAACAAACAGAAGAAGCTTACAAAGGATCAGAACGAGCTGAAACTGCTTTATAACTTGAAGAAAACCATCATGCCACGATCAGTTTCGCAAGTGGATCTGGCAGAAAACGCTCTTGAACAAGCAGTTGAGGCACACACAGACGATGCTTCCACAGGTCTAACAAGTTTAACACGATTAGTAACACAACTTGGGGAACACCAGAAGATTGACACGAGCTGAATCTCCATCAGAAGCAGCAGAAAACACGCTGCCACGATCAGTTACGCGATGTGGTCTTGCAGACGAAGTTAAGGCACAAACTGAAGTTGATCCTACACTATCAGTACTAGCTGAAACTTCAACAGAACTAGCAGAAACAGGACTAAAACGATTAGTAACACAACTTTATCAGGTAGAATTCGAACCAGAAGATTGACACGAGATGAATCTCCATCAGAAGTAGCAGAAAACATACGGCTTCAATCAGTTACGCAAGTGGATGAGGCAGAAAACGCAATTCAAGCTGCAAATGAGGTACAAACAGACGTTGTTCCTACACTATCAGCTGAAACTCCAACAGAACTAGCAGAAGCAAGTCTAACATGACTTCATAAGACGGAATTGGCTATAGAAGGCACTATTTGTGCTATTTGAGGCACAAATAGAAGAACTAGCACCAGCTGAAACTCTTTCATAACTAGCAAACTACTATAGAACGCAGGGCAGAAAACGTTCTTTAAGATGCAGGTGAAGCACACACAGCAGATTCTACCACGATAAAAGCACCAGCAAGGGAACTCGCAGAAACAAGTCTAACACGATTAGTTATGCAATTTGATTATGCAGAATTGGCCGTTGATTTCAACAGAACTAGCAGAAACAAGTCTAACACCATTAGCTACGCAATTTGATAATGCAGAAGAAGACCTTGGGGAACAAACAGAAGAAGCTTACAAAGGATCAGAACGAGCTGAAACTCCTTTACAACTTGAAGAAAACCATCATGCCACGATCAGTTTCGCAAGTGGATCTGGCAGAAAACGCTCTTGAACAAGCAGTTGAGGCACACACAAAAGATGGACACAGGATCAGCAAAGACATAGCTGGACTAACAAGATTAGTAACACAACTTGATGAGGCAGAATTGCCACCAAAAATTTGACACGAGCTGAATCTCCATCAGCATCAGCAGAAAACACGTTGCCACGATCAGTTGCGCAAGTTGATGTGCTAGAAAACGCTCTTGAAGAAGAAGTTTAGGCACAAACAGACGTTGATCCTACACTATCAGTACTACCTGAAACTTCAACAGAACTAGCAGAAACAGGACTAAAACGATTAGTAACACAACTTGAATTCGAACAAGCTAGAATTCGAACCATAATATTGACACGAGATGAATCTCCATAAGAATGATCAGAAAACATACAGGCACAATCAGTAACGCAAATGGATGAGGCAGAAAACTCCTTTCAAGCTGCAGTTGAGGCACAAACAGATGTTTCGACAAGATTAGTACGAGCTGAAACAGAACTAGACGAACCAAGTCTAATACGATCAGTTACGCAAGTGGATAAGGCATAAAACGCTTTCAACCTTCAGTTCCTACAATATCAGCTGAAACTCCAACAGAACTAGCAGAAACAAGTCTAACAAGACATCATAAGACGGAATTGGCTATAGAATATAGTTGAGGCACAAAAAGAAGAACTAGCACCAACAGAAACTTTCATAACTAGCAAACTACTATAGAACGCAGGGCAGGAAACGTTCTTGAAGATGCAGGTGAAGCACACACAGCAGATTCTACCACGATAAAAGCATCAGCTGAAACTCAAAGAGAACTAGCAGAAACAAGTCTAACACGATTAGTGTAACAGTAATAGAGTACTGGGGTATTATTAGGATCTAGTGGGAAACAGATACAGCACGATTGAGCATTGAGAGTGAAAGGATGGGAGATGCTCAATCGTGACGTATTGGGTTGGCAAGGGCAGTTAACATCACACCCTTGAGAGGGAAAGAAGCAAGTTGTCATCATGAAGCAATAAACTATTTTAACTTAACCTCTGGCTTGTTAATCTCTGTACACACTGTTACAGGATTAATTATGGAGCATGTGACCAGGATCTGAACCTGATATAATCGCCGGAGAAAAACAAAAACAATGCGAAGTCAAGCCGAATAACGTCGCGGAGAAGTTCAATAACAGGCGCACCAAAAGATGGCCAGTAAGTTTGTAAATCTTAGTTATCTGTGAATACAGAGGCCAAAAGCTCACCCAGGAGTGGTCCTCTGTAAGTCTTTTTCAAGACTTAAGATAACAAATAAAGTAGCGCCAAGAGCCTTGATATAACTTTATTATAGCCGCCGTTCTGCAGTTTGATTGTCAGCAACAGGCTTAACATGGACGGTGCCTGAATTGTTGCGTTTCAAGAGCCATTAAAGCCGGGGACGAACCGGAGTGATCATGTCCTGAGAGTTTGGGCAAACCAGCAATTCAGCCAGAACATTTAGTCGGTCAGAACAAGAACCTCGTTTCTTTCGTTGATCGGGCCATAGATTGTTGAAACAGTCAAATATCACTGGGCCTCGGCTGATCCTGATACTTTTGTTGGGGCCTCGTTATTACTAAGACCCTATCAAGACGGCGAAGATGAACCCCACCCGGGGTGAAAGCAAAGACTAGTATCAGATGTGACCCGACCAGGGGTTGAAGATTATCCAGGCATCCCATGAGAAGTGACCTGAGGGGAAGAGATAGGCTACCTAAATTCCACGACTGATGGTTAGCTGATGCAGGCACCTGGTGTTCGAACTTAATTTGACGGCGAGTCGAAGAAAGTAGTTGCTTGAACAAGGAAACAGAGTCAGGGTAAATTTCTGTATTACATGAACATAGTAGTTGACTGAACAGTTTTACAAAACAAGTGAATTGTGCTCTTTAAAAATTAAGAAATTGCAATTGTGTGATACTTAGACCCAGAAAATAACTGCGCATTGCTATATAATAAGTGAGTGCATTATTTAAATTTAGAAGTAAATTTGTGTGATACTTAGACCCAGAAAATAACTGCGCATTGCTATAATAAGTGAGTGTATTCTTTAAATTTAGAGGTTGAAATTGTGTGTTTCTTTGCTTGCTTTGTTAAAGTATATTTCAGCAGAACAGGACACCTTGGCACAGGTTTTGACAGGCGTGGGAACAGCAGTGGGCCGGCTTAATATGGTGATTAAACAACAAGGGATGGCAACAGAATAATATTAGAGTAATTAATTGAACATATTAAGTATTGCTGCTGAATTTGAAATTAATATTGTTTGAAATATTTGTATATTGCTTGATAATTTCCAGTACAGATTTTAGGATGCAACCCCAAGATTTTTCACAGGTACTGACTGGAGTTAGTGGGGCAATAGCAAGGTTGGATGCAGTATTGAGACAACGTAGTAGAGGTTTCCAATCGAATGGCCAGTATGATACCATTACGCCAAGGCCACATCAAAGCTCAACCTGCTTTAGAAAACAACCGCTTTATAACAACGACAGAAACTGTCACAGATGGAATGTAAACGACGTAACGAGAACACGAAGGTATGAAGAGAGACAACATTTTTATAAGAAAAGATGGAACTGGCCATCTAATAGTGAGGAGCAGAAAACATTACGAAATCAATGGTTTGAAATCAGAAGATTGAGATATGCACTCGCAAAGTCAAACAAAGGAGAAAATCAGCATCAGACTAATAGAACCTTAGCAGATGATAGACAGGTGTTTTCAATTTGTAGGGGTAGACAGGAAAGAGAGACACAGACGCAGATGATTGAAGTGGTAGAACGGAACACACAGACACAAGTTGATATAGTGAGAAAGAAAACCCAGATACAACCAAACAACAAGATAACGAAGGGAAGTCAAACCGAGTTGGTAGAAACTCAATCAAAGCCAACTGACTTAAAAGTGACGAAGAGAAACACCGTTGCATTAAAGAGAGACACAGGTACAAAAGTTAGACAACCCAAGACAGAAGACAGCAGAAAGAAAATTAGAAAGAGTGTTAGAGTTAGAAATGAAAAAACTTTGCTCATGTATAATCGTGGATGTGGAACCGAGGAATCTTATGAATCAGAATCTTCAGACCTCACAGATTTTGGTATAGAATGTACACCAGACAGAGATTTAAAAGGAATGAATAGGAACGATCCTGACTCGAAGCGAGATGTTTCCTCGTGCGGTATGGTTAGTGGTAGACAAGCAGGCAAATTTTTAGTTAGTGACTCTTCGGAACAAGATAACAGTATATATGGCAGAAAAGTAGCAAAAGCCAGGAGACGAATTCCAAGGATGGGAGCAAATGATACTTTTAAAAAGAAAGATGTTTATCTATTGGAAAGTAGAACACAAAAACAACAAAAGACTGAAGCAGCGCTGGACAAAACTAGAAGTCTCATGAAGGCATTAAGACCATGGTTATATGGAAATAACTAATACGTGCAGGTTTGGATATTTTGTAACTGAGATATTGTTCAGAAGAAATATTGTCAGGTGGACAGATTGTCAGACAATCGGTATATCCAATACCTATAGAGAATGAAATATTAATTGCGTCGGGTAGACGAGAAAGTTGGAAGTGGAATTGGTGGTTTTGGTGAGAGGTCTATAATAAATAGACAAGTTCTTTTGAAGGGAGTAGCATGGTGGAGATACTGTAGTTAACAGTAATGATTAAGAAGTAGTAGTATGGATGAAAAGTCAGAGTCTAGTAGTAGTATGGAAGAAACTAATAAGTTGTACGAAGAAGAAGATATTGATGTAGAATTGGCACTTGTTCAAAGAAATTTGGACTTGTTGAAGAAGCGGAAACGTGGGAGATAGATATTTGAAAATACTGCAGATGGCAGGAGTTAGAAGTGAAAGGGATGCCTGAAGAAGCATACGAAACGGTAGAAGTGGTCTTGAAATATTGATACAAAAGGGGTGATGGAATTTTTTTCGTTACTGTTGGTAATGCCGTGTTTCCAAGAGAAACCAGATCAAAAGTTCGTTGATAAGTAGAGGTTGGCTACTACGTTGAAGTAATATTGGATTAGTGGCCATGTAGTTTACAGTGCTCACTTAAGAGGTTATTTTGGATGTTATGTGCTGTTGGGAGTTAGGAGATAATAAATGGTATGGTAAATGTTGATTACTGATTTGTTTAGATAGATAGAACAGATGTGATTCAAGTTAGTCTGTGGTTAACAGATATACATACGTAGCAGTGAGGTGTTTTGTTTTCTCGGTTATGGGAGGCCAAGGCTGATGGGCCACTGTACGTAGTAGTTTGAAGGGAGTTGTCTTTAGCGAGAAGACAATTCTTTTGTGGAGTCTGAGTGTGGATGCCTCATGTATAAAATGTTTTTTTTTGCTTGATTTGGTCCTGTAAAATGATTGTTATTATTTTAGAATAAGATTATTGTGTTTGTAGACTTTTATGTGTAAACTACTGGTCCGTAAAAGAGACCAGTAGTAGTAGGTAAAAATAGAATAGGATGTATGTTGTATCATCATCACCATCATCATCACCATCGTCATCATACCTTTAGTTGAGTTGCGGGGAAACATAAATGATTGTTACAAAAATTTGGGGGGGTATGATGTTCTGTTGTGATTTTATTTCGCTGTTTTGTATGTTAAATAGTAGTTAGTTAAGTTATGTTTAAGTACAGGGTTTTGTCTAGAATAAAGACAATACATGGGCTTTATTTTAGTCCTTCGTTTAGAAAATAGTAATAAACTACTGGAGACTAGAAGAGAGCCATTTATTTGGGATCCTTCGTTTAGAAAATAGTAATAAACTACTGGGGACTAGAAGAGAGACATTTATTTGGGATCCTTCGTTCAGAAAAGAGTTAATAAAACTACTGAGAGCTAATAAAGAGACACATTCTCTTTGTGAAGAATAAGTTCATGGGTATTTTGTTGCTGTGATAATCAGCGTAGAGAGGTTAAAATGGTTATGAAGTACTGGAAATATATGGATGGTTATGGGGAAGTTTAGAAGTACACTAAAGTCAGCATTGATTGGAAATATATGGATTAGAAGCCATATGGGGGAAGAAAAGATTAATATAGCAGTGGGGTAAATGAGGAGAAAGTTTTAAACATGGGTTACATGGGGTCAGAAGAACCATGATGTACACAGAATGCTGGGTTATAGAAGAATAAGAAAATTACCCCAGAAAGTAAACATGAATTGGATCCATGTTTAACTAGACACTGTGGATAACAGTACAATAGTAAGGGAGTGTAAGTTGATGAACATAGTGGAGACATAATGACATGGGTTCTTGAGAGTCCGTTAAAGACGGGAGGTAAATGGTTATCCCTTTGGGTGTATTAAGTTTCAGAGATAGAATAATAAGTGGGTTGCTAGAGTAGTCTATATAGTGGTCAGATTACGATGTTGTAAAGTTACGGGTGTCTGTAATAAATAAACATTTAAGGTTGCTGTAGATAACGGCATAAGTGGAGGTGCCCATAAGAAATGGACATTAAGAGATAATTTTTAACTGAGGTATAGGGTGATGTGGTTATGTGAAGTGATGTGTATAATGTTGGAAGAGGTTTTAAAGGAAATTAGATTTTTTTTGTCCTCGGGATATTGTTTTGTGGTTGACATTACAATGAGAGGTTGAAGTAAGGTTCAGAGACATAAAAGTAGTAGTGTCTGTAATATATAGACAATTGGAGGTGAATAATGTTTTTGATAGCAGCGTAAACGTTTACCATAATGAGTGGTAAAGGTGGGTGATTTAGGTGAGTGTGGTTTTAGACTTTATTACATAAAGTCTCAAATGACATAGGAGGGTAAAGGAGTATGGTTTAGTAAAAGGGGTGTGTGATTTAGGTGAATGTTGTTTTTGAAAGAGTTCTATATCTTCTTTTAAATTCCGGTGGCCACCGATTCTTTGTCTTCCTATCTCCTATCGTGTGAAAGTAATTTCGGCTTAGTTGAAAATGGGGAATTTGTAGCGTTGGTGATAAAATAAGGAGTTGGTGTTAGAGTTGAGTTTGAAAGCAGATTGCTTATGAGGAAGGAGTATTTAAGAAGACGTGTTATGATGTTATTGTACATAGTTGAAATTGAAATGTTATTAAAGATATGTAAATATGTTATGGTTGGTTGAAGGGCCGGAAACGAAGAAGAAGGGGGTTGACTATATAGCAAAAAGTAAAGAAATTGAATATTCATTTAAGTTAGTTAGTTTGGGGAAGATTAGAGGAACTGGGAGAAGTAAGGAAAAAGAGGGAATAGAGTAAGGGGATTAGGAGTAAAGATTTTTCCTTTATAAGGAAAATTCTTTAATAAACATGGGGAGGTGTAACAGTAATAGAGTACTGGGGTATTATTAGGATCTAGTGGGAAACAGATACAGCACGATTGAGCATTGAGAGTGAAAGGATGGGAGATGCTCAATCGTGACGTATTGGGTTGGCAAGGGCAGTTAACATCACACCCTTGAGAGGGAAAGAAGCAAGTTGTCATCATGAAGCAATAAACTATTTTAACTTAACCTCTGGCTTGTTAATCTCTGTACACACTGTTACATTAGTTATGCAATTTGATTATGCAGAATTGGCAGTTGATTCCAACAGAACTAGCAGAAACAAGTCTAACATCATTAGCTACGCAATTTGATCAAGCAGAAGAAGACGTTGGGGAACAAACAGAAGAAGCTGCTTCCACAGGATCAGAACGAGCTGACACTCCTTTAGATCTTGAAGAAAACCATCATGCCACTCTCAGTTTCGCAAGTGGATCTGGCAGAAAACGCTCTTGAGCAAGCAGTTGAGGCACACACAGACGATGCTTCCACAGGTCTAACAAGTTTAACACGATTAGTAACACAACTTGGGGAATACCAGAAGATTGACGCGAGCTGAATCTCCATCAGAAGCTGAATTGCCACCAAAAATTTGACACGAGCTGAATCTCCATCAGAAGCAGCTGCCACGATCAGTTACGCGATGTGGTCTTGCAGACGAAGTTAAGGCACAAACTGAAGTTGATCCTACACTATCAGTACTAGCTGAAACTTCAACAGAACTAGTAGAAACAGGACTAAAACGATTAGTAACACAACATTATCAGGTAGAATTCGAATCAGAAGATTGACACGAGATGAATCTCCATCAGAAGTAGCAGAAAACATACGGCTTCAATCAGTTACTCAAGTGGATGAGGCAGAAAATACAATTCAAGCTGCAAATGAGGTACAAAGAGACGTTGTTCCTACACTATCAGCTGAAACTCCAACAGAAATGAACTTGAATTCGAACAAGCTAGAATTCGAACCAGAATATTGACACGAGATGAATCTCCATAAGAATTAGCAGAAAACATACGGGCACAATCAGTAACGCAAATGGATGAGGCAGAAAACTCCATTCAAGCTGCAGTTGAGGCACAAACAGATGTTTCGACAAGATTAGTACGAGCTGAAACAGAACTAGACGAAACAGGTCTAATACGATCAGTTACGCAAGTGGATAAGGCATAAAACGCTTTCAACCTTCAGTTCCTACAATATCAGCTGAAACTCCAACAGAACTAGCAGAAGCAAGTCTAACATGACTTCATAAGACGGAATTGGCTATAGAATATAGTTGAGGCACAAAAAGAAGAACTAGCACCAGCTGAAACTCTTTCATAACTAGCAAACTACTATAGAACGCAGGGCAGAAAACGTTCTTTAAGATGCAGGTGAAGCACACACAGCAGATTCTACCACGATAAAAGCACCAGCAAGAGAACTCGCAGAAACAAGTCTAACACGATTAGTTATGCAATCTGATTATGCAGAATTGGCCGTTGATTTCAACAGAACTAGCAGAAACAAGTCTAACACCATTAGCTACGCAATTTGATAATGCAGAAGAAGACCTTGGGGAACAAACAGAAGAAGATTACAAAGGATCAGAACGAGCTGAAACTCCTTTACAACTTGAAGAAAACCATCATGCCACGATCAGTTTCGCAAGTGGATCTGGCAGAAAACGATCTTGAACAAGCAGTTGAGGCACACACAGACGATGCTTCCACAGGTCTAACAAGTTTAACACGATTAGTAACACAACTTGGGGAACACCAGAAGATTGACGCGAGATGAATCTCCATCAGAAGCAGAATTGCCACCAAAAATTTGACACGAGCTGAATCTCCATCAGAAGCAGCAGAAAACACGCTGCCACGATCAGTTACGCGATGTGGTCTTGCAGACGAAGTTAAGGCACAAACTGAAGTTGATCCTACACTATCAGTACTAGCTGAAACTTCAACAGAACTAGCAGAAACAGGACTAAAACGATTAGTAACACAACTTTATCAGGTAGAATTCGAACCAGAAGATTGACACGAGATGAATCATCAGAAGTAGCAGAAAACATACGGCTTCAATCAGTTACGCAAGTGGATGAGGCAGAAAACGCAATTCAAGCTGCAAATGAGGTACAAACAGACGTTGTTCCTACACTATCAGCTGAAACTCCAACAGAACTAGCAGAGGCAAGTCTAACATGACTTCATAAGACGGAATTGGCTATAGAAGGCACTATTTGTGCTATTTGAGGCACAAATAGAAGAACTAGCACCAGCTGAAACTCTTTCATAAACTAGCAAACTACTATAGAACGCAGGGCAGAAAACGTTCTTTAAGATGCAGGTGAAGCACACACAGCAGATTCTACCACGATAAAAGCACCAGCAAGGGAACTCGCAGAAACAAGTCTAACACGATTAGTTATGCAATTTGATTATGCAGAATTGGCCGTTGATTTCAACAGAACTAGCAGAAACAAGTCTAACACCATTAGCTACGCAATTTGATAATGCAGAAGAAGACCTTGTGGAACAAACAGAAGAAGCTTACAAAGGATCAGAACGAGCTGAAACTGCTTTACAACTTGAAGAAAACCATCATGCCACGATCAGTTTCGCAAGTGGATCTGGCAGAAAACGCTCTTGAACAAGCAGTTGAGGCACACACAGACGATGCTTCCACAGGTCTAACAAGTTTAACACGATTAGTAACACAACTTGGGGAACACCAGAAGATTGACACGAGCTGAATCTCCATCAGAAGCAGCAGAAAACACGCTGCCACGATCAGTTACGCGATGTGGTCTTGCAGACGAAGTTAAGGCACAAACTGAAGTTGATCCTACACTATCAGTACTAGCTGAAACTTCAACAGAACTAGCAGAAACAGGACTAAAACGATTAGTAACACAACTTTATCAGGTAGAATTCGAACCAGAAGATTGACACGAAATGAATCTCCATCAGAAGTAGCAGAAAACATACGGCTTCAATCAGTTACGCAAGTGGATGAGGCAGAAAACGCAATTCAAGCTGCAAATGAGGTACAAACAGACGTTGTTCCTACACTATCAGCTGAAACTCCAACAGAACTAGCAGAAGCAAGTCTAACATGACTTCATAAGACGGAATTGGCTATAGAAGGCACTATTTGTGCTATTTGAGGCACAAATAGAAGAACTAGCACCAGCTGAAACTCTTTCATAACTAGCAAACTACTATAGAACGCAGGGCAGAAAACGTTCTTTAAGATGCAGGTGAAGCACACACAGCAGATTCTACCACGATAAAAGCACCAGCAAGGGAACTCGCAGAAACAAGTCTAACACGATTAGTTATGCAATTTGATTATGCAGAATTGGCCGTTGATTTCAACAGAACTAGCAGAAACAAGTCTAACACCATTAGCTGCGCAATTTGATAATGCAGAAGAAGACCTTGGGGAACAAACAGAAGAAGCTTACAAAGGATCAGAACGAGCTGAAACTCCTTTACAACTTGAAGAAAACCATCATGCCACGATCAGTTTCGCAAGTGGATCTGGCAGAAAACGCTCTTGAACAAGCAGTTGAGGCACACACAAAAGATGGACACAGGATCAGCAAAGACATAGCTGGACTAACAAGATTAGTAACACAACTTGATGAGGCAGAATTGCCACCAAAAATTTGACACGAGCTGAATCTCCATCACAAGCAGCAGAAAACACGCTGCCACGATCAGTTACGCGATGTGGTCTTGCAGTCGAAGTTAAGGCACAAACTGAAGTTGATCCTACACTATCAGTACTAGCTGAAACTTCAACAGAACTAGCAGAAACAGGACTAAAACGATTAGTAACACAACTTTATCAGGTAGAATTCGAACCAGAAGATTGACACGAGATGAATCTCCATCAGAAGTAGCAGAAAACATACGGCTTCAATCAGTTACGCAAGTGGATGAGGCAGAAAACGCAATTCAAGCTGCAAATGAGGTACAAACAGACGTTGTTCCTACACTATCAGCTGAAACTCCAACAGAACTAGCAGAAGCAAGTCTAACATGACTTCATAAGACGGAATTGGCTATAGAAGGCACTATTTGTGCTATTTGAGGCACAAATAGAAGAACTAGCACCAGCTGAAACTCTTTCATAAACTAGCAAACTACTATAGAACGCAGGGCAGAAAACGTTCTTTAAGATGCAGGTGAAGCACACACAGCAGATTCTACCACGATAAAAGCACCAGCAAGGGAACTCGCAGAAACAAGTCTAACACGATTAGTTATGCAATTTGATTATGCAGAATTGGCCGTTGATTTCAACAGAACTAGCAGAAACAAGTCTAACACCATTAGCTACGCAATTTGATAATGCAGAACTGTTAGACTTGTTTCTGCGAGTTCCCTTGCTGGTGCTTTTATCGTGGTAGAATCTGCTGTGTGTGCTTCACCTTGTTACCTTGGGGAACAAACAGAAGAAGCTTACAAAGGATCAGAACGAGCTGAAACTGCTTTACAACTTGAAGAAAACCATCATGCCACGATCAGTTTCGCAAGTGGATCTGGCAGAAAACGCTCTTGAACAAGCAGTTGAGGCACACACAGACGATGCTTCCACAGGTCTAACAAGTTTAACACGATTAGTAACACAACTTGGGGAACACCAGAAGATTGACACGAGCTGAATCTCCATCAGAAGCAGCAGAAAACACGCTTCACCTTGTTACCTTGGGGAACAAACAGAAGAAGCTTACAAAGGATCAGAACGAGCTGAAACTGCTTTACAACTTGAAGAAAACCATCATGCCACGATCAGTTTCGCAAGTGGATCTGGCAGAAAACGCTCTTGAACAAGCAGTTGAGGCACACACAGACGATGCTTCCACAGGTCTAACAAGTTTAACACGATTAGTAACACAACTTGGGGAACACCAGAAGATTGACACGAGCTGAATCTCCATCAGAAGCAGCAGAAAACACGCTGCCACGATCAGTTACGCGATGTGGTCTTGCAGTCGAAGTTAAGGCACAAACTGAAGTTGATCCTACACTATCAGTACTAGCTGAAACTTCAACAGAACTAGCAGAAACAAGACTAAAACGATTAGTAACACAACTTTATCAGGTAGAATTCGAACCAGAAGATTGACACGAGATGAATCTCCATCAGAAGTAGCAGAAAACATACGGCTTCAATCAGTTACGCAAGTGGATGAGGAAAAAAACGCAATTCAAACTGCAAATGAGGTACAAACAGACGTTGTTCCTACACTATCAGCTGAAACTCCAACAGAACTAGCAGAAGCAAGTCTAACATGACTTCATAAGACGGAATTGGCTATAGAAGGCACTATTTGTGCTATTTGAGGCACAAATAGAAGAACTAGCACCAGCTGAAACTCTTTCATAACTAGCAAACTACTATAGAACGCAGTGCAGAAAACGTTCTTTAAGATGCAGGTGAAGCACACACAGCAGATTCTACTACGATAAAAGCACCAGCAAGAGAACTCTCAGAAACAAGTCTAACACGATTAGTTATGCAATTTGATTATGCAGAATTGGCCGTTGATTTCAACAGAACTTGCAGAATCAAGTCTAACACCATTAGCTACGCAATTTGATAATGCAGAAGAAGACCTTGGGGAACAAACAGAAGAAGCTTACAAAGGATCAGAACGAGCTGAAACTCCTTTACAACTTGAAGAAAACCATCATGCCACGATCAGTTTCGCAAGTGTATCTGGCAGAAAACGCTCTTGAACAAGCAGTTGAGGCACACACAGACGATGGACACAGGATCAGCAAAGACATAGCTGGACTAACAAGATTAGTAACACAACTTGATGAGGCAGAATTGCCACCAGAAGATTGACGCGAGCTGAATCTCCATCAGAAGCAGCAGAAAACACGTTGCCGCGATCAGTTACGCAAGTTGATGTGGTAGAAAACGCCCTTGAAGAAGAAGTTTAGGCACAAACAGACGTTGATCCTACACTATCAGTACTAAATGAAACCTCAACAGAACTAGCAGAAACAGGACTAAAACAATTAGTAACACAACTTGAATTCGAACAAGCTAGAATTCGAACCAGAATATTGACACGAGATGAATCTCCATAAGAATGATCAGAAAACATACGGGCACAATCAGTAATGCAAATGGATGAGGCAGAAAACTCCTTTCAAGCTGCAGTTGAGGCACAAACAGATGTTTCGACAAGATTAGTACGAGCTGAAACAGAACTAGACGAAACAAGTCTAATACGATCACTTACGCAAGTGGATAAATCATAAAACGCTTTCAACCTTCAGTTCCTACAATATCAGCTGAAACTCCAACAGAACTAGCAGAAACAAGTCTAACACGACATCATAAGACGGAATTGGCTATAGAATATAGTTGAGGCACACATAGAAGAACTAACACCAGCTGAAACTCTTTCATAACTAGCAAACTACTATAGAACGCAGGGCAGAAAACGTTCTTTAAGATGCAGGTGAAGCACACACAGCAGATTCTACCACGATAAAAGCACCAGCAAGAGAACTCGCAGAAACAAGTCTAACACGATTAGTTATGCAATCTGATTATGCAGAATTGGCCGTTGATTTCAACAGAACTAGCAGAAACAAGTCTAACACCATTAGCTACGCAATTTGATAATGCAGAAGAAGACCTTGGGGAACAAACAGAAGAAGCTTACAAAGGATCAGAACGAGCTGAAACTGCTTTACAACTTGAAGAAAACCATCATGCCACGATCAGTTTCGCAAGTGGATCTGGCAGAAAACGCTCTTGAACAAGCAGTTGAGGTACACACAGACGATGCTTCCACAGGTCTAACAAGTTTAACACGATTAGTAACACAACTTGGGGAACACCAGAAGATTGACGCGAGCTGAATCTCCATCAGAAGCTGAATTGCCACCAAAAATTTGACACGAGCTGAATCTCCATCAGAAGCAGCTGCCACGATCAGTTACGCGATGTGGTCTTGCAGTCGAAGTTAAGGCACAAACTGAAGTTGATCCTACACTATCAGTACTAGCTGAAACTTCAACAGAACTAGCAGAAACAGGACTAAAACGATTAGTAACACAACTTTATCAGGTAGAATTCGAACCAGAAGATTGACACGAGATGAATCTCCATCAGAAGTAGCAGAAAACATACGGCTTCAATCAGTTACGCAAGTGGATGAGGCAAAAAACGCAATTCAAGCTGCAAATGAGGTACAAAGATACGTTGTTCCTACACTATCAGCTGAAACTCCAACAGAACTAGCAGAAGCAAGTCTAACATGACTTCATAAGACGGAATTGGCTATAGAAGGCACTATTTGTGCTATTTGAGGCACAAATAGAAGAACTAGCACCAGCTGAAACTCTTTCATAACTAGCAAACTACTATAGAACGCAGGGCAGAAAACGTTCTTTAAGATGCAGGTGAAGCACACACAGCAGATTCTACCACGATAAAAGCACCAGCAAGAGAACTCGCAGAAACAAGTCTAACACGATTAGTTATGCAATCTGATTATGCAGAATTGGCCGTTGATTTCAACAGATCTAGCAGAAACAAGTCTAACACCATTAGCTACGCAATTTGATAATGCAGAAGAAGACCTTGGGGAACAAACAGAAGAAGCTTACAAAGGATCAGAACGAGCTGAAACTCCTTTATAACTTGAAGAAAACCATCATGCCACGATCAGTTTCGCAAGTGGATCTGGCAGAAAACGCTCTTGAACAAGCAGTTGAGGCACACACAGACGATGCTTCCACAGGTCTAACAAGTTTAACACGATTAGTAACACAACTTGGGGAACACCAGAAGATTGACGCGAGCTGAATCTCCATCAGAAGCAGAATTGCCACCAAAAATTTGACACGAGCTGAATCTCCATCAGAAGCAGCAGAAAACACGCTGCCACGATCAGTTACGCGATGTGGTCTTGCAGACGAAGTTAAGGCACAAACTGAAGTTGATCCTACACTATCAGTACTAGCTGAAACTTCAACAGAACTAGCAGAAACAGGACTAAAACGATTAGTAACACAACTTTATCAGGTAGAATTCGAATCAGAAGATTGACACGAAATGAATCTCCATCAGAAGTAGCAGAAAACATACGGCTTCAATCAGTTACGCAAGTGGATGAGGCAAAAAACGCAATTCAAGCTGCAAATGAGGTACAAAGATACGTTGTTCCTACACTATCAGCTGAAACTCCAACAGAACTAGCAGAAGCAAGTCTAACATGACTTCATAAGACGGAATTGGCTATAGAAGGCACTATTTGTGCTATTTGAGGCACAAATAGAAGAACTAGCACCAGCTGAAACTCTTTCATAACTAGCAAACTACTATAGAACGCATGGCAGAAAACGTTCTTTAAAATGCAGGTGAAGCACACACAAGATAAAAGCACCAGCAAGATAACTCGCAGAAACAAGTCTAACACGATTAGTTATGCAATTTGATTAAGCAGAATTGGCCGCTGATTTCAACAGAACTAGGAGAAACAAGTCTAACACCATTAGCTACGCAATTTGATAATGCAGAAGAAGACCTTGGGGAACAAACAGAAGAAGCTTACAAAGGATCAGAACGAGCTTCACCTGCATCTTAAAGAACGTTTTCTGCCCTGCCTTCTATAGTAGTTTGCTAGTTATGAAAGAGTTTCAGCTGGTGCTAGTTCTTCTATGTGTGCCTCAACTATATTCTATAGCCAATTCCGTCTTATGATGTCGTGTTAGACTTGTTTCTGCTAGTTCTGTTGGAGTTTCAGCTGATATTGTAGGAACTGAAGGTTGAAAGCGTTTTATGATTTATCCACTTGCGTAAGTGATCGTATTAGACTTGTTTCGTCTAGTTCTGTTTCAGCTCGTACTAATCTTGTCGAAACATCTGTTTATGCCTCAACTGCAGCTTGAAAGGAGTTTTCTGCCTCATCCATTTGCATTACTGATTGTGCCCGTATGTTTTCTAATCATTCTTATGGAGATTCATCTCGTGTCAATATTCTGGTTCGAATTCTAGCTTGTTCGAATTCAAGTTGTGTTACTAATCGTTTTAGTCCTGTTTCTGCTAGTTCTGTTGAGGTTTCAGGTAGTACTGATAGTGTAGGATCAACGTCTGTTTGTGCCTAAACTTCTTCTTCAAGGGCGTTTTCTACCACATCAACTTGCGTAACTGATCGCGGCAACGTGTTTTCTGCTGCTTCTGATGGAGATTCAGCTCGTGTCAAATTTTTGGTGGCAATTCTGCTTCTGATGGAGATTCAGCTCGCGTCAATCTTCTGGTGTTCCCCAAGTTGTGTTACTAATCGTGTTAAACTTGTTAGACCTGTGCAAGCATCGCCTGTGTGTGAATCAACTGCTTGTTCAAGAGCGTTTTCTGCCAGATCCACTTGCGAAACTGATCGTGGCATGATGGTTTTCTTCAAGTTGTAAAGCAGTTTCAGCTCGTTCTGATCCTTTGTAAGCTTCTTCTGTTTGTTCCCCAAGGTCTTCTTCTGCATTATCAAATTGCGTAGCTAATGGTGTTAGACTTGTTTCTGCTAGTTCTGTTGAAATCAACGGCCAATTCTGCATAATCAGATTGCATAACTAATCGTGTTAGACTTGTTTCTGCGAGTTCTCTTGCTGGTGCTTTTATCGTGGTAGAATCTGCTGTGTGTGCTTCACCTGCATCTTAAAGAACGTTTTCTGCCCTGCGTTCTATAGTAGTTTGCTAGTTATGAAAGAGTTTCAGCTGGTGCTAGTTCTTCTATGTGTGCCTAAACTATATTCTATAGCCAATTCCGTCTGATGAAGTCATGTAGACTTGCTTCTGCTAGTTCTGTTGGAGTTTCAGCTGATAGTGTAGGAACAACGTCTGTTTGTACCTCATTTGCAGCTTGAATTGCGTTTTTTGCCTCATCCACTTGCGTAACTGATTGAAGCCGTATGTTTTCTGCTACTTCTGATGGAGATTCATCTCGTGTCAATCTTCTGGTTCGAATTCTACCTGATAAAGTTGTGTTACTAATCGTTTTAGTCTTGTTTCTGCTAGTTCTGTTGAAGTTTCAGCTAGTACTGATAGTGTAGGATCAACTTCAGTTTGTGCCTTAACTTCGACTGCAAGACCACATCGCGTAACTGATCGTGGCAGCGTGTTTTCTGCTGCTTCTGATGGAGATTCAGCTCGTGTCAAATTTTTGGTGGCAATTCTGCTTCTGATGGAGATTCAGCTCGCGTCAATCTTCTGGTGTTCCCCAAGTTGTGTTACTAATCGTGTTAAACTTGTTAGACCTGTGGAAGCATCGTCTGTGTGTGCCTCAACTGCTTGTTCAAGAGCGTTTTCTGCCAGATCCACTTGCGAAACTGATCGTGGCATGATGGTTTTCTTCAAGTTGTAAAGCAGTTTCAGCTCGTTCTGATCCTTTGTAAGCTTCTTCTGTTTGTTCCCCAAGGTCTTCTTCTGCATTATCAAATTGCGTAGCTAATGGTGTTAGACTTGTTTCTGCTAGTTCTGTTGAAATCAACGGCCAATTCTGCATAATCAGATTGCATAACTAATCGTGTTAGACTTGTTTCTGCGAGTTCTCTTGCTGGTGCTTTTATCGTGGTAGAATCTGCTGTGTGTGCTTCACCTGCATCTTAAAGAACGTTTTCTGCCCTGCGTTCTATAGTAGTTTGCTAGTTATGAAAGAGTTTCAGCTGGTGCTAGTTCTTCTTTTTGTGCCTCAACTATATTCTATAGCCAATTCCGTCTTATGAAGTCATGTTAGACTTGCTTCTGCTAGTTCTGTTGGAGTTTCAGCTGATAGTGTAGGAACAACGTCTGTTTGTACCTCATTTGCAGCTTGAATTGCTTTTTTTGCCTCATCCACTTGCGTAACTGATTGAAGCCGTATGTTTTCTGCTACTTCTGATGGAGATTCATCTCGTGTCAATCTTCTGGTTCGAATTCTACCTGATAAAGTTGTGTTACTAATCGTTTTAGTCTTGTTTCTGCTAGTTCTGTTGAAGTTTCAGCTAGTACTGATAGTGTAGGATCAACTTCAGTTTGTGCCTTAACTTCGACTGCAAGACCACATCGCGTAACTGATCGTGGCAGCGTGTTTTCTGCTGCTTCTGATGGAGATTCAGCTCGTGTCAATCTTCTGGTGTTCCCCAAGTTGTGTTACTAATCGTGTTAAACTTGTTAGACCTGTGGAAGCATCGTCTGTGTGTGCCTCAACTGCTTGTTCAAGAGCGTTTTCTGCCAGATCCACTTGCGAAACTGATCGTGGCATGATGGTTTTCTTCAAGTTGTAAAGCAGTTTCAGCTCGTTCTGATCCTTTGTAAGCTTCTTCTGTTTGTTCCCCAAGGTCTTCTTCTGCATTATCAAATTGCGTAGCTAATGGTGTTAGACTTGTTTCTGCTAGTTCTGTTGAAATCAACGGCCAATTCTGCATAATCAGATTGCATAACTAATCGTGTTAGACTTGTTTCTGCGAGTTCTCTTGCTGGTGCTTTTATCGTGGTAGAATCTGCTGTGTGTGCTTCACCTGCATCTTAAAGAACGTTTTCTGCCCTGCGTTCTATAGTAGTTTGCTAGTTATGAAAGAGTTTCAGCTGGTGCTAGTTCTTCTTTTTGTGCCTCAACTATATTCTATAGCCAATTCCGTCTTATGAAGTCATGTTAGACTTGCTTCTGCTAGTTCTGTTGGAGTTTCAGCTGATAGTGTAGGAACAACGTCTGTTTGTACCTCATTTGCAGCTTGAATTGCTTTTTTTGCCTCATCCACTTGCGTAACTGATTGAAGCCGTATGTTTTCTGCTACTTCTGATGGAGATTCATCTCGTGTCAATCTTCTGGTTCGAATTCTACCTGATAAAGTTGTGTTACTAATCGTTTTAGTCTTGTTTCTGCTAGTTCTGTTGAAGTTTCAGCTAGTACTGATAGTGTAGGATCAACTTCAGTTTGTGCCTTAACTTCGACTGCAAGACCACATCGCGTAACTGATCGTGGCAGCGTGTTTTCTGCTGCTTCTGATGGAGATTCAGCTCGTGTCAATCTTCTGGTGTTCCCCAAGTTGTGTTACTAATCGTGTTAAACTTGTTAGACCTGTGGAAGCATCGTCTGTGTGTGCCTCAACTGCTTGTTCAAGAGCGTTTTCTGCCAGATCCACTTGCGAAACTGATCGTGGCATGATGGTTTTCTTCAAGTTGTAAAGCAGTTTCAGCTCGTTCTGATCCTTTGTAAGCTTCTTCTGTTTGTTCCCCAAGGTCTTCTTCTGCATTATCAAATTGCGTAGCTAATGGTGTTAGACTTGTTTCTGCTAGTTCTGTTGAAATCAACGGCCAATTCTGCATAATCAGATTGCATAACTAATCGTGTTAGACTTGTTTCTGCGAGTTCTCTTGCTGGTGCTTTTATCGTGGTAGAATCTGCTGTGTGTGCTTCACCTGCATCTTAAAGAACGTTTTCTGCCCTGCGTTCTATAGTAGTTTGCTAGTTATGAAAGAGTTTCAGCTGGTGCTAGTTCTTCTTTTTGTGCCTCAACTATATTCTATAGCCAATTCCGTCTTATGAAGTCATGTTAGACTTGCTTCTGCTAGTTCTGTTGGAGTTTCAGCTGATAGTGTAGGAACAACGTCTGTTTGTACCTCATTTGCAGCTTGAATTGCTTTTTTTGCCTCATCCACTTGCGTAACTGATTGAAGCCGTATGTTTTCTGCTACTTCTGATGGAGATTCATCTCGTGTCAATCTTCTGGTTCGAATTCTACCTGATAAAGTTGTGTTACTAATCGTTTTAGTCTTGTTTCTGCTAGTTCTGTTGAAGTTTCAGCTAGTACTGATAGTGTAGGATCAACTTCAGTTTGTGCCTTAACTTCGACTGCAAGACCACATCGCGTAACTGATCGTGGCAGCGTGTTTTCTGCTGCTTCTGATGGAGATTCAGCTCGTGTCAAATTTTTGGTGGCAATTCTGCTTCTGATGGAGATTCAGCTCGCGTCAATCTTCTGGTGTTCCCCAAGTTGTGTTACTAATCGTGTTAAACTTGTTAGACCTGTGGAAGCATCGTCTGTGTGTGCCTCAACTGCTTGTTCAAGAGCGTTTTCTGCCAGATCCAATTGCGAAACTGATCGTGGCATGATGGTTTTCTTCAAGTTGTAAAGGAGTTTCAGCTCGTTCTGATCCTTTGTAAGCTTCTTCTGTTTGTTCCCCAAGGTCTTCTTCTGTATTATCAAATTGCGTAGCTAATGGTGTTAGACTTGTTTCTGCTAGTTCTGTTGAAATCAACGGCCAATTCTGCATAATCAGATTGCATAACTAATCGTGTTAGACTTGTTTCTGCGAGTTCTCTTGCTGGTGCTTTTATCGTGGTAGAATCTGCTGTGTGTGCTTCACCTGCATCTTAAAGAACGTTTTCTGCCCTGCGTTCTATAGTAGTTTGCTAGTTATGAAAGAGTTTCAGCTGGTGCTATTTCTTCTTTTTGTGCCTCAACTATATTCTATAGCCAATTCCGTCTGATGAAGTCATGTTAGACTTGCTTCTGCTAGTTCTGTTGGAGTTTCAGCTGATAGTGTAGGAACAACGTCTGTTTGTACCTCATTTGCAGCTTGAATTGCGTTTTTTGCCTCATCCACTTGCGTAACTGATTGAAGCCCTATGTTTTCTGCTACTTCTGATGGAGATTCATCTCGTGTCAATCTTCTGGTTCGAATTCTACCTGATAAAGTTGTGTTACTAATCGTTTTAGTCCTGTTTCTGCTAGTTCTGTTGAAGTTTCAGCTAGTACTGATAGTGTAGGATCAACTTCAGTTTGTGCCTTAACTTCGTCTGCAAGACCACATCGCGTAACTGATCGTGGCAGCGTGTTTTCTGATGCTTCTGATGGAGATTCAGCTCGTGTCAAATTTTTTGTGGCAATTCTGCTTCTGATGGAGATTCAGCTCGCGTCAATCTTCTGGTGTTCCCCAAGTTGTGTTACTAATCGTGTTAAACTTGTTAGACCTGTGGAAGCATCGTCTGTGTGTGCCTCAACTGCTTGTTCAAGAGCGTTTTCTGCCAGATCCACTTGCGAAACTGATCGTGGCATGATGGTTTTCTTCAAGTTGTAAAGCAGTTTCAGCTCGTTCTGATCCTTTGTAAGCTTCTTCTGTTTGTTCCCCAAGGTCTTCTTCTGCATTATCAAATTGCGTAGCTAATGGTGTTAGACTTGTTTCTGCTAGTTCTGTTGAAATCAACGGCCAATTCTGCATAATCAAATTGCATAACTAATCGTGTTAGACTTGTTTCTGCGAGTTCTCTTGCTGGTGCTTTTATCGTGGTAGAATCTGCTGTGTGTGCTTCACCTGCATCTTAAAGAACGTTTTCTGCCCAGCGTTCTATAGTACTTTGCTAGTTATGAAAGAGTTCCAGCTGGTGCTAGTTCTTCTATTTGTGCCTCAAATAGCACAAATAGTGCCTTCTATAGCCAATTCCGTCTTATGAAGTCATGTTAGACTTGCTTCTGCTAGTTCTGTTGGAGTTTCAGCTGATAGTGTAGGAACAACGTCTGTTTGTACCTCATTTGCAGCTTGAATTGCGTTTTTTGCCTCATCCACTTGCGTAACTGATTGAAGCCCTATGTTTTCTGCTACTTCTGATGGAGATTCATCTCGTGCCAATCTTCTGGTTCGAATTCTACCTGATAAAGTTGTGTTACTAATCGTTTTAGTCTTGTTTCTGCTAGTTCTGTTGAAGTTTCAGCTAGTACTGATAGTGTAGGATCAACTTCAGTTTGTGCCTTAACTTCGACTGCAAGACCACATCGCGTAACTGATCGTGGCAGCGTGTTTTCTGCTGCTTCTGATGGAGATTCAGCTCGTGTCAAATATTTGGTGGCAATTCTGCTTCTGATGGAGATTCAGCTCGCGTCAATCTTCTGGTGTTCCCCAAGTTGTGTTACTAATCGTGTTAAACTTGTTAGACCTGTGGAAGCATCGTCTGTGTGTGCCTCAACTGCTTGTTCAAGAGCGTTTTCTGCCAGATCCAATTGCGAAACTGATCGTGGCATGATGGTTTTCTTCAAGTTGTAAAGCAGTTTCAGCTCGTTCTGATCCTTTGTAAGCTTCTTCTGTTTGTTCCCCAAGGTCTTCTTCTGCATTACCAAATTGCGTAGCTAATGGTGTTAGACTTGTTTCTGCTAGTTCTGTTGAAATCAACGGCCAATTCTGCATAATCAGATTGCATAACTAATCGTGTTAGACTTGTTTCTGCGAGTTCTCTTGCTGGTGCTTTTATCGTGGTAGAATCTGCTGTGTGTGCTTCACCTGCATCTTAAAGAACGTTTTCTGCCCAGCGTTCTATAGTACTTTGCTAGTTATGAAAGAGTTCCAGCTGGTGCTAGTTCTTCTATTTGTGCCTCAAATAGCACAAATAGTGCCTTCTATAGCCAATTCCGTCTTATGAAGTCATGTTAGACTTGCTTCTGCTAGTTCTGTTGGAGTTTCAGCTGATAGTGTAGGAACAACGTCTGTTTGTACCTCATTTGCAGCTTGAATTGCTTTTTTTGCCTCATCCACTTGCGTAACTGATTGAAGCCGTATGTTTTCTGCTACTTCTGATGGAGATTCATCTCGTGTCAATCTTCTGGTTCGAATTCTACCTGATAAAGTTGTGTTACTAATCGTTTTAGTCTTGTTTCTGCTAGTTCTGTTGAAGTTTCAGCTAGTACTGATAGTGTAGGATCAACTTCAGTTTGTGCCTTAACTTCGACTGCAAGACCACATCGCGTAACTGATCGTGGCAGCGTGTTTTCTGCTGCTTCTGATGGAGATTCAGCTCGTGTCCAATTTTTGGTGGCAATTCTGCTTCTGATGGAGATTCAGCTCGCGTCAATCTTCTGGTGTTCCCCAAGTTGTGTTACTAATCGTGTTAAACTTGTTAGACCTGTGGAAGCATCGTCTGTGTGTGCCTCAACTGCTTGTTCAAGAGCGTTTTCTGCCAGATCCAATTGCGAAACTGATCGTGGCATGATGGTTTTCTTCAAGTTGTAAAGGAGTTTCAGCTCGTTCTGATCCTTTGTAAGCTTCTTCTGTTTGTTCCCCAAGGTCTTCTTCTGCATTATCAAATTGCGTAGCTAATGGTGTTAGACTTGTTTCTGCTAGTTCTGTTGAAATCAACGGCCAATTCTGCATAATCAGATTGCATAACTAATCGTGTTAGACTTGTTTCTGCGAGTTCTCTTGCTGGTGCTTTTATCGTGGTAGAATCTGCTGTGTGTGCTTCACCTGCATCTTAAAGAACGTTTTCTGCCCTGCGTTCTATAGTAGTTTGCTAGTTATGAAAGAGTTTCAGCTGGTGCTAGTTCTTCTTTTTGTGCCTCAACTATATTCTATAGCCAATTCCGTCTGATGAAGTCATGTTAGACTTGCTTCTGCTAGTTCTGTTGGAGTTTCAGCTGATAGTGTAGGAACAACGTCTGTTTGTACCTCATTTGCAGCTTGAATTGCGTTTTTTGCCTCATCCACTTGCGTAACTGATTGAAGCCGTATGTTTTCTGCTACTTCTGATGGAGATTCATCTCGTGTCAATCTTCTGGTTCGAATTCTACCTGATAAAGTTGTGTTACTAATCGTTTTAGTCCTGTTTCTGCTAGTTCTGTTGAAGTTTCAGCTAGTACTGATAGTGTAGGATCAACTTCAGTTTGTGCCTTAACTTCGTCTGCAAGACCACATCGCGTAACTGATCGTGGCAGCGTGTTTTCTGCTGCTTCTGATGGAGATTCAGCTCGTGTCAAATTTTTTGTGGCAATTCTGCTTCTGATGGAGATTCAGCTCGCGTCAATCTTCTGGTGTTCCCCAAGTTGTGTTACTAATCGTGTTAAACTTGTTAGACCTGTGGAAGCATCGTCTGTGTGTGCCTCAACTGCTTGTTCAAGAGCGTTTTCTGCCAGATCCACTTGCGAAACTGATCGTGGCATGATGGTTTTCTTCAAGTTGTAAAGCAGTTTCAGCTCGTTCTGATCCTTTGTAAGCTTCTTCTGTTTGTTCCCCAAGGTCTTCTTCTGCATTATCAAATTGCGTAGCTAATGGTGTTAGACTTGTTTCTGCTAGTTCTGTTGAAATCAACGGCCAATTCTGCATAATCAGATTGCATAACTAATCGTGTTAGACTTGTTTCTGCGAGTTCTCTTGCTGGTGCTTTTATCGTGGTAGAATCTGCTGTGTGTGCTTCACCTGCATCTTAAAGAACGTTTTCTGCCCTGCGTTCTATAGTAGTTTGCTAGTTATGAAAGAGTTTCAGCTGGTGCTAGTTCTTCTATGTGTGCCTCAACTATATTCTATAGCCAATTCCGTCTGATGAAGTCATGTTAGACTTGCTTCTGCTAGTTCTGTTGGAGTTTCAGCTGATAGTGTAGGAACAACGTCTGTTTGTACCTCATTTGCAGCTTGAATTGCGTTTTTTGCCTCATCCACTTGCGTAACTGATTGAAGCCGTATGTTTTCTGCTACTTCTGATGGAGATTCATCTCGTGTCAATCTTCTGGTTCGAATTCTACCTGATAAAGTTGTGTTACTAATCGTTTTAGTCCTGTTTCTGCTAGTTCTGTTGAAGTTTCAGCTAGTACTGATAGTGTAGGATCAACTTCAGTTTGTGCCTTAACTTCGTCTGCAAGACCACATCGCGTAACTGATCGTGGCAGCGTGTTTTCTGCTGCTTCTGATGGAGATTCAGCTCGTGTCAAATTTTTTGTGGCAATTCTGCTTCTGATGGAGATTCAGCTCGCGTCAATCTTCTGGTGTTCCCCAAGTTGTGTTACTAATCGTGTTAAACTTGTTAGACCTGTGGAAGCATCGTCTGTGTGTGCCTCAACTGCTTGTTCAAGAGCGTTTTCTGCCAGATCCACTTGCGAAACTGATCGTGGCATGATGGTTTTCTTCAAGTTGTAAAGCAGTTTCAGCTCGTTCTGATCCTTTGTAAGCTTCTTCTGTTTGTTCCCCAAGGTCTTCTTCTGCATTATCAAATTGCGTAGCTAATGGTGTTAGACTTGTTTCTGCTAGTTCTGTTGAAATCAACGGCCAATTCTGCATAATCAGATTGCATAACTAATCGTGTTAGACTTGTTTCTGCGAGTTCTCTTGCTGGTGCTTTTATCGTGGTAGAATCTGCTGTGTGTGCTTCACCTGCATCTTAAAGAACGTTTTCTGCCCTGCGTTCTATAGTAGTTTGCTAGTTATGAAAGAGTTTCAGCTGGTGCTAGTTCTTCTATGTGTGCCTCAACTATATTCTATAGCCAATTCCGTCTTATGATGTCGTGTTAGACTTGTTTCTGCTAGTTCTGTTGGAGTTTCAGCTGATATTGTAGGAACTGAAGGTTGAAAGCGTTTTATGATTTATCCACTTGCGTAAGTGATCGTATTAGACTTGTTTCGTCTAGTTCTGTTTCAGCTCGTACTAATCTTGTCGAAACATCTGTTTATGCATCAACTGCAGCTTGAAAGGAGTTTTCTGCCTCATCCATTTGCATTACTGATTGTGCCCGTATGTTTTCTGATCATTCTTATGGAGATTCATCTCGTGTCAATATTCTGGTTCGAATTCTAGCTTGTTCGAATTCAAGTTGTGTTACTAATCGTTTTAGTCCTGTTTCTGCTAGTTCTGTTGAGGTTTCAGGTAGTACTGATAGTGTAGGATCAACGTCTGTTTGTGCCTAAACTTCTTCTTCAAGGGCGTTTTCTACCACATCAACTTGCGTAACTGATCGCGGCAACGTGTTTTCTGCTGCTTCTGATGGAGATTCAGCTCGCGTCAATCTTCTGGTGGCAATTCTGCCTCATCAAGTTGTATTACTAATCTTGTTAGTCCAGCTATGTCTTTGCTGATCCTGTGTCCATCGTCTGTGTGTGCCTCAACTGCTTGTTCAAGAGCGTTTTCTGCCAGATACACTTGCGAAACTGATCGTGGCATGACGGTTTTCTTCAAAGTTGTAAAGGAGTTTCAGCTCGTTCTGATCCTTTGTAAGCTTCTTCTGCTTGTTCCCCAAGGTCTTCTTCTGCATTATCAAATTGCGTAGCTAATGGTGTTAGACTTGATTCTGCAAGTTCTGTTGAAATCAACGGCCAATTCTGCATAATCAAATTGCATAACTAATCGTGTTAGACTTGTTTCTGCGAGTTCTCTTGCTGGTGCTTTTATCGTGGTAGAATCTGCTGTGTGTGCTTCACCTGCATCTTAAAGAACGTTTTCTGCCCAGCGTTCTATAGTACTTTGCTAGTTATGAAAGAGTTCCAGCTGGTGCTAGTTCTTCTATTTGTGCCTCAAATAGCACAAATAGTGCCTTCTATAGCCAATTCCGTCTTATGAAGTCATGTTAGACTTGCTTCTGCTAGTTCTGTTGGAGTTTCAGCTGATAGTGTAGGAACAACGTCTGTTTGTACCTCATTTGCAGCTTGAATTGCGTTTTTTGCCTCATCCACTTGCGTAACTGATTGAAGCCCTATGTTTTCTGCTACTTCTGATGGAGATTCATCTCGTGTCAATCTTCTGGTTCGAATTCTACCTGATAAAGTTGTGTTACTAATCGTTTTAGTCCTGTTTCTGCTAGTTCTGTTGAAGTTTCAGCTAGTACTGATAGTGTAGGATCAACTTCAGTTTGTGCCTTAACTTCGTCTGCAAGACCACATCGCGTAACTGATCGTGGCAGCGTGTTTTCTGCTGCTTCTGATGGAGATTCAGCTCGTGTCAAATTTTTTGTGGCAATTCTGCTTCTGATGGAGATTCAGCTCGCGTCAATCTTCTGGTGTTCCCCAAGTTGTGTTACTAATCGTGTTAAACTTGTTAGACCTGTGGAAGCATCGTCTGTGTGTGCCTCAACTGCTTGTTCAAGAGCGTTTTCTGCCAGATCCACTTGCGAAACTGATCGTGGCATGATGGTTTTCTTCAAGTTGTAAAGCAGTTTCAGCTCGTTCTGATCCTTTGTAAGCTTCTTCTGTTTGTTCCCCAAGGTCTTCTTCTGCATTATCAAATTGCGTAGCTAATGGTGTTAGACTTGTTTCTGCTAGTTCTGTTGAAATCAACGGCCAATTCTGCATAATCAGATTGCATAACTAATCGTGTTAGACTTGTTTCTGCGAGTTCTCTTGCTGGTGCTTTTATCGTGGTAGAATCTGCTGTGTGTGCTTCACCTGCATCTTAAAGAACGTTTTCTGCCCTGCGTTCTATAGTAGTTTGCTAGTTATGAAAGAGTTTCAGCTGGTGCTAGTTCTTCTATGTGTGCCTCAACTATATTCTATAGCCAATTCCGTCTTATGATGTCGTGTTAGACTTGTTTCTGCTAGTTCTGTTGGAGTTTCAGCTGATATTGTAGGAACTGAAGGTTGAAAGCGTTTTATGATTTATCCACTTGCGTAAGTGATCGTATTAGACTTGTTTCGTCTAGTTCTGTTTCAGCTCGTACTAATCTTGTCGAAACATCTGTTTATGCCTCAACTGCAGCTTGAAAGGAGTTTTCTGCCTCATCCATTTGCATTACTGATTGTGCCCGTATGTTTTCTGATCATTCTTATGGAGATTCATCTCGTGTCAATATTCTGGTTCGAATTCTAGCTTGTTCGAATTCAAGTTGTGTTACTAATCGTTTTAGTCCTGTTTCTGCTAGTTCTGTTGAGGTTTCAGGTAGTACTGATAGTGTAGGATCAACGTCTGTTTGTGCCTAAACTTCTTCTTCAAGGGCGTTTTCTACCACATCAACTTGCGTAACTGATCGCGGCAACGTGTTTTCTGCTGCTTCTGATGGAGATTCAGCTCGCGTCAATCTTCTGGTGGCAATTCTGCCTCATCAAGTTGTATTACTAATCTTGTTAGTCCAGCTATGTCTTTGCTGATCCTGTGTCCATCGTCTGTGTGTGCCTCAACTGCTTGTTCAAGAGCGTTTTCTGCCAGATACACTTGCGAAACTGATCGTGGCATGACGGTTTTCTTCAAAGTTATAAAGGAGTTTCAGCTCGTTCTGATCCTTTGTAAGCTTCTTCTGCTTGTTCCCCAAGGTCTTCTTCTGCATTATCAAATTGCGTAGCTAATGGTGTTAGACTTGATTCTGCAAGTTCTGTTGAAATCAACGGCCAATTCTGCATAATCAAATTGCATAACTAATCGTGTTAGACTTGTTTCTGCGAGTTCTCTTGCTGGTGCTTTTATCGTGGTAGAATCTGCTGTGTGTGCTTCACCTGCATCTTAAAGAACGTTTTCTGCCCAGCGTTCTATAGTACTTTGCTAGTTATGAAAGAGTTCCAGCTGGTGCTAGTTCTTCTATTTGTGCCTCAAATAGCACAAATAGTGCCTTCTATAGCCAATTCCGTCTTATGAAGTCATGTTAGACTTGCTTCTGCTAGTTCTGTTGGAGTTTCAGCTGATAGTGTAGGAACAACGTCTGTTTGTACCTCATTTGCAGCTTGAATTGCGTTTTTTGCCTCATCCACTTGCGTAACTGATTGAAGCCCTATGTTTTCTGCTACTTCTGATGGAGATTCATCTCGTGTCAATCTTCTGGTTCGAATTCTACCTGATAAAGTTGTGTTACTAATCGTTTTAGTCCTGTTTCTGCTAGTTCTGTTGAAGTTTCAGCTAGTACTGATAGTGTAGGATCAACTTCAGTTTGTGCCTTAACTTCGTCTGCAAGACCACATCGCGTAACTGATCGTGGCAGCGTGTTTTCTGCTGCTTCTGATGGAGATTCAGCTCGTGTCAAATTTTTTGTGGCAATTCTGCTTCTGATGGAGATTCAGCTCGCGTCAATCTTCTGGTGTTCCCCAAGTTGTGTTACTAATCGTGTTAAACTTGTTAGACCTGTGGAAGCATCGTCTGTGTGTGCCTCAACTGCTTGTTCAAGAGCGTTTTCTGCCAGATCCACTTGCGAAACTGATCGTGGCATGATGGTTTTCTTCAAGTTGTAAAGCAGTTTCAGCTCGTTCTGATCCTTTGTAAGCTTCTTCTGTTTGTTCCCCAAGGTCTTCTTCTGCATTATCAAATTGCGTAGCTAATGGTGTTAGACTTGTTTCTGCTAGTTCTGTTGAAATCAACGGCCAATTCTGCATAATCAGATTGCATAACTAATCGTGTTAGACTTGTTTCTGCGAGTTCTCTTGCTGGTGCTTTTATCGTGGTAGAATCTGCTGTGTGTGCTTCACCTGCATCTTAAAGAACGTTTACTGCCCTGCGTTCTATAGTAGTTTGCTAGTTATGAAAGAGTTTCAGCTGGTGCTAGTTCTTCTATGTGTGCCTCAACTATATTCTATAGCCAATTCCGTCTTATGATGTCGTGTTAGACTTGTTTCTGCTAGTTCTGTTGGAGTTTCAGCTGATATTGTAGGAACTGAAGGTTGAAAGCGTTTTATGATTTATCCACTTGCGTAAGTGATCGTATTAGACTTGTTTCGTCTAGTTCTGTTTCAGCTCGTACTAATCTTGTCGAAACATCTGTTTATGCCTCAACTGCAGCTTGAAAGGAGTTTTCTGCCTCATCCATTTGCATTACTGATTGTGCCCGTATGTTTTCTGATCATTCTTATGGAGATTCATCTCGTGTCAATATTCTGGTTCGAATTCTAGCTTGTTCGAATTCAAGTTGTGTTACTAATCGTTTTAGTCCTGTTTCTGCTAGTTCTGTTGAGGTTTCAGGTAGTACTGATAGTGTAGGATCAACGTCTGTTTGTGCCTAAACTTCTTCTTCAAGGGCGTTTTCTACCACATCAACTTGCGTAACTGATCGCGGCAACGTGTTTTCTGCTGCTTCTGATGGAGATTCAGCTCGCGTCAATCTTCTGGTGGCAATTCTGCCTCATCAAGTTGTGTTACTAATCTTGTTAGTCCAGCTATGTCTTTGCTGATCCTGTGTCCATCGTCTGTGTGTGCCTCAACTGCTTGTTCAAGAGCGTTTTCTGCCAGATACACTTGCGAAACTGATCGTGGCATGACGGTTTTCTTCAAAGTTGTAAAGGAGTTTCAGCTCGTTCTGATCCTTTGTAAGCTTCTTCTGCTTGTTCCCCAAGGTCTTCTTCTGCATTATCAAATTGCGTAGCTAATGGTGTTAGACTTGATTCTGCAAGTTCTGTTGAAATCAACGGCCAATTCTGCATAATCAAATTGCATAACTAATCGTGTTAGACTTGTTTCTGCGAGTTCTCTTGCTGGTGCTTTTATCGTGGTAGAATCTGCTGTGTGTGCTTCACCTGCATCTTAAAGAACGTTTTCTGCCCAGCGTTCTATAGTACTTTGCTAGTTATGAAAGAGTTCCAGCTGGTGCTAGTTCTTCTATTTGTGCCTCAAATAGCACAAATAGTGCCTTCTATAGCCAATTCCGTCTTATGAAGTCATGTTAGACTTGCTTCTGCTAGTTCTGTTGGAGTTTCAGCTGATAGTGTAGGAACAACGTCTGTTTGTACCTCATTTGCAGCTTGAATTGCGTTTTTTGCCTCATCCACTTGCGTAACTGATTGAAGCCCTATGTTTTCTGCTACTTCTGATGGAGATTCATCTCGTGTCAATCTTCTGGTTCGAATTCTACCTGATAAAGTTGTGTTACTAATCGTTTTAGTCCTGTTTCTGCTAGTTCTGTTGAAGTTTCAGCTAGTACTGATAGTGTAGGATCAACTTCAGTTTGTGCCTTAACTTCGTCTGCAAGACCACATCGCGTAACTGATCGTGGCAGCGTGTTTTCTGCTGCTTCTGATGGAGATTCAGCTCGTGTCCAATTTTTGGTGGCAATTCTGCTTCTGATGGAGATTCAGCTCGCGTCAATCTTCTGGTGTTCCCCAAGTTGTGTTACTAATCGTGTTAAACTTGTTAGACCTGTGGAAGCATCGTCTGTGTGTGCCTCAACTGCTTGTTCAAGAGCGTTTTCTGCCAGATCCAATTGCGAAACTGATCGTGGCATGATGGTTTTCTTCAAGTTGTAAAGGAGTTTCAGCTCGTTCTGATCCTTTGTAAGCTTCTTCTGTTTGTTCCCCAAGGTCTTCTTCTGCATTATCAAATTGCGTAGCTAATGGTGTTAGACTTGTTTCTGCTAGTTCTGTTGAAATCAACGGCCAATTCTGCATAATCAGATTGCATAACTAATCGTGTTAGACTTGTTTCTGCGAGTTCTCTTGCTGGTGCTTTTATCGTGGTAGAATCTGCTGTGTGTGCTTCACCTGCATCTTAAAGAACGTTTTCTGCCCTGCGTTCTATAGTAGTTTGCTAGTTATGAAAGAGTTTCAGCTGGTGCTAGTTCTTCTTTTTGTGCCTCAACTATATTCTATAGCCAATTCCGTCTGATGAAGTCATGTTAGACTTGCTTCTGCTAGTTCTGTTGGAGTTTCAGCTGATAGTGTAGGAACAACGTCTGTTTGTACCTCATTTGCAGCTTGAATTGCGTTTTTTGCCTCATCCACTTGCGTAACTGATTGAAGCCGTATGTTTTCTGCTACTTCTGATGGAGATTCATCTCGTGTCAATCTTCTGGTTCGAATTCTACCTGATAAAGTTGTGTTACTAATCGTTTTAGTCCTGTTTCTGCTAGTTCTGTTGAAGTTTCAGCTAGTACTGATAGTGTAGGATCAACTTCAGTTTGTGCCTTAACTTCGTCTGCAAGACCACATCGCGTAACTGATCGTGGCAGCGTGTTTTCTGCTGCTTCTGATGGAGATTCAGCTCGTGTCAAATTTTTTGTGGCAATTCTGCTTCTGATGGAGATTCAGCTCGCGTCAATCTTCTGGTGTTCCCCAAGTTGTGTTACTAATCGTGTTAAACTTGTTAGACCTGTGGAAGCATCGTCTGTGTGTGCCTCAACTGCTTGTTCAAGAGCGTTTTCTGCCAGATCCACTTGCGAAACTGATCGTGGCATGATGGTTTTCTTCAAGTTGTAAAGCAGTTTCAGCTCGTTCTGATCCTTTGTAAGCTTCTTCTGTTTGTTCCCCAAGGTCTTCTTCTGCATTATCAAATTGCGTAGCTAATGGTGTTAGACTTGTTTCTGCTAGTTCTGTTGAAATCAACGGCCAATTCTGCATAATCAGATTGCATAACTAATCGTGTTAGACTTGTTTCTGCGAGTTCTCTTGCTGGTGCTTTTATCGTGGTAGAATCTGCTGTGTGTGCTTCACCTGCATCTTAAAGAACGTTTTCTGCCCTGCGTTCTATAGTAGTTTGCTAGTTATGAAAGAGTTTCAGCTGGTGCTAGTTCTTCTATGTGTGCCTCAACTATATTCTATAGCCAATTCCGTCTTATGATGTCGTGTTAGACTTGTTTCTGCTAGTTCTGTTGGAGTTTCAGCTGATATTGTAGGAACTGAAGGTTGAAAGCGTTTTATGATTTATCCACTTGCGTAAGTGATCGTATTAGACTTGTTTCGTCTAGTTCTGTTTCAGCTCGTACTAATCTTGTCGAAACATCTGTTTATGCATCAACTGCAGCTTGAAAGGAGTTTTCTGCCTCATCCATTTGCATTACTGATTGTGCCCGTATGTTTTCTGATCATTCTTATGGAGATTCATCTCGTGTCAATATTCTGGTTCGAATTCTAGCTTGTTCGAATTCAAGTTGTGTTACTAATCGTTTTAGTCCTGTTTCTGCTAGTTCTGTTGAGGTTTCAGGTAGTACTGATAGTGTAGGATCAACGTCTGTTTGTGCCTAAACTTCTTCTTCAAGGGCGTTTTCTACCACATCAACTTGCGTAACTGATCGCGGCAACGTGTTTTCTGCTGCTTCTGATGGAGATTCAGCTCGCGTCAATCTTCTGGTGGCAATTCTGCCTCATCAAGTTGTATTACTAATCTTGTTAGTCCAGCTATGTCTTTGCTGATCCTGTGTCCATCGTCTGTGTGTGCCTCAACTGCTTGTTCAAGAGCGTTTTCTGCCAGATACACTTGCGAAACTGATCGTGGCATGACGGTTTTCTTCAAAGTTGTAAAGGAGTTTCAGCTCGTTCTGATCCTTTGTAAGCTTCTTCTGCTTGTTCCCCAAGGTCTTCTTCTGCATTATCAAATTGCGTAGCTAATGGTGTTAGACTTGATTCTGCAAGTTCTGTTGAAATCAACGGCCAATTCTGCATAATCAAATTGCATAACTAATCGTGTTAGACTTGTTTCTGCGAGTTCTCTTGCTGGTGCTTTTATCGTGGTAGAATCTGCTGTGTGTGCTTCACCTGCATCTTAAAGAACGTTTTCTGCCCAGCGTTCTATAGTACTTTGCTAGTTATGAAAGAGTTCCAGCTGGTGCTAGTTCTTCTATTTGTGCCTCAAATAGCACAAATAGTGCCTTCTATAGCCAATTCCGTCTTATGAAGTCATGTTAGACTTGCTTCTGCTAGTTCTGTTGGAGTTTCAGCTGATAGTGTAGGAACAACGTCTGTTTGTACCTCATTTGCAGCTTGAATTGCGTTTTTTGCCTCATCCACTTGCGTAACTGATTGAAGCCCTATGTTTTCTGCTACTTCTGATGGAGATTCATCTCGTGTCAATCTTCTGGTTCGAATTCTACCTGATAAAGTTGTGTTACTAATCGTTTTAGTCCTGTTTCTGCTAGTTCTGTTGAAGTTTCAGCTAGTACTGATAGTGTAGGATCAACTTCAGTTTGTGCCTTAACTTCGTCTGCAAGACCACATCGCGTAACTGATCGTGGCAGCGTGTTTTCTGCTGCTTCTGATGGAGATTCAGCTCGTGTCAAATTTTTTGTGGCAATTCTGCTTCTGATGGAGATTCAGCTCGCGTCAATCTTCTGGTGTTCCCCAAGTTGTGTTACTAATCGTGTTAAACTTGTTAGACCTGTGGAAGCATCGTCTGTGTGTGCCTCAACTGCTTGTTCAAGAGCGTTTTCTGCCAGATCCACTTGCGAAACTGATCGTGGCATGATGGTTTTCTTCAAGTTGTAAAGCAGTTTCAGCTCGTTCTGATCCTTTGTAAGCTTCTTCTGTTTGTTCCCCAAGGTCTTCTTCTGCATTATCAAATTGCGTAGCTAATGGTGTTAGACTTGTTTCTGCTAGTTCTGTTGAAATCAACGGCCAATTCTGCATAATCAGATTGCATAACTAATCGTGTTAGACTTGTTTCTGCGAGTTCTCTTGCTGGTGCTTTTATCGTGGTAGAATCTGCTGTGTGTGCTTCACCTGCATCTTAAAGAACGTTTTCTGCCCTGCGTTCTATAGTAGTTTGCTAGTTATGAAAGAGTTTCAGCTGGTGCTAGTTCTTCTATGTGTGCCTCAACTATATTCTATAGCCAATTCCGTCTTATGATGTCGTGTTAGACTTGTTTCTGCTAGTTCTGTTGGAGTTTCAGCTGATATTGTAGGAACTGAAGGTTGAAAGCGTTTTATGATTTATCCACTTGCGTAAGTGATCGTATTAGACTTGTTTCGTCTAGTTCTGTTTCAGCTCGTACTAATCTTGTCGAAACATCTGTTTATGCCTCAACTGCAGCTTGAAAGGAGTTTTCTGCCTCATCCATTTGCATTACTGATTGTGCCCGTATGTTTTCTGATCATTCTTATGGAGATTCATCTCGTGTCAATATTCTGGTTCGAATTCTAGCTTGTTCGAATTCAAGTTGTGTTACTAATCGTTTTAGTCCTGTTTCTGCTAGTTCTGTTGAGGTTTCAGGTAGTACTGATAGTGTAGGATCAACGTCTGTTTGTGCCTAAACTTCTTCTTCAAGGGCGTTTTCTACCACATCAACTTGCGTAACTGATCGCGGCAACGTGTTTTCTGCTGCTTCTGATGGAGATTCAGCTCGCGTCAATCTTCTGGTGGCAATTCTGCCTCATCAAGTTGTATTACTAATCTTGTTAGTCCAGCTATGTCTTTGCTGATCCTGTGTCCATCGTCTGTGTGTGCCTCAACTGCTTGTTCAAGAGCGTTTTCTGCCAGATACACTTGCGAAACTGATCGTGGCATGACGGTTTTCTTCAAAGTTATAAAGGAGTTTCAGCTCGTTCTGATCCTTTGTAAGCTTCTTCTGCTTGTTCCCCAAGGTCTTCTTCTGCATTATCAAATTGCGTAGCTAATGGTGTTAGACTTGATTCTGCAAGTTCTGTTGAAATCAACGGCCAATTCTGCATAATCAAATTGCATAACTAATCGTGTTAGACTTGTTTCTGCGAGTTCTCTTGCTGGTGCTTTTATCGTGGTAGAATCTGCTGTGTGTGCTTCACCTGCATCTTAAAGAACGTTTTCTGCCCAGCGTTCTATAGTACTTTGCTAGTTATGAAAGAGTTCCAGCTGGTGCTAGTTCTTCTATTTGTGCCTCAAATAGCACAAATAGTGCCTTCTATAGCCAATTCCGTCTTATGAAGTCATGTTAGACTTGCTTCTGCTAGTTCTGTTGGAGTTTCAGCTGATAGTGTAGGAACAACGTCTGTTTGTACCTCATTTGCAGCTTGAATTGCGTTTTTTGCCTCATCCACTTGCGTAACTGATTGAAGCCCTATGTTTTCTGCTACTTCTGATGGAGATTCATCTCGTGTCAATCTTCTGGTTCGAATTCTACCTGATAAAGTTGTGTTACTAATCGTTTTAGTCCTGTTTCTGCTAGTTCTGTTGAAGTTTCAGCTAGTACTGATAGTGTAGGATCAACTTCAGTTTGTGCCTTAACTTCGTCTGCAAGACCACATCGCGTAACTGATCGTGGCAGCGTGTTTTCTGCTGCTTCTGATGGAGATTCAGCTCGTGTCAAATTTTTTGTGGCAATTCTGCTTCTGATGGAGATTCAGCTCGCGTCAATCTTCTGGTGTTCCCCAAGTTGTGTTACTAATCGTGTTAAACTTGTTAGACCTGTGGAAGCATCGTCTGTGTGTGCCTCAACTGCTTGTTCAAGAGCGTTTTCTGCCAGATCCACTTGCGAAACTGATCGTGGCATGATGGTTTTCTTCAAGTTGTAAAGCAGTTTCAGCTCGTTCTGATCCTTTGTAAGCTTCTTCTGTTTGTTCCCCAAGGTCTTCTTCTGCATTATCAAATTGCGTAGCTAATGGTGTTAGACTTGTTTCTGCTAGTTCTGTTGAAATCAACGGCCAATTCTGCATAATCAGATTGCATAACTAATCGTGTTAGACTTGTTTCTGCGAGTTCTCTTGCTGGTGCTTTTATCGTGGTAGAATCTGCTGTGTGTGCTTCACCTGCATCTTAAAGAACGTTTACTGCCCTGCGTTCTATAGTAGTTTGCTAGTTATGAAAGAGTTTCAGCTGGTGCTAGTTCTTCTATGTGTGCCTCAACTATATTCTATAGCCAATTCCGTCTTATGATGTCGTGTTAGACTTGTTTCTGCTAGTTCTGTTGGAGTTTCAGCTGATATTGTAGGAACTGAAGGTTGAAAGCGTTTTATGATTTATCCACTTGCGTAAGTGATCGTATTAGACTTGTTTCGTCTAGTTCTGTTTCAGCTCGTACTAATCTTGTCGAAACATCTGTTTATGCCTCAACTGCAGCTTGAAAGGAGTTTTCTGCCTCATCCATTTGCATTACTGATTGTGCCCGTATGTTTTCTGATCATTCTTATGGAGATTCATCTCGTGTCAATATTCTGGTTCGAATTCTAGCTTGTTCGAATTCAAGTTGTGTTACTAATCGTTTTAGTCCTGTTTCTGCTAGTTCTGTTGAGGTTTCAGGTAGTACTGATAGTGTAGGATCAACGTCTGTTTGTGCCTAAACTTCTTCTTCAAGGGCGTTTTCTACCACATCAACTTGCGTAACTGATCGCGGCAACGTGTTTTCTGCTGCTTCTGATGGAGATTCAGCTCGCGTCAATCTTCTGGTGGCAATTCTGCCTCATCAAGTTGTGTTACTAATCTTGTTAGTCCAGCTATGTCTTTGCTGATCCTGTGTCCATCGTCTGTGTGTGCCTCAACTGCTTGTTCAAGAGCGTTTTCTGCCAGATACACTTGCGAAACTGATCGTGGCATGACGGTTTTCTTCAAAGTTGTAAAGGAGTTTCAGCTCGTTCTGATCCTTTGTAAGCTTCTTCTGCTTGTTCCCCAAGGTCTTCTTCTGCATTATCAAATTGCGTAGCTAATGGTGTTAGACTTGATTCTGCAAGTTCTGTTGAAATCAACGGCCAATTCTGCATAATCAAATTGCATAACTAATCGTGTTAGACTTGTTTCTGCGAGTTCTCTTGCTGGTGCTTTTATCGTGGTAGAATCTGCTGTGTGTGCTTCACCTGCATCTTAAAGAACGTTTTCTGCCCAGCGTTCTATAGTACTTTGCTAGTTATGAAAGAGTTCCAGCTGGTGCTAGTTCTTCTATTTGTGCCTCAAATAGCACAAATAGTGCCTTCTATAGCCAATTCCGTCTTATGAAGTCATGTTAGACTTGCTTCTGCTAGTTCTGTTGGAGTTTCAGCTGATAGTGTAGGAACAACGTCTGTTTGTACCTCATTTGCAGCTTGAATTGCGTTTTTTGCCTCATCCACTTGCGTAACTGATTGAAGCCCTATGTTTTCTGCTACTTCTGATGGAGATTCATCTCGTGTCAATCTTCTGGTTCGAATTCTACCTGATAAAGTTGTGTTACTAATCGTTTTAGTCCTGTTTCTGCTAGTTCTGTTGAAGTTTCAGCTAGTACTGATAGTGTAGGATCAACTTCAGTTTGTGCCTTAACTTCGTCTGCAAGACCACATCGCGTAACTGATCGTGGCAGCGTGTTTTCTGCTGCTTCTGATGGAAATTCAGCTCGTGTCAAATTTTTGGTGGCAATTCTGCTTCTGATGGAGATTCAGCTCGCGTCAATCTTCTGGTGTTCCCCAAGTTGTGTTACTAATCGTGTTAAACTTGTTAGACCTGTGGAAGCATCGTCTGTGTGTGCCTCAACTGCTTGTTCAAGAGCGTTTTCTGCCAGATACACTTGCGAAACTGATCGTGGCATGATGGTTTTCTTCAAAGTTATAAAGGAGTTTCAGCTCGTTCTGATCCTTTGTAAGCTTCTTCTGCTTGTTCCCCAAGGTCTTCTTCTGCATTATCAAATTGCGTAGCTAATGGTGTTAGACTTGATTCTGCAAGTTCTGTTGAAATCAACGGCCAATTCTGCATAAGGAAATTGCATAACTAATCGTGTTAGACTTGTTTCTGCGAGTTCTCTTGCTGGTGCTTTTATCGTGGTAGAATCTGCTGTGTGTGCTTCACCTGCATCTTAAAGAACGTTTTCTGCCCAGCGTTCTATAGTACTTTGCTAGTTATGAAAGAGTTCCAGCTGGTGCTAGTTCTTCTATTTGTGCCTCAAATAGCACAAATAGTGCCTTCTATAGCCAATTCCGTCTTATGAAGTCATGTTAGACTTGCTTCTGCTAGTTCTGTTGGAGTTTCAGCTGATAGTGTAGGAACAACGTCTGTTTGTACCTCATTTGCAGCTTGAATTGCGTTTTTTGCCTCATCCACTTGCGTAACTGATTGAAGCCCTATGTTTTCTGCTACTTCTGATGGAGATTCATCTCGTGCCAATCTTCTGGTTCGAATTCTACCTGATAAAGTTGTGTTACTAATCGTTTTAGTCTTGTTTCTGCTAGTTCTGTTGAAGTTTCAGCTAGTACTGATAGTGTAGGATCAACTTCAGTTTGTGCCTTAACTTCGACTGCAAGACCACATCGCGTAACTGATCGTGGCAGCGTGTTTTCTGCTGCTTCTGATGGAGATTCAGCTCGTGTCAAATATTTGGTGGCAATTCTGCTTCTGATGGAGATTCAGCTCGCGTCAATCTTCTGGTGTTCCCCAAGTTGTGTTACTAATCGTGTTAAACTTGTTAGACCTGTGGAAGCATCGTCTGTGTGTGCCTCAACTGCTTGTTCAAGAGCGTTTTCTGCCAGATCCAATTGCGAAACTGATCGTGGCATGATGGTTTTCTTCAAGTTGTAAAGCAGTTTCAGCTCGTTCTGATCCTTTGTAAGCTTCTTCTGTTTGTTCCCCAAGGTCTTCTTCTGCATTATCAAATTGCGTAGCTAATGGTGTTAGACTTGTTTCTGCTAGTTCTGTTGAAATCAACGGCCAATTCTGCATAATCAGATTGCATAACTAATCGTGTTAGACTTGTTTCTGCGAGTTCTCTTGCTGGTGCTTTTATCGTGGTAGAATCTGCTGTGTGTGCTTCACCTGCATCTTAAAGAACGTTTTCTGCCCAGCGTTCTATAGTACTTTGCTAGTTATGAAAGAGTTCCAGCTGGTGCTAGTTCTTCTATTTGTGCCTCAAATAGCACAAATAGTGCCTTCTATAGCCAATTCCGTCTTATGAAGTCATGTTAGACTTGCTTCTGCTAGTTCTGTTGGAGTTTCAGCTGATAGTGTAGGAACAACGTCTGTTTGTACCTCATTTGCAGCTTGAATTGCTTTTTTTGCCTCATCCACTTGCGTAACTGATTGAAGCCGTATGTTTTCTGCTACTTCTGATGGAGATTCATCTCGTGTCAATCTTCTGGTTCGAATTCTACCTGATAAAGTTGTGTTACTAATCGTTTTAGTCTTGTTTCTGCTAGTTCTGTTGAAGTTTCAGCTAGTACTGATAGTGTAGGATCAACTTCAGTTTGTGCCTTAACTTCGACTGCAAGACCACATCGCGTAACTGATCGTGGCAGCGTGTTTTCTGCTGCTTCTGATGGAGATTCAGCTCGTGTCCAATTTTTGGTGGCAATTCTGCTTCTGATGGAGATTCAGCTCGCGTCAATCTTCTGGTGTTCCCCAAGTTGTGTTACTAATCGTGTTAAACTTGTTAGACCTGTGGAAGCATCGTCTGTGTGTGCCTCAACTGCTTGTTCAAGAGCGTTTTCTGCCAGATCCAATTGCGAAACTGATCGTGGCATGATGGTTTTCTTCAAGTTGTAAAGGAGTTTCAGCTCGTTCTGATCCTTTGTAAGCTTCTTCTGTTTGTTCCCCAAGGTCTTCTTCTGCATTATCAAATTGCGTAGCTAATGGTGTTAGACTTGTTTCTGCTAGTTCTGTTGAAATCAACGGCCAATTCTGCATAATCAGATTGCATAACTAATCGTGTTAGACTTGTTTCTGCGAGTTCTCTTGCTGGTGCTTTTATCGTGGTAGAATCTGCTGTGTGTGCTTCACCTGCATCTTAAAGAACGTTTTCTGCCCTGCGTTCTATAGTAGTTTGCTAGTTATGAAAGAGTTTCAGCTGGTGCTAGTTCTTCTTTTTGTGCCTCAACTATATTCTATAGCCAATTCCGTCTGATGAAGTCATGTTAGACTTGCTTCTGCTAGTTCTGTTGGAGTTTCAGCTGATAGTGTAGGAACAACGTCTGTTTGTACCTCATTTGCAGCTTGAATTGCGTTTTTTGCCTCATCCACTTGCGTAACTGATTGAAGCCGTATGTTTTCTGCTACTTCTGATGGAGATTCATCTCGTGTCAATCTTCTGGTTCGAATTCTACCTGATAAAGTTGTGTTACTAATCGTTTTAGTCCTGTTTCTGCTAGTTCTGTTGAAGTTTCAGCTAGTACTGATAGTGTAGGATCAACTTCAGTTTGTGCCTTAACTTCGTCTGCAAGACCACATCGCGTAACTGATCGTGGCAGCGTGTTTTCTGCTGCTTCTGATGGAGATTCAGCTCGTGTCAAATTTTTTGTGGCAATTCTGCTTCTGATGGAGATTCAGCTCGCGTCAATCTTCTGGTGTTCCCCAAGTTGTGTTACTAATCGTGTTAAACTTGTTAGACCTGTGGAAGCATCGTCTGTGTGTGCCTCAACTGCTTGTTCAAGAGCGTTTTCTGCCAGATCCACTTGCGAAACTGATCGTGGCATGATGGTTTTCTTCAAGTTGTAAAGCAGTTTCAGCTCGTTCTGATCCTTTGTAAGCTTCTTCTGTTTGTTCCCCAAGGTCTTCTTCTGCATTATCAAATTGCGTAGCTAATGGTGTTAGACTTGTTTCTGCTAGTTCTGTTGAAATCAACGGCCAATTCTGCATAATCAGATTGCATAACTAATCGTGTTAGACTTGTTTCTGCGAGTTCTCTTGCTGGTGCTTTTATCGTGGTAGAATCTGCTGTGTGTGCTTCACCTGCATCTTAAAGAACGTTTTCTGCCCTGCGTTCTATAGTAGTTTGCTAGTTATGAAAGAGTTTCAGCTGGTGCTAGTTCTTCTATGTGTGCCTCAACTATATTCTATAGCCAATTCCGTCTTATGATGTCGTGTTAGACTTGTTTCTGCTAGTTCTGTTGGAGTTTCAGCTGATATTGTAGGAACTGAAGGTTGAAAGCGTTTTATGATTTATCCACTTGCGTAAGTGATCGTATTAGACTTGTTTCGTCTAGTTCTGTTTCAGCTCGTACTAATCTTGTCGAAACATCTGTTTATGCATCAACTGCAGCTTGAAAGGAGTTTTCTGCCTCATCCATTTGCATTACTGATTGTGCCCGTATGTTTTCTGATCATTCTTATGGAGATTCATCTCGTGTCAATATTCTGGTTCGAATTCTAGCTTGTTCGAATTCAAGTTGTGTTACTAATCGTTTTAGTCCTGTTTCTGCTAGTTCTGTTGAGGTTTCAGGTAGTACTGATAGTGTAGGATCAACGTCTGTTTGTGCCTAAACTTCTTCTTCAAGGGCGTTTTCTACCACATCAACTTGCGTAACTGATCGCGGCAACGTGTTTTCTGCTGCTTCTGATGGAGATTCAGCTCGCGTCAATCTTCTGGTGGCAATTCTGCCTCATCAAGTTGTATTACTAATCTTGTTAGTCCAGCTATGTCTTTGCTGATCCTGTGTCCATCGTCTGTGTGTGCCTCAACTGCTTGTTCAAGAGCGTTTTCTGCCAGATACACTTGCGAAACTGATCGTGGCATGACGGTTTTCTTCAAAGTTGTAAAGGAGTTTCAGCTCGTTCTGATCCTTTGTAAGCTTCTTCTGCTTGTTCCCCAAGGTCTTCTTCTGCATTATCAAATTGCGTAGCTAATGGTGTTAGACTTGATTCTGCAAGTTCTGTTGAAATCAACGGCCAATTCTGCATAATCAAATTGCATAACTAATCGTGTTAGACTTGTTTCTGCGAGTTCTCTTGCTGGTGCTTTTATCGTGGTAGAATCTGCTGTGTGTGCTTCACCTGCATCTTAAAGAACGTTTTCTGCCCAGCGTTCTATAGTACTTTGCTAGTTATGAAAGAGTTCCAGCTGGTGCTAGTTCTTCTATTTGTGCCTCAAATAGCACAAATAGTGCCTTCTATAGCCAATTCCGTCTTATGAAGTCATGTTAGACTTGCTTCTGCTAGTTCTGTTGGAGTTTCAGCTGATAGTGTAGGAACAACGTCTGTTTGTACCTCATTTGCAGCTTGAATTGCGTTTTTTGCCTCATCCACTTGCGTAACTGATTGAAGCCCTATGTTTTCTGCTACTTCTGATGGAGATTCATCTCGTGTCAATCTTCTGGTTCGAATTCTACCTGATAAAGTTGTGTTACTAATCGTTTTAGTCCTGTTTCTGCTAGTTCTGTTGAAGTTTCAGCTAGTACTGATAGTGTAGGATCAACTTCAGTTTGTGCCTTAACTTCGTCTGCAAGACCACATCGCGTAACTGATCGTGGCAGCGTGTTTTCTGCTGCTTCTGATGGAGATTCAGCTCGTGTCAAATTTTTTGTGGCAATTCTGCTTCTGATGGAGATTCAGCTCGCGTCAATCTTCTGGTGTTCCCCAAGTTGTGTTACTAATCGTGTTAAACTTGTTAGACCTGTGGAAGCATCGTCTGTGTGTGCCTCAACTGCTTGTTCAAGAGCGTTTTCTGCCAGATCCACTTGCGAAACTGATCGTGGCATGATGGTTTTCTTCAAGTTGTAAAGCAGTTTCAGCTCGTTCTGATCCTTTGTAAGCTTCTTCTGTTTGTTCCCCAAGGTCTTCTTCTGCATTATCAAATTGCGTAGCTAATGGTGTTAGACTTGTTTCTGCTAGTTCTGTTGAAATCAACGGCCAATTCTGCATAATCAGATTGCATAACTAATCGTGTTAGACTTGTTTCTGCGAGTTCTCTTGCTGGTGCTTTTATCGTGGTAGAATCTGCTGTGTGTGCTTCACCTGCATCTTAAAGAACGTTTTCTGCCCTGCGTTCTATAGTAGTTTGCTAGTTATGAAAGAGTTTCAGCTGGTGCTAGTTCTTCTATGTGTGCCTCAACTATATTCTATAGCCAATTCCGTCTTATGATGTCGTGTTAGACTTGTTTCTGCTAGTTCTGTTGGAGTTTCAGCTGATATTGTAGGAACTGAAGGTTGAAAGCGTTTTATGATTTATCCACTTGCGTAAGTGATCGTATTAGACTTGTTTCGTCTAGTTCTGTTTCAGCTCGTACTAATCTTGTCGAAACATCTGTTTATGCCTCAACTGCAGCTTGAAAGGAGTTTTCTGCCTCATCCATTTGCATTACTGATTGTGCCCGTATGTTTTCTGATCATTCTTATGGAGATTCATCTCGTGTCAATATTCTGGTTCGAATTCTAGCTTGTTCGAATTCAAGTTGTGTTACTAATCGTTTTAGTCCTGTTTCTGCTAGTTCTGTTGAGGTTTCAGGTAGTACTGATAGTGTAGGATCAACGTCTGTTTGTGCCTAAACTTCTTCTTCAAGGGCGTTTTCTACCACATCAACTTGCGTAACTGATCGCGGCAACGTGTTTTCTGCTGCTTCTGATGGAGATTCAGCTCGCGTCAATCTTCTGGTGGCAATTCTGCCTCATCAAGTTGTATTACTAATCTTGTTAGTCCAGCTATGTCTTTGCTGATCCTGTGTCCATCGTCTGTGTGTGCCTCAACTGCTTGTTCAAGAGCGTTTTCTGCCAGATACACTTGCGAAACTGATCGTGGCATGACGGTTTTCTTCAAAGTTATAAAGGAGTTTCAGCTCGTTCTGATCCTTTGTAAGCTTCTTCTGCTTGTTCCCCAAGGTCTTCTTCTGCATTATCAAATTGCGTAGCTAATGGTGTTAGACTTGATTCTGCAAGTTCTGTTGAAATCAACGGCCAATTCTGCATAATCAAATTGCATAACTAATCGTGTTAGACTTGTTTCTGCGAGTTCTCTTGCTGGTGCTTTTATCGTGGTAGAATCTGCTGTGTGTGCTTCACCTGCATCTTAAAGAACGTTTTCTGCCCAGCGTTCTATAGTACTTTGCTAGTTATGAAAGAGTTCCAGCTGGTGCTAGTTCTTCTATTTGTGCCTCAAATAGCACAAATAGTGCCTTCTATAGCCAATTCCGTCTTATGAAGTCATGTTAGACTTGCTTCTGCTAGTTCTGTTGGAGTTTCAGCTGATAGTGTAGGAACAACGTCTGTTTGTACCTCATTTGCAGCTTGAATTGCGTTTTTTGCCTCATCCACTTGCGTAACTGATTGAAGCCCTATGTTTTCTGCTACTTCTGATGGAGATTCATCTCGTGTCAATCTTCTGGTTCGAATTCTACCTGATAAAGTTGTGTTACTAATCGTTTTAGTCCTGTTTCTGCTAGTTCTGTTGAAGTTTCAGCTAGTACTGATAGTGTAGGATCAACTTCAGTTTGTGCCTTAACTTCGTCTGCAAGACCACATCGCGTAACTGATCGTGGCAGCGTGTTTTCTGCTGCTTCTGATGGAGATTCATCTCGTGTCAAATTTTTTGTGGCAATTCTGCTTCTGATGGAGATTCAGCTCGCGTCAATCTTCTGGTGTTCCCCAAGTTGTGTTACTAATCGTGTTAAACTTGTTAGACCTGTGGAAGCATCGTCTGTGTGTGCCTCAACTGCTTGTTCAAGAGCGTTTTCTGCCAGATCCACTTGCGAAACTGATCGTGGCATGATGGTTTTCTTCAAGTTGTAAAGCAGTTTCAGCTCGTTCTGATCCTTTGTAAGCTTCTTCTGTTTGTTCCCCAAGGTCTTCTTCTGCATTATCAAATTGCGTAGCTAATGGTGTTAGACTTGTTTCTGCTAGTTCTGTTGAAATCAACGGCCAATTCTGCATAATCAGATTGCATAACTAATCGTGTTAGACTTGTTTCTGCGAGTTCTCTTGCTGGTGCTTTTATCGTGGTAGAATCTGCTGTGTGTGCTTCACCTGCATCTTAAAGAACGTTTACTGCCCTGCGTTCTATAGTAGTTTGCTAGTTATGAAAGAGTTTCAGCTGGTGCTAGTTCTTCTATGTGTGCCTCAACTATATTCTATAGCCAATTCCGTCTTATGATGTCGTGTTAGACTTGTTTCTGCTAGTTCTGTTGGAGTTTCAGCTGATATTGTAGGAACTGAAGGTTGAAAGCGTTTTATGATTTATCCACTTGCGTAAGTGATCGTATTAGACTTGTTTCGTCTAGTTCTGTTTCAGCTCGTACTAATCTTGTCGAAACATCTGTTTATGCCTCAACTGCAGCTTGAAAGGAGTTTTCTGCCTCATCCATTTGCATTACTGATTGTGCCCGTATGTTTTCTGATCATTCTTATGGAGATTCATCTCGTGTCAATATTCTGGTTCGAATTCTAGCTTGTTCGAATTCAAGTTGTGTTACTAATCGTTTTAGTCCTGTTTCTGCTAGTTCTGTTGAGGTTTCAGGTAGTACTGATAGTGTAGGATCAACGTCTGTTTGTGCCTAAACTTCTTCTTCAAGGGCGTTTTCTACCACATCAACTTGCGTAACTGATCGCGGCAACGTGTTTTCTGCTGCTTCTGATGGAGATTCAGCTCGCGTCAATCTTCTGGTGGCAATTCTGCCTCATCAAGTTGTGTTACTAATCTTGTTAGTCCAGCTATGTCTTTGCTGATCCTGTGTCCATCGTCTGTGTGTGCCTCAACTGCTTGTTCAAGAGCGTTTTCTGCCAGATACACTTGCGAAACTGATCGTGGCATGACGGTTTTCTTCAAAGTTGTAAAGGAGTTTCAGCTCGTTCTGATCCTTTGTAAGCTTCTTCTGCTTGTTCCCCAAGGTCTTCTTCTGCATTATCAAATTGCGTAGCTAATGGTGTTAGACTTGATTCTGCAAGTTCTGTTGAAATCAACGGCCAATTCTGCATAATCAAATTGCATAACTAATCGTGTTAGACTTGTTTCTGCGAGTTCTCTTGCTGGTGCTTTTATCGTGGTAGAATCTGCTGTGTGTGCTTCACCTGCATCTTAAAGAACGTTTTCTGCCCAGCGTTCTATAGTACTTTGCTAGTTATGAAAGAGTTCCAGCTGGTGCTAGTTCTTCTATTTGTGCCTCAAATAGCACAAATAGTGCCTTCTATAGCCAATTCCGTCTTATGAAGTCATGTTAGACTTGCTTCTGCTAGTTCTGTTGGAGTTTCAGCTGATAGTGTAGGAACAACGTCTGTTTGTACCTCATTTGCAGCTTGAATTGCGTTTTTTGCCTCATCCACTTGCGTAACTGATTGAAGCCCTATGTTTTCTGCTACTTCTGATGGAGATTCATCTCGTGTCAATCTTCTGGTTCGAATTCTACCTGATAAAGTTGTGTTACTAATCGTTTTAGTCCTGTTTCTGCTAGTTCTGTTGAAGTTTCAGCTAGTACTGATAGTGTAGGATCAACTTCAGTTTGTGCCTTAACTTCGTCTGCAAGACCACATCGCGTAACTGATCGTGGCAGCGTGTTTTCTGCTGCTTCTGATGGAGATTCAGCTCGTGTCAAATTTTTGGTGGCAATTCTGCTTCTGATGGAGATTCAGCTCGCGTCAATCTTCTGGTGTTCCCCAAGGTGTTACTAATCGTGTTAAACTTGTTAGACCTGTGGAAGCATCGTCTGTGTGTGCCTCAACTGCTTGTTCAAGAGCGTTTTCTGCCAGATCCACTTGCGAAACTGATCGTGGCATGATGGTTTTCTTCAAGTTGTAAAGCAGTTTCAGCTCGTTCTGATCCTTTGTAAGCTTCTTCTGTTTGTTCCCCAAGGTCTTCTTCTGCATTATCAAATTGCGTAGCTAATGGTGTTAGACTTGTTTCTGCTAGTTCTGTTGAAATCAACGGCCAATTCTGCATAATCAGATTGCATAACTAATCGTGTTAGACTTGTTTCTGCGAGTTCTCTTGCTGGTGCTTTTATCGTGGTAGAATCTGCTGTGTGTGCTTCACCTGCATCTTAAAGAACGTTTTCTGCCCTGCGTTCTATAGTAGTTTGCTAGTTATGAAAGAGTTTCAGCTGGTGCTAGTTCTTCTATGTGTGCCTCAACTATATTCTATAGCCAATTCCGTCTTATGATGTCGTGCTGGAACTCCAAGAGAACTAGCAGAAACAAGTCTAACACGATTAGTTATGCAATTTGATTATGCAGAATTGGCCGTTGATTTCAACAGAACTAGCAGAAACAAGTCTAACACCATTAGCTACGCAATTTGATAATGCAGAAGAAGACCTTGGGGAACAAACAGAAGAAGCTTACAAAGGATCAGAACGAGCTGAAACTCCTTTACAACTTGAAGAAAACCATCATGCCACGATCAGTTTCGCAAGTGGATCTGGCAGAAAACGCTCTTGAACAAGCAGTTGAGGCACACACAGACGATGGACACAGGATCAGGAAAGACATAGCTGGACTAACAAGATTAGTAACACAACTCGATGAGGCAGAATTGCCACCAGAAGATTGACGCGAGCTGAATCTCCATCAGAAGCAGCAGAAAACACGTTGCCACGATCAGTTACGCAAGTTGATGTGGTAGAAAACGCTCTTGAAGAAGAAGTTTAGGCACAAACAGACGTTGATCCTACACTATCAGTACTACCTGAAACTTCAACAGAACTTCCAGAAACAGGACTAAAACGATTAGTAACACAACTTGAATTCGAACAAGCTAGAATTCGAACCAGAATATTGACACGAGATGAATCTCCATAAGAATGATCAGAAAACATACGGGCACAATCAGTAACGCAAATGGATGAGGCAGAAAACTCCTTTCAAGCTGCAGTTGTTTCGACAAGATTAGTACGAGCTGAAACAGAACTAGACGAAACAAGTCTAATACGATCAGTTACGCAAGTGGATAAGGCATAAAACGCTTTCAACCTTCAGTTCCTACAATATCAGCTGAAACTCCAACAGAACTAGCAGAAACAAGTCTAACACGACATCATAAGACGGAATTGGCTATAAGAATATAGTTGAGGCACACATAGAAGAACTAGCACCAACAGAAACTTTCATAATTAGCAAACTACTATAGAACGCAGGGCAGGAAACGTTCTTGAAGATGCAGGTGAAGCACACACAGCAGATTCTACCACGATAAAAGCATCTGCTGAAACTCTAAGAGAACTAGCAGAAACAAGTCTAACACGATTAGTTATGCAATTTGATTATGCAGAATTGGCCGTTGATTCCAACAGAACTAGCAGAAACAAGTCTAACACCATTAGCTACGCAATTTGATCAAGCAGAAGAAGACGTTGGGGAACAAACAGAAGAAGCTTACAAAGGATCAGAACGAGCTGAAACTGCTTTACAACTTGAAGAAAACCATCATGCCACGATCAGTTTCGCAAGTGGATCTGGCAGAAAACGCTCTTGAACAAGCAGTTGAGGCACACACAGACGATGCTTCCACAGGTCTAACAAGTTTAACACGATTAGTAACACAACTTGGGGAACACAAGAAGATTGACGCGAGCTGAATCTCCATCAGAAGCAGAATGGCCACCAAAAATTTCACACGAGCTGAATCTCCATCAGAAGCAGAATTGCCACCAAAAATTTGACACGAGCTGAATCTCCATCAGAAGCAGCAGAAAACACGCTGCCACGATCAATTACGCAATGTTGTCTTGCAGACGAAGTTAAGGCACAAACTGAAGTTGATCCTACACTATCAGTACTAGCTGAAACTTCAACAGAACTAGCAGAAACAGGACTAAAACGATTAGTAACACAACTTTATCAGGTAGAATTCGAACCAGAAGATTGACACGAGATGAATCTCCATCAGAAGTAGCAGAAAACATACGGCTTCAATCAGTTACGCAAGGATGAGGCAGAAAACGCAATTCAAGCTGCAAATGAGGTACAAACAGACGTTGTTCCTACACTATCAGCTGAAACTCCAACAGAACTAGCAGAAGCAAGTTTAACATGACTTCATAAGACGGAATTGGCTATAGAAGGCACTATTTGTGCTATTTGAGGCACAAATAGAAGAACTAGCACCAGCTGAAACTCTTTCATAACTAGCAAACTACTATAGAACGCAGGGCAGAAAACGTTCTTTAAGATGCAGGTGAAGCACACACAGCAGATTCTACCACGATAAAAGCACCAGCAAGAGAACTCGAAGAAACAAGTCTAACACGATTAGTTATGCAATTTGATTATGCAGAATTGGCCGTTGATTTCAACAGAACGCAATTTGATAATGCAGAAGTAGACCTTGGGGAACAAACAGAAGAAGCTTACAAAGGATCAGAACGAGCTGAAACTCCTTTACAACTTAAAGAAAACCATCATGCCACGATCAGTTTCGCAAGTGGATCTGGCAGAAAACGCTCTTGAACAAGCAGTTGAGGCATACACAGACGATGGACACAGGATCAGCAAAGACATAGCTGGACTAACAAGATTAGTAACACAACTTGATGAGGCAGAATTGCCACCAGAAGATTGACGCGAGCTGAATCTCCATCAGAAGCAGCAGAAAACACGTTGCCACGATCAGTTACGCAAGTTGATGTGGTAGAAAACGCTCTTGAAGAAGAAGTTTTGGCACAAACAGACGTTGATCCTACACTATCAGTACTACCTGAAACTTCAATAGAACTAGCAGAAACAGGACTAAAACGATTAGTAACACAACTTAAATTCGAACAAGCTAGAATTCGAACCAGAATATTGACACGAGATGAATCTCCATAAGAATGATCAGAAAACATACGGGCACAATCAGTAACGCAAATGGATGAGGCAGAAAACTCCTTTCAAGCTGCAGTTGAGGCACAAACAGATGTTTCGACAAGATTAGTACGAGCTGAAACAGAACTAGACGAAACAAGTCTAATACGATCAGTTACGCAAGTGGATAAGGCATAAAACGCTTTCAACCTTCAGTTCCTACAATATCAGCTGAAACTCCAACAGAACTAGCAGAAACAAGTCTAACACGACATCATAAGACGGAATTGGCTATAGAATATAGTTGAGGCACACATAGAAGAACTAGCACCAACAGAAACTTTCATAACTAGCAAACTACTATAGAACGCAGATCAGGAAACGTTCTTGAAGATGCAGGTGAAGCACACACACAGCAGATTCTACCACGATAAAAGCATCTGCTGAAACTCTAAGACAACTAGCAGAAACAAGTCTAACACGATTAGTTATGCAATTTGATTATGCAGAATTGGCCGTTGATTCCAACAGAACTAGCAGAAACAAGTCTAACACCATTAGCTACGCAATTTGATAATGCAGAAGAAGACCTTGGGGAACAAACAGAAGAAGCTTACAAAGGATCAGAACGAGCTGAAACTCCTTTACAACTTGAAGAAAACCATCATGCCACGATCAGTTTCGCAAGTGGATCTGGCAGAAAACGCTCTTGAACAAGCAGTTGAGGCACACACAGACGATGGACACGGGATCAGCAAAGACATAGCTGGACTAACAAGATTAGTAACACAACTTGATGAGGCAGAATTGCCACCAGAAGATAGACGCGAGCTGAATCTCCATCAGAAGCAGAATTGCCACCAAAAATTTGACACGAGCTGAATCTTCATCAGAAGCAGCAGAAAACACGCTGCCACGATCAGTTACGCGATGTGGTCTTGCAGTGTAACAGTAGTCGGGTAATTGGTGTTAGGTGGGAAAAGACTACAGCACGATTGAGCATCGAGATGGAATGAGAGGAGAGATGCTCAAGTCGTGACGTAGTTGGTTGTTAAGGGGCAGTCAACATCTGGGTCTGGAACTGAAAGGACGCCATGTTTGTAGAAGTTGTCACCGAATGGAAATAAACCTTATTAATACAAAACCAACAGTCCTTGTTAGTCCTTCACTCTGTTACAGGACGAATTTTGGTGCCAACGACCGAGGATTCGAACCTGGTACAATGCGGAGTCTCAAAATGCTGTCTACTGTATAACAACGCGGAATCTCAAAACGATGTCTACTGTATAATACATCGAAGTAGCAAGTATGAAGATCCTTGGTCCGTTTGTGTCGATCGCCAGAGACAGAATTGCGGCACGGTTCTAAACAAGTATTGAACATAACAAAGCGCAGTTGGAAAAATGGCCAATAAGTTATCTATGAGAAGTACAGCAACCAAAAGCCCAGCCAGGGGTGGTTGTCTGTAAGTCTTTTTCAAGACTTGCTATCAAAGTTTGATTGGCGTCACGAGAAGAATTGAAAATCAACTTGCCATAATGGGTTGCAGCGCCTACGATTGTCATCACCTGTAAACACCATCCTGGCGGTTCCTTTTGTCTCGAGCGAACGGGGTTTTTTGCTAAAGGCCAGGCCAGTTTAAACGGGAGTCATAACAAACCACTATCTACGTCGACACCTTGAAGAAACTCGAAGAGGCAGCTTCAAAATGTAAAAGGTCCTTATTCTGCTCAAACCATTTGTCCGGAGACAGAGTTATTACAGCACGATTCTACACGCAAGTTGAACGTAAACCAAAGAACTTGGAAAGATGGCCAATATTGTAGGTGAGAAGTACAGACCTCCTATCAAAATTTTCAACTGTACAGGCGGTACTTGTCAAGAAAGGCATGAAGACTAGTTTGATATAAGGAGTGCGGTGCCTGCAAGTGTCATCATTTTGCTGAAAGTCGAGCCAGTTTGATACAACGAACAAGAATTTTGCTGATCTTTGGGCTCCACTGCAATATGAGAGCCGCTAGCTGATCATTTTGTCGTGCCCTATCGAAGCCTGTGAGGTTTTGTCGTGCCCTATCGAGGCCTGTGAAGTTTCGTCGTGCCCTATCGAGGCCTGTGAAGTTTTGTCGTGCCCTATCGAGGCCTGTGGAGTACAGTCGTGCCTATCGAGCCCAATTGAGCATGTTTGGTCCTTACTGAAGCCGCTTTGTCGATCTTGGTTCAAGTACTCGAGTACCGGGTTTCTTAAACTCAGTAGACAGAGACATAGACGCCAAGGACTTCATTTTCGGTTGGAAAGATAACCTCAACAAGAAAAAGGGTAACATATTTGATATTAGATAGAAAATAATTGAATTCCAGGAGGACGATAACATCCTTTAGTTAATTAATTTAGATATTAATAAGAATTGGTTGTTTGTTTGCTTGTACAAGTATAAATATTTCAGCATGACAGAACAGGATTCATTGGCAACAACAGGCAGACCCAACACAGTACAGTAGAGAAACATACGAGTTTTTTTTTCAGATACCAAGGAATATGCAGAAGAAGAAATAGAAATATTGTTTCAAGTCTGATAGAAATCACAAAGAACTTAATATGAATTACTTATATGCAGAATTACAACGTGTTAGTACATGGTTGGGGGAATTAAGGGAGGCAGTTAGTGAAGTAGAGAATTTTGTGGAAACGTTGAAGTATAGAACGACTAGACAAGACCCTTATAGATTTATGGTAGACTACAATGGAGTAAGAAAGAATAACAGGAGACAGCCACTGCTTAATAAAGACAGAAGACAATATAGTTATGACGAACCAAGGCCTAATGGTTATAGGGTAGAAGACGATGAGAACAGACGTAATGGTGAAAGGTCGGACTGGTATAGTGGTTATAAATACAAAAATGGGCGTGAGAGAAACCTTTCAAAGAAATCATGGGGCTGGCCCTCACAGTGCAACCGCTAGAAAAAGACGTAACGACTGGTTTGAAAAGAGACAAAGACAATATTTGATCGAAGGACAGAGTAGAACACAAAGATAAGAATTCAACGACTCCTAAAGTACTTGCCGATATTAGGATTGAACAGGAAAAGAAGACGACGGTATTAGTAAAGAAAATAAACCGAGAGACACAGACGCAGGCAGGTAATACGATAGAAAATAGTACGCAGACTCAGGTAGATACAGTAGAGAAAAAGGTCCAGGTACAACCAGCCAGTAAGATAACAAAGGGAAGTCAAACTGACTTAATAGAAACTCAGTCAAGACCAACTCACTTGACTAAGGGAGACAAGGTTGAAGTTAAGAAAGATAGACAGACGAGAACCAAGGACGAAAGGAAGCCAAAGAGGAAAAGTATTGAAGAAAGAAATAGTAGTATGATAGTTAATAGAGGTACTGCCATGTCAAGTTCCTCAGGTATAGACATGAAACTAATCCCCAAATGGTGTAGGAATATTAGCTGTCAGAGTTCAGGTTACGGAGAAGATATTCCTACCGCCGCATATTATAGTGATGCTGAAACAGATATAAATACTGATGATTCGGAGAATGAGAGAATTGCACTACGAACAGATCCTGAATCGAAGCGTGATGTTCCCTCATACGGTGTAGTTGCTGGTAGACAGACGGACAGAGTTTTGGTTGGTGACTCTTTGGAACTAGATACCAGTTTTTATGACAGGAAAGTAGAGAAGGCTTAGAGACGAATACCAAGAAAGAGAAAGAAAGTCAGACGTTCTAAAGCCGATTATGGGAATAGGGTCGACGTGTCTGCGGTAAATTATTATGAGTCTGATGAAGGAACTATTATCAGTGTGTCATCTGAAGACGAGATGGGGAAGTGCAAACGTTACGTAAGATATACAGGAAACAGTGAGCAGACCGACGCAAATAAAGGAAAGAAATCATTTAAGAAGAAGAATAATAGTAGACAGATAGCGGGAATTTACTCAACGACAGAAAGTGACTTAAGAAAAATAGAGGACCTTATGACCTTAAGACCTGAGTACTTTAACAGGTTAACAACAGATAGTGAAGATGACATAATTAGAGAAAGACATACTAATGTATTGAGAGACAACGAAATATTTAACTTGGACACACTCTATGGGTTATAACTGTTAAAATTCCTTAGGTGAGGAAGGAAAATGGAATAGTTTTGGCTTATGAGAAGAATTGCGGTTTGAGCATATAGATATATGAGCTGTCTAAAATAGACAGATGAATTTTTTTGGTGTAGCATCACATGATACCAAGTAGGCAATAGTGTTGTTGAGGATAGAGAGTTACGACAAATGATATTGTACGTGGATACGTAATACAGGATGTCTTGTGTTTGGTCGTGATGTAGAGAGAGTAAACAAGGTAGAAATTAAAATAGTCCTTTGTCCGGAGTGGATAGTTGCGAGAGTTAATCACGTTGAGTGATGTATAACTGGAGTGATTAAAGTAGAGTAGATTCACCACATAATTAGTAGAGAGAGAGAGAGAGAAAATAAGTATGAATGCTCGTACTAGAGTGGATGGTTCGAAGCAGAGCTATGACATGACGTCTGAGATAGTTTCGCTTGGTGGTTTGAGAAGTAAGTATAGTATTGTTGACAGCTGAACCAAGAGTGTCTGATGAGAAGATATAGATTGAGGAGAAATTGAGTATCGTGTATAAAATAGTCGGTTGAACGCGAGAATATTAAGAGTAAAAGACTGTAGAAGTGGATGATTGAAGAATACGAGTTCTTGCTGAAGAGCATGAAGTAATTACGTCAGCCTTGCGAAGAAAGAAGAGGTAATTAAATCTGAGAAAGTTGTGGAAAAGTATAGAATGATAGTTACGAGGTTAGTGGCTCGTCGGAGTGAAGTTTGTTCTGTGAGATCGTTGATAGTGCTGGTTAGTGTGTAAAAGAGATATAGTTCGCGTGAGATAATGTATAGGTACTGACCTTCGTAAAGAAGTGAGTGATTGCTGGAATGTTGAATTGGCGTCTAAATTGTTTTTTTGAAGTAATAGTATAGATACGTTAGGTTGTCGCGATGCGAGAGTAGTGAGGTGAGAGCGAGGTTGTGTATCACTGTCTGTGTGAATATGCGAAGAGTGGTTGATAAGTGACGTTGATAAAATTGAGAACATAGTTAGAGGATTGTGATGTCTTTTTATTAGAATATCTGCATGACAGGTTGACGGAAAGAGAGTTAACATTCTGAATGATGTTTCATAAAACATGTTTAGTATTGTTGACAGGGACATGTCGAAGCAGGAATGCCTAATACTGAGAAAAGTGAGCTCTGCTGTCAGTTATAAGTGGCGTGGGTTGCTGTTCTGGAAGAGGAGTGAAAGATACGGAGGTAAATAAGGTTAGTTAAATGAATGTTGGAGAACGTGTTCCGATGGGGGTGACCGATTTGATTATCGTCACGATGCAAGAGTGCTAGGAGAGACTTGAGGATAGATTAGAGTAGTCGTGGTGAGATGTTGGTAAGTAGTGATACCTTAGTTAATTGCGTCGGATAGACGAGAAAATTAAAAGTAGAATTAGTTGTATTGGTGAGATTTTTTTTTGCTGGTGATAACATGGTAGAGATACCGTAGGTAACGGTAATGATTAAGTAGATGTAGTAATACTTGGAATAAATCCAAGGGAAACAATTGGTGTGCCGAGCCACAGATTCTATTAGTAGATAGATGACTGGTAAGTGACATTAAGATAGCCGTCACACTGGTAATAGATAAAATGAGTTGACCTGTAGTTTACAAATATTGTGATGGGTCGACGTGTCTGCGGTAAATTATTATGAGTCTGATGAAGGAACTATTATCAGTGTCAATTCCAAATATTGTGATATGTAAGGAGTTAATTTTGTAAAATATTGTGAGGGGAGATAATCAATGTTTGACTTCCAGAAAATGGAACGGTCAATTGTGGAGTGGTGATTTTGGTTGAGGGGAACAAGTATTGTTCCGCGTTATGTTGATCTGTAGGTAACAGATATGTATATATATATATATATATATATATATATATATATATATATATATATATATATATATATATATATATATATATATGTATATATATATTTTGGCATTAATGCTTGGCATTGAGTGGTTTTGTTTTATAACAAAATAAGCATGACTTGAGTGAATAGATATGAGTTACATTGGTTCGTATAGGAGGACAATTTTGCTTGGTCACTTTAAGTAGTTAATTCTGTGTGAATTATATTTTTTTTTTTTGAAAACCTTCTCTTTAGCGAGAAGACAGTTGTTTTGATTGAATTTGAGTTTTCAATGCCTCATATATGTTTTTTTAATTGATTTAGTTCTGTAAAATGATTGTTGTTGGTTTTAGAATAGGATTGTTGTATTCCTAGACTTTTGCGTACAAACTATGGGTCCGTAAAAGAGACCTATAGTGATAGGTAATAATAGAATATTTTCTTCTGATTTGATAAAATGCATGTTATATCATTTTAAAGTGTGTTTTTCTTTGAATGAGTTGGGGGGGGGGGGGGGGGGGGTATAATGTCCTGTTTTGATTTTATTTCACTTAAACTCTTAATTTAAATAAGTTGTTTTGTGTATTAGATTACCTTGTTAGTAAATCTTTGTGAATAATAAGTGCATGAGTATATTCTGGTTGCTGTGATAGTCAGTGTAGAAGTGCTATGAAGTGTTGGTTTCCATGGGGTCAGAAGTGAACATGGAGACACGAGATTGCTGGCTTATAGAAGAAGAAGTGGGTAACATGCTACGCCAGGCAATGAGCAAAACATGAATTGAATCCATGTTTGTCTCCGAAGAATGATTAGACAATGTGGACAGCAGTACAATAGTAAAGGGTTGTAAGTGTGAGAAATGAACATTGTGGAGACATAATGACATGGGGTTTTGAGGGTCCGTGTTATACGGACTGCAGTCACAGACGTGAGTTAGGAGCAGTACATGGTTGCTGTTGTTAACGGCATAAATTGACCACCGGAGGTTTGAGTAGATGTGCCCATAATAAATGGACAGTAAGGGGGCAAGATTAAAAGAGAGGTATATTATGTGAGGTGATGTGTATTGGAACAGGTCTTGATTTTTAATTGTGTCCTCGGGATGTGTTTTGTGGTTAACATTACATTGAGGTAAGGTTCAGAGCTATAAAATTGGTAGTGTCTGTAATATACAGACACTTGGTTGGTATTTTTGATGCTGTAGATAGAAGCGTAAACTGTTACCATAATGAGTGGTACTGTAGGAGATATAATTGTTTTAGACTTTATTACATAAAGTCTCAAATGACAAAGGGGGTAAAGGTGTGTGATTTAGCTGAGTGTGGTTTTTGTGTGGAAGAGTTCTACTTCTTCTTTGAATCTCCGGTGCGCACCGATTCTTTGTCTTTCTATCGTGTGCGAGTTTTTTTCTTCAGGTTGATTGAAAGTAGAGAATTGGTAGTTTTGTTGAAGACAATGGGGAGTTGGTACCAGAAAGGTACAGCGTTTGAATTTTTAAGCAGATTGCTTATGAAGAGAAGGAGTGGTTATTTCAACCATATGTGTTATGATGTATTGTATATAGTTATAAAGATTCAATTGTTGTTGATATGTAATTAATATAGGTTTTGTTATGAAGAGTTAGAAACGAAGAAATATATAGTGGATTACTATATGGTTTGGGGAAAGAGTTACAAATAGATTGGTTTACTTAAAATAAAGTGGTTTGGGGAGATTAGAGGAACTGTGGGAAGTAAGGAAAGGGAAGAAGGAGTATGTAGTTTAAAAAGGTAACCATATGTGGTATGATGTATTGTATAAAGTTGAGATTGATATGTGTTAAGTTATAGAAGCAGAAACGAAGAAGAAGTTTATAGTGGGTTACTAGATTTACAATATGACAGGGAGAAGGGTTAAAGAATATAATAATTGCTCAAAAATTGAGTTAGTTTCGGGAAGATTAGAGGAAGTGTGGGAGGTAAGGAAAAAGAGGGAATAGAGTAAGAGAGTTGGGAGTAAAGAATTTTTCCTTTACAGGAAAAATTCTTTAGAAAAACATAGGGAGGTGTAACAGTAGTCGGGTAATTGGTGTTAGGTGGGAAAAGACTACAGCACGATTGAGCATCCAGATGGAATGAGAGGAGAGATGCTCAAGTCGTGACGTAGTTGGTTGTTAAGGGGCAGTCAACATCTGGGTCTGGAACTGAAAGGACGCCATGTTTGTAGAAGTTGTCACCGAATGGAAATAAACCTTATTAATACAAAACCAACAGTCCTTGTTAGTCCTTCACTCTGTTACAGCAGACAAAGTTAAGGCACAAACTGAAGTTGATCCTACACTATCAGTACTAGCTGAAACTTCAACAGAACTAGCAGAAACAGGACTAAAACGATTAGTAACACAACTTTATCAGGTAGAATTCGAACCAGAAGATTGACACGAGATGAATCTCCATCAGAAGTAGCAGAAAACATACGGCTTCAATCAGTTACGCAAGTGGATGAGGCAAAAAACGCAATTCAAGCTGCAAATGAGGTACAAACAGACGTTGTTCCTACACTATCAGCTGAAACTCCAACAGAATTAGCAGAAGCAAGTATACTATAGAACGCAGGGCAGAAAACGTTCTTTAAGATGCAGGTGAAGCACACACAGCAGATTCTACCACGATAAAAGCACCAGCAAGAGAACTCGCAGAAACAAGTCTAACACGATTAGTTATGCAATCTGATTATGCAGAATTGGCCGTTGATTTCAACAGAACTAGCAGAAACAAGTCTAACACCATTAGCTACGCAATTTGATAATGCAGAAGAAGACCTTGGGGAACAAACAGAAGAAGCTTACAAAGGATCAGAACGAGCTGAAACTGCTTTACAACTTGAAGAAAACCATCATGCCACGATCAGTTTCGCAAGTGGATCTGGCAGAAAACGCTCTTGAACAAGCAGTTGAGGCACACACAGACGATGCTTCCACAGGTCTAACAAGTTTAACACGATTAGTAACACAACTTGGGGAACACCAGAAGATTGACGCGAGCTGAATCTCCATCAGAAGCAGAATTGCCACCAAAAATTTGACACGAGCTGAATCTCCATCAGAAGCAGCAGAAAACACGCTGCCACGATCAGTTACGCGATGTGGTCTTGCAGACGAAGTTAAGGCACAAACTGAAGTTGATCCTACACTATCAGTACTAGCTGAAACTTCAACAGAACTAGCAGAAACAGGACTAAAACGATTAGTAACACAACTTTATCAGGTAGAATTCGAACCAGAAGATTGACACGAGATGAATCTCCATCAGAAGTAGCAGAAAACATACGGCTTCAATCAGTTACGCAAGTGGATGAGGCAAAAAACGCAATTCAAGATGCAAATGAGGTACAAACAGACGTTGTTCCTACACTATCAGCTGAAACTCCAACAGAACTAGCAGAAGGAAGTCTACATGACTTCATAAGACGGAATTGGCTATAGAAGGCACTATTTGTGCTATTTGAGGCACAAATAGAAGAACTAGCACCAGCTGGAACTCTTTCATAACTAGCAAAGTACTATAGAACGCTGGGCAGAAAACGTTCTTTAAGATGCAGGTGAAGCACACACAGCAGATTCTACCACGATAAAAGCACCAGCAAGAGAACTCGCAGAAACAAGTCTAACACGATTAGTTATGCAATCTGATTATGCAGAATTGGCCGTTGATTTCAACAGAACTAGCAGAAACAAGTCTAACACCATTAACTACGCAATTTGATAATGCAGAAGAAGACCTTGGGGAACAAACAGAAGAAGCTTACAAAGGATCAGAACGAGCTGAAACTGCTTTACAACTTAAAGAAAACCATCATGCCACGATCAGTTTCGCAAGTGGATCTGGCAGAAAACGCTCTTGAACAAGCAGTTGAGGCACACACAGACGATGCTTGCACAGGTCTAACAAGTTTAACACGATTAGTAACACAACTTGGGGAACACCAGAAGATTGACGCGAGCTGAATCTCCATCAGAAGCAGAATTGCCACCAAAAATTTGACACGAGCTGAATCTCCATCAGAAGCAGCAGAAAACACGCTGCCACGATCAGTTACGCGATGTGGTCTTGCAGACGAAGTTAAGGCACAAACTGAAGTTGATCCTACACTATCAGTACTAGCTGAAACTTCAACAGAACTAGCAGAAACAGGACTAAAACGATTAGTAACACAACTTTATCAGGTAGAATTCGAACCAGAAGATTGACACGAGATGAATCTCCATCAGAAGTAGCAGAAAACATACGGCTTCAATCAGTTACGCAAGTGGATGAGGCAAAAAACGCAAAAAACTCCTTGATGAGGCAGAAACAAGTCTAGCGGAAGATTGCCGCGAGCTGAATCTCCATCAGAAGCAGCAGAAAACACGTTGCCGCGATCAGTTACGCGAAGTTGATGTGGTAGAAAACGCCCTTGAAGAAGAAGTTTAGGCACAAACAGACGTTGATCCTACACTATCAGTACTACCTGAAACCTCAACAGAACTAGCAGAAACAGGACTAAAACGATTAGTAACACAACTTGAAATCGAACAAGCTAGAATTCGAACCAGAATATTGACACGAGATGAATCTCCATAAGAATGATCAGAAAACATACGGGCACAATCAGTAATGCAAATGGATGAGGCAGAAAACTCCTTTCAAGCTGCAGTTGAGGCATAAACAGATGTTTCGACAAGATTAGTACGAGCTGAAACAGAACTAGACGAAACAAGTCTAATACGATCACTTACGCAAGTGGATAAATCATAAAACGCTTTCAACCTTCAGTTCCTACAATATCAGCTGAAACTCCAACAGAACTAGCAGAAGCAAGTCTAACACGACATCATAAGACGGAATTGGCTATAGAATATAGTTGAGGCACACATAGAAGAACTAGCACCAGCTGAAACTCTTTCATAACTAGCAAACTACTATAGAACGCAGGGCAGAAAACGTTCTTTAAGATGCAGGTGAAGCACACCAAGCAGATTCTACCACGATAAAAGCACCAGCAAGAGAACTCGCAGAAACAAGTCTAACACGATTAGTTATGCAATCTGATTATGCAGAATTGGCCGTTGATTTCAACAGAACTAGCAGAAACAAGTCTAACACCATTAGCTACGCAATTTGATAATGCAGAAGAAGACCTTGGGGAACAAACAGAAGAAGCTTACAAAGGATCAGAACGAGCTGAAACTGCTTTACAACTTGAAGAAAACCATCATGCCACGATCAGTTTCGCAAGTGGATCTGGCAGAAAACGCTCTTGAACAAGCAGTTGAGGCACACACAGACGATGCTTCCACAGGTCTAACAAGTTTAACACGATTAGTAACACAACTTGGGGAACACCAGAAGATTGACGCGAGCTGAATCTCCATCAGAAGCAGAATTGCCACCAAAAATTTGATACGAGCTGAATCTCCATCAGAAGCAGCAGAAAACACGTTGCCGCGATCAGTTACGCAAGTTGATGTGGTAGAAAACGCCCTTGAAGAAGAAGTTTAGGCACAAACAGACGTTGATCCTAGACTATCAGTACTACCTGAAACCTCAACAGAACTAGCAGAAACAGGACTAAAACGATTAGTAACACAACTTGAATTCGAACAAGCTAGAATTCGAACCAGAATATTGACACGAGATGAATCTCCATAAGAATGATTAGAAAACATACGGGCACAATCAGTAATGCAAATGGATGATGCAGAAAACTCCTTTCAAGCTGCAGTTGAGGCACAAACAGATGTTTCGACAAGATTAGTACGAGTTGAAACAGAATTAGACGAAACAAGTCTAATACGATCACTTACGCAAGTGGATAAATCATAAAACGCTTTCAACCTTCAGTTCCTACAATATCAGCTGAAACTCCAACAGAACTAGCAGAAGCAAGTCTAACATGACTTCATCAGACGGAATTGGCTATAGAATATAGTTGAGGCACAAAAAGAAGAACTAGCACCAGCTGAAACTCTTTCATAACTAGCAAACTACTATAGAACGCAGGGCAGAAAACGTTCTTTAAGATGCAGGGGAAGCACACACAGCAGATTCTACCACGATAAAAGCACCAGCAAGAGAACTCGCAGAAATAAGTCTAACACGATTAGTTATGCAATCTGATTATGCAGAATTGGCCGTTGATTTCAACAGAACTAGCAGAAACAAGTCTAACACCATTAGCTACGCAATTTGATAATGCAGAAGAAGACCTTGGGGAACAAACAGAAGAAGCTTACAAAGGATCAGAACGAGCTTCACCTGCATCTTAAAGAACGTTTTCTGCCCTGCCTTCTATAGTAGTTTGCTAGTTATGAAAGAGTTTCAGCTGGTGCTAGTTCTTCTATGTGTGCCTCAACTATATTCTATAGCCAATTCCGTCTTATGATGTCGTGTTAGACTTGTTTCTGCTAGTTCTGTTGGAGTTTCAGCTGATATGGTAGGAACTGAAGGTTGAAAGCGTTTTATGATTTATCCACTTGCGTAAGTGATCGTATTAGACTTGTTTCGTCTAGTTCTGTTTCAGCTCGTACTAATCTTGTCGAAACATCTGTTTATGCCTTAGACTTGTTTCTGCTAGTTCTGTTAAAATCAACGGCCAATTCTGCATAATCAGATTGCATAACTAATCGTGTTAGACTTGTTTCTGCGAGTTCTCTTGCTGGTGCTTTTATCGTGGTAGAATCTGCTGTGTGTGCTTCACCTGCATCTTAAAGAACGTTTTCTGCCCTGCGTTCTATAGTAGTTTGCTAGTTATGAAAGAGTTTCAGCTGGTGCTAGTTCTTCTATGTGTGCCTCAACTATATTCTATAGCCAATTCCGTCTTATGATGTCGTGTTAGACTTGTTTCAGCTAGTTCTGTTGGAGTTTCAGCTGATAGTGTAGGAACAACGTCTGTTTGTACCTCATTTGCAGCTTGAATTGCGTTTTTTGCCTCATCCACTTGCGTAACTGATTGAAGCCCTATGTTTTCTGCTACTTCTGATGGAGATTCATCTCGTGTCAATCTTCTGGTTCGAATTCTATCTGATAAAGTTGTGTTACTAATCGTTTTAGTCCTGTTTCTGCTAGTTCTGTTGAAGTTTCAGCTAGTACTGATAGTGTAGGATCAACTTCAGTTTGTGCCTTAACTTCGTCTGCAAGACCACATCGCGTAACTGATCGTGGCAGCGTGTTTTCTGCTGCTTCTGATGGAGATTCAGCTCGTGTCAAATTTTTGGTGGCAATTCTGCTTCTGATGGAGATTCAGCTCGCGTCAATCTTCTGGTGTTCCCCAAGTTGTGTTACTAATCGTGTTAAACTTGTTAGACCTGTGGAAGCATCGTCTGTGTGTGCCTCAACTGCTTGTTCAAGAGCGTTTTCTGCCAGATCCACTTGCGAAACTGATCGTGGCATGATGGTTTTCTTCAAGTTGTAAAGCAGTTTCAGCTCGTTCTGATCCTTTGTAAGCTTCTTCTGTTTGTTCCCCAAGGTCTTCTTCTGCATTATCAAATTGCGTAGCTAATGGTGTTAGACTTGATTCTGCAAGTTCTGTTGAAATCAACGGCCAATTCTGCATAATCAAATTGCATAACTAATCGTGTTAGACTTGTTTCTGCGAGTTCTCTTGCTGGTGCTTTTATCGTGGTAGAATCTGCTGTGTGTGCTTCACCTGCATCTTAAAGAACGTTTTCTGCCCAGCGTTCTATAGTACTTTGCTAGTTATGAAAGAGTTCCAGCTGGTGCTAGTTCTTCTATTTGTGCCTCAAATAGCACAAATAGTGCCTTCTATAGCCAATTCCGTCTTATGAAGTCATGTAGACTTGCTTCTGCTAGTTCTGTTGGAGTTTCAGCTGATAGTGTAGGAACAACGTCTGTTTGTACCTCATTTGCAGCTTGAATTGCGTTTTTTGCCTCATCCACTTGCGTAACTGATTGAAGCCGTATGTTTTCTGCTACTTCTGATTGAGATTCATCTCGTGTCAATCTTCTGGTTCGAATTCTACCTGATAAAGTTGTGTTACTAATCGTTTTAGTCTTGTTTCTGCTAGTTCTGTTGAAGTTTCAGCTAGTACTGATAGTGTAGGATCAACTTCAGTTTGTGCCTTAACTTCGACTGCAAGACCACATCGTGTAACTGATCGTGGCAGCGTGTTTTCTGCTGCTTCTGATGGAGATTCAGCTCGTGTCAAATTTTTGGTGGCAATTCTGCTTCTGATGGAGATTCAGCTCGCGTCAATCTTCTGGTGTTCCCCAAGTTGTGTTACTAATTGTGTTAAACTTGTTAGACCTGTGGAAGCATCGTCTGTGTGTGCCTCAACTGCTTGTTCAAGCGTGTTTTCTGCCAGATCCAATTGCGAAACTGATCGTGGCATGATGGTTTTCTTCAAGTTGTAAAGGGGTTTCAGCTCGTTCTGATCCTTTGTAAGCTTCTTCTGTTTGTTCCCCAAGGTCTTCTTCTGCATTATCAAATTGCGTAGCTAATGGTGTTAGACTTGTTTCTGCTAGTTCTGTTGAAATCAACGGCCAATTCTGCATAATCAGATTGCATAACTAATCGTGTTAGACTTGTTTCTGCGAGTTCTATTGCTGGTGCTTTTATCGTGGTAGAATCTGCTGTGTGTGCTTCACCTGCATCTTAAAGAACGTTTTCTGCCCTGCGTTCTATAGTAGTTTGCTAGTTATGAAAGAGTTTCAGCTGGTGCTAGTTCTTCTTTTTGTGCCTCAACTATATTCTATAGCCAATTCCGTCTGATGAAGTCATGTTAGACTTGCTTCTGCTAGTTCTGTTGGAGTTTCAGCTGATAGTGTAGGAACAACGTCTGTTTGTACCTCATTTGCAGCTTGAATTGCGTTTTTTGCCTCATCCACTTGCGTAACTGATTGAAGCCGTATGTTTTCTGCTACTTCTGATGGAGATTCATCTCGTGTCAATCTTCTGGTTCGAATTCTACCTGATAAAGTTGTGTTACTAATCGTTTTAGTCTTGTTTCTGCTAGTTCTGTTGAACTTTCAGCTAGTACTGATAGTGTAGGATCAACTTCAGTTTGTGCCTTAACTTCGACTGCAAGACCACATCGCGTAACTGATCGTGGCAGCGTGTTTTCTGCTGCTTCTGATGGAGATTCAGCTCGTGTCAAATTTTTGGTGGCAATTCTGCTTCTGATGGAGATTCAGCTCGCGTCAATCTTCTGGTGTTCCCCAAGTTGTGTTACTAATCGTGTTAAACTTGTTAGACCTGTGGAAGCATCGTCTGTGTGTGCCTCAACTGCTTGTTCAAGAGCGTTTTCTGCCAGATCCAATTGCGAAACTGATCGTGGCATGATGGTTTTCTTCAAGTTGTAAAGGAGTTTCAGCTCGTTCTGATCCTTTGTAAGCTTCTTCTGTTTGTTCCCCAAGGTCTTCTTCTGCATTATCAAATTGCGTAGCTAATGGTGTTAGACTTGTTTCTGCTAGTTCTGTTGAAATCAACGGCCAATTCTGCATAATCAAATTGCATAACTAATCGTGTTAGACTTGTTTCTGCGAGTTCTCTTGCTGGTGCTTTTATCGTGGTAGAATCTGCTGTGTGTGCTTCACCTGCATCTTAAAGAACGTTTTCTGCCCAGCGTTCTATAGTACTTTGCTAGTTATGAAAGAGTTCCAGCTGGTGCTAGTTCTTCTATTTGTGCCTCAAATAGCACAAATAGTGCCTTCTATAGCCAATTCCGTCTTATGAAGTCATGTAGACTTGCTTCTGCTAGTTCTGTTGGAGTTTCAGCTGATAGTGTAGGAACAACGTCTGTTTGTACCTCATTTGCAGCTTGAATTGCGTTTTTTGCCTCATCCACTTGCGTAACTGATTGAAGCCGTATGTTTTCTGCTACTTCTGATGGAGATTCATCTCGTGTCAATCTTCTGGTGTTCCCTTAGTTGTGTTACTAATCGTGTTAAACTTGTTAGACCTGTGGAAGCATCGTCTGTGTGTGCCTCAACTGCTTGTTCAAGAGCGTTTTCTGCCAGATCCACTTGCGAAACTGATCGTGGCATGATGGTTTTCTTCAAGTTGTAAAGCAGTTTCAGCTCGTTCTGATCCTTTGTAAGCTTCTTCTGTTTGTTCCCCAAGGTCTTCTTCTGCATTATCAAATTGCGTAGCTAATGGTGTTAGACTTGATTCTGCAAGTTCTGTTGAAATCAACGGCCAATTCTGCATAAGCAAATTGCATAACTAATCGTGTTAGACTTGTTTCTGCGAGTTCTCTTGCTGGTGCTTTTATCGTGGTAGAATCTGCTGTGTGTGCTTCACCTGCATCTTAAAGAACGTTTTCTGCCCAGCGTTCTATAGTACTTTGCTAGTTATGAAAGAGTTCCAGCTGGTGCTAGTTCTTCTATGTGTGCCTCAACTATATTCTATAGCCAATTCCGTCTTATGATGTCGTGTTAGACTTGTTTCAGCTAGTTCTGTTGGAGTTTCAGCTGATAGTGTAGGAACAACGTCTGTTTGTACCTCATTTGCAGCTTGAATTGCGTTTTTTGCCTCATCCACTTGCGTAACTGATTGAAGCCCTATGTTTTCTGCTACTTCTGATGGAGATTCATCTCGTGTCAATCTTCTGGTTCGAATTCTATCTGATAAAGTTGTGTTACTAATCGTTTTAGTCCTGTTTCTGCTAGTTCTGTTGAAGTTTCAGCTAGTACTGATAGTGTAGGATCAACTTCAGTTTGTGCCTTAACTTCGTCTGCAAGACCACATCGCGTAACTGATCGTGGCAGCGTGTTTTCTGCTGCTTCTGATGGAGATTCAGCTCGTGTCAAATTTTTGGTGGCAATTCTGCTTCTGATGGAGATTCAGCTCGCGTCAATCTTCTGGTGTTCCCCAAGTTGTGTTACTAATCGTGTTAAACTTGTTAGACCTGTGGAAGCATCGTCTGTGTGTGCCTCAACTGCTTGTTCAAGAGCGTTTTCTGCCAGATCCACTTGCGAAACTGATCGTGGCATGATGGTTTTCTTCAAGTTGTAAAGCAGTTTCAGCTCGTTCTGATCCTTTGTAAGCTTCTTCTGTTTGTTCCCGAAGGTCTTCTTCTGCATTATCAAATTGCGTAGCTAATGGTGTTAGACTTGATTCTGCAAGTTCTGTTGAAATCAACGGCCAATTCTGCATAATCAAATTGCATAACTAATCGTGTTAGACTTGTTTCTGCGAGTTCTCTTGCTGGTGCTTTTATCGTGGTAGAATCTGCTGTGTGTGCTTCACCTGCATCTTAAAGAACGTTTTCTGCCCAGCGTTCTATAGTACTTTGCTAGTTATGAAAGAGTTCCAGCTGGTGCTAGTTCTTCTATTTGTGCCTCAAATAGCACAAATAGTGCCTTCTATAGCCAATTCCGTCTTATGAAGTCATGTAGACTTGCTTCTGCTAGTTCTGTTGGAGTTTCAGCTGATAGTGTAGGAACAACGTCTGTTTGTACCTCATTTGCAGCTTGAATTGCGTTTTTTGCCTCATCCACTTGCGTAACTGATTGAAGCCGTATGTTTTCTGCTACTTCTGATTGAGATTCATCTCGTGTCAATCTTCTGGTTCGAATTCTACCTGATAAAGTTGTGTTACTAATCGTTTTAGTCTTGTTTCTGCTAGTTCTGTTGAAGTTTCAGCTAGTACTGATAGTGTAGGATCAACTTCAGTTTGTGCCTTAACTTCGACTGCAAGACCACATCGCGTAACTGATCGTGGCAGCGTGTTTTCTGCTGCTTCTGATGGAGATTCAGCTCGTGTCAAATTTTTGGTGGCAATTCTGCTTCTGATGGAGATTCAGCTCGCGTCAATCTTCTGGTGTTCCCCAAGTTGTGTTACTAATTGTGTTAAACTTGTTAGACCTGTGGAAGCATCGTCTGTGTGTGCCTCAACTGCTTGTTCAAGCGCGTTTTCTGCCAGATCCAATTGCGAAACTGATCGTGGCATGATGGTTTTCTTCAAGTTGTAAAGGGGTTTCAGCTCGTTCTGATCCTTTGTAAGCTTCTTCTGTTTGTTCCCCAAGGTCTTCTTCTGCATTATCAAATTGCGTAGCTAATGGTGTTAGACTTGTTTCTGCTAGTTCTGTTGAAATCAACGGCCAATTCTGCATAATCAGATTGCATAACTAATCGTGTTAGACTTGTTTCTGCGAGTTCTATTGCTGGTGCTTTTACCGTGGTAGAATCTGCTGTGTGTGCTTCACCTGCATCTTAAAGAACGTTTTCTGCCCTGCGTTCTATAGTAGTTTGCTAGTTATGAAAGAGTTTCAGCTGGTGCTAGTTCTTCTTTTTGTGCCTCAACTATATTCTATAGCCAATTCCGTCTGATGAAGTCATGTTAGACTTGCTTCTGCTAGTTCTGTTGGAGTTTCAGCTGATAGTGTAGGAACAACGTCTGTTTGTACCTCATTTGCAGCTTGAATTGCGTTTTTTGCCTCATCCACTTGCGTAACTGATTGAAGCCGTATGTTTTCTGCTACTTCTGATGGAGATTCATCTCGTGTCAATCTTCTGGTTCGAATTCTACCTGATAAAGTTGTGTTACTAATCGTTTTAGTCCTGTTTCTGCTAGTTCTGTTGAAGTTTCAGCTAGTACTGATAGTGTAGGATCAACTTCAGTTTGTGCCTTAACTTCGTCTGCAAGACCACATCGCGTAACTGATCGTGGCAGCGTGTTTTCTGCTGCTTCTGATGGAGATTCAGCTCGTGTCAAATTTTTTGTGGCAATTCTGCTTCTGATGGAGATTCAGCTCGCGTCAATCTTCTGGTGTTCCCCAAGTTGTGTTACTAATCGTGTTAAACTTGTTAGACCTGTGGAAGCATCGTCTGTGTGTGCCTCAACTGCTTGTTCAAGAGCGTTTTCTGCAAGATACACTTGCGAAACTGATCGTGGCATGATGGTTTTCTTCAAGTTGTAAAGGAGTTTCAGCTCGTTCTGATCCTTTGTAAGCTTCTTCTGCTTGTTCCCCAAGGTCTTCTTCTGCATTATCAAATTGCGTAGCTAATGGTGTTAGACTTGATTCTGCAAGTTCTGTTGAAATCAACGGCCAATTCTGCATAATCAAATTGCATAACTAATCGTGTTAGACTTGTTTCTGCGAGTTCTCTTGCTGGTGCTTTTATCGTGGTAGAATCTGCTGTGTGTGCTTCACCTGCATCTTAAAGAACGTTTTCTGCCCAGCGTTCTATAGTACTTTGCTAGTTATGAAAGAGTTCCAGCTGGTGCTAGTTCTTCTATTTGTGCCTCAAATAGCACAAATAGTGCCTTCTATAGCCAATTCCGTCTTATGAAGTCATGTTAGACTTGCTTCTGCTAGTTCTGTTGGAGTTTCAGCTGATAGTGTAGGATCAACGTCTGTTTGTACCTCATTTGCAGCTTGAATTGCGTTTTTTGCCTCATCCACTTGCGTAACTGATTGAAGCCCTATGTTTTCTGCTACTTCTGATGGAGATTCATCTCGTGTCAATCTTCTGGTTCGAATTCTACCTGATAAAGTTGTGTTACTAATCGTTTTAGTCCTGTTTCTGCTAGTTCTGTTGAAGTTTCAGCTAGTACTGATAGTGTAGGATCAACTTCAGTTTGTGCCTTAACTTCGTCTGCAAGACCACATCGCGTAACTGATCGTGGCAGCGTGTTTTCTGCTGCTTCTGATGGAGATTCAGCTCGTGTCAAATTTTTGGTGGCAATTCTGCTTCTGATGGAGATTCAGCTCGCGTCAATCTTCTGGTGTTCCCCAAGTTGTGTTACTAATCGTGTTAAACTTGTTAGACCTGTGGAAGCATCGTCTGTGTGTGCCTCAACTGCTTGTTCAAGAGCGTTTTCTGCAAGATACACTTGCGAAACTGATCGTGGCATGATGGTTTTCTTCAAGTTGTAAAGGAGTTTCAGCTCGTTCTGATCCTTTGTAAGCTTCTTCTGCTTGTTCCCCAAGGTCTTCTTCTGCATTATCAAATTGCGTAGCTAATGGTGTTAGACTTGATTCTGCAAGTTCTGTTGAAATCAACGGCCAATTCTGCATAATCAAATTGCATAACTAATCGTGTTAGACTTGTTTCTGCGAGTTCTCTTGCTGGTGCTTTTATCGTGGTAGAATCTGCTGTGTGTGCTTCACCTGCATCTTAAAGAACGTTTTCTGCCCAGCGTTCTATAGTACTTTGCTAGTTATGAAAGAGTTCCAGCTGGTGCTAGTTCTTCTATTTGTGCCTCAAATAGCACAAATAGTGCCTTCTATAGCCAATTCCGTCTTATGAAGTCATGTTAGACTTGCTTCTGCTAGTTCTGTTGGAGTTTCAGCTGATAGTGTAGGATCAACGTCTGTTTGTACCTCATTTGCAGCTTGAATTGCGTTTTTTGCCTCATCCACTTGCGTAACTGATTGAAGCCCTATGTTTTCTGCTACTTCTGATGGAGATTCATCTCGTGTCAATCTTCTGGTTCGAATTCTACCTGATAAAGTTGTGTTACTAATCGTTTTAGTCCTGTTTCTGCTAGTTCTGTTGAAGTTTCAGCTAGTACTGATAGTGTAGGATCAACTTCAGTTTGTGCCTTAACTTCGTCTGCAAGACCACATCGCGTAACTGATCGTGGCAGCGTGTTTTCTGCTGCTTCTGATGGAGATTCAGCTCGTGTCAAATTTTTGGTGGCAATTCTGCTTCTGATGGAGATTCAGCTCGCGTCAATCTTCTGGTGTTCCCCAAGTTGTGTTACTAATCGTGTTAAACTTGTTAGACCTGTGGAAGCATCGTCTGTGTGTGCCTCAACTGCTTGTTCAAGAGCGTTTTCTGCCAGATCCACTTGCGAAACTGATCGTGGCATGATGGTTTTCTTCAAGTTGTAAAGCAATTTCAGCTCGTTCTGATCCTTTGTAAGCTTCTTCTGTTTGTTCCCCAAGGTCTTCTTCTGCATTATCAAATTGCGTAGCTAATGGTGTTAGACTTGATTCTGCAAGTTCTGTTGAAATCAACGGCCAATTCTGCATAATCAAATTGCATAACTAATCGTGTTAGACTTGTTTCTGCGAGTTCTCTTGCTGGTGCTTTTATCGTGGTAGAATCTGCTGTGTGTGCTTCACCTGCATCTTAAAGAACGTTTTCTGCCCAGCGTTCTATAGTACTTTGCTAGTTATGAAAGAGTTTCAGCTGGTGCTAGTTCTTCTTTTTGTGCCTCAACTATATTCTATAGCCAATTCCGTCTGATGAAGTCATGTTAGACTTGCTTCTGCTAGTTCTGTTGGAGTTTCAGCTGATATTGTAGGAACTAAAGGTTGAAAGCGTTTTATGATTTATCCACTTGCGTAAGTGATCGTATTAGACTTGTTTCGTCTAGTTCTGTTTCAGCTCGTACTAATCTTGTCGAAACATCTGTTTGTGCCTCAACTGCAGCTTGAAAGGAGTTTTCTGCATCATCCATTTGCATTACTGATTGTGCCCGTATGTTTTCTGATCATTCTTATGGAGATTCATCTCGTGTCAATATTCTGGTTCGAATTCTAGCTTGTTCGAATTCAAGTTGTGTTACTAATCGTTTTAGTCCTGTTTCTGCTAGTTCTGTTGAGGTTTCAGGTAGTACTGATAGTGTAGGATCAACGTCTGTTTGTGCCTAAACTTCTTCTTCAAGGGCGTTTTCTACCACATCAACTTGCGTAACTGATCGCGGCAACGTGTTTTCTGCTGCTTCTGATGGAGATTCAGCTCGCGTCAATCTTCTGGTGGCAATTCTGCCTCATCAAGTTGTGTTACTAATCTTGTTAGTCCAGCTATGTCTTTGCTGATCCTGTGTCCATCGTCTGTGTGTGCCTCAACTGCTTGTTCAAGAGCGTTTTCTGCAAGATACACTTGCGAAACTGATCGTGGCATGATGGTTTTCTTCAAAGTTGTAAAGGAGTTTCAGCTCGTTCTAATCCTTTGTAAGCTTCTTCTGCTTGTTCCCCAAGGTCTTCTTCTGCATTATCAAATTGCGTAGCTAATGGTGTTAGACTTGATTCTGCAAGTTCTGTTGAAATCAACGGCCAATTCTGCATAAGCAAATTGCATAACTAATCGTGTTAGACTTGTTTCTGAGAGTTCTCTTGCTGGTGCTTTTATCGTGGTAGAATCTGCTGTGTGTGCTTCACCTGCATCTTAAAGAACGTTTTCTGCCCAGCGTTCTATAGTACTTTGCTAGTTATGAAAGAGTTCCAGCTGGTGCTAGTTCTTCTATTTGTGCCTCAAATAGCACAAATAGTGCCTTCTATAGCCAATTCCGTCTTATGAAGTCATGTTAGACTTGCTTCTGCTAGTTCTGTTGGAGTTTCAGCTGATAGTGTAGGAACAACGTCTGTTTGTACCTCATTTGCAGCTTGAATTGCGTTTTTTGCCTCATCCACTTGCGTAACTGATTGAAGCCGTATGTTTTCTGCTACTTCTGATGGAGATTCATCTCGTGTCAATCTTCTGGTTCGAATTCTACCTGATAAAGTTGTGTTACTAATCGTTTTAGTCCTGTTTCTGCTAGTTCTGTTGAAGTTTCAGCTAGTACTGATAGTGTAGGATCAACTTCAGTTTGTGCCTTAACTTCGTCTGCAAGACCACATCGCGTAACTGATCGTGGCAGCGTGTTTTCTGCTGCTTCTGATGGAGATTCAGCTCGTGTCAAATTTTTTGTGGCAATTCTGCTTCTGATGGAGATTCAGCTCGCGTCAATCTTCTGGTGTTCCCCAAGTTGTGTTACTAATCGTGTTAAACTTGTTAGACCTGTGGAAGCATCGTCTGTGTGTGCCTCAACTGCTTGTTCAAGAGCGTTTTCTGCCAGATCCACTTGCGAAACTGATCGTGGCATGATGGTTTTCTTCAAGTTGTAAAGCAGTTTCAGCTCGTTCTGATCCTTTGTAAGCTTCTTCTGTTTGTTCCCCAAGGTCTTCTTCTGCATTATCAAATTGCGTAGCTAATGGTGTTAGACTTGTTTCTGCTAGTTCTGTTGAAATCAACGGCCAATTCTGCATAATCAGATTGCATAACTAATCGTGTTAGACTTGTTTCTGCGAGTTCTCTTGCTGGTGCTTTTATCGTGGTAGAATCTGCTGTGTGTGCTTCACCTGCATCTTAAAGAACGTTTTCTGCCCAGCGTTCTATAGTACTTTGCTAGTTATGAAAGAGTTCCAGCTGGTGCTAGTTCTTCTATTTGTGCCTCAAATAGCACAAATAGTGCCTTCTATAGCCAATTCCGTCTTATGAAGTCATGTAGACTTGCTTCTGCTAGTTCTGTTGGAGTTTCAGCTGATAGTGTAGGAACAACGTCTTTTTGTACCTCATTTGCAGCTTGAATTGCGTTTTTTGCCTCATCCACTTGCGTAACTGATTGAAGCCGTATGTTTTCTGCTACTTCTGATTGAGATTCATCTCGTGTCAATCTTCTGGTTCGAATTCTACCTGATAAAGTTGTGTTACTAATCGTTTTAGTCTTGTTTCTGCTAGTTCTGTTGAAGTTTCAGCTAGTACTGATAGTGTAGGATCAACTTCAGTTTGTGCCTTAACTTAGACTGCAAGACCACATCGCGTAACTGATCGTGGCAGCGTGTTTTCTGCTGCTTCTGATGGAGATTCAGCTCGTGTCAAATTTTTGGTGGCAATTCTGCTTCTGATGGAGATTCAGCTCGCGTCAATCTTCTGGTGTTCCCCAAGTTGTGTTACTAATTGTGTTAAACTTGTTAGACCTGTGGAAGCATCGTCTGTGTGTGCCTCAACTGCTTGTTCAAGCGCGTTTTCTGCCAGATCCAATTGCGAAACTGATCGTGGCATGATGGTTTTCTTCAAGTTGTAAAGGGGTTTCAGCTCGTTCTGATCCTTTGTAAGCTTCTTCTGTTTGTTCCCCAAGGTCTTCTTCTGCATTATCAAATTGCGTAGCTAATGGTGTTAGACTTGTTTCTGCTAGTTCTGTTGAAATCAACGGCCAATTCTGCATAATCAGATTGCATAACTAATCGTGTTAGACTTGTTTCTGCGAGTTCTATTGCTGGTGCTTTTATCGTGGTAGAATCTGCTGTGTGTGCTTCACCTGCATCTTAAAGAACGTTTTCTGCCCTGCGTTCTATAGTAGTTTGCTAGTTATGAAAGAGTTTCAGCTGGTGCTAGTTCTTCTTTTTGTGCCTCAACTATATTCTATAGCCAATTCCGTCTGATGAAGTCATGTTAGACTTGCTTCTGCTAGTTCTGTTGGAGTTTCAGCTGATAGTGTAGGAACAACGTCTGTTTGTACCTCATTTGCAGCTTGAATTGCGTTTTTTGCCTCATCCACTTGCGTAACTGATTGAAGCCGTATGTTTTCTGCTACTTCTGATGGAGATTCATCTCGTGTCAATCTTCTGGTTCGAATTCTACCTGATAAAGTTGTGTTACTAATCGTTTTAGTCCTGTTTCTGCTAGTTCTGTTGAAGTTTCAGCTAGTACTGATAGTGTAGGATCAACTTCAGTTTGTGCCTTAACTTCGTCTGCAAGACCACATCGCGTAACTGATCGTGGCAGCGTGTTTTCTGCTGCTTCTGATGGAGATTCAGCTCGTGTCAAATTTTTTGTGGCAATTCTGCTTCTGATGGAGATTCAGCTCGCGTCAATCTTCTGGTGTTCCCCAAGTTGTGTTACTAATCGTGTTAAACTTGTTAGACCTGTGGAAGCATCGTCTGTGTGTGCCTCAACTGCTTGTTCAAGAGCGTTTTCTGCAAGATACACTTGCGAAACTGATCGTGGCATGATGGTTTTCTTCAAGTTGTAAAGGAGTTTCAGCTCGTTCTGATCCTTTGTAAGCTTCTTCTGCTTGTTCCCCAAGGTCTTCTTCTGCATTATCAAATTGCGTAGCTAATGGTGTTAGACTTGATTCTGCAAGTTCTGTTGAAATCAACGGCCAATTCTGCATAATCAAATTGCATAACTAATCGTGTTAGACTTGTTTCTGCGAGTTCTCTTGCTGGTGCTTTTATCGTGGTAGAATCTGCTGTGTGTGCTTCACCTGCATCTTAAAGAACGTTTTCTGCCCAGCGTTCTATAGTACTTTGCTAGTTATGAAAGAGTTCCAGCTGGTGCTAGTTCTTCTATTTGTGCCTCAAATAGCACAAATAGTGCCTTCTATAGCCAATTCCGTCTTATGAAGTCATGTTAGACTTGCTTCTGCTAGTTCTGTTGGAGTTTCAGCTGATAGTGTAGGATCAACGTCTGTTTGTACCTCATTTGCAGCTTGAATTGCGTTTTTTGCCTCATCCACTTGCGTAACTGATTGAAGCCCTATGTTTTCTGCTACTTCTGATGGAGATTCATCTCGTGTCAATCTTCTGGTTCGAATTCTACCTGATAAAGTTGTGTTACTAATCGTTTTAGTCCTGTTTCTGCTAGTTCTGTTGAAGTTTCAGCTAGTACTGATAGTGTAGGATCAACTTCAGTTTGTGCCTTAACTTCGTCTGCAAGACCACATCGCGTAACTGATCGTGGCAGCGTGTTTTCTGCTGCTTCTGATGGAGATTCAGCTCGTGTCAAATTTTTGGTGGCAATTCTGCTTCTGATGGAGATTCAGCTCGCGTCAATCTTCTGGTGTTCCCCAAGTTGTGTTACTAATCGTGTTAAACTTGTTAGACCTGTGGAAGCATCGTCTGTGTGTGCCTCAACTGCTTGTTCAAGAGCGTTTTCTGCAAGATACACTTGCGAAACTGATCGTGGCATGATGGTTTTCTTCAAGTTGTAAAGGAGTTTCAGCTCGTTCTGATCCTTTGTAAGCTTCTTCTGCTTGTTCCCCAAGGTCTTCTTCTGCATTATCAAATTGCGTAGCTAATGGTGTTAGACTTGATTCTGCAAGTTCTGTTGAAATCAACGGCCAATTCTGCATAATCAAATTGCATAACTAATCGTGTTAGACTTGTTTCTGCGAGTTCTCTTGCTGGTGCTTTTATCGTGGTAGAATCTGCTGTGTGTGCTTCACCTGCATCTTAAAGAACGTTTTCTGCCCAGCGTTCTATAGTACTTTGCTAGTTATGAAAGAGTTCCAGCTGGTGCTAGTTCTTCTATTTGTGCCTCAAATAGCACAAATAGTGCCTTCTATAGCCAATTCCGTCTTATGAAGTCATGTTAGACTTGCTTCTGCTAGTTCTGTTGGAGTTTCAGCTGATAGTGTAGGATCAACGTCTGTTTGTACCTCATTTGCAGCTTGAATTGCGTTTTTTGCCTCATCCACTTGCGTAACTGATTGAAGCCCTATGTTTTCTGCTACTTCTGATGGAGATTCATCTCGTGTCAATCTTCTGGTTCGAATTCTACCTGATAAAGTTGTGTTACTAATCGTTTTAGTCCTGTTTCTGCTAGTTCTGTTGAAGTTTCAGCTAGTACTGATAGTGTAGGATCAACTTCAGTTTGTGCCTTAACTTCGTCTGCAAGACCACATCGCGTAACTGATCGTGGCAGCGTGTTTTCTGCTGCTTCTGATGGAGATTCAGCTCGTGTCAAATTTTTGGTGGCAATTCTGCTTCTGATGGAGATTCAGCTCGCGTCAATCTTCTGGTGTTCCCCAAGTTGTGTTACTAATCGTGTTAAACTTGTTAGACCTGTGGAAGCATCGTCTGTGTGTGCCTCAACTGCTTGTTCAAGAGCGTTTTCTGCCAGATCCACTTGCGAAACTGATCGTGGCATGATGGTTTTCTTCAAGTTGTAAAGCAATTTCAGCTCGTTCTGATCCTTTGTAAGCTTCTTCTGTTTGTTCCCCAAGGTCTTCTTCTGCATTATCAAATTGCGTAGCTAATGGTGTTAGACTTGATTCTGCAAGTTCTGTTGAAATCAACGGCCAATTCTGCATAATCAAATTGCATAACTAATCGTGTTAGACTTGTTTCTGCGAGTTCTCTTGCTGGTGCTTTTATCGTGGTAGAATCTGCTGTGTGTGCTTCACCTGCATCTTAAAGAACGTTTTCTGCCCAGCGTTCTATAGTACTTTGCTAGTTATGAAAGAGTTTCAGCTGGTGCTAGTTCTTCTTTTTGTGCCTCAACTATATTCTATAGCCAATTCCGTCTGATGAAGTCATGTTAGACTTGCTTCTGCTAGTTCTGTTGGAGTTTCAGCTGATATTGTAGGAACTAAAGGTTGAAAGCGTTTTATGATTTATCCACTTGCGTAAGTGATCGTATTAGACTTGTTTCGTCTAGTTCTGTTTCAGCTCGTACTAATCTTGTCGAAACATCTGTTTGTGCCTCAACTGCAGCTTGAAAGGAGTTTTCTGCATCATCCATTTGCATTACTGATTGTGCCCGTATGTTTTCTGATCATTCTTATGGAGATTCATCTCGTGTCAATATTCTGGTTCGAATTCTAGCTTGTTCGAATTCAAGTTGTGTTACTAATCGTTTTAGTCCTGTTTCTGCTAGTTCTGTTGAGGTTTCAGGTAGTACTGATAGTGTAGGATCAACGTCTGTTTGTGCCTAAACTTCTTCTTCAAGGGCGTTTTCTACCACATCAACTTGCGTAACTGATCGCGGCAACGTGTTTTCTGCTGCTTCTGATGGAGATTCAGCTCGCGTCAATCTTCTGGTGGCAATTCTGCCTCATCAAGTTGTGTTACTAATCTTGTTAGTCCAGCTATGTCTTTGCTGATCCTGTGTCCATCGTCTGTGTGTGCCTCAACTGCTTGTTCAAGAGCGTTTTCTGCAAGATACACTTGCGAAACTGATCGTGGCATGATGGTTTTCTTCAAAGTTGTAAAGGAGTTTCAGCTCGTTCTAATCCTTTGTAAGCTTCTTCTGCTTGTTCCCCAAGGTCTTCTTCTGCATTATCAAATTGCGTAGCTAATGGTGTTAGACTTGATTCTGCAAGTTCTGTTGAAATCAACGGCCAATTCTGCATAAGCAAATTGCATAACTAATCGTGTTAGACTTGTTTCTGAGAGTTCTCTTGCTGGTGCTTTTATCGTGGTAGAATCTGCTGTGTGTGCTTCACCTGCATCTTAAAGAACGTTTTCTGCCCAGCGTTCTATAGTACTTTGCTAGTTATGAAAGAGTTCCAGCTGGTGCTAGTTCTTCTATTTGTGCCTCAAATAGCACAAATAGTGCCTTCTATAGCCAATTCCGTCTTATGAAGTCATGTTAGACTTGCTTCTGCTAGTTCTGTTGGAGTTTCAGCTGATAGTGTAGGAACAACGTCTGTTTGTACCTCATTTGCAGCTTGAATTGCGTTTTTTGCCTCATCCACTTGCGTAACTGATTGAAGCCGTATGTTTTCTGCTACTTCTGATGGAGATTCATCTCGTGTCAATCTTCTGGTTCGAATTCTACCTGATAAAGTTGTGTTACTAATCGTTTTAGTCCTGTTTCTGCTAGTTCTGTTGAAGTTTCAGCTAGTACTGATAGTGTAGGATCAACTTCAGTTTGTGCCTTAACTTCGTCTGCAAGACCACATCGCGTAACTGATCGTGGCAGCGTGTTTTCTGCTGCTTCTGATGGAGATTCAGCTCGTGTCAAATTTTTTGTGGCAATTCTGCTTCTGATGGAGATTCAGCTCGCGTCAATCTTCTGGTGTTCCCCAAGTTGTGTTACTAATCGTGTTAAACTTGTTAGACCTGTGGAAGCATCGTCTGTGTGTGCCTCAACTGCTTGTTCAAGAGCGTTTTCTGCCAGATCCACTTGCGAAACTGATCGTGGCATGATGGTTTTCTTCAAGTTGTAAAGCAGTTTCAGCTCGTTCTGATCCTTTGTAAGCTTCTTCTGTTTGTTCCCCAAGGTCTTCTTCTGCATTATCAAATTGCGTAGCTAATGGTGTTAGACTTGTTTCTGCTAGTTCTGTTGAAATCAACGGCCAATTCTGCATAATCAGATTGCATAACTAATCGTGTTAGACTTGTTTCTGCGAGTTCTCTTGCTGGTGCTTTTATCGTGGTAGAATCTGCTGTGTGTGCTTCACCTGCATCTTAAAGAACGTTTTCTGCCCAGCGTTCTATAGTACTTTGCTAGTTATGAAAGAGTTCCAGCTGGTGCTAGTTCTTCTATTTGTGCCTCAAATAGCACAAATAGTGCCTTCTATAGCCAATTCCGTCTTATGAAGTCATGTAGACTTGCTTCTGCTAGTTCTGTTGGAGTTTCAGCTGATAGTGTAGGAACAACGTCTTTTTGTACCTCATTTGCAGCTTGAATTGCGTTTTTTGCCTCATCCACTTGCGTAACTGATTGAAGCCGTATGTTTTCTGCTACTTCTGATTGAGATTCATCTCGTGTCAATCTTCTGGTTCGAATTCTACCTGATAAAGTTGTGTTACTAATCGTTTTAGTCTTGTTTCTGCTAGTTCTGTTGAAGTTTCAGCTAGTACTGATAGTGTAGGATCAACTTCAGTTTGTGCCTTAACTTAGACTGCAAGACCACATCGCGTAACTGATCGTGGCAGCGTGTTTTCTGCTGCTTCTGATGGAGATTCAGCTCGTGTCAAATTTTTGGTGGCAATTCTGCTTCTGATGGAGATTCAGCTCGCGTCAATCTTCTGGTGTTCCCCAAGTTGTGTTACTAATTGTGTTAAACTTGTTAGACCTGTGGAAGCATCGTCTGTGTGTGCCTCAACTGCTTGTTCAAGCGCGTTTTCTGCCAGATCCAATTGCGAAACTGATCGTGGCATGATGGTTTTCTTCAAGTTGTAAAGGGGTTTCAGCTCGTTCTGATCCTTTGTAAGCTTCTTCTGTTTGTTCCCCAAGGTCTTCTTCTGCATTATCAAATTGCGTAGCTAATGGTGTTAGACTTGTTTCTGCTAGTTCTGTTGAAATCAACGGCCAATTCTGCATAATCAGATTGCATAACTAATCGTGTTAGACTTGTTTCTGCGAGTTCTATTGCTGGTGCTTTTATCGTGGTAGAATCTGCTGTGTGTGCTTCACCTGCATCTTAAAGAACGTTTTCTGCCCTGCGTTCTATAGTAGTTTGCTAGTTATGAAAGAGTTTCAGCTGGTGCTAGTTCTTCTTTTTGTGCCTCAACTATATTCTATAGCCAATTCCGTCTGATGAAGTCATGTTAGACTTGCTTCTGCTAGTTCTGTTGGAGTTTCAGCTGATAGTGTAGGAACAACGTCTGTTTGTACCTCATTTGCAGCTTGAATTGCGTTTTTTGCCTCATCCACTTGCGTAACTGATTGAAGCCGTATGTTTTCTGCTACTTCTGATGGAGATTCATCTCGTGTCAATCTTCTGGTTCGAATTCTACCTGATAAAGTTGTGTTACTAATCGTTTTAGTCCTGTTTCTGCTAGTTCTGTTGAAGTTTCAGCTAGTACTGATAGTGTAGGATCAACTTCAGTTTGTGCCTTAACTTCGTCTGCAAGACCGCATCGCGTAACTGATCGTGGCAGCGTGTTTTCTGCTGCTTCTGATGGAGATTCAGCTCGTGTCAAATTTTTTGTGGCAATTCTGCTTCTGATGGAGATTCAGCTCGCGTCAATCTTCTGGTGTTCCCCAAGTTGTGTTACTAATCGTGTTAAACTTGTTAGACCTGTGGAAGCATCGTCTGTGTGTGCCTCAACTGCTTGTTCAAGAGCGTTTTCTGCAAGATACACTTGCGAAACTGATCGTGGCATGATGGTTTTCTTCAAGTTGTAAAGGAGTTTCAGCTCGTTCTGATCCTTTGTAAGCTTCTTCTGCTTGTTCCCCAAGGTCTTCTTCTGCATTATCAAATTGCGTAGCTAATGGTGTTAGACTTGATTCTGCAAGTTCTGTTGAAATCAACGGCCAATTCTGCATAATCAAATTGCATAACTAATCGTGTTAGACTTGTTTCTGCGAGTTCTCTTGCTGGTGCTTTTATCGTGGTAGAATCTGCTGTGTGTGCTTCACCTGCATCTTAAAGAACGTTTTCTGCCCAGCGTTCTATAGTACTTTGCTAGTTATGAAAGAGTTCCAGCTGGTGCTAGTTCTTCTATTTGTGCCTCAAATAGCACAAATAGTGCCTTCTATAGCCAATTCCGTCTTATGAAGTCATGTTAGACTTGCTTCTGCTAGTTCTGTTGGAGTTTCAGCTGATAGTGTAGGAACAACGTCTGTTTGTACCTCATTTGCAGCTTGAATTGCGTTTTTTGCCTCATCCACTTGCGTAACTGATTGAAGCCCTATGTTTTCTGCTACTTCTTATGGAGATTCATCTCGTGTCAATCTTCTGGTTCGAATTCTACCTGATAAAGTTGTGTTACTAATCGTTTTAGTCCTGTTTCTGCTAGTTCTGTTGAAGTTTCAGCTAGTACTGATAGTGTAGGATCAACTTCAGTTTGTGCCTTAACTTCGTCTGCAAGACCACATCGCGTAACTGATCGTGGCAGCGTGTTTTCTGCTGCTTCTGATGGAGATTCAGCTCGTTTCAAATTTTTGGTGGCAATTCTGCTTCTGATGGAGATTCAGCTCGCGTCAATCTTCTGGTGTTCCCCAAGTTGTGTTACTAATCGTGTTAAACTTGTTAGACCTGTGGAAGCATCGTCTGTGTGTGCCTCAACTGCTTGTTCAAGAGCGTTTTCTGCCAGATCCACTTGCGAAACTGATCGTGGCATGATGGTTTTCTTCAAGTTGTAAAGCAGTTTCAGCTCGTTCTGATCCTTTGTAAGCTTCTTCTGTTTGTTCCCCAAGGTCTTCTTCTGCATTATCAAATTGCGTAGCTAATGGTGTTAGACTTGATTCTGCAAGTTCTGTTGAAATCAACGGCCAATTCTGCATAATCAAATTGCATAACTAATCGTGTTAGACTTGTTTCTGCGAGTTCTCTTGCTGGTGCTTTTATCGTGGTAGAATCTGCTGTGTGTGCTTCACCTGCATCTTAAAGAACGTTTTCTGCCCAGCGTTCTATAGTACTTTGCTAGTTATGAAAGAGTTCCAGCTGGTGCTAGTTCTTCTATTTGTGCCTCAAATAGCACAAATAGTGCCTTCTATAGCCAATTCCGTCTTATGAAGTCATGTTAGACTTGCTTCTGCTAGTTCTGTTGGAGTTTCAGCTGATAGTGTAGGAACAACGTCTGTTTGTACCTCATTTGCAGCTTGTATTGCGTTTTTTGCCTCATCCACTTGCGTAACTGATTGAAGCCGTATGTTTTCTGCTACTTCTGATGGAGATTCATCTCGTGTCAATCTTCTGGTTCGAATTCTACCTGATAAAGTTGTGTTACTAATCGTTTTAGTCCTGTTTCTGCTAGTTCTGTTGAAGTTTCAGCTAGTACTGATAGTGTAGGATCAACTTCAGTTTGTGCCTTAACTTCGACTGCAAGACCACATCGCGTAACTGATCGTGGCAGCGTGTTTTCTGCTGCTTCTGATGGAGATTCAGCTCGTGTCAAATTTTTGGTGGCAATTCTGCTTCTGATGGAGATTCAGCTCGCGTCAATCTTCTGGTGTTCCCCAAGTTGTGTTACTAATCGTGTTAAACTTGTTAGACCTGTGGAAGCATCGTCTGTGTGTGCCTCAACTGCTTGTTCAAGAGCGTTTTCTGCCAGATCCAATTGCGAAACTGATCGTGGCATGATGGTTTTCTTCAAGTTGTAAAGGAGTTTCAGCTCGTTCTGATCCTTTGTAAGCTTCTTCTGTTTGTTCCCCAAGGTCTTCTTCTGCATTATCAAATTGCGTAGCTAATGGTGTTAGACTTGTTTCTGCTAGTTCTGTTGAAATCAACGGCCAATTCTGCATAATCAAATTGCATAACTAATCGTGTTAGACTTGTTTCTGCGAGTTCTCTTGCTGGTGCTTTTATCGTGGTAGAATCTGCTGTGTGTGCTTCACCTGCATCTTAAAGAACGTTTTCTGCCCAGCGTTCTATAGTACTTTGCTAGTTATGAAAGAGTTCCAGCTGGTGCTAGTTCTTCTATTTGTGCCTCAAATAGCACAAATAGTGCCTTCTATAGCCAATTCCGTCTTATGAAGTCATGTTAGACTTGCTTCTGCTAGTTCTGTTGGAGTTTCAGCTGATAGTGTAGGAACAACGTCTGTTTGTACCTCATTTGCAGCTTGAATTGCGTTTTTTGCCTCATCCACTTGCGTAACTGATTGAAGCCCTATGTTTTCTGCTACTTCTTATGGAGATTCATCTCGTGTCAATCTTCTGGTTCGAATTCTACCTGATAAAGTTGTGTTACTAATCGTTTTAGTCCTGTTTCTGCTAGTTCTGTTGAAGTTTCAGCTAGTACTGATAGTGTAGGATCAACTTTAGTTTGTGCCTTAACTTCGTCTGCAAGACCACATCGCGTAACTGATCGTGGCAGCGTGTTTTCTGCTGCTTCTGATGGAGATTCAGCTCGTTTCAAATTTTTGGTGGCAATTCTGCTTCTGATGGAGATTCAGCTCGCGTCAATCTTCTGGTGTTCCCCAAGTTGTGTTACTAATCGTGTTAAACTTGTTAGACCTGTGGAAGCATCGTCTGTGTGTGCCTCAACTGCTTGTTCAAGAGCGTTTTCTGCCAGATCCACTTGCGAAACTGATCGTGGCATGATGGTTTTCTTCAAGTTGTAAAGCAGTTTCAGCTCGTTCTGATCCTTTGTAAGCTTCTTCTGTTTGTTCCCCAAGGTCTTCTTCTGCATTATCAAATTGCGTAGCTAATGGTGTTAGACTTGATTCTGCAAGTTCTGTTGAAATCAACGGCCAATTCTGCATAATCAAATTGCATAACTAATCGTGTTAGACTTGTTTCTGCGAGTTCTCTTGCTGGTGCTTTTATCGTGGTAGAATCTGCTGTGTGTGCTTCACCTGCATCTTAAAGAACGTTTTCTGCCCAGCGTTCTATAGTACTTTGCTAGTTATGAAAGAGTTCCAGCTGGTGCTAGTTCTTCTATTTGTGCCTCAAATAGCACAAATAGTGCCTTCTATAGCCAATTCCGTCTTATGAAGTCATGTAGACTTGCTTCTGCTAGTTCTGTTGGAGTTTCAGCTGATAGTGTAGGAACAACGTCTGTTTGTACCTCATTTGCAGCTTGTATTGCGTTTTTTGCCTCATCCACTTGCGTAACTGATTGAAGCCGTATGTTTTCTGCTACTTCTGATGGAGATTCATCTCGTGTCAATCTTCTGGTTCGAATTCTACCTGATAAAGTTGTGTTACTAATCGTTTTAGTCTTGTTTCTGCTAGTTCTGTTGAAGTTTCAGCTAGTACTGATAGTGTAGGATCAACTTCAGTTTGTGCCTTAACTTCGACTGCAAGACCACATCGCGTAACTGATCGTGGCAGCGTGTTTTCTGCTGCTTCTGATGGAGATTCAGCTCGTGTCAAATTTTTGGTGGCAATTCTGCTTCTGATGGAGATTCAGCTCGCGTCAATCTTCTGGTGTTCCCCAAGTTGTGTTACTAATCGTGTTAAACTTGTTAGACCTGTGGAAGCATCGTCTGTGTGTGCCTCAACTGCTTGTTCAAGAGCGTTTTCTGCCAGATCCAATTGCGAAACTGATCGTGGCATGATGGTTTTCTTCAAGTTGTAAAGGAGTTTCAGCTCGTTCTGATCCTTTGTAAGCTTCTTCTGTTTGTTCCCCAAGGTCTTCTTCTGCATTATCAAATTGCGTAGCTAATGGTGTTAGACTTGTTTCTGCTAGTTCTGTTGAAATCAACGGCCAATTCTGCATAATCAAATTGCATAACTAATCGTGTTAGACTTGTTTCTGCGAGTTCTCTTGCTGGTGCTTTTATCGTGGTAGAATCTGCTGTGTGTGCTTCACCTGCATCTTAAAGAACGTTTTCTGCCCTGCGTTCTATAGTACTTTGCTAGTTATGAAAGAGTTTCAGCTGGTGCTAGTTTCGTCTTTTTGTGCCTCAACTATATTCTATAGCCAATTCCGTCTGATGAAGTCATGTTAGACTTGCTTCTGCTAGTTCTGTTGGAGTTTCAGCTGATATTGTAGGAACTAAAGGTTGAAAGCGTTTTATGATTTATCCACTTGCGTAAGTGATCGTATTAGACTTGTTTCGTCTAGTTCTGTTTCAGCTCGTACTAATCTTGTCGAAACATCTGTTTGTGCCTCAACTGCAGCTTGAAAGGAGTTTTCTGCATCATCCATTTGCATTACTGATTGTGCCCGTATGTTTTCTGATCATTCTTATGGAGATTCATCTCGTGTCAATATTCTGGTTCGAATTCTAGCTTGTTCGAATTCAAGTTGTGTTACTAATCGTTTTAGTCCTGTTTCTGCTAGTTCTGTTGAGGTTTCAGGTAGTACTGATAGTGTAGGATCAACGTCTGTTTGTGCCTAAACTTCTTCTTCAAGGGCGTTTTCTACCACATCAACTTGCGTAACTGATCGCGGCAACGTGTTTTCTGCTGCTTCTGATGGAGATTCAGCTCGTGTCAAATTTTTGGTGGCAATTCTGCTTCTGATGGAGATTCAGCTCGCGTCAATCTTCTGGTGTTCCCCAAGTTGTGTTACTAATCGTGTTAAACTTGTTAGACCTGTGGAAGCATCGTCTGTGTGTGCCTCAACTGCTTGTTCAAGAGCGTTTTCTGCCAGATCCACTTGCGAAACTGATCGTGGCATGATGGTTTTCTTCAAGTTGTAAAGCAGTTTCAGCTCGTTCTGATCCTTTGTAAGCTTCTTCTGTTTGTTCCCCAAGGTCTTCTTCTGCATTATCAAATTGCGTAGCTAATGGTGTTAGACTTGTTTCTGCTAGTTCTGTTGAAATCAACGGCCAATTCTGCATAATCAGATTGCATAACTAATCGTGTTAGACTTGTTTCTGCGAGTTCTCTTGCTGGTGCTTTTATCGTGGTAGAATCTGCTGTGTGTGCTTCACCTGCATCTTAAAGAACGTTTTCTGCCCTGCGTTCTATAGTAGTTTGCTAGTTATGAAAGAGTTTCAGCTGGTGCTAGTTCTTCTATGTGTGCCTAAACTATATTCTATAGCCAATTCCGTCTGATGAAGTCATGTTAGACTTGCTTCTGCTAGTTCTGTTGGAGTTTCAGCTGATAGTGTAGGAACAACGTCTGTTTGTACCTCATTTGCAGCTTGAATTGCGTTTTTTGCCTCATCCACTTGCGTAACTGATTGAAGCCCTATGTTTTCTGCTACTTCTGATGGAGATTCATCTCGTGTCAATCTTCTGGTTCGAATTCTATCTGATAAAGTTGTGTTACTAATCGTTTTAGTCCTGTTTCTGCTAGTTCTGTTGAAGTTTCAGCTAGTACTGATAGTGTAGGATCAACTTCAGTTTGTGCCTTAACTTCGTCTGCAAGACCACATCGCGTAACTGATCGTGGCAGCGTGTTTTCTGCTGCTTCTGATGGAGATTCAGCTCGTGTCAAATTTTTGGTGGCAATTCTGCTTCTGATGGAGATTCAGCTCGCGTCAATCTTCTGGTGTTCCCCAAGTTGTGTTACTAATCGTGTTAAACTTGTTAGACCTGTGGAAGCATCGTCTGTGTGTGCCTCAACTGCTTGTTCAAGAGCGTTTTCTGCCAGATCCACTTGCGAAACTGATCGTGGCATGATGGTTTTCTTCAAGTTGTAAAGCAGTTTCAGCTCGTTCTGATCCTTTGTAAGCTTCTTCTGTTTGTTCCTGAAGGTCTTCTTCTGCATTATCAAATTGCGTAGCTAATGGTGTTAGACTTGATTCTGCAAGTTCTGTTGAAATCAACGGCCAATTCTGCATAATCAAATTGCATAACTAATCGTGTTAGACTTGTTTCTGCGAGTTCTCTTGCTGGTGCTTTTATCGTGGTAGAATCTGCTGTGTGTGCTTCACCTGCATCTTAAAGAACGTTTTCTGCCCAGCGTTCTATAGTACTTTGCTAGTTATGAAAGAGTTCCAGCTGGTGCTAGTTCTTCTATTTGTGCCTCAAATAGCACAAATAGTGCCTTCTATAGCCAATTCCGTCTTATGAAGTCATGTAGACTTGCTTCTGCTAGTTCTGTTGGAGTTTCAGCTGATAGTGTAGGAACAACGTCTGTTTGTACCTCATTTGCAGCTTGAATTGCGTTTTTTGCCTCATCCACTTGCGTAACTGATTGAAGCCGTATGTTTTCTGCTACTTCTGATTGAGATTCATCTCGTGTCAATCTTCTGGTTCGAATTCTACCTGATAAAGTTGTGTTACTAATCGTTTTAGTCTTGTTTCTGCTAGTTCTGTTGAAGTTTCAGCTAGTACTGATAGTGTAGGATCAACTTCAGTTTGTGCCTTAACTTCGACTGCAAGACCACATCGCGTAACTGATCGTGGCAGCGTGTTTTCTGCTGCTTCTGATGGAGATTCAGCTCGTGTCAAATTTTTGGTGGCAATTCTGCTTCTGATGGAGATTCAGCTCGCGTCAATCTTCTGGTGTTCCCCAAGTTGTGTTACTAATTGTGTTAAACTTGTTAGACCTGTGGAAGCATCGTCTGTGTGTGCCTCAACTGCTTGTTCAAGCGCGTTTTCTGCCAGATCCAATTGCGAAACTGATCGTGGCATGATGGTTTTCTTCAAGTTGTAAAGGGGTTTCAGCTCGTTCTGATCCTTTGTAAGCTTCTTCTGTTTGTTCCCCAAGGTCTTCTTCTGCATTATCAAATTGCGTAGCTAATGGTGTTAGACTTGTTTCTGCTAGTTCTGTTGAAATCAACGGCCAATTCTGCATAATCAGATTGCATAACTAATCGTGTTAGACTTGTTTCTGCGAGTTCTATTGCTGGTGCTTTTACCGTGGTAGAATCTGCTGTGTGTGCTTCACCTGCATCTTAAAGAACGTTTTCTGCCCAGCGTTCTATAGTACTTTGCTAGTTATGAAAGAGTTTCAGCTGGTGCTAGTTCTTCTTTTTGTGCCTCAACTATATTCTATAGCCAATTCCGTCTGATGAAGTCATGTTAGACTTGCTTCTGCTAGTTCTGTTGGAGTTTCAGCTGATATTGTAGGAACTAAAGGTTGAAAGCGTTTTATGATTTATCCACTTGCGTAAGTGATCGTATTAGACTTGTTTCGTCTAGTTCTGTTTCAGCTCGTACTAATCTTGTCGAAACATCTGTTTTTGCCTCAACTGCAGCTTGAAAGGAGTTTTCTGCATCATCCATTTGCATTACTGATTGTGCCCGTATGTTTTCTGATCATTCTTATGGAGATTCATCTCGTGTCAATATTCTGGTTCGAATTCTAGCTTGTTCGAATTCAAGTTGTGTTACTAATCGTTTTAGTCCTGTTTCTGCTAGTTCTGTTGAGGTTTCAGGTAGTACTGATAGTGTAGGATCAACGTCTGTTTGTGCCTAAACTTCTTCTTCAAGGGCGTTTTCTACCACATCAACTTGCGTAACTGATCGCGGCAACGTGTTTTCTGCTGCTTCTGATGGAGATTCAGCTCGCGTCAATCTTCTGGTGGCAATTCTGCCTCATCAAGTTGTGTTACTAATCTTGTTAGTCCAGCTATGTCTTTGCTGATCCTGTGTCCATCGTCTGTGTGTGCCTCAACTGCTTGTTCAAGAGCGTTTTCTGCAAGATACACTTGCGAAACTGATCGTGGCATGATGGTTTTCTTCAAAGTTGTAAAGGAGTTTCAGCTCGTTCTAATCCTTTGTAAGCTTCTTCTGCTTGTTCCCCAAGGTCTTCTTCTGCATTATCAAATTGCGTAGCTAATGGTGTTAGACTTGATTCTGCAAGTTCTGTTGAAATCAACGGCCAATTCTGCATAAGCAAATTGCATAACTAATCGTGTTAGACTTGTTTCTGAGAGTTCTCTTGCTGGTGCTTTTATCGTGGTAGAATCTGCTGTGTGTGCTTCACCTGCATCTTAAAGAACGTTTTCTGCCCAGCGTTCTATAGTACTTTGCTAGTTATGAAAGAGTTCCAGCTGGTGCTAGTTCTTCTATTTGTGCCTCAAATAGCACAAATAGTGCCTTCTATAGCCAATTCCGTCTTATGAAGTCATGTTAGACTTGCTTCTGCTAGTTCTGTTGGAGTTTCAGCTGATAGTGTAGGAACAACGTCTGTTTGTACCTCATTTGCAGCTTGAATTGCGTTTTTTGCCTCATCCACTTGCGTAACTGATTGAAGCCGTATGTTTTCTGCTACTTCTGATGGAGATTCATCTCGTGTCAATCTTCTGGTTCGAATTCTACCTGATAAAGTTGTGTTACTAATCGTTTTAGTCCTGTTTCTGCTAGTTCTGTTGAAGTTTCAGCTAGTACTGATAGTGTAGGATCAACTTCAGTTTGTGCCTTAACTTCGTCTGCAAGACCACATCGCGTAACTGATCGTGGCAGCGTGTTTTCTGCTGCTTCTGATGGAGATTCAGCTCGTGTCAAATTTTTTGTGGCAATTCTGCTTCTGATGGAGATTCAGCTCGCGTCAATCTTCTGGTGTTCCCCAAGTTGTGTTACTAATCGTGTTAAACTTGTTAGACCTGTGGAAGCATCGTCTGTGTGTGCCTCAACTGCTTGTTCAAGAGCGTTTTCTGCCAGATCCACTTGCGAAACTGATCGTGGCATGATGGTTTTCTTCAAGTTGTAAAGCAGTTTCAGCTCGTTCTGATCCTTTGTAAGCTTCTTCTGTTTGTTCCCCAAGGTCTTCTTCTGCATTATCAAATTGCGTAGCTAATGGTGTTAGACTTGTTTCTGCTAGTTCTGTTGAAATCAACGGCCAATTCTGCATAATCAGATTGCATAACTAATCGTGTTAGACTTGTTTCTGCGAGTTCTCTTGCTGGTGCTTTTATCGTGGTAGAATCTGCTGTGTGTGCTTCACCTGCATCTTAAAGAACGTTTTCTGCCCAGCGTTCTATAGTACTTTGCTAGTTATGAAAGAGTTCCAGCTGGTGCTAGTTCTTCTATTTGTGCCTCAAATAGCACAAATAGTGCCTTCTATAGCCAATTCCGTCTTATGAAGTCATGTAGACTTGCTTCTGCTAGTTCTGTTGGAGTTTCAGCTGATAGTGTAGGAACAACGTCTTTTTGTACCTCATTTGCAGCTTGAATTGCGTTTTTTGCCTCATCCACTTGCGTAACTGATTGAAGCCGTATGTTTTCTGCTACTTCTGATTGAGATTCATCTCGTGTCAATCTTCTGGTTCGAATTCTACCTGATAAAGTTGTGTTACTAATCGTTTTAGTCTTGTTTCTGCTAGTTCTGTTGAAGTTTCAGCTAGTACTGATAGTGTAGGATCAACTTCAGTTTGTGCCTTAACTTCGACTGCAAGACCACATCGCGTAACTGATCGTGGCAGCGTGTTTTCTGCTGCTTCTGATGGAGATTCAGCTCGTGTCAAATTTTTGGTGGCAATTCTGCTTCTGATGGAGATTCAGCTCGCGTCAATCTTCTGGTGTTCCCCAAGTTGTGTTACTAATTGTGTTAAACTTGTTAGACCTGTGGAAGCATCGTCTGTGTGTGCCTCAACTGCTTGTTCAAGCGCGTTTTCTGCCAGATCCAATTGCGAAACTGATCGTGGCATGATGGTTTTCTTCAAGTTGTAAAGGGGTTTCAGCTCGTTCTGATCCTTTGTAAGCTTCTTCTGTTTGTTCCCCAAGGTCTTCTTCTGCATTATCAAATTGCGTAGCTAATGGTGTTAGACTTGTTTCTGCTAGTTCTGTTGAAATCAACGGCCAATTCTGCATAATCAGATTGCATAACTAATCGTGTTAGACTTGTTTCTGCGAGTTCTATTGCTGGTGCTTTTATCGTGGTAGAATCTGCTGTGTGTGCTTCACCTGCATCTTAAAGAACGTTTTCTGCCCTGCGTTCTATAGTAGTTTGCTAGTTATGAAAGAGTTTCAGCTGGTGCTAGTTCTTCTTTTTGTGCCTCAACTATATTCTATAGCCAATTCCGTCTGATGAAGTCATGTTAGACTTGCTTCTGCTAGTTCTGTTGGAGTTTCAGCTGATAGTGTAGGAACAACGTCTGTTTGTACCTCATTTGCAGCTTGAATTGCGTTTTTTGCCTCATCCACTTGCGTAACTGATTGAAGCCGTATGTTTTCTGCTACTTCTGATGGAGATTCATCTCGTGTCAATCTTCTGGTTCGAATTCTACCTGATAAAGTTGTGTTACTAATCGTTTTAGTCCTGTTTCTGCTAGTTCTGTTGAAGTTTCAGCTAGTACTGATAGTGTAGGATCAACTTCAGTTTGTGCCTTAACTTCGTCTGCAAGACCACATCGCGTAACTGATCGTGGCAGCGTGTTTTCTGCTGCTTCTGATGGAGATTCAGCTCGTGTCAAATTTTTTGTGGCAATTCTGCTTCTGATGGAGATTCAGCTCGCGTCAATCTTCTGGTGTTCCCCAAGTTGTGTTACTAATCGTGTTAAACTTGTTAGACCTGTGGAAGCATCGTCTGTGTGTGCCTCAACTGCTTGTTCAAGAGCGTTTTCTGCAAGATACACTTGCGAAACTGATCGTGGCATGATGGTTTTCTTCAAGTTGTAAAGGAGTTTCAGCTCGTTCTGATCCTTTGTAAGCTTCTTCTGCTTGTTCCCCAAGGTCTTCTTCTGCATTATCAAATTGCGTAGCTAATGGTGTTAGACTTGATTCTGCAAGTTCTGTTGAAATCAACGGCCAATTCTGCATAATCAAATTGCATAACTAATCGTGTTAGACTTGTTTCTGCGAGTTCTCTTGCTGGTGCTTTTATCGTGGTAGAATCTGCTGTGTGTGCTTCACCTGCATCTTAAAGAACGTTTTCTGCCCAGCGTTCTATAGTACTTTGCTAGTTATGAAAGAGTTCCAGCTGGTGCTAGTTCTTCTATTTGTGCCTCAAATAGCACAAATAGTGCCTTCTATAGCCAATTCCGTCTTATGAAGTCATGTTAGACTTGCTTCTGCTAGTTCTGTTGGAGTTTCAGCTGATAGTGTAGGAACAACGTCTGTTTGTACCTCATTTGCAGCTTGAATTGCGTTTTTTGCCTCATCCACTTGCGTAACTGATTGAAGCCCTATGTTTTCTGCTACTTCTTATGGAGATTCATCTCGTGTCAATCTTCTGGTTCGAATTCTACCTGATAAAGTTGTGTTACTAATCGTTTTAGTCCTGTTTCTGCTAGTTCTGTTGAAGTTTCAGCTAGTACTGATAGTGTAGGATCAACTTCAGTTTGTGCCTTAACTTCGTCTGCAAGACCACATCGCGTAACTGATCGTGGCAGCGTGTTTTCTGCTGCTTCTGATGGAGATTCAGCTCGTTTCAAATTTTTGGTGGCAATTCTGCTTCTGATGGAGATTCAGCTCGCGTCAATCTTCTGGTGTTCCCCAAGTTGTGTTACTAATCGTGTTAAACTTGTTAGACCTGTGGAAGCATCGTCTGTGTGTGCCTCAACTGCTTGTTCAAGAGCGTTTTCTGCCAGATCCACTTGCGAAACTGATCGTGGCATGATGGTTTTCTTCAAGTTGTAAAGCAGTTTCAGCTCGTTCTGATCCTTTGTAAGCTTCTTCTGTTTGTTCCCCAAGGTCTTCTTCTGCATTATCAAATTGCGTAGCTAATGGTGTTAGACTTGATTCTGCAAGTTCTGTTGAAATCAACGGCCAATTCTGCATAATCAAATTGCATAACTAATCGTGTTAGACTTGTTTCTGCGAGTTCTCTTGCTGGTGCTTTTATCGTGGTAGAATCTGCTGTGTGTGCTTCACCTGCATCTTAAAGAACGTTTTCTGCCCAGCGTTCTATAGTACTTTGCTAGTTATGAAAGAGTTCCAGCTGGTGCTAGTTCTTCTATTTGTGCCTCAAATAGCACAAATAGTGCCTTCTATAGCCAATTCCGTCTTATGAAGTCATGTTAGACTTGCTTCTGCTAGTTCTGTTGGAGTTTCAGCTGATAGTGTAGGAACAACGTCTGTTTGTACCTCATTTGCAGCTTGTATTGCGTTTTTTGCCTCATCCACTTGCGTAACTGATTGAAGCCGTATGTTTTCTGCTACTTCTGATGGAGATTCATCTCGTGTCAATCTTCTGGTTCGAATTCTACCTGATAAAGTTGTGTTACTAATCGTTTTAGTCCTGTTTCTGCTAGTTCTGTTGAAGTTTCAGCTAGTACTGATAGTGTAGGATCAACTTCAGTTTGTGCCTTAACTTCGACTGCAAGACCACATCGCGTAACTGATCGTGGCAGCGTGTTTTCTGCTGCTTCTGATGGAGATTCAGCTCGTGTCAAATTTTTGGTGGCAATTCTGCTTCTGATGGAGATTCAGCTCGCGTCAATCTTCTGGTGTTCCCCAAGTTGTGTTACTAATCGTGTTAAACTTGTTAGACCTGTGGAAGCATCGTCTGTGTGTGCCTCAACTGCTTGTTCAAGAGCGTTTTCTGCCAGATCCAATTGCGAAACTGATCGTGGCATGATGGTTTTCTTCAAGTTGTAAAGGAGTTTCAGCTCGTTCTGATCCTTTGTAAGCTTCTTCTGTTTGTTCCCCAAGGTCTTCTTCTGCATTATCAAATTGCGTAGCTAATGGTGTTAGACTTGTTTCTGCTAGTTCTGTTGAAATCAACGGCCAATTCTGCATAATCAAATTGCATAACTAATCGTGTTAGACTTGTTTCTGCGAGTTCTCTTGCTGGTGCTTTTATCGTGGTAGAATCTGCTGTGTGTGCTTCACCTGCATCTTAAAGAACGTTTTCTGCCCAGCGTTCTATAGTACTTTGCTAGTTATGAAAGAGTTCCAGCTGGTGCTAGTTCTTCTATTTGTGCCTCAAATAGCACAAATAGTGCCTTCTATAGCCAATTCCGTCTTATGAAGTCATGTTAGACTTGCTTCTGCTAGTTCTGTTGGAGTTTCAGCTGATAGTGTAGGAACAACGTCTGTTTGTACCTCATTTGCAGCTTGAATTGCGTTTTTTGCCTCATCCACTTGCGTAACTGATTGAAGCCCTATGTTTTCTGCTACTTCTTATGGAGATTCATCTCGTGTCAATCTTCTGGTTCGAATTCTACCTGATAAAGTTGTGTTACTAATCGTTTTAGTCCTGTTTCTGCTAGTTCTGTTGAAGTTTCAGCTAGTACTGATAGTGTAGGATCAACTTTAGTTTGTGCCTTAACTTCGTCTGCAAGACCACATCGCGTAACTGATCGTGGCAGCGTGTTTTCTGCTGCTTCTGATGGAGATTCAGCTCGTTTCAAATTTTTGGTGGCAATTCTGCTTCTGATGGAGATTCAGCTCGCGTCAATCTTCTGGTGTTCCCCAAGTTGTGTTACTAATCGTGTTAAACTTGTTAGACCTGTGGAAGCATCGTCTGTGTGTGCCTCAACTGCTTGTTCAAGAGCGTTTTCTGCCAGATCCACTTGCGAAACTGATCGTGGCATGATGGTTTTCTTCAAGTTGTAAAGCAGTTTCAGCTCGTTCTGATCCTTTGTAAGCTTCTTCTGTTTGTTCCCCAAGGTCTTCTTCTGCATTATCAAATTGCGTAGCTAATGGTGTTAGACTTGATTCTGCAAGTTCTGTTGAAATCAACGGCCAATTCTGCATAATCAAATTGCATAACTAATCGTGTTAGACTTGTTTCTGCGAGTTCTCTTGCTGGTGCTTTTATCGTGGTAGAATCTGCTGTGTGTGCTTCACCTGCATCTTAAAGAACGTTTTCTGCCCAGCGTTCTATAGTACTTTGCTAGTTATGAAAGAGTTCCAGCTGGTGCTAGTTCTTCTATTTGTGCCTCAAATAGCACAAATAGTGCCTTCTATAGCCAATTCCGTCTTATGAAGTCATGTAGACTTGCTTCTGCTAGTTCTGTTGGAGTTTCAGCTGATAGTGTAGGAACAACGTCTGTTTGTACCTCATTTGCAGCTTGTATTGCGTTTTTTGCCTCATCCACTTGCGTAACTGATTGAAGCCGTATGTTTTCTGCTACTTCTGATGGAGATTCATCTCGTGTCAATCTTCTGGTTCGAATTCTACCTGATAAAGTTGTGTTACTAATCGTTTTAGTCTTGTTTCTGCTAGTTCTGTTGAAGTTTCAGCTAGTACTGATAGTGTAGGATCAACTTCAGTTTGTGCCTTAACTTCGACTGCAAGACCACATCGCGTAACTGATCGTGGCAGCGTGTTTTCTGCTGCTTCTGATGGAGATTCAGCTCGTGTCAAATTTTTGGTGGCAATTCTGCTTCTGATGGAGATTCAGCTCGCGTCAATCTTCTGGTGTTCCCCAAGTTGTGTTACTAATCGTGTTAAACTTGTTAGACCTGTGGAAGCATCGTCTGTGTGTGCCTCAACTGCTTGTTCAAGAGCGTTTTCTGCCAGATCCAATTGCGAAACTGATCGTGGCATGATGGTTTTCTTCAAGTTGTAAAGGAGTTTCAGCTCGTTCTGATCCTTTGTAAGCTTCTTCTGTTTGTTCCCCAAGGTCTTCTTCTGCATTATCAAATTGCGTAGCTAATGGTGTTAGACTTGTTTCTGCTAGTTCTGTTGAAATCAACGGCCAATTCTGCATAATCAAATTGCATAACTAATCGTGTTAGACTTGTTTCTGCGAGTTCTCTTGCTGGTGCTTTTATCGTGGTAGAATCTGCTGTGTGTGCTTCACCTGCATCTTAAAGAACGTTTTCTGCCCTGCGTTCTATAGTACTTTGCTAGTTATGAAAGAGTTTCAGCTGGTGCTAGTTTCGTCTTTTTGTGCCTCAACTATATTCTATAGCCAATTCCGTCTGATGAAGTCATGTTAGACTTGCTTCTGCTAGTTCTGTTGGAGTTTCAGCTGATATTGTAGGAACTAAAGGTTGAAAGCGTTTTATGATTTATCCACTTGCGTAAGTGATCGTATTAGACTTGTTTCGTCTAGTTCTGTTTCAGCTCGTACTAATCTTGTCGAAACATCTGTTTGTGCCTCAACTGCAGCTTGAAAGGAGTTTTCTGCATCATCCATTTGCATTACTGATTGTGCCCGTATGTTTTCTGATCATTCTTATGGAGATTCATCTCGTGTCAATATTCTGGTTCGAATTCTAGCTTGTTCGAATTCAAGTTGTGTTACTAATCGTTTTAGTCCTGTTTCTGCTAGTTCTGTTGAGGTTTCAGGTAGTACTGATAGTGTAGGATCAACGTCTGTTTGTGCCTAAACTTCTTCTTCAAGGGCGTTTTCTACCACATCAACTTGCGTAACTGATCGCGGCAACGTGTTTTCTGCTGCTTCTGATGGAGATTCAGCTCGTGTCAAATTTTTGGTGGCAATTCTGCTTCTGATGGAGATTCAGCTCGCGTCAATCTTCTGGTGTTCCCCAAGTTGTGTTACTAATCGTGTTAAACTTGTTAGACCTGTGGAAGCATCGTCTGTGTGTGCCTCAACTGCTTGTTCAAGAGCGTTTTCTGCCAGATCCACTTGCGAAACTGATCGTGGCATGATGGTTTTCTTCAAGTTGTAAAGCAGTTTCAGCTCGTTCTGATCCTTTGTAAGCTTCTTCTGTTTGTTCCCCAAGGTCTTCTTCTGCATTATCAAATTGCGTAGCTAATGGTGTTAGACTTGTTTCTGCTAGTTCTGTTGAAATCAACGGCCAATTCTGCATAATCAGATTGCATAACTAATCGTGTTAGACTTGTTTCTGCGAGTTCTCTTGCTGGTGCTTTTATCGTGGTAGAATCTGCTGTGTGTGCTTCACCTGCATCTTAAAGAACGTTTTCTGCCCTGCGTTCTATAGTAGTTTGCTAGTTATGAAAGAGTTTCAGCTGGTGCTAGTTCTTCTATGTGTGCCTAAACTATATTCTATAGCCAATTCCGTCTGATGAAGTCATGTTAGACTTGCTTCTGCTAGTTCTGTTGGAGTTTCAGCTGATAGTGTAGGAACAACGTCTGTTTGTACCTCATTTGCAGCTTGAATTGCGTTTTTTGCCTCATCCACTTGCGTAACTGATTGAAGCCCTATGTTTTCTGCTACTTCTCGTGTCAATCTTCTTGTTCGAATTCAAGTTGTGTTACTAATCGTTTTAGTCCTGTTTCTGCTAGTTCTGTTGAAGTTTCAGCTAGTACTGATAGTGTAGGATCAACTTCAGTTTGTGCCTTAACTTCGTCTGCAAGACCACATCGCGTAACTGATCGTGGCAGCGTGTTTTCTGCTGCTTCTGATGGAGATTCAGCTCGTGTCAAATTTTTGGTGGCAATTCTGCTTCTGATGGAGATTCAGCTCGCGTCAATCTTCTGGTGTTCCCCAAGTTGTGTTACTAATCGTGTTAAACTTGTTAGACCTGTGGAAGCATCGTCTGTGTGTGCCTCAACTGCTTGTTCAAGAGCGTTTTCTGCCAGATCCACTTGCGAAACTGATCGTGGCATGATGGTTTTCTTCAAGTTGTAAAGCAGTTTCAGCTCGTTCTGATCCTTTGTAAGCTTCTTCTGTTTGTTCCCCAAGGTCTTCTTCTGCATTATCAAATTGCGTAGCTAATGGTGTTAGACTTGATTCTGCAAGTTCTGTTGAAATCAACGGCCAATTCTGCATAATCAAATTGCATAACTAATCGTGTTAGACTTGTTTCTGCGAGTTCTCTTGCTGGTGCTTTTATCGTGGTAGAATCTGCTGTGTGTGCTTCACCTGCATCTTAAAGAACGTTTTCTGCCCTGCGTTCTATAGTACTTTGCTAGTTATGAAAGAGTTTCAGCTGGTGCTAGTTTCGTCTTTTTGTGCCTCAACTATATTCTATAGCCAATTCCGTCTGATGAAGTCATGTTAGACTTGCTTCTGCTAGTTCTGTTGGAGTTTCAGCTGATATTGTAGGAACTAAAGGTTGAAAGCGTTTTATGATTTATCCACTTGCGTAAGTGATTGTATTAGACTTGTTTCGTCTAGTTCTGTTTCAGCTCGTACTAATCTTGTCGAAACATCTGTTTGTGCCTCAACTGCAGCTTGAAAGGAGTTTTCTGCATCATCCATTTGCATTACTGATTGTGCCCGTATGTTTTCTGATCATTCTTATGGAGATTCATCTCGTGTCAATATTCTGGTTCGAATTCTAGCTTGTTCGAATTCAAGTTGTGTTACTAATCGTTTTAGTCCTGTTTCTGCTAGTTCTGTTGAGGTTTCAGGTAGTACTGATAGTGTAGGATCAACGTCTGTTTGTGCCTAAACTTCTTCTTCAAGGGCGTTTTCTACCACATCAACTTGCGTAACTGATCGCGGCAACGTGTTTTCTGCTGCTTCTGATGGAGATTCAGCTCGCGTCAATCTTCTGGTGGCAATTCTGCCTCATCAAGTTGTGTTACTAATCTTGTTAGTCCAGCTATGTCTTTGCTGATCCTGTGTCCATCGTCTGTGTGTGCCTCAACTGCTTGTTCAAGAGCGTTTTCTGCAAGATACACTTGCGAAACTGATCGTGGCATGATGGTTTTCTTCAAAGTTGTAAAGGAGTTTCAGCTCGTTCTAATCCTTTGTAAGCTTCTTCTGCTTGTTCCCCAAGGTCTTCTTCTGCATTATCAAATTGCGTAGCTAATGGTGTTAGACTTGTTTCTGCTAGTTCTGTTGAAATCAACGGCCAATTCTGCATAATCAGATTGCATAACTAATCGTGTTAGACTTGTTTCTGCGAGTTCTCTTGCTGGTGCTTTTATCGTGGTAGAATCTGCTGTGTGTGCTTCACCTGCATCTTAAAGAACGTTTTCTGCCCAGCGTTCTATAGTACTTTGCTAGTTATGAAAGAGTTCCAGCTGGTGCTAGTTCTTCTATTTGTGCCTCAAATAGCACAAATAGTGCCTTCTATAGCCAATTCCGTCTTATGAAGTCATGTAGACTTGCTTCTGCTAGTTCTGTTGGAGTTTCAGCTGATAGTGTAGGAACAACGTCTTTTTGTACCTCATTTGCAGCTTGAATTGCGTTTTTTGCCTCATCCACTTGCGTAACTGATTGAAGCCGTATGTTTTCTGCTACTTCTGATTGAGATTCATCTCGTGTCAATCTTCTGGTTCGAATTCTACCTGATAAAGTTGTGTTACTAATCGTTTTAGTCTTGTTTCTGCTAGTTCTGTTGAAGTTTCAGCTAGTACTGATAGTGTAGGATCAACTTCAGTTTGTGCCTTAACTTCGACTGCAAGACCACATCGCGTAACTGATCGTGGCAGCGTGTTTTCTGCTGCTTCTGATGGAGATTCAGCTCGTGTCAAATTTTTGGTGGCAATTCTGCTTCTGATGGAGATTCAGCTCGCGTCAATCTTCTGGTGTTCCCCAAGTTGTGTTACTAATTGTGTTAAACTTGTTAGACCTGTGGAAGCATCGTCTGTGTGTGCCTCAACTGCTTGTTCAAGCGCGTTTTCTGCCAGATCCAATTGCGAAACTGATCGTGGCATGATGGTTTTCTTCAAGTTGTAAAGGGGTTTCAGCTCGTTCTGATCCTTTGTAAGCTTCTTCTGTTTGTTCCCCAAGGTCTTCTTCTGCATTATCAAATTGCGTAGCTAATGGTGTTAGACTTGTTTCTGCTAGTTCTGTTGAAATCAACGGCCAATTCTGCATAATCAGATTGCATAACTAATCGTGTTAGACTTGTTTCTGCGAGTTCTATTGCTGGTGCTTTTATCGTGGTAGAATCTGCTGTGTGTGCTTCACCTGCATCTTAAAGAACGTTTTCTGCCCTGCGTTCTATAGTAGTTTGCTAGTTATGAAAGAGTTTCAGCTGGTGCTAGTTCTTCTTTTTGTGCCTCAACTATATTCTATAGCCAATTCCGTCTTATGAAGTCATGTTAGACTTGCTTCTGCTAGTTCTGTTGGAGTTTCAGCTGATAGTGTAGGAACAACGTCTGTTTGTACCTCATTTGCAGCTTGAATTGCGTTTTTTGCCTCATCCACTTGCGTAACTGATTGAAGCCGTATGTTTTCTGCTACTTCTGATGGAGATTCATCTCGTGTCAATCTTCTGGTTCGAATTCTACCTGATAAAGTTGTGTTACTAATCGTTTTAGTCCTGTTTCTGCTAGTTCTGTTGAAGTTTCAGCTAGTACTGATAGTGTAGGATCAACTTCAGTTTGTGCCTTAACTTCGTCTGCAAGACCACATCGCGTAACTGATCGTGGCAGCGTGTTTTCTGCTGCTTCTGATGGAGATTCAGCTCGTGTCAAATTTTTTGTGGCAATTCTGCTTCTGATGGAGATTCAGCTCGCGTCAATCTTCTGGTGTTCCCCAAGTTGTGTTACTAATCGTGTTAAACTTGTTAGACCTGTGGAAGCATCGTCTGTGTGTGCCTCAACTGCTTGTTCAAGAGCGTTTTCTGCAAGATACACTTGCGAAACTGATCGTGGCATGATGGTTTTCTTCAAGTTGTAAAGGAGTTTCAGCTCGTTCTGATCCTTTGTAAGCTTCTTCTGCTTGTTCCCCAAGGTCTTCTTCTGCATTATCAAATTGCGTAGCTAATGGTGTTAGACTTGATTCTGCAAGTTCTGTTGAAATCAACGGCCAATTCTGCATAATCAAATTGCATAACTAATCGTGTTAGACTTGTTTCTGCGAGTTCTCTTGCTGGTGCTTTTATCGTGGTAGAATCTGCTGTGTGTGCTTCACCTGCATCTTAAAGAACGTTTTCTGCCCAGCGTTCTATAGTACTTTGCTAGTTATGAAAGAGTTCCAGCTGGTGCTAGTTCTTCTATTTGTGCCTCAAATAGCACAAATAGTGCCTTCTATAGCCAATTCCGTCTTATGAAGTCATGTTAGACTTGCTTCTGCTAGTTCTGTTGGAGTTTCAGCTGATAGTGTAGGAACAACGTCTGTTTGTACCTCATTTGCAGCTTGAATTGCGTTTTTTGCCTCATCCACTTGCGTAACTGATTGAAGCCCTATGTTTTCTGCTACTTCTTATGGAGATTCATCTCGTGTCAATCTTCTGGTTCGAATTCTACCTGATAAAGTTGTGTTACTAATCGTTTTAGTCCTGTTTCTGCTAGTTCTGTTGAAGTTTCAGCTAGTACTGATAGTGTAGGATCAACTTCAGTTTGTGCCTTAACTTCGTCTGCAAGACCACATCGCGTAACTGATCGTGGCAGCGTGTTTTCTGCTGCTTCTGATGGAGATTCAGCTCGTTTCAAATTTTTGGTGGCAATTCTGCTTCTGATGGAGATTCAGCTCGCGTCAATCTTCTGGTGTTCCCCAAGTTGTGTTACTAATCGTGTTAAACTTGTTAGACCTGTGGAAGCATCGTCTGTGTGTGCCTCAACTGCTTGTTCAAGAGCGTTTTCTGCCAGATCCACTTGCGAAACTGATCGTGGCATGATGGTTTTCTTCAAGTTGTAAAGCAGTTTCAGCTCGTTCTGATCCTTTGTAAGCTTCTTCTGTTTGTTCCCCAAGGTCTTCTTCTGCATTATCAAATTGCGTAGCTAATGGTGTTAGACTTGATTCTGCAAGTTCTGTTGAAATCAACGGCCAATTCTGCATAATCAAATTGCATAACTAATCGTGTTAGACTTGTTTCTGCGAGTTCTCTTGCTGGTGCTTTTATCGTGGTAGAATCTGCTGTGTGTGCTTCACCTGCATCTTAAAGAACGTTTTCTGCCCAGCGTTCTATAGTACTTTGCTAGTTATGAAAGAGTTCCAGCTGGTGCTAGTTCTTCTATTTGTGCCTCAAATAGCACAAATAGTGCCTTCTATAGCCAATTCCGTCTTATGAAGTCATGTAGACTTGCTTCTGCTAGTTCTGTTGGAGTTTCAGCTGATAGTGTAGGAACAACGTCTGTTTGTACCTCATTTGCAGCTTGTATTGCGTTTTTTGCCTCATCCACTTGCGTAACTGATTGAAGCCGTATGTTTTCTGCTACTTCTGATGGAGATTCATCTCGTGTCAATCTTCTGGTTCGAATTCTACCTGATAAAGTTGTGTTACTAATCGTTTTAGTCCTGTTTCTGCTAGTTCTGTTGAAGTTTCAGCTAGTACTGATAGTGTAGGATCAACTTCAGTTTGTGCCTTAACTTCGTCTGCAAAACCACATCGCGTAACTGATCGTGGCAGCGTGTTTTCTGCTGCTTCTGATGGAGATTCAGCTCGTGTCAAATTTTTGGTGGCAATTCTGCTTCTGATGGAGATTCAGCTCGCGTCAATCTTCTGGTGTTCCCCAAGTTGTGTTACTAATCGTGTTAAACTTGTTAGACCTGTGGAAGCATCGTCTGTGTGTGCCTCAACTGCTTGTTCAAGAGCGTTTTCTGCCAGATCCACTTGCGAAACTGATCGTGGCATGATGGTTTTCTTCAAGTTGTAAAGCAGTTTCAGCTCGTTCTGATCCTTTGTAAGCTTCTTCTGTTTGTTCCCCAAGGTCTTCTTCTGCATTATCAAATTGCGTAGCTAATGGTGTTAGACTTGATTCTGCAAGTTCTGTTGAAATCAACGGCCAATTCTGCATAATCAAATTGCATAACTAATCGTGTTAGACTTGTTTCTGCGAGTTCTCTTGCTGGTGCTTTTATCGTGGTAGAATCTGCTGTGTGTGCTTCACCTGCATCTTAAAGAACGTTTTCTGCCCAGCGTTCTATAGTACTTTGCTAGTTATGAAAGAGTTCCAGCTGGTGCTAGTTCTTCTATTTGTGCCTCAAATAGCACAAATAGTGCCTTCTATAGCCAATTCCGTCTTATGAAGTCATGTAGACTTGCTTCTGCTAGTTCTGTTGGAGTTTCAGCTGATAGTGTAGGAACAACGTCTGTTTGTACCTCATTTGCAGCTTGTATTGCGTTTTTTGCCTCATCCACTTGCGTAACTGATTGAAGCCGTATGTTTTCTGCTACTTCTGATGGAGATTCATCTCGTGTCAATCTTCTGGTTCGAATTCTACCTGATAAAGTTGTGTTACTAATCGTTTTAGTCTTGTTTCTGCTAGTTCTGTTGAAGTTTCAGCTAGTACTGATAGTGTAGGATCAACTTCAGTTTGTGCTTTAACTTCGACTGCAAGACCACATCGCGTAACTGATCGTGGCAGCGTGTTTTCTGCTGCTTCTGATGGAGATTCAGCTCGTGTCAAATTTTTGGTGGCAATTCTGCTTCTGATGGAGATTCAGCTCGCGTCAATCTTCTGGTGTTCCCCAAGTTGTGTTACTAATCGTGTTAAACTTGTTAGACCTGTGGAAGCATCGTCTGTGTGTGCCTCAACTGCTTGTTCAAGAGCGTTTTCTGCCAAATCCAATTGCGAAACTGATCGTGGCATGATGGTTTTCTTCAAGTTGTAAAGGAGTTTCAGCTCGTTCTGATCCTTTGTAAGCTTCTTCTGTTTGTTCCCCAAGGTCTTCTTCTGCATTATCAAATTGCGTAGCTAATGGTGTTAGACTTGTTTCTGCTAGTTCTGTTGAAATCAACGGCCAATTCTGCATAATCAAATTGCATAACTAATCGTGTTAGACTTGTTTCTGCGAGTTCTCTTGCTGGTGCTTTTATCGTGGTAGAATCTGCTGTGTGTGCTTCACCTGCATCTTAAAGAACGTTTTCTGCCCTGCGTTCTATAGTACTTTGCTAGTTATGAAAGAGTTTCAGCTGGTGCTAGTTTCGTCTTTTTGTGCCTCAACTATATTCTATAGCCAATTCCGTCTGATGAAGTCATGTTAGACTTGCTTCTGCTAGTTCTGTTGGAGTTTCAGCTGATATTGTAGGAACTAAAGGTTGAAAGCGTTTTATGATTTATCCACTTGCGTAAGTGATTGTATTAGACTTGTTTCGTCTAGTTCTGTTTCAGCTCGTACTAATCTTGTCGAAACATCTGTTTGTGCCTCAACTGCAGCTTGAAAGGAGTTTTCTGCATCATCCATTTGCATTACTGATTGTGCCCGTATGTTTTCTGATCATTCTTATGGAGATTCATCTCGTGTCAATATTCTGGTTCGAATTCTAGCTTGTTCGAATTCAAGTTGTGTTACTAATCGTTTTAGTCCTGTTTCTGCTAGTTCTGTTGAGGTTTCAGGTAGTACTGATAGTGTAGGATCAACGTCTGTTTGTGCCTAAACTTCTTCTTCAAGGGCGTTTTCTACCACATCAACTTGCGTAACTGATCGCGGCAACGTGTTTTCTGCTGCTTCTGATGGAGATTCAGCTCGTGTCAAATTTTTGGTGGCAATTCTGCTTCTGATGGAGATTCAGCTCGCGTCAATCTTCTGGTGTTCCCCAAGTTGTGTTACTAATCGTGTTAAACTTGTTAGACCTGTGGAAGCATCGTCTGTGTGTGCCTCAACTGCTTGTTCAAGAGCGTTTTCTGCCAGATCCACTTGCGAAACTGATCGTGGCATGATGGTTTTCTTCAAGTTGTAAAGCAGTTTCAGCTCGTTCTGATCCTTTGTAAGCTTCTTCTGTTTGTTCCCCAAGGTCTTCTTCTGCATTATCAAATTGCGTAGCTAATGGTGTTAGACTTGTTTCTGCTAGTTCTGTTGAAATCAACGGCCAATTCTGCATAATCAAATTGCATAACTAATCGTGTTAGACTTGTTTCTGCGAGTTCTCTTGCTGGTGCTTTTATCGTGGTAGAATCTGCTGTGTGTGCTTCACCTGCATCTTAAAGAACGTTTTCTGCCCTGCGTTCTATAGTACTTTGCTAGTTATGAAAGAGTTTCAGCTGGTGCTAGTTTCGTCTTTTTGTGCCTCAACTATATTCTATAGCCAATTCCGTCTGATGAAGTCATGTTAGACTTGCTTCTGCTAGTTCTGTTGGAGTTTCAGCTGATATTGTAGGAACTAAAGGTTGAAAGCGTTTTATGATTTATCCACTTGCGTAAGTGATCGTATTAGACTTGTTTCGTCTAGTTCTGTTTCAGCTCGTACTAATCTTGTCGAAACATCTGTTTGTGCCTCAACTGCAGCTTGAAAGGAGTTTTCTGCATCATCCATTTGCATTACTGATTGTGCCCGTATGTTTTCTGATCATTCTTATGGAGATTCATCTCGTGTCAATATTCTGGTTCGAATTCTAGCTTGTTCGAATTCAAGTTGTGTTACTAATCGTTTTAGTCCTGTTTCTGCTAGTTCTGTTGAGGTTTCAGGTAGTACTGATAGTGTAGGATCAACGTCTGTTTGTGCCTAAACTTCTTCTTCAAGGGCGTTTTCTACCACATCAACTTGCGTAACTGATCGCGGCAACGTGTTTTCTGCTGCTTCTGATGGAGATTCAGCTCGTGTCAAATTTTTGGTGGCAATTCTGCTTCTGATGGAGATTCAGCTCGCGTCAATCTTCTGGTGTTCCCCAAGTTGTGTTACTAATCGTGTTAAACTTGTTAGACCTGTGGAAGCATCGTCTGTGTGTGCCTCAACTGCTTGTTCAAGAGCGTTTTCTGCCAGATCCACTTGCGAAACTGATCGTGGCATGATGGTTTTCTTCAAGTTGTAAAGCAGTTTCAGCTCGTTCTGATCCTTTGTAAGCTTCTTCTGTTTGTTCCCCAAGGTCTTCTTCTGCATTATCAAATTGCGTAGCTAATGGTGTTAGACTTGTTTCTGCTAGTTCTGTTGAAATCAACGGCCAATTCTGCATAATCAGATTGCATAACTAATCGTGTTAGACTTGTTTCTGCGAGTTCTCTTGCTGGTGCTTTTATCGTGGTAGAATCTGCTGTGTGTGCTTCACCTGCATCTTAAAGAACGTTTTCTGCCCTGCGTTCTATAGTAGTTTGCTAGTTATGAAAGAGTTTCAGCTGGTGCTAGTTCTTCTATGTGTGCCTAAACTATATTCTATAGCCAATTCCGTCTGATGAAGTCATGTTAGACTTGCTTCTGCTAGTTCTGTTGGAGTTTCAGCTGATAGTGTAGGAACAACGTCTGTTTGTACCTCATTTGCAGCTTGAATTGCGTTTTTTGCCTCATCCACTTGCGTAACTGATTGAAGCCCTATGTTTTCTGCTACTTCTCGTGTCAATCTTCTTGTTCGAATTCAAGTTGTGTTACTAATCGTTTTAGTCCTGTTTCTGCTAGTTCTGTTGAAGTTTCAGCTAGTACTGATAGTGTAGGATCAACTTCAGTTTGTGCCTTAACTTCGTCTGCAAAACCACATCGCGTAACTGATCGTGGCAGCGTGTTTTCTGCTGCTTCTGATGGAGATTCAGCTCGTGTCAAATTTTTGGTGGCAATTCTGCTTCTGATGGAGATTCAGCTCGCGTCAATCTTCTGGTGTTCCCCAAGTTGTGTTACTAATCGTGTTAAACTTGTTAGACCTGTGGAAGCATCGTCTGTGTGTGCCTCAACTGCTTGTTCAAGAGCGTTTTCTGCCAGATCCACTTGCGAAACTGATCGTGGCATGATGGTTTTCTTCAAGTTGTAAAGCAGTTTCAGCTCGTTCTGATCCTTTGTAAGCTTCTTCTGTTTGTTCCCCAAGGTCTTCTTCTGCATTATCAAATTGCGTAGCTAATGGTGTTAGACTTGATTCTGCAAGTTCTGTTGAAATCAACGGCCAATTCTGCATAATCAAATTGCATAACTAATCGTGTTAGACTTGTTTCTGCGAGTTCTCTTGCTGGTGCTTTTATCGTGGTAGAATCTGCTGTGTGTGCTTCACCTGCATCTTAAAGAACGTTTTCTGCCCAGCGTTCTATAGTACTTTGCTAGTTATGAAAGAGTTCCAGCTGGTGCTAGTTCTTCTATTTGTGCCTCAAATAGCACAAATAGTGCCTTCTATAGCCAATTCCGTCTTATGAAGTCATGTAGACTTGCTTCTGCTAGTTCTGTTGGAGTTTCAGCTGATAGTGTAGGAACAACGTCTGTTTGTACCTCATTTGCAGCTTGTATTGCGTTTTTTGCCTCATCCACTTGCGTAACTGATTGAAGCCGTATGTTTTCTGCTACTTCTGATGGAGATTCATCTCGTGTCAATCTTCTGGTTCGAATTCTACCTGATAAAGTTGTGTTACTAATCGTTTTAGTCTTGTTTCTGCTAGTTCTGTTGAAGTTTCAGCTAGTACTGATAGTGTAGGATCAACTTCAGTTTGTGCTTTAACTTCGACTGCAAGACCACATCGCGTAACTGATCGTGGCAGCGTGTTTTCTGCTGCTTCTGATGGAGATTCAGCTCGTGTCAAATTTTTGGTGGCAATTCTGCTTCTGATGGAGATTCAGCTCGCGTCAATCTTCTGGTGTTCCCCAAGTTGTGTTACTAATCGTGTTAAACTTGTTAGACCTGTGGAAGCATCGTCTGTGTGTGCCTCAACTGCTTGTTCAAGAGCGTTTTCTGCCAAATCCAATTGCGAAACTGATCGTGGCATGATGGTTTTCTTCAAGTTGTAAAGGAGTTTCAGCTCGTTCTGATCCTTTGTAAGCTTCTTCTGTTTGTTCCCCAAGGTCTTCTTCTGCATTATCAAATTGCGTAGCTAATGGTGTTAGACTTGTTTCTGCTAGTTCTGTTGAAATCAACGGCCAATTCTGCATAATCAAATTGCATAACTAATCGTGTTAGACTTGTTTCTGCGAGTTCTCTTGCTGGTGCTTTTATCGTGGTAGAATCTGCTGTGTGTGCTTCACCTGCATCTTAAAGAACGTTTTCTGCCCTGCGTTCTATAGTACTTTGCTAGTTATGAAAGAGTTTCAGCTGGTGCTAGTTTCGTCTTTTTGTGCCTCAACTATATTCTATAGCCAATTCCGTCTGATGAAGTCATGTTAGACTTGCTTCTGCTAGTTCTGTTGGAGTTTCAGCTGATATTGTAGGAACTAAAGGTTGAAAGCGTTTTATGATTTATCCACTTGCGTAAGTGATTGTATTAGACTTGTTTCGTCTAGTTCTGTTTCAGCTCGTACTAATCTTGTCGAAACATCTGTTTGTGCCTCAACTGCAGCTTGAAAGGAGTTTTCTGCATCATCCATTTGCATTACTGATTGTGCCCGTATGTTTTCTGATCATTCTTATGGAGATTCATCTCGTGTCAATATTCTGGTTCGAATTCTAGCTTGTTCGAATTCAAGTTGTGTTACTAATCGTTTTAGTCCTGTTTCTGCTAGTTCTGTTGAGGTTTCAGGTAGTACTGATAGTGTAGGATCAACGTCTGTTTGTGCCTAAACTTCTTCTTCAAGGGCGTTTTCTACCACATCAACTTGCGTAACTGATCGCGGCAACGTGTTTTCTGCTGCTTCTGATGGAGATTCAGCTCGTGTCAAATTTTTGGTGGCAATTCTGCTTCTGATGGAGATTCAGCTCGCGTCAATCTTCTGGTGTTCCCCAAGTTGTGTTACTAATCGTTTTAAACTTGTTAGACCTGTGGAAGCATCGTCTGTGTGTGCCTCAATTGCTTGTTCAAGAGCGTTTTCTGCCAGATCCACTTGCGAAACTGATCGTGGCATGATGGTTTTCTTCAAGTTGTAAAGCAGTTTCAGCTCGTTCTGATCCTTTGTAAGCTTCTTCTGTTTGTTCCCCAAGGTCTTCTTCTGCATTATCAAATTGCGTAGCTAATGGTGTTAGACTTGTTTCTGCTAGTTCTGTTGAAATCAACGGCCAATTCTGCATAATCAGATTGCATAACTAATCGTGTTAGACTTGTTTCTGCGAGTTCTCTTGCTGGTGCTTTTATCGTGGTAGAATCTGCTGTGTGTGCTTCACCTGCATCTTAAAGAACGTTTTCTGCCCTGCGTTCTATAGTAGTTTGCTAGTTATGAAAGAGTTTCAGCTGGTGCTAGTTTCGTCTTTTTGTGCCTCAACTATATTCTATAGCCAATTCCGTCTGATGAAGTCATGTTAGACTTGCTTCTGCTAGTTCTGTTGGAGTTTCAGCTGATAGTGTAGGAACAACGTCTGTTTGTACCTCATTTGCAGCTTGAATTGCGTTTTTTGCCTCATCCACTTGCGTAACTGATTGAAGCCCTATGTTTTCTGCTACTTCTCGTGTCAATCTTCTTGTTCGAATTCAAGTTGTGTTACTAATCGTTTTAGTCCTGTTTCTGCTAGATCTGTTGAAGTTTCAGCTAGTACTGATAGTGTAGGATCAACTTCAGTTTGTGCCTTAACTTCGTCTGCAAGACCACATCGCGTAACTGATCGTGGCAGCGTGTTTTCTGCTGCTTCTGATGGAGATTCAGCTCGTGTCAAATTTTTGGTGGCAATTCTGCTTCTGATGGAGATTCAGCTCGCGTCAATCTTCTGGTGTTCCCCAAGTTGTGTTACTAATCGTGTTAAACTTGTTAGACCTGTGGAAGCATCGTCTGTGTGTGCCTCAACTGCTTGTTCAAGAGCGTTTTCTGCCAGATCCAATTGCGAAACTGATCGTGGCATGATGGTTTTCTTCAAGTTGTAAAGCAGTTTCAGCTCGTTCTGATCCTTTGTAAGCTTCGTCTGTTTGTTCCCCAAGGTCTTCTTCTGCATTATCAAATTGCGTAGCTAATGGTGTTAGACTTGTTTCTGCTAGTTCTGTTGAAATCAACGGCCAATTCTGCATAATCAGATTGCATAACTAATCGTGTTAGACTTGTTTCTGCGAGTTCTCTTGCTGGTGCTTTTATCGTGGTAGAATCTGCTGTGTGTGCTTCACCTGCATCTTAAAGAACGTTTTCTGCCCTGCGTTCTATAGTAGTTTGCTAGTTATGAAAGAGTTTCAGCTGGTGCTAGTTTCGTCTTTTTGTGCCTCAACTATATTCTATAGCCAATTCCGTCTGATGAAGTCATGTTAGACTTGCTTCTGCTAGTTCTGTTGGAGTTTCAGCTGATAGTGTAGGAACAACGTCTGTTTGTACCTCATTTGCAGCTTGAATTGCGTTTTTTGCCTCATCCACTTGCGTAACTGATTGAAGCCCTATGTTTTCTGCTACTTCTTATGGAGATTCATCTCGTGTCAATCTTCTGGTTCGAATTCTACCTGATAAAGTTGTGTTACTAATCGTTTTAGTCCTGTTTCTGCTAGTTCTGTTGAAGTTTCAGCTAGTACTGATAGTGTAGGATCAACTTCAGTTTGTGCCTTAACTTCGTCTGCAAGACCACATCGCGTAACTGATCGTGGCAGCGTGTTTTCTGCTGCTTCTGATGGAGATTCAGCTCGTTTCAAATTTTTGGTGGCAATTCTGCTTCTGATGGAGATTCAGCTCGCGTCAATCTTCTGGTGTTCCCCAAGTTGTGTTACTAATCGTGTTAAACTTGTTAGACCTGTGGAAGCATCGTCTGTGTGTGCCTCAACTGCTTGTTCAAGAGCGTTTTCTGCCAGATCCACTTGCGAAACTGATCGTGGCATGATGGTTTTCTTCAAGTTGTAAAGCAGTTTCAGCTCGTTCTGATCCTTTGTAAGCTTCTTCTGTTTGTTCCCCAAGGTCTTCTTCTGCATTATCAAATTGCGTAGCTAATGGTGTTAGACTTGATTCTGCAAGTTCTGTTGAAATCAACGGCCAATTCTGCATAATCAAATTGCATAACTAATCGTGTTAGACTTGTTTCTGCGAGTTCTCTTGCTGGTGCTTTTATCGTGGTAGAATCTGCTGTGTGTGCTTCACCTGCATCTTAAAGAACGTTTTCTGCCCAGCGTTCTATAGTACTTTGCTAGTTATGAAAGAGTTCCAGCTGGTGCTAGTTCTTCTATTTGTGCCTCAAATAGCACAAATAGTGCCTTCTATAGCCAATTCCGTCTTATGAAGTCATGTAGACTTGCTTCTGCTAGTTCTGTTGGAGTTTCAGCTGATAGTGTAGGAACAACGTCTGTTTGTACCTCATTTGCAGCTTGTATTGCGTTTTTTGCCTCATCCACTTGCGTAACTGATTGAAGCCGTATGTTTTCTGCTACTTCTGATGGAGATTCATCTCGTGTCAATCTTCTGGTTCGAATTCTACCTGATAAAGTTGTGTTACTAATCGTTTTAGTCTTGTTTCTGCTAGTTCTGTTGAAGTTTCAGCTAGTACTGATAGTGTAGGATCAACTTCAGTTTGTGCCTTAACTTCGACTGCAAGACCACATCGCGTAACTGATCGTGGCAGCGTGTTTTCTGCTGCTTCTGATGGAGATTCAGCTCGTGTCAAATTTTTGGTGGCAATTCTGCTTCTGATGGAGATTCAGCTCGCGTCAATCTTCTGGTGTTCCCCAAGTTGTGTTACTAATCGTGTTAAACTTGTTAGACCTGTGGAAGCATCGTCTGTGTGTGCCTCAACTGCTTGTTCAAGAGCGTTTTCTGCCAGATCCAATTGCGAAACTGATCGTGGCATGATGGTTTTCTTCAAGTTGTAAAGGAGTTTCAGCTCGTTCTGATCCTTTGTAAGCTTCTTCTGTTTGTTCCCCAAGGTCTTCTTCTGCATTATCAAATTGCGTAGCTAATGGTGTTAGACTTGTTTCTGCTAGTTCTGTTGAAATCAACGGCCAATTCTGCATAATCAAATTGCATAACTAATCGTGTTAGACTTGTTTCTGCGAGTTCTCTTGCTGGTGCTTTTATCGTGGTAGAATCTGCTGTGTGTGCTTCACCTGCATCTTAAAGAACGTTTTCTGCCCTGCGTTCTATAGTACTTTGCTAGTTATGAAAGAGTTTCAGCTGGTGCTAGTTTCGTCTTTTTGTGCCTCAACTATATTCTATAGCCAATTCCGTCTGATGAAGTCATGTTAGACTTGCTTCTGCTAGTTCTGTTGGAGTTTCAGCTGATATTGTAGGAACTAAAGGTTGAAAGCGTTTTATGATTTATCCACTTGCGTAAGTGATCGTATTAGACTTGTTTCGTCTAGTTCTGTTTCAGCTCGTACTAATCTTGTCGAAACATCTGTTTGTGCCTCAACTGCAGCTTGAAAGGAGTTTTCTGCATCATCCATTTGCATTACTGATTGTGCCCGTATGTTTTCTGATCATTCTTATGGAGATTCATCTCGTGTCAATATTCTGGTTCGAATTCTAGCTTGTTCGAATTCAAGTTGTGTTACTAATCGTTTTAGTCCTGTTTCTGCTAGTTCTGTTGAGGTTTCAGGTAGTACTGATAGTGTAGGATCAACGTCTGTTTGTGCCTAAACTTCTTCTTCAAGGGCGTTTTCTACCACATCAACTTGCGTAACTGATCGCGGCAACGTGTTTTCTGCTGCTTCTGATGGAGATTCAGCTCGTGTCAAATTTTTGGTGGCAATTCTGCTTCTGATGGAGATTCAGCTCGCGTCAATCTTCTGGTGTTCCCCAAGTTGTGTTACTAATCGTGTTAAACTTGTTAGACCTGTGGAAGCATCGTCTGTGTGTGCCTCAACTGCTTGTTCAAGAGCGTTTTCTGCCAGATCCACTTGCGAAACTGATCGTGGCATGATGGTTTTCTTCAAGTTGTAAAGCAGTTTCAGCTCGTTCTGATCCTTTGTAAGCTTCGTCTGTTTGTTCCCCAAGGTCTTCTTCTGCATTATCAAATTGCGTAGCTAATGGTGTTAGACTTGTTTCTGCTAGTTCTGTTGGAGTTTCAGCTGATAGTGTAGGAACAACGTCTGTTTGTACCTCATTTGCAGCTTGAATTGCGTTTTTTGCCTCATCCACTTGCGTAACTGATTGAAGCCCTATGTTTTCTGCCACTTCTTATGGAGATTCATCTCGTGTCAATCTTCTGGTTCGAATTCTACCTGATAAAGTTGTGTTACTAATCGTTTTAGTCCTGTTTCTGCTAGTTCTGTTGAAGTTTCAGCTAGTACTGATAGTGTAGGATCAACTTCAGTTTGTGCCTTAACTTCGTCTGCAAGACCACATCGCGTAACTGATCGTGGCAGCGTGTTTTCTGCTGCTTCTGATGGAGATTCAGCTCGTTTCAAATTTTTGGTGGCAATTCTGCTTCTGATGGAGATTCAGCTCGCGTCAATCTTCTGGTGTTCCCCAAGTTGTGTTACTAATCGTGTTAAACTTGTTAGACCTGTGGAAGCATCGTCTGTGTGTGCCTCAACTGCTTGTTCAAGAGCGTTTTCTGCCAGATCCACTTGCGAAACTGATCGTGGCATGATGGTTTTCTTCAAGTTGTAAAGCAGTTTCAGCTCGTTCTGATCCTTTGTAAGCTTCTTCTGTTTGTTCCCCAAGGTCTTCTTCTGCATTATCAAATTGCGTAGCTAATGGTGTTAGACTTGATTCTGCAAGTTCTGTTGAAATCAACGGCCAATTCTGCATAATCAAATTGCATAACTAATCGTGTTAGACTTGTTTCTGCGAGTTCTCTTGCTGGTGCTTTTATCGTGGTAGAATCTGCTGTGTGTGCTTCACCTGCATCTTAAAGAACGTTTTCTGCCCAGCGTTCTATAGTACTTTGCTAGTTATGAAAGAGTTCCAGCTGGTGCTAGTTCTTCTATTTGTGCCTCAAATAGCACAAATAGTGCCTTCTATAGCCAATTCCGTCTTATGAAGTCATGTAGACTTGCTTCTGCTAGTTCTGTTGGAGTTTCAGCTGATAGTGTAGGAACAACGTCTGTTTGTACCTCATTTGCAGCTTGTATTGCGTTTTTTGCCTCATCCACTTGCGTAACTGATTGAAGCCGTATGTTTTCTGCTACTTCTGATGGAGATTCATCTCGTGTCAATCTTCTGGTTCGAATTCTACCTGATAAAGTTGTGTTACTAATCGTTTTAGTCTTGTTTCTGCTAGTTCTGTTGAAGTTTCAGCTAGTACTGATAGTGTAGGATCAACTTCAGTTTGTGCCTTAACTTCGACTGCAAGACCACATCGCGTAACTGATCGTGGCAGCGTGTTTTCTGCTGCTTCTGATGGAGATTCAGCTCGTGTCAAATTTTTGGTGGCAATTCTGCTTCTGATGGAGATTCAGCTCGCGTCAATCTTCTGGTGTTCCCCAAGTTGTGTTACTAATCGTGTTAAACTTGTTAGACCTGTGGAAGCATCGTCTGTGTGTGCCTCAACTGCTTGTTCAAGAGCGTTTTCTGCCAGATCCAATTGCGAAACTGATCGTGGCATGATGGTTTTCTTCAAGTTGTAAAGGAGTTTCAGCTCGTTCTGATCCTTTGTAAGCTTCTTCTGTTTGTTCCCCAAGGTCTTCTTCTGCATTATCAAATTGCGTAGCTAATGGTGTTAGACTTGTTTCTGCTAGTTCTGTTGAAATCAACGGCCAATTCTGCATAATCAAATTGCATAACTAATCGTGTTAGACTTGTTTCTGCGAGTTCTCTTGCTGGTGCTTTTATCGTGGTAGAATCTGCTGTGTGTGCTTCACCTGCATCTTAAAGAACGTTTTCTGCCCTGCGTTCTATAGTACTTTGCTAGTTATGAAAGAGTTTCAGCTGGTGCTAGTTTCGTCTTTTTGTGCCTCAACTATATTCTATAGCCAATTCCGTCTGATGAAGTCATGTTAGACTTGCTTCTGCTAGTTCTGTTGGAGTTTCAGCTGATAGTGTAGGAACAACGTCTGTTTGTACCTCATTTGCAGCTTGAATTGCGTTTTTTGCCTCATCCACTTGCGTAACTGATTGAAGCCCTATGTTTTCTGCTACTTCTCGTGTCAATCTTCTTGTTCGAATTCAAGTTGTGTTACTAATCGTTTTAGTCCTGTTTCTGCTAGATCTGTTGAAGTTTCAGCTAGTACTGATAGTGTAGGATCAACTTCAGTTTGTGCCTTAACTTCGTCTGCAAGACCACATCGCGTAACTGATCGTGGCAGCGTGTTTTCTGCTGCTTCTGATGGAGATTCAGCTCGTGTCAAATTTTTGGTGGCAATTCTGCTTCTGATGGAGATTCAGCTCGCGTCAATCTTCTGGTGTTCCCCAAGTTGTGTTACTAATCGTGTTAAACTTGTTAGACCTGTGGAAGCATCGTCTGTGTGTGCCTCAACTGCTTGTTCAAGAGCGTTTTCTGCCAGATCCAATTGCGAAACTGATCGTGGCATGATGGTTTTCTTCAAGTTGTAAAGCAGTTTCAGCTCGTTCTGATCCTTTGTAAGCTTCGTCTGTTTGTTCCCCAAGGTCTTCTTCTGCATTATCAAATTGCGTAGCTAATGGTGTTAGACTTGTTTCTGCTAGTTCTGTTGAAATCAACGGCCAATTCTGCATAATCAGATTGCATAACTAATCGTGTTAGACTTGTTTCTGCGAGTTCTCTTGCTGGTGCTTTTATCGTGGTAGAATCTGCTGTGTGTGCTTCACCTGCATCTTAAAGAACGTTTTCTGCCCTGCGTTCTATAGTAGTTTGCTAGTTATGAAAGAGTTTCAGCTGGTGCTAGTTTCGTCTTTTTGTGCCTCAACTATATTCTATAGCCAATTCCGTCTGATGAAGTCATGTTAGACTTGCTTCTGCTAGTTCTGTTGGAGTTTCAGCTGATAGTGTAGGAACAACGTCTGTTTGTACCTCATTTGCAGCTTGAATTGCGTTTTTTGCCTCATCCACTTGCGTAACTGATTGAAGCCCTATGTTTTCTGCTACTTCTTATGGAGATTCATCTCGTGTCAATCTTCTGGTTCGAATTCTACCTGATAAAGTTGTGTTACTAATCGTTTTAGTCCTGTTTCTGCTAGTTCTGTTGAAGTTTCAGCTAGTACTGATAGTGTAGGATCAACTTCAGTTTGTGCCTTAACTTCGTCTGCAAGACCACATCGCGTAACTGATCGTGGCAGCGTGTTTTCTGCTGCTTCTGATGGAGATTCAGCTCGTTTCAAATTTTTGGTGGCAATTCTGCTTCTGATGGAGATTCAGCTCGCGTCAATCTTCTGGTGTTCCCCAAGTTGTGTTACTAATCGTGTTAAACTTGTTAGACCTGTGGAAGCATCGTCTGTGTGTGCCTCAACTGCTTGTTCAAGAGCGTTTTCTGCCAGATCCACTTGCGAAACTGATCGTGGCATGATGGTTTTCTTCAAGTTGTAAAGCAGTTTCAGCTCGTTCTGATCCTTTGTAAGCTTCTTCTGTTTGTTCCCCAAGGTCTTCTTCTGCATTATCAAATTGCGTAGCTAATGGTGTTAGACTTGATTCTGCAAGTTCTGTTGAAATCAACGGCCAATTCTGCATAATCAAATTGCATAACTAATCGTGTTAGACTTGTTTCTGCGAGTTCTCTTGCTGGTGCTTTTATCGTGGTAGAATCTGCTGTGTGTGCTTCACCTGCATCTTAAAGAACGTTTTCTGCCCAGCGTTCTATAGTACTTTGCTAGTTATGAAAGAGTTCCAGCTGGTGCTAGTTCTTCTATTTGTGCCTCAAATAGCACAAATAGTGCCTTCTATAGCCAATTCCGTCTTATGAAGTCATGTAGACTTGCTTCTGCTAGTTCTGTTGGAGTTTCAGCTGATAGTGTAGGAACAACGTCTGTTTGTACCTCATTTGCAGCTTGTATTGCGTTTTTTGCCTCATCCACTTGCGTAACTGATTGAAGCCGTATGTTTTCTGCTACTTCTGATGGAGATTCATCTCGTGTCAATCTTCTGGTTCGAATTCTACCTGATAAAGTTGTGTTACTAATCGTTTTAGTCTTGTTTCTGCTAGTTCTGTTGAAGTTTCAGCTAGTACTGATAGTGTAGGATCAACTTCAGTTTGTGCCTTAACTTCGACTGCAAGACCACATCGCGTAACTGATCGTGGCAGCGTGTTTTCTGCTGCTTCTGATGGAGATTCAGCTCGTGTCAAATTTTTGGTGGCAATTCTGCTTCTGATGGAGATTCAGCTCGCGTCAATCTTCTGGTGTTCCCCAAGTTGTGTTACTAATCGTGTTAAACTTGTTAGACCTGTGGAAGCATCGTCTGTGTGTGCCTCAACTGCTTGTTCAAGAGCGTTTTCTGCCAGATCCAATTGCGAAACTGATCGTGGCATGATGGTTTTCTTCAAGTTGTAAAGGAGTTTCAGCTCGTTCTGATCCTTTGTAAGCTTCTTCTGTTTGTTCCCCAAGGTCTTCTTCTGCATTATCAAATTGCGTAGCTAATGGTGTTAGACTTGTTTCTGCTAGTTCTGTTGAAATCAACGGCCAATTCTGCATAATCAAATTGCATAACTAATCGTGTTAGACTTGTTTCTGCGAGTTCTCTTGCTGGTGCTTTTATCGTGGTAGAATCTGCTGTGTGTGCTTCACCTGCATCTTAAAGAACGTTTTCTGCCCTGCGTTCTATAGTACTTTGCTAGTTATGAAAGAGTTTCAGCTGGTGCTAGTTTCGTCTTTTTGTGCCTCAACTATATTCTATAGCCAATTCCGTCTGATGAAGTCATGTTAGACTTGCTTCTGCTAGTTCTGTTGGAGTTTCAGCTGATATTGTAGGAACTAAAGGTTGAAAGCGTTTTATGATTTATCCACTTGCGTAAGTGATCGTATTAGACTTGTTTCGTCTAGTTCTGTTTCAGCTCGTACTAATCTTGTCGAAACATCTGTTTGTGCCTCAACTGCAGCTTGAAAGGAGTTTTCTGCATCATCCATTTGCATTACTGATTGTGCCCGTATGTTTTCTGATCATTCTTATGGAGATTCATCTCGTGTCAATATTCTGGTTCGAATTCTAGCTTGTTCGAATTCAAGTTGTGTTACTAATCGTTTTAGTCCTGTTTCTGCTAGTTCTGTTGAGGTTTCAGGTAGTACTGATAGTGTAGGATCAACGTCTGTTTGTGCCTAAACTTCTTCTTCAAGGGCGTTTTCTACCACATCAACTTGCGTAACTGATCGCGGCAACGTGTTTTCTGCTGCTTCTGATGGAGATTCAGCTCGTGTCAAATTTTTGGTGGCAATTCTGCTTCTGATGGAGATTCAGCTCGCGTCAATCTTCTGGTGTTCCCCAAGTTGTGTTACTAATCGTGTTAAACTTGTTAGACCTGTGGAAGCATCGTCTGTGTGTGCCTCAACTGCTTGTTCAAGAGCGTTTTCTGCCAGATCCACTTGCGAAACTGATCGTGGCATGATGGTTTTCTTCAAGTTGTAAAGCAGTTTCAGCTCGTTCTGATCCTTTGTAAGCTTCGTCTGTTTGTTCCCCAAGGTCTTCTTCTGCATTATCAAATTGCGTAGCTAATGGTGTTAGACTTGTTTCTGCTAGTTCTGTTGGAGTTTCAGCTGATAGTGTAGGAACAACGTCTGTTTGTACCTCATTTGCAGCTTGAATTGCGTTTTTTGCCTCATCCACTTGCGTAACTGATTGAAGCCCTATGTTTTCTGCCACTTCTTATGGAGATTCATCTCGTGTCAATCTTCTGGTTCGAATTCTACCTGATAAAGTTGTGTTACTAATCGTTTTAGTCCTGTTTCTGCTAGTTCTGTTGAAGTTTCAGCTAGTACTGATAGTGTAGGATCAACTTCAGTTTGTGCCTTAACTTCGTCTGCAAGACCACATCGCGTAACTGATCGTGGCAGCGTGTTTTCTGCTGCTTCTGATGGAGATTCAGCTCGTTTCAAATTTTTGGTGGCAATTCTGCTTCTGATGGAGATTCAGCTCGCGTCAATCTTCTGGTGTTCCCCAAGTTGTGTTACTAATCGTGTTAAACTTGTTAGACCTGTGGAAGCATCGTCTGTGTGTGCCTCAACTGCTTGTTCAAGAGCGTTTTCTGCCAGATCCACTTGCGAAACTGATCGTGGCATGATGGTTTTCTTCAAGTTGTAAAGCAGTTTCAGCTCGTTCTGATCCTTTGTAAGCTTCTTCTGTTTGTTCCCCAAGGTCTTCTTCTGCATTATCAAATTGCGTAGCTAATGGTGTTAGACTTGATTCTGCAAGTTCTGTTGAAATCAACGGCCAATTCTGCATAATCAAATTGCATAACTAATCGTGTTAGACTTGTTTCTGCGAGTTCTCTTGCTGGTGCTTTTATCGTGGTAGAATCTGCTGTGTGTGCTTCACCTGCATCTTAAAGAACGTTTTCTGCCCAGCGTTCTATAGTACTTTGCTAGTTATGAAAGAGTTCCAGCTGGTGCTAGTTCTTCTATTTGTGCCTCAAATAGCACAAATAGTGCCTTCTATAGCCAATTCCGTCTTATGAAGTCATGTAGACTTGCTTCTGCTAGTTCTGTTGGAGTTTCAGCTGATAGTGTAGGAACAACGTCTGTTTGTACCTCATTTGCAGCTTGTATTGCGTTTTTTGCCTCATCCACTTGCGTAACTGATTGAAGCCGTATGTTTTCTGCTACTTCTGATGGAGATTCATCTCGTGTCAATCTTCTGGTTCGAATTCTACCTGATAAAGTTGTGTTACTAATCGTTTTAGTCTTGTTTCTGCTAGTTCTGTTGAAGTTTCAGCTAGTACTGATAGTGTAGGATCAACTTCAGTTTGTGCCTTAACTTCGACTGCAAGACCACATCGCGTAACTGATCGTGGCAGCGTGTTTTCTGCTGCTTCTGATGGAGATTCAGCTCGTGTCAAATTTTTGGTGGCAATTCTGCTTCTGATGGAGATTCAGCTCGCGTCAATCTTCTGGTGTTCCCCAAGTTGTGTTACTAATCGTGTTAAACTTGTTAGACCTGTGGAAGCATCGTCTGTGTGTGCCTCAACTGCTTGTTCAAGAGCGTTTTCTGCCAGATCCAATTGCGAAACTGATCGTGGCATGATGGTTTTCTTCAAGTTGTAAAGGAGTTTCAGCTCGTTCTGATCCTTTGTAAGCTTCTTCTGTTTGTTCCCCAAGGTCTTCTTCTGCATTATCAAATTGCGTAGCTAATGGTGTTAGACTTGTTTCTGCTAGTTCTGTTGAAATCAACGGCCAATTCTGCATAATCAAATTGCATAACTAATCGTGTTAGACTTGTTTCTGCGAGTTCTCTTGCTGGTGCTTTTATCGTGGTAGAATCTGCTGTGTGTGCTTCACCTGCATCTTAAAGAACGTTTTCTGCCCTGCGTTCTATAGTACTTTGCTAGTTATGAAAGAGTTTCAGCTGGTGCTAGTTTCGTCTTTTTGTGCCTCAACTATATTCTATAGCCAATTCCGTCTGATGAAGTCATGTTAGACTTGCTTCTGCTAGTTCTGTTGGAGTTTCAGCTGATATTGTAGGAACTAAAGGTTGAAAGCGTTTTATGATTTATCCACTTGCGTAAGTGATCGTATTAGACTTGTTTCGTCTAGTTCTGTTTCAGCTCGTACTAATCTTGTCGAAACATCTGTTTGTGCCTCAACTGCAGCTTGAAAGGAGTTTTCTGCATCATCCATTTGCATTACTGATTGTGCCCGTATGTTGCAATCTGATTATGCAGAATTGGCCGTTGATTTCAACAGAACTAGCAGAAACAAGTCTAACACCATTAGCTACGCAATTTGATAATGCAGAAGAAGACCTTGGGGAACAAACAGAAGAAGCTTACAAAGGATCAGAACGAGCTGAAACTGCTTTACAACTTGAAGAAAACCATCATGCCACGATCAGTTTCGCAAGTGGATCTGGCAGAAAACGCTCTTGAACAAGCAGTTGAGGCACACACAAAAGATGGACACAGGATCAGCAAAGACATAGCTGGACTAACAAGATTAGTAACACAACTTGATGAGGCAGAATTGCCACCAAAAATTTGACACGAGCTGAATCTCCATCAGCAGCAGCAGAAAACACGCTGCCACGATCAGTTACGCGATGTGGTCTTGCAGTCGAAGTTAAGGCACAAACTGAAGTTGATCCTACACTATCAGTACTAGCTGAAACTTCAACAGAACTAGCAGAAACAAGACTAAAACGATTAGTAACACAACTTTATCAGGTAGAATTCGAACCAGAAGATTGACACGAGATGAATCTCCATCAGAAGTAGCAGAAAACATACGGCTTCAATCAGTTACGCAAGTGGATGAGGCAAAAAACGCAATTCAAGCTGCAAATGAGGTACAAACAGACGTTGTTCCTACACTATCAGCTGAAACTCCAACAGAACTAGCAGAAGCAAGTCTAACATGACTTCATAAGACGGAATTGGCTATAGAAGGCACTATTTGTGCTATTTGAGGCACAAATAGAAGAACTAGCACCAGCTGAAACTCTTTCATAACTAGCAAACTACTATAGAACGCAGGGCAGAAAACGTTCTTTAAGATGCAGGTGAAGCACACACAGCAGATTCTACCACGATAAAAGCACCAGCAAGGGAACTCGCAGAAACAAGTCTAACACGATTAGTTATGCAATTTGATTATGCAGAATTGGCCGTTGATTTCAACAGAACTAGCAGAAACAAGTCTAACACCATTAGCTACGCAATTTGATAATGCAGAAGAAGACCTTGGGGAACAAACAGAAGAAGCTTACAAAGGATCAGAACGAGCTGAAACTCCTTTACAACTTGAAGAAAACCATCATGCCACGATCAGTTTCGCAAGTGGATCTGGCAGAAAACGCTCTTGAACAAGCAGTTGAGGCACACACAAAAGATGGACACAGGATCAGCAAAGACATAGCTGGACTAACAAGATTAGTAACACAACTTGATGAGGCAGAATTGCCACCAAAAATTTGACACGAGCTAAATCTCCATCAGCAGCAGCAGAAAACACGCTGCCACGATCAGTTACGCGATGTGGTCTTGCAGTCGAAGTTAAGGCACAAACTGAAGTTGATCCTACACTATCAGTACTAGCTGAAACTTCAACAGAACTAGCAGAAACAAGACTAAAACGATTAGTAACAAAATCTTTATCAGGTAGAATTCGAACCAGAAGATTGACACGAGATGAATCTCCATCAGAAGTAGCAGAAAACATACGGCTTCAATCAGTTACGCAAGTGGATGAGGCAAAAAACGCAATTCAAGCTGCAAATGAGGTACAAACAGACGTTGTTCCTACACTATCAGCTGAAACTCCAACAGAACTAGCAGAAGCAAGTCTAACATGACTTCATAAGACGGAATTGGCTATAGAATGCACTATTTGTGCTATTTGAGGCACAAATAGAAGAACTAGCACCAGCTGGAACTCTTTCATAACTAGCAAAGTACTATAGAACGCTGGGCAGAAAACGTTCTTTAAGTTGCAGGTGAAGCACACACAGCAGATTCTACCACGATAAAAGCACCAGCAAGAGAACTCGCAGAAACAAGTCTAACACGATTAGTTATGCAATTTGATTATGCAGAATTGGCCGTTGATTTCAACAGAACTTGCAGAATCAAGTCTAACACCATTAGCTACGCAATTTGATAATGCAGAAGAAGACCTTGGGGAACAAACAGAAGAAGCTTACAAAGGATCAGAACGAGCTGAAACTCCTTTACAACTTGAAGAAAACCATCATGCCACGATCAGTTTCGCAAGTGGATCTGGCAGAAAACGCTCTTGAACAAGCATTTGAGGCATACACAAAAGATGGACACAGGATCAGCAAAGACATAGCTGGACTAACAAGATTAGTAACACAACTTGATGAGGCAGAATTGCCACCAAAAATTTGACACGAGTTGAATCTCCATCAGAAGCAGCAGAAAACACGCTGCCACGATCAGTTACGCGATGTGGTCTTGCAGTCGAAGTTAAGGCACAAACTGAAGTTGATCCTACACTATCAGTACTAGCTGAAACTTCAACAGAACTAGCAGAGACAAGACTAAAACGATTAGTAACACAACTTTATCAGGTAGAATTCGAACCAGAAGATTGACACGAGATGAATCTCCATCAGAAGTAGCAGAAAACATACGGCTTCAATCAGTTACGCAAGTGGATGAGGCAGAAAACGCAATTCAAGCTGCAAATGAGGTACAAACAGACGTTGTTCCTACACTATCAGCTGAAACTCCAACAGAACTAGCAGAAGCAAGTCTAACATGACTTCATAAGACGGAATTGGCTATAGAAGGCACTATTTGTGCTATTTGAGGCACAAATAGAAGAACTATCACCAGCTGAAACTCTTTCATAACTAGCAAACTACTATAAAACGCAGGGCAGAAAACGTTCTTTAAGATGCAGGTGAAGCACACACAGCAGATTCTACTACGATAAAAGCACCAGCAAGGGAACTCGCAGAAACAAGTCTAACACGATTAGTTATGCAATTTGATTATGCAGAATTGGCCGTTGATTTCAACAGAACTAGCAGAAACAAGTCTAACACCATTAGCTACGCAATTTGATAATGCAGAAGAAGACCTTGGGGAACAAACAGAAGAAGCTTACAAAGGATCAGAACGAGCTGAAACTCCTTTACAACTTGAAGAAAACCATCATGCCACGATAAGTTTCGCATGTGTATCTGGCAGAAAACGCTCTTGAACAAGCATTTGAGGCACACACAGACGATGGACACAGGATCAGCAAAGACATAGCTGGACTAACAAGATTAGTAACACAACTTGATGAGGCAGAATTGCCACCAGAAGATTGACGCGAGCTGAATCTCCATCAGAAGCAGCAGAAAACACGTTGCCACGATCAGTTACGCAAGTTGATGTGGTAGAAAACGCTCTTGAAGAAGAAGTTTAGGCACAAACAGACGTTGATCCTACACTATCAGTATTACCTGAAACTTCAACAGAACTAGCAGAAACATGACTAAAACGATTAGTAACACAACTTGAATTCGAACAAGCTAGAATTCGAACCATAATATTGACACGAGATGAATCTCCATAAGAATGATCAGAAAACATACAGACACAATCAGTAATGCAAATGGATGAGGCAGAAAACTCCTTTCAAGCTGCAGTTGAGGCACAAACAGATGTTTCGACAAGATTAGTACGAGCTGAAACAGAACTAGACGAAACAAGTCTAATACGATCAGTTACGCAAGTGGATAAGGCATAAAACGCTTTCAACCTTCAGTTCCTACAATATCAGCTGAAACTCCAACAGAACTAGCAGAAACAAGTCTAACAAGACATCATAAGACGGAATTGGCTATAGAATATAGTTGAGGCACACATAGAAGAACTAGCACCAACAGAAACTTTCATAACTAGCAAACTACTATAGAACGCAGGGCAGGAAACGTTCTTGAAGATGCAGGTGAAGCACACACAGCAGATTCTACCACGATAAAAGCATCAGCTGAAACTCCAAGAGAACTAGCAGAAACAAGTCTAACACGATTAGTTATGCAATTTGATTATGCAGAATTGGCAGTTGATTTCAACAGAACTAGCAGAAACAAGTCTGACACCATTAGCTACGCAATTTGATAATGCAGAAGAAGACCTTGGGGAACAAACAGAAGAAGCTTACAAAGGATCAGAACGAGCTGAAACTCCTTTACAACTTGAAGAAAACCATCATGCAACGATCAGTTTCGCAAGTGGATCTGGCAGAAAACGCTCTTAAACAAGCAGTTGAGGCACACACAGACGATGGACACAGGATCAGCAAAGACATAGCTGGACTAACAAGATTAGTAACACAACTTGATGAGGCAGAATTGCCACCAGAAGATTGACGCGAGCTGAATCTCCATCAGAAGCAGCAGAAAACACGTTGCCACGATCAGTTACGCAAGTTGATATGGTAGAAAACGCTCTTGAAGAAGAAGTTTAGGCACAAACAGACTTTGATCCTACACTATCAGTACTACCTGAAACTTCAACAGAACTAGCAGAAACAAGACTAAAACGATTAGTAACACAACTTTATCAGGTAGAATTCGAACCAGAAGATTGACACGAGATGAATCTCCATCAGAAGTAGCAGAAAACATACGGCTTCAATCAGTTACGCAAGTGGATGAGGCAAAAAACGCAATTCAAGCTGCAAATGAGGTACAAACAGACGTTGTTCCTACACTATCAGCTGAAACTCCAACAGAATAAGCAGAAGCAAGTCTAACATGACTTCATAAGACGGAATTGGCTATAGAAGGCACTATTTGTGCTATTTGAGGCACAAATAGAAGAACTAGCACCAGCTGAAACTCTTTCATAACTAGCAAACTACTATAGAACGCAGGGCAGAAAACGTTCTTTAAGATGCAGGTGAAGCACACACAGCAGATTCTACCACGATAAAAGCACCAGCAAGGGAACTCGCAGAAACAAGTCTAACACGATTAGTTATGCAATTTGATTATGCAGAATTGGCCGTTGATTTCAACAGAACTAGCAGAAACAAGTCTAACACCATTAGCTTACGCAATTTGATAATGCAGAAGAAGACCTTGGGGAACAAACAGAAGAAGCTTACAAAGGATCAGAACGAGCTGAAACTCCTTTACAACTTGAAGAAAACCATCATGCCACGATCAGTTTCGCAAGTGGATCTGGCAGAAAACGCTCTTGAACAAGCAGTTGAGGCACACACAAAAGATGGACACAGGATCAGCAAAGACATAGCTGGACTAACAAGATTAGTAACACAACTTGATGAGGCAGAATTGCCACCAAAAATTTGACACGAGCTGAATCTCCATCAGCAGCAGCAGAAAACACGCTGCCACGATCAGTTACGCGATGTGGTCTTGCAGTCGAAGTTAAGGCACAAACTGAAGTTGATCCTACACTATCAGTACTAGCTGAAACTTCAACAGAACTAGCAGAAACAAGACTAAAACGATTAGTAACACAACTTTATCAGGTAGAATTCGAACCAGAAGATTGACACGAGATGAATCTCCATCAGAAGTAGCAGAAAACATACGGCTTCAATCATTTACGCAAGTGGATGAGGCAAAAAACGCAATTCAAGCTGCAAATGAGGTACAAACAGACGTTGTTCCTACACTATCAGCTGAAACTCCAACAGAACTAGCAGAAGCAAGTCTAACATGACTTCATAAGACGGAATTGGCTATAGAAGGCACTATTTGTGCTATTTGAGGCACAAATAGAAGAACTAGCACCAGCTGAAACTCTTTCATAACTAGCAAACTACTATAGAACGCAGTGCAGAAAACGTTCTTTAAGATGCAGGTGAAGCACACACAGCAGATTCTACTACGATAAAAGCACCAGCAAGAGAACTCGCAGAAACAAGTCTAACACGATTAGTTATGCAATTTGATTATGCAGAATTGGCCGTTGATTTCAACAGAACTTGCAGAATCAAGTCTAACACCATTAGCTACGCAATTTGATAATGCAGAAGAAGACCTTGGGGAACAAACAGAAGAAGCTTACAAAGGATCAGAACGAGCTGAAACTCCTTTACAACTTGAAGAAAACCATCATGCCACGATCAGTTTCGCAAGTGTATCTGGCAGAAAACGCTCTTGAACAAGCAGTTGAGGCACACACAGACGATGGACACAGGATCAGCAAAGACATAGCTGGACTAACAAGATTAGTAACACAACTTGATGAGGCAGAATTGCCACCAGAAGATTGACGCGAGCTGAATCTCCATCAGAAGCAGCAGAAAACACGTTGCCGCGATCAGTTACGCAAGTTGATGTGGTAGAAAACGCCCTTGAAGAAGAAGTTTAGGCACAAACAGACGTTGATCCTACACTATCAGTACTACCTGAAACCTCAACAGAACTAGCAGAAACAGGACTAAAACAATTAGTAACACAACTTGAATTCGAACAAGCTAGAATTCGAACCAGAATATTGACACGAGATGAATCTCCATAAGAATGATCAGAAAACATACGGGCACAATCAGTAATGCAAATGGATGAGGCAGAAAACTCCTTTCAAGCTGCAGTTGAGGCACAAACAGATGTTTCGACAAGATTAGTACGAGCTGAAACAGAACTAGACGAAACAAGTCTAATACGATCACTTACGCAAGTGGATAAATCATAAAACGCTTTCAACCTTCAGTTCCTACAATATCAGCTGAAACTCCAACAGAACTAGCAGAAACAAGTCTAACACGACATCATAAGACGGAATTGGCTATAGAATATAGTTGAGGCACACATAGAAGAACTAACACCAGCTGAAACTCTTTCATAACTAGCAAACTACTATAGAACGCAGGGCAGAAAACGTTCTTTAAGATGCAGGTGAAGCACACACAGCAGATTCTACCACGATAAAAGCACCAGCAAGAGAACTCGCAGAAACAAGTCTAACACGATTAGTTATGCAATCTGATTATGCAGAATTGGCCGTTGATTTCAACAGAACTAGCAGAAACAAGTCTAACACCATTAGCTACGCAATTTGATAATGCAGAAGAAGACCTTGGGGAACAAACAGAAGAAGCTTACAAAGGATCAGAACGAGCTGAAACTGCTTTACAACTTGAAGAAAACCATCATGCCACGATCAGTTTCGCAAGTGGATCTGGCAGAAAACGCTCTTGAACAAGCAGTTGAGGTACACACAGACGATGCTTCCACAGGTCTAACAAGTTTAACACGATTAGTAACACAACTTGGGGAACACCAGAAGATTGACACGAGCTGAATCTCCATCAGAAGCAGCAGAAAACACGCTGCCACGATCAGTTACGCGATGTGGTCTTGCAGACGAAGTTAAGGCACAAACTGAAGTTGATCCTACACTATCAGTACTAGCTGAAACTTCAACAGAACTAGCAGAAACAGGACTAAAACGATTAGTAACACAACTTTATCAGGTAGAATTCGAACCAGAAGATTGACACGAGATGAATCTCCATCAGAAGTAGCAGAAAACATACGGCTTCAATCAGTTACGCAAGTGGATGAGGCAGAAAACGCAATTCAAGCTGCAAATGTGGTATAAACAGACGTTGTTCCTACACTATCAGCTGAAACTCCAACAGAACTAGCAGAAGCAAGTCTAACATGACTTCATAAGACGGAATTGGCTATAGAAGGCACTATTTGTGCTATTTGAGGCACAAATAGAAGAACTAGCACCAGCTGAAACTCTTTCATAACTAGCAAACTACTATAGAACGCAGGGCAGAAAACGTTCTTTAAGATGCAGGTGAAGCACACACAGCAGATTCTACCACGATAAAAGCACCAGCAAGGGAACTCGCAGAAACAAGTCTAACACGATTAGTTATGCAATTTGATTATGCAGAATTGGCCGTTGATTTCAACAGAACTAGCAGAAACAAGTCTAACACCATTAGCTACGCAATTTGATAATGCAGAAGAAGACCTTGGGGAACAAACAGAAGAAGCTTACAAAGGATCAGAACGAGCTGAAACTCCTTTACAACTTGAAGAAAACCATCATGCCACGATCAGTTTCGCAAGTGGATCTGGCAGAAAACGCTCTTGAACAAGCAGTTGAGGCACACACAAAAGATGGACACAGGATCAGCAAAGACATAGCTGGACTAACAAGATTAGTAACACAACTTGATGAGGCAGAATTGCCACCAAAAATTTGACACGAGCTGAATCTCCATCAGCAGCAGCAGAAAACACGTTGCCACGATCAGTTGCGCAAGTTGATGTGCTAGAAAACGCTCTTGAAGAAGAAGTTTAGGCACAAACAGACGTTGATCCTACACTATCAGTACTACCTGAAACTTCAACAGAACTAGCAGAAACAGGACTAAAACGATTAGTAACACAACTTGAATTCGAACAAGCTAGAATTCGAACCATAATATTGACACGAGATGAATCTCCATAAGAATGATCAGAAAACATACAGGCACAATCAGTAACGCAAATGGATGAGGCAGAAAACTCCTTTCAAGCTGCAGTTGAGGCACAAACAGATGTTTCGACAAGATTAGTACGAGCTGAAACAGAACTAGACGAACCAAGTCTAATACGATCAGTTACGCAAGTGGATAAGGCATAAAACGCTTTCAACCTTCAGTTCCTACAATATCAGCTGAAACTCCAACAGAACTAGCAGAAACAAGTCTAACAAGACATCATAAGACGGAATTGGCTATAGAATATAGTTGAGGCACAAAAAGAATAACTAGCACCAACAGAAACTTTCATAACTAGCAAACTACTATAGAACGCAGGGCAGGAAACGTTCTTGAAGATGCAGGTGAAGCACACACAGCAGATTCTACCACGATAAAAGCATCAGCTGAAACTCCAAGAGAACTAGCAGAAACAAGTCTAACACGATTAGTTATGCAATTTGATTATGCAGAATTGGCCGTTGATTTCAACAGAACTAGCAGAAACAAGTCTAACACCATTAGCTACGCAATTTGATAATGCAGAAGAAGACCTTGGGGAACAAACAGAAGAAGCTTACAAAGGATCAGAACGAGCTGAAACTCCTTTACAACTTGAAGAAAACCATCATGCCACGATCAGTTTCGCAAGTGGATCTGGCAGAAAACACTCTTGAACAAGCAGTTGAGGCACACACAAAAGATGGACACAGGATCAGCAAAGACATAGCTGGACTAACAAGATTAGTAACACAACTTGATGAGGCAGAATTGCCACCAAAAATTTGACACGAGCTGAATCTCCATCAGAAGCAGCAGAAAACACGCTGCCACGATCAGTTACGCGATGTGGTCTTGCAGTCGAAGTTAAGGCACAAACTGAAGTTGATCCTACACTATCAGTACTAGCTGAAACTTCAACAGAACTAGCAGAAACAGGACTAAAACGATTAGTAACACAACTTTATCAGGTAGAATTCGAACCAGAAGATTGACACGAGATGAATCTCCATCAGAAGTAGCAGAAAACATACGGCTTCAATCAGTTACGCAAGTGGATGAGGCAGAAAACGCAATTCAAGCTGCAAATGAGGTACAAACAGACGTTGTTCCTACACTATCAGCTGAAACTCCAACAGAACTAGCAGAAGCAAGTCTAACATGACTTCATAAGACGGAATTGGCTATAGAAGGCACTATTTGTGCTATTTGAGGCACAAATAGAAGAACTAGCACCAGCTGAAACTCTTTCATAAACTAGCAAACTACTATAGAACGCAGGGCAGAAAACGTTCTTTAAGATGCAGGTGAAGCACACACAGCAGATTCTACCACGATAAAAGCACCAGCAAGGGAACTCGCAGAAACAAGTCTAACACGATTAGTTATGCAATTTGATTATGCAGAATTGGCCGTTGATTTCAACAGAACTAGCAGAAACAAGTCTAACACCATTAGCTACGCAATTTGATAATGCAGAACTGTTAGACTTGTTTCTGCGAGTTCCCTTGCTGGTGCTTTTATCGTGGTAGAATCTGCTGTGTGTGCTTCACCTTGTTACCTTGGGGAACAAACAGAAGAAGCTTACAAAGGATCAGAACGAGCTGAAACTCCTTTACAACTTGAAGAAAACCATCATGCCACGATCAGTTTCGCAAGTGGATCTGGCAGAAAACGCTCTTGAACAAGCAGTTGAGGCACACACAAAAGATGGACACAGGATCAGCAAAGACATAGCTGGACTAACAAGATTAGTAACACAACTTGATGAGGCAGAATTGCCACCAAAAATTTGACACGAGCTGAATCTCCATCAGCATCAGCAGAAAACACGTTGCCACCATCAGTTACGCAAGTTGATGTGCTAGAAAACGCTCTTGAAGAAGAAGTTTAGGCACAAACAGACGTTGATCCTACACTATCAGTACTACCTGAAACTTCAACAGAACTAGCAGAAACAGGACTAAAACGATTAGTAACACAACTTGAATTCGAACAAGCTAGAATTCGAACCATAATATTGACACGAGATGAATCTCCATAAGAATGATCAGAAAACATACAGGCACAATCAGTAACGCAAATGGATGAGGCAGAAAACTCCTTTCAAGCTGCAGTTGAGGCACAAACAGATGTTTCGACAAGATTAGTACGAGCTGAAACAGAACTAGACGAACCAAGTCTAATACGATCAGTTACGCAAGTGGATAAGGCATAAAACGCTTTCAACCTTCAGTTCCTACAATATCAGCTGAAACTCCAACAGAACTAGCAGAAACAAGTCTAACAAGACATCATAAGACGGAATTGGCTATAGAATATAGTTGAGGCACAAAAAGAAGAACTAGCACCAACAGAAACTTTCATAACTAGCAAACTACTATAGAACGCAGGGCAGGAAACGTTCTTGAAGATGCAGGTGAAGCACACACAGCAGATTCTACCACGATAAAAGCATCAGCTGAAACTCCAAGAGAACTAGCAGAAACAAGTCTAACACGATTAGTTATGCAATTTGATTATGCAGAATTGGCAGTTGATTCCAACAGAACTAGCAGAAACAAGTCTAACATCATTAGCTACGCAATTTGATCAAGCAGAAGAAGACGTTGGGGAACAAACAGAAGAAGCTGCTTCCACAGGATCAGAACGAGCTGACACTCCTTTAGATCTTGAAGAAAACCATCATGCCACGCTCAGTTTCGCAAGTGGATCTGGCAGAAAACGCTCTTGAACAAACAGTTGAGGCACACACAGACGATGCTTCCACAGGTCTAACAAGTTTAACACGATTAGTAACACAACTTGGGGAATACCAGAAGATTGACGCGAGCTGAATCTCCATCAGAAGCTGAATTGCCACCAAAAATTTGACACGAGCTGAATCTCCATCAAAGCAGCTGCCACGATCAGTTACGCGATGTGGTCTTGCAGACGAAGTTAAGGCACAAACTGAAGTTGATCCTACACTATCAGTACTAGCTGAAACTTCAACAGAACTAGTAGAAACAGGACTAAAACGATTAGTAACACAACATTATCAGGTAGAATTCGAATCAGAAGATTGACACGAGATGAATCTCCATCAGAAGTAGCAGAAAACATACGGCTTCAATCAGTTACTCAAGTGGATGAGGCAGAAAATACAATTCAAGCTGCAAATGAGGTACAAAGAGACGTTGTTCCTACACTATCAGCTGAAACTCCAACAGAAATGAACTTGAATTCGAACAAGCTAGAATTCGAACCAGAATATTGACACGAGATGAATCTCCATAAGAATTAGCAGAAAACATACGGGCACAATCAGTAACGAAAATGGATGAGGCAGAAAACTCCATTCAAGCTGCAGTTGAGGCACAAACAGATGTTTCGACAAGATTAGTACGAGCTGAAACAGAACTAGACGAAACAGGTCTAATACGATCAGTTACGCAAGTGGATAAGGCATAAAACGCTTTCAACCTTCAGTTCCTACAATATCAGCTGAAACTCCAACAGAACTAGCAGAAGCAAGTCTAACATGACTTCATAAGACGGAATTGGCTATAGAAGGCACTATTTGTGCTATTTGAGGCACAAATAGAAGAACTAGCACCAGCTGAAACTCTTTCATAACTAGCAAACTACTATAGAACGCAGGGCAGAAAACGTTCTTTAAGATGCAGGTGAAGCACACACAGCAGATTCTACCACGATAAAAGCACCAGCAAGGGAACTCGCAGAAACAAGTCTAACACGATTAGTTATGCAATTTGATTATGCAGAATTGGCCGTTGATTTCAACAGAACTAGCAGAAACAAGTCTAACACCATTAGCTACGCAATTTGATAATGCAGAAGAAGACCTTGGGGAACAAACAGAAGAAGCTTACAAAGGATCAGAACGAGCTGAAACTCCTTTACAACTTGAAGAAAACCATCATGCCACGATCAGTTTCGCAAGTGGATCTGGCAGAAAACGCTCTTGAACAAGCAGTTGAGGCACACACAGACGATGCTTCCACAGGTCTAACAAGTTTAACACGATTAGTAACACAACTTGGGGAACACCAGAAGATTGACACGAGCTGAATCTCCATCAGAAGCAGCAGAAAACACGCTGCCACGATCAGTTACGCGATGTGGTCTTGCAGACGAAGTTAAGGCACAAACTGAAGTTGATCCTACACTATCAGTACTAGCTGAAACTTCAACAGAACTAGCAGAAACAGGACTAAAACGATTAGTAACACAACTTTATCAGGTAGAATTCGAACCAGAAGATTGACACGAGATGAATCTCCATCAGAAGTAGCAGAAAACATAGGGCTTCAATCAGTTACGCAAGTGGATGGGGCAAAAAACGCAATTCAAGCTGCAAATGAGGTACAAACAGACGTTGTTCCTACACTATCAGCTGAAACTCCAACAGAACTAGCAGAAGCAAGTCTAACATGACTTCATCAGACGGAATTCGCTATAGAATATAGTTGAGGCACAAAAAGAAGAACTAGCACCAGCTGAAACTCTTTCATAACTAGCAAACTACTATAGAACGCAGGGCAGAAAACGTTCTTTAAGATGCAGGTGAAGCACACACAGCAGATTCTACCACGATAAAAGCATCAGCAAGGGAACTCGCAGAAACAAGTCTAACACGATTAGTTATGCAATTTGATTATGCAGAATTGGCCGTTGATTTCAACAGAACTAGCAGAAACAAGTCTAACACCATTAGCTACGCAATTTGATAATGCAGAAGAAGACCTTGGGGAACAAACAGAAGAAGCTTACAAAGGATCAGAACGAGCTGAAACTGCTTTACAACTTGAAGAAAACCATCATGCCACGATCAGTTTCGCAAGTGGATCTGGCAGAAAACGCTCTTGAACAAGCAGTTGAGGCACACACAAAAGATGGACACAGGATCAGCAAAGACATAGCTGGACTAACAAGATTAGTAACACAACTTGATGAGGCAGAATTGCCACCAAAAATTTGACACGAGCTGAATCTCCATCAGCATCAGCAGAAAACACGTTGCCACGATCAGTTGCGCAAGTTGATGTGCTAGAAAACGCTCTTGAAGAAGAAGTTTAGGCACAAACAGACGTTGATCCTACACTATCAGTACTAGCTGAAACTTCAACAGAACTAGCAGAAACAGGACTAAAACGATTAGTAACACAACTTTATCAGGTAGAATTCGAACCAGAAGATTGACACGAGATGAATCTCCATCAGAAGTAGCAGAAAACATACGGCTTCAATCAGTTACGCAAGTGGATGAGGCAGAAAACGCAATTCAAGCTGCAAATGAGGTACAAACAGACGTTGTTCCTACACTATCAGCTGAAACTCCAACAGAACTAGCAGAAGCAAGTCTAACATGACTTCATAAGACGGAATTGGCTATAGAAGGCACTATTTGTGCTATTTGAGGCACAAATAGAAGAACTAGCACCAGCTGAAACTCTTTCATAAACTAGCAAACTACTATAGAACGCAGGGCAGAAAACGTTCTTTAAGATGCAGGTGAAGCACACACAGCAGATTCTACCACGATAAAAGCACCAGCAAGGGAACTCGCAGAAACAAGTCTAACACGATTAGTTATGCAATTTGATTATGCAGAATTGGCCGTTGATTTCAACAGAACTAGCAGAAACAAGTCTAACACCATTAGCTACGCAATTTGATAATGCAGAAGAAGACCTTGGGGAACAAACAGAAGAAGCTTACAAAGGATCAGAACGAGCTGAAACTGCTTTACAACTTGAAGAAAACCATCATGCCACGATCAGTTTCGCAAGTGGATCTGGCAGAAAACGCTCTTGAACAAGCAGTTGAGGCACACACAGACGATGCTTCCACAGGTCTAACAAGTTTAACACGATTAGTAACACAACTTGGGGAACACCAGAAGATTGACACGAGCTGAATCTCCATCAGAAGCAGCAGAAAATACGCTGCCACGATCAGTTACGCGATGTGGTCTTGCAGACGAAGTTAAGGCACAAACTGAAGTTGATCCTACACTATCAGTACTAGCTGAAACTTCAACAGAACTAGCAGAAACAGGACTAAAACGATTAGTAACACAACTTTATCAGGTAGAATTCGAACCAGAAGATTGACACGAGATGAATCTCCATCAGAAGTAGCAGAAAACATACGGCTTCAATCAGTTACGCAAGTGGATGAGGCAGAAAACGCAATTCAAGCTGCAAATGAGGTACAAACAGACGTTGTTCCTACACTATCAGCTGAAACTCCAACAGAACTAGCAGAAGCAAGTCTAACATGACTTCATAAGACGGAATTGGCTATAGAAGGCACTATTTGTGCTATTTGAGGCACAAATAGAAAAACTAGCACCAGCTGAAACTCTTTCATAACTAGCAAACTACTATAGAACGCAGGGCAGAAAACGTTCTTTAAGATGCAGGTGAAGCACACACAGCAGATTCTACCACGATAAAAGCACCAGCAAGGGAACTCGCAGAAACAAGTCTAACACGATTAGTTATGCAATTTGATTATGCAGAATTGGCCGTTGATTTCAACAGAACTAGCAGAAACAAGTCTAACACCATTAGCTACGCAATTTGATAATCCAGAAGAAGACCTTGGGGAACAAACAGAAGAAGCTTACAAAGGATCAGAACGAGCTGAAACTCCTTTACAACTTGAAGAAAACCATCATGCCACGATCAGTTTCGCAAGTGGATCTGGCAGAAAACGCTCTTGAACAAGCAGTTGAGGCACACACAAAAGATGGACACAGGATCAGCAAAGACATAGCTGGACTAACAAGATTAGTAACACAACTTGATGAGGCAGAATTGCCACCAAAAATTTGACACGAGCTGAATCTCCATCAGCATCAGCAGAAAACACGTTGCCACGATCAGTTACGCAAGTTGATGTGCTAGAAAACGCTCTTGAAGAAGAAGTTTAGGCACAAACAGACGTTGATCCTACACTATCAGTACTACCTGAAACTTCAACAGAACTAGCAGAAACAGGACTAAAACGATTAGTAACACAACTTGAATTCGAACAAGCTAGAATTCGAACCATAATATTGACATGAGATGAATCTCCATAAGAATGATCAGAAAACATACAGGCACAATCAGTAACGCAAATGGATGAGGCAGAAAACTCCTTTCAAGCTGCAGTTGAGGCACAAACAGATGTTTCGACAAGATTAGTACGAGCTGAAACAGAACTAGACGAACCAAGTCTAATACGATCAGTTACGCAAGTGGATAAGGCATAAAACGCTTTCAACCTTCAGTTCCAACAATATCAGCTGAAACTCCAACAGAACTAGCAGAAACAAGTCTAACAAGACATCATAAGACGGAATTGGCTATAGAATATAGTTGAGGCACAAAAAGAAGAACTAGCACCAACAGAAACTTTCATAACTAGCAAACTACTATAGAACGCAGGGCAGGAAACGTTCTTGAAGATGCAGGTGAAGCACACACAGCAGATTCTACCACGATAAAAGCATCAGCTGAAACTCCAAGAGAACTAGCAGAAACAAGTCTAACACGATTAGTTATGCAATTTGATTATGCAGAATTGGCAGTTGATTCCAACAGAACTAGCAGAAACAAGTCTAACATCATTAGCTACGCAATTTGATCAAGCAGAAGAAGACGTTGGGGAACAAACAGAAGAAGCTGCTTCCACAGGATCAGAACGAGCTGACACTCCTTTAGATCTTGAAGAAAACCATCATGCCACGCTCAGTTTCGCAAGTGGATCTGGCAGAAAACGCTCTTGAACAAGCAGTTGAGGCACACACAGACGATGCTTCCACAGGTCTAACAAGTTTAACACGATTAGTAACACAACTTGGGGAATACCAGAAGATTGACGCGAGCTGAATCTCCATCAGAAGCTGAATTGCCACCAAAAATTTGACACGAGCTGAATCTCCATCAGAAGCAGCTGCCACGATCAGTTACGCGATGTGGTCTTGCAGACGAAGTTAAGGCACAAACTGAAGTTGATCCTACACTATCAGTACTAGCTGAAACTTCAACAGAACTAGTAGAAACAGGACTAAAACGATTAGTAACACAACATTATCAGGTAGAATTCGAATCAGAAGATTGACACGAGATGAATCTCCATCAGAAGTAGCAGAAAAGATACGGCTTCAATCAGTTACTCAAGTGGATGAGGCAGAAAATACAATTCAAGCTGCAAATGAGGTACAAAGAGACGTTGTTCCTACACTATCAGCTGAAACTCCAACAGAAATGAACTTGAATTCGAACAAGCTAGAATTCGAACCAGAATATTGACACGAGATGAATCTCCATAAGAATTAGCAGAAAACATACGGGCACAATCAGTAACGAAAATGGATGAGGCAGAAAACTCCATTCAAGCTGCAGTTGAGGCACAAACAGATGTTTCGACAAGATTAGTACGAGCTGAAACAGAACTAGACGAAACAGGTCTAATACGATCAGTTACGCAAGTGGATAAGGCATAAAACGCTTTCAACCTTCAGTTCCTACAATATCAGCTGAAACTCCAACAGAACTAGCAGAAGCAAGTCTAACATGACTTCATAAGACGGAATTGGCTATAGAATATAGTTGAGGCACAAAAAGAAGAACTAGCACCAGCTGAAACTCTTTCATAACTAGCAAACTACTATAGAACGCAGGGCAGAAAACGTTCTTTAAGTTGCAGGTGAAGCACACACAGCAGATTCTACCACGATAAAAGCACCAGCAAGAGAACTCGCAGAAACAAGTCTAACACGATTAGTTATGCAATCTGATTATGCAGAATTGGCCGTTGATTTCAACAGAACTAGCAGAAACAAGTCTAACACCATTAGCTACGCAATTTGATAATGCAGAAGAAGACCTTGGGGAACAAACAGAAGAAGCATACAAAGGATCAGAACGAGCTGAAACTGCTTTACAACTTGAAGAAAACCATCATGCCACGATCAGTTTCGCAAGTGGATCTGGCAGAAAACACTCTTGAACAAGCAGTTGAGGCACACACAGACGATGCTTCCACAGGTCTAACAAGTTTAACACGATTAGTAACACAACTTGGGAACACCAGAAGATTGACGCGAGCTGAATCTCCATCAGAAGCAGAATTGCCACCAAAAATTTGACACGAGCTGAATCTCCATCAGAAGCAGCAGAAAACACGCTGCCACGATCAGTTACGCGATGTGGTCTTGCAGACGAAGTTAAGGCACAAACTGAAGTTGATCCTACACTATCAGTACTAGCTGAAACTTCAACAGAACTAGCAGAAACAGGACTAAAACGATTAGTAACACAACTTTATCAGGTAGAATTCGAACCAGAAGATTGACACGAGATGAATCTCCATCAGAAGTAGCAGAAAACATACGGCTTCAATCAGTTACGCAAGTGGATGAGGCAGAAAACGCAATTCAAGCTGCAAATGAGGTACAAACAGACGTTGTTCCTACACTATCAGCTGAAACTCCAACAGAACTAGCAGAAGCAAGTTTAACATGACTTCATAAGACGGAATTGGCTATAGAAGGCACTATTTGTGCTATTTGAGGCACAAATAGAAGAACTAGCACCAGCTGAAACTCTTTGATAAACTAGCAAACTACTATAGAACGCAGGGCAGAAAACGTTCTTTAAGATGCAGGTGAAGCACACACAGCAGATTCTACCACGATAAAAGCACCAGCAAGGGAACTCGCAGAAACAAGTCTAACACGATTAGTTATGCAATTTGATTATGCAGAATTGGCCGTTGATTTCAGAACTAGCAGAAACAAGTCTAACACCATTAGCTACGCAATTTGATAATGCAGAAGAAGACCTTGGGGAACAAACAGAAGAAGCTTACAAAGGATCAGAACGAGCTGAAACTGCTTTACAACTTGAAGAAAACCATCATGCCACGATCAGTTTCGCAAGTGGATCTGGCAGAAAACGCTCTTGAACAAGCAGTTGAGGCACACACAGACGATGCTTCCACAGGTCTAACAAGTTTAACACGATTAGTAACACAACTTGGGGAACACCAGAAGATTGACACGAGCTGAATCTCCATCAGAAGCAGCAGAAAACACGCTGCCACGATCAGTTACGCGATGTGGTCTTGCAGACGAAGTTAAGGCACAAACTGAAGTTGATCCTACACTATCAGTACTAGCTGAAACTTCAACAGAACTAGCAGAAACAGGACTAAAACGATTAGTAACACAACTTTATCAGGTAGAATTCGAACCAGAAGATTGACACGAGATGAATCTCCATCAGAAGTAGCAGAAAACATAGGGCTTCAATCAGTTACGCAAGTGGATGGGGCAAAAAACGCAATTCAAGCTGCAAATGAGGTACAAACAGACGTTGTTCCTACACTATCAGCTGAAACTCCAACAGAACTAGCAGAAGCAAGTCTAACATGACTTCATCAGACGGAATTCGCTATAGAATATAGTTGAGGCACAAAAAGAAGAACTAGCACCAGCTGAAACTCTTTCATAACTAGCAAACTACTATAGAACGCAGGGCAGAAAACGTTCTTTAAGATGCAGGTGAAGCACACACAGCAGATTCTACCACGATAAAAGCACCAGCAAGGGAACTCGCAGAAACAAGTCTAACACGATTAGTTATGCAATTTGATTATGCAGAATTGGCCGTTGATTTCAACAGAACTAGCAGAAACAAGTCTAACACCATTAGCTACGCAATTTGATAATGCAGAAGAAGACCTTGGGGAACAAACAGAAGAAGCTTACAAAGGATCAGAACGAGCTGAAACTGCTTTACAACTTGAAGAAAACCATCATGCCACGATCAGTTTCGCAAGTGGATCTGGCAGAAAACGCTCTTGAACAAGCAGTTGAGGCACACACAAAAGATGGACACAGGATCAGCAAAGACATAGCTGGACTAACAAGATTAGTAACACAACTTGATGAGGCAGAATTGCCACCAAAAATTTGACACGAGCTGAATCTCCATCAGCATCAGCAGAAAACACGTTGCCACGATCAGTTGCGCAAGTTGATGTGCTAGAAAACGCTCTTGAAGAAGAAGTTTAGGCACAAACAGACGTTGATCCTACACTATCAGTACTAGCTGAAACTTCAACAGAACTAGCAGAAACAGGACTAAAACGATTAGTAACACAACTTTATCAGGTAGAATTCGAACCAGAAGATTGACACGAGATGAATCTCCATCAGAAGTAGCAGAAAACATACGGCTTCAATCAGTTTCGCAAGTGGATGAGGCAAAAAACGCAATTCAAGCTGCAAATGAGGTACAAACAGACGTTGTTCCTACACTATCAGCTGAAACTCCAACAGAACTAGCAGAAGCAAGTCTAACATGACTTCATAAGACGGAATTGGCTATAGAAGGTACTATTTGTGCTATTTGAGGCACAAATAGAAGAACTAGCACCAGCTGAAACTCTTTCATAACTAGCAAACTACTATAGAACGAAGGGCAGAAAACGTTCTTTAAGATGCAGGTGAAGCACACACAGCAGATTCTACCACGATAAAAGCACCAGCAAGAGAACTCGCAGAAACAAGTCTAACACGATTAGTTATGCAATCTGATTATGCAGAATTGGCCGTTGATTTCAACAGATCTAGCAGAAACAAGTCTAACACCATTAGCTACGCAATTTGATAATGCAGAAGAAGACCTTGGGGAACAAACAGAAGAAGCTTACAAAGGATCAGAACGAGCTGAAACTCCTTTATAACTTGAAGAAAGCCATCATGCCACGATCAGTTTCGCAAGTGGATCTGGCAGAAAACGCTCTTGAACAAGCAGTTGAGGCACACACAGACGATGCTTCCACAGGTCTAACAAGTTTAACACGATTAGTAACACAACTTGGGGAACACCAGAAGATTGACGCGAGCTGAATCTCCATCAGAAGCAGAATTGCCACCAAAAATTTGACACGAGCTGAATCTCCATCAGAAGCAGCAGAAAACACGCTGCCACGATCAGTTACGCGATGTGGTCTTGCAGACGAAGTTAAGGCACAAACTGAAGTTGATCCTACACTATCAGTACTAGCTGAAACTTCAACAGAACTAGCAGAAACAGGACTAAAACGATTAGTAACACAACTTTATCAGGTAGAATTCGAACCAGAAGATTGACACGAGATGAATCTCCATCAGAAGTAGCAGAAAACATACGGCTTCAATCAGTTACGCAAGTGGATGAGGCAAAAAACGCAATTCAAGCTGCAAATGAGGTACAAACAGACGTTGTTCCTACACTATCAGCTGAAACTCCAACAGAACTAGCAGAAGCAAGTCTAACATGACTTCATAAGACGGAATTGGCTATAGAAGGCACTATTTGTGCTATTTGAGGCACAAATAGAAGAACTAGCACCAGCTGAAACTCTTTCATAACTAGCAAACTACTATAGAACGCAGGGCAGAAAACGTTCTTTAAGATGCAGGTGAAGCACACACAGCAGATTCTACCACGATAAAAGCACCAGCAAGAGAACTCGCAGAAACAAGTCTAACACGATTAGTTATGCAATCTGATTATGCAGAATTGGCCGTTGATTTCAACAGATCTAGCAGAAACAAGTCTAACACCATTAGCTACGCAATTTGATAATGCAGAAGAAGACCTTGGGGAACAAACAGAAGAAGCTTACAAAGGATCAGAACGAGCTGAAACTCCTTTATAACTTGAAGAAAACCATCATGCCACGATCAGTTTCGCAAGTGGATCTGGCAGAAAACGCTCTTGAACAAGCAGTTGAGGCACACACAGACGATGCTTCCACAGGTCTAACAAGTTTAACACGATTAGTAACACAACTTGGGGAACACCAGAAGATTGACGCGAGCTGAATCTCCATCAGAAGCAGAATTGCCACCAAAAATTTGACACGAGCTGAATCTCCATCAGAAGCAGCAGAAAACACGCTGCCACGATCAGTTACGCGATGTGGTCTTGCAGACGAAGTTAAGGCACAAACTGAAGTTGATCCTACACTATCAGTACTAGCTGAAACTTCAACAGAACTAGCAGAAACAGGACTAAAACGATTAGTAACACAACTTTATCAGGTAGAATTCGAACCAGAAGATTGACACGAGATGAATCTCCATCAGAAGTAGCAGAAAACATACGGCTTCAATCAGTTACGCAAGTGGATGAGGCAGAAAACGCAATTCAAGCTGCAAATGAGGTACAAACAGACGTTGTTCCTACACTATCAGCTGAAACTCCAACAGAACTAGCAGAAGCAAGTCTAACATGACTTCATAAGACGGAATTGGCTATAGAAGGCACTATTTGTGCTATTTGAGGCACAAATAGAAGAACTAGCACCAGCTGAAACTCTTTCATAACTAGCAAACTACTATAGAACGCAGGGCAGAAAACGTTCTTTAAGATGCAGGTGAAGCACACACTGCAGATTCTACCACGATAAAAGCACAAGCAAGGGAACTCGCAGAAACAAGTCTAACACGATTAGTTATGCAATTTGATTATGCAGAATTGGCCGTTGATTTCAACAGAACTAGCAGAAACAAGTCTAACACCATTAGCTACGCAATTTGATAATGCAGAAGAAGACCTTGGGGAACAAACAGAAGAAGCTTACAAAGGATCAGAACGAGCTGAAACTCCTTTACAACTTGAAGAAAACCATCATGCCACGATCAGTTTCGCAAGTGGATCTGGCAGAAAACGCTCTTGAACAAGCAGTTGAGGCACACACAAAAGATGGACACAGGATCAGCAAAGACATAGCTGGACTAACAAGATTAGTAACACAACTTGATGAGGCAGAATTGCCACCAAAAATTTGACACGAGCTGAATCTCCATCAGCATCAGCAGAAAACACGTTGCCACGATCAGTTGCGCAAGTTGATGTGCTAGAAAACGCTCTTGAAGAAGAAGTTTAGGCACAAACAGACGTTGATCCTACACTATCAGTACTACCTGAAACTTCAACAGAACTAGCAGAAACAGGACTAAAACGATTAGTAACACAACTTGAATTCGAACAAGCTAGAATTCGAACCATAATATTGACACGAGATGAATCTCCATAAGAATGATCAGAAAACATACAGGCACAATCAGTAACGCAAATGGATGAGGCAGAAAACTCCTTTCAAGCTGCAGTTGAGGCACAAACAGATGTTTCGACAAGATTAGTACGAGCTGAAACAGAACTAGACGAACCAAGTCTAATACGATCAGTTACGCAAGTGGATAAGGCATAAAACGCTTTCAACCTTCAGTTCCTACAATATCAGCTGAAACTCCAACAGAACTAGCAGAAACAAGTCTAACAAGACATCATAAGACGGAATTGGCTATAGAATATAGTTGAGGCACAAAAAGAAGAACTAGCACCAACAGAAACTTTCATAACTAGCAAACTACTATAGAACGCAGGGCAGGAAACGTTCTTGAAGATGCAGGTGAAGCACACACAGCAGATTCTACCACGATAAAAGCATCAGCTGAAACTCCAAGAGAACTAGCAGAAACAAGTCTAACACGATTAGTTATGCAATTTGATTATGCAGAATTGGCAGTTGATTCCAACAGAACTAGCAGAAACAAGTCTAACATCATTAGCTACGCAATTTGATCAAGCAGAAGAAGACGTTGGGGAACAAACAGAAGAAGCTGCTTCCACAGGATCAGAACGAGCTGACACTCCTTTAGATCTTGAAGAAAACCATCATGCCACGCTCAGTTTCGCAAGTGGATCTGGCAGAAAACGCTCTTGAACAAGCAGTTGAGGCACACACAGACGATGCTTCCACAGGTCTAAGAAGTTTAACACGATTAGTAACACAACTTGGGGAATACCAGAAGATTGACGCGAGCTGAATCTCCATCAGAAGCTGAATTGCCACCAAAAATTTGACACGAGCTGAATCTCCATCAGAAGCAGCTGCCACGATCAGTTACGCGATGTGGTCTTGCAGACGAAGTTAAGGCACAAACTGAAGTTGATCCTACACTATCAGTACTAGCTGAAACTTCAACAGAACTAGTAGAAACAGGACTAAAACGATTAGTAACACAACATTATCAGGTAGAATTCGAATCAGAAGATTGACACGAGATGAATCTCCATCAGAAGTAGCAGAAAACATACGGCTTCAATCAGTTACTCAAGTGGATGAGGCAGAAAATACAATTCAAGCTGCAAATGAGGTACAAAGAGACGTTGTTCCTACACTATCAGCTGAAACTCCAACAGAAATGAACTTGAATTCGAACAAGCTAGAATTCGAACCAGAATATTGACACGAGATGAATCTCCATAAGAATTAGCAGAAAACATACGGGCACAATCAGTAACGCAAATGGATGAGGCAGAAAACTCCATTCAAGCTGCAGTTGAGGCACAAACAGATGTTTCGACAAGATTAGTACGAGCTGAAACAGAACTAGACGAAACAGGTCTAATACGATCAGTTACGCAAGTGGATAAGGCATAAAACGCTTTCAACCTTCAGTTCCTACAATATCAGCTGAAACTCCAACAGAACTAGCAGAAGCAAGTCTAACATGACTTCATAAGACGGAATTGGCTATAGAATATAGTTGAGGCACAAAAAGAAGAACTAGCACCAGCTGAAACTCTTTCATAACTAGCAAACTACTATAGAACGCAGGGCAGAAAACGTTCTTTAAGATGCAGGTGAAGCACACACAGCAGATTCTACCACGATAAAAGCACCAGCAAGAGAACTCGCAGAAACAAGTCTAACACGATTAGTTATGCAATCTGATTATGCAGAATTGGCCGTTGATTTCAACAGAACTAGCAGAAACAAGTCTAACACCATTAGCTACGCAATTTGATAATGCAGAAGAAGACCTTGGGGAACAAACAGAAGAAGCTTACAAAGGATCAGAACGAGCTGAAACTCCTTTACAACTTGAAGAAAACCATCATGCCACGATCAGTTTCGCAAGTGGATCTGGCAGAAAACGATCTTGAACAAGCAGTTGAGGCACACACAGACGATGCTTCCACAGGTCTAACAAGTTTAACACGATTAGTAACACAACTTGGGGAACACCAGAAGATTGACGCGAGATGAATCTCCATCAGAAGCAGAATTGCCACCAAAAATTTGACACGAGCTGAATCTCCATCAGAAGCAGCAGAAAACACGCTGCCACGATCAGTTACGCGATGTGGTCTTGCAGACGAAGTTAAGGCACAAACTGAAGTTGATCCTACACTATCAGTACTAGCTGAAACTTCAACAGAACTAGCAGAAACAGGACTAAAACGATTAGTAACACAACTTTATCAGGTAGAATTCGAACCAGAAGATTGACACGAGATGAATCTCCATCAGAAGTAGCAGAAAACATACGGCTTCAATCAGTTACGCAAGTGGATGATGCAAAAAACGCAATTCAAGCTGCAAATGAGCTACAAACAGACGTTGTTCCTACACTATCAGCTGAAACTCCAACAGAAACGAACTTGAATTCGAACAAGCTAGAATTCGAACCAGAATATTGACACGAGATGAATCTCCATAAGAATTAGCAGAAAACATACGGGCACAATCAGTAACGCAAATGGATGAGGCAGAAAACTCCATTCAAGCTGCAGTTGAGGCACAAACAGATGTTTCGACAAGATTAGTACGAGCTGAAACAGAACTAGACGAAACAGGTCTAATACGATCAGTTACGCAAGTGGATAAGGCATAAAACGCTTTCAACCTTCAGTTCCTACAATATCAGCTGAAACTCCAACAGAACTAGCAGAAGCAAGTCTAACATGACTTCATAAGACGGAATTGGCTATAGAATATAGTTGAGGCACAAAAAGAAGAACTAGCACCAGCTGAAACTCTTTCATAACTAGCAAACTACTATAGAACGCAGGGCAGAAAACGTTCTTTAAGATGCAGGTGAAGCACACACAGCAGATTCTACCACGATAAAAGCACCAGCAAGAGAACTCGCAGAAACAAGTCTAACACGATTAGTTATGCAATTTGATTATGCAGAATTGGCCGTTGATTTCAACAGAACTTGCAGAATCAAGTCTAACACCATTAGCTACGCAATTTGATAATGCAGAAGAAGACCTTGGGGAACAAACAGAAGAAGCTTACAAAGGATCAGAACGAGCTGAAACTCCTTTACAACTTGAAGAAAACCATCATGCCACGATCAGTTTCGCAAGTGGATCTGGCAGAAAACGCTCTTGAACAAGCAGTTGAGGCACACACAGACGATGGACACAGGATCAGCAAAGACATAGCTGGAAGATTAGTAACACAACTTGATGAGGCTGAATTGCCACCAGAAGATTGACGCGAGCTGAATCTCCATCAGAAGCAGCAGAAAACACGTTGCCGCGATCAGTTACGCAAGTTGATGTGGTAGAAAACGCCCTTGAAGAAGAAGTTTAGGCACAAACAGACGTTGATCCTACACTATCAGTACTACCTGAAACCTCAACAGAACTAGCAGAAACAGGACTAAAACGATTTGTAACTATTCGAACAAGCTAGAATTCGAACCAGAATATTGACACGAGATGAATCTCCATAAGAATGATCAGAAAACATACGGGCACAATCAGTAATGCAAATGGATGAGGCAGAAAACTCCTTTCAAGCTGCAGTTGAGGCACAAACAGATGTTTCGACAAGATTAGTACGAGCTGAAACAGAACTAGACGAAACAAGTCTAATACGATCACTTACGCAAGTGGATAAATCATAAAACGCTTTCAACCTTCAGTTCCTACAATATCAGCTGAAACTCCAACAGAACTAGCAGAAACAAGTCTAACACGACATCATAAGACGGAATTGGCTATAGAATATAGTTGAGGCACACATAGAAGAACTAGCACCAGCTGAAACTCTTTCATAACTAGCAAACTACTATAGAACGCAGGGCAGAAAACGTTCTTTAAGATGCAGGTGAAGCACACACAGCAGATTCTACCACGATAAAAGCACCAGCAAGAGAACTCGCAGAAACAAGTCTAACACGATTAGTTATGCAATCTGATTATGCAGAATTGGCCGTTGATTTCAACAGAACTAGCAGAAACAAGTCTAACACCATTAGCTACGCAATTTGATAATGCAGAAGAAGACCTTGGGGAACAAACAGAAGAAGCTTACAAAGGATCAGAACGAACTGAAACTCCTTTACAACTTGAAGAAAACCATCATGCCACGATCAGTTTCGCAAGTGGATCTGGCAGAAAACGCTCTTGAACAAGCAGTTGAGGCACACACAGACGATGCTTCCACAGGTCTAACAAGTTTAACACGATTAGTAACACAACTTGGGGAACACCAGAAGATTGACGCGAGCTGAATCTCCTTCAGAAGCAGAATTGCCACCAAAAATTTGACACGAGCTGAATCTCCATCAGAAGCAGCAGAAAACACGCTGCCACGATCAGTTACGCGATGTGGTCTTGCAGTCGAAGTTAAGGCACAAACTGAAGTTGATCCTACACTATCAGTACTAGCTGAAACTTCAACAGAACTAGCAGAAACAAGACTAAAACGATTAGTAACACAACTTTATCAGGTAGAATTCGAACCAGAAGATTGACACGAGATGAATCTCCATCAGAAGTAGCAGAAAACATACGGCTTCAATCAGTTACGCAAGTGGATGAGGCAAAAAACGCAATTCAAGCTGCAAATGAGGTACAAACAGACGTTGTTCGTACACTATCAGCTGAAACTCCAACAGAACTAGCAGAAGCAAGTCTAACATGACTTCATAAGACGGAATTGGCTATAGAAGGCACTATTTGTGCTATTTGAGGCACAAATAGAAGAACTAGCACCAGCTGAAACTCTTTCATAACTAGAAAACTACTATAGAACGCAGGGCAGAAAACGTTCTTTAAGATGCAGGTGAAGCACACACAGCAGATTCTACCACGATAAAAGCACCAGCAAGGGAACTCGCAGAAACAAGTCTAACACGATTAGTTATGCAATTTGATTATGCAGAATTGGCCGTTGATTTCAACAGAACTAGCAGAAACAAGTCTAACACCATTAGCTACGCAATTTGATAATGCAGAAGAAGACGTTGGGGAACAAACAGAAGAAGCTTACAAAGGATCAGAACGAGCTGAAACTCCTTTACAACTTGAAGAAAACCATCATGCCACGATCAGTTTCGCAAGTGGATCTGGCAGAAAACGCTCTTGAACAAGCAGTTGAGGCACACACAGAAGATGGACACAGGATCAGCAAAGACATAGCTGGACTAACAAGATTAGTAACACAACTTGATGAGGCAGAATTGCCACCAGAAGATTGACGCGAGCTGAAACTCCATCAGAAGCAGCAGAAAACACGTTGCCACGATCAGTTATGCAAGTTGATGTGGTAGAAAACGCTCTTGAAGAAGAAGTTTAGACACAAACAGACGTTGATCCTACACTATCAGAAACTACCTGAATCTTCAACAGAACTAGCAGAAACAGGACTAAAACGATTAGTAACACAACTTGAATTCGAACAAGCTAGAATTCGAACCATAATATTGACACGAGATGAATCTCCATAAGAATGATCAGAAAACATACAGGCACAATCAGTAACGCAAATGGATGAGGCAGAAAACTCCTTTCAAGCTGCAGTTGAGGCACAAACAGATGTTTCGACAAGATTAGTACGAGCTGAAACAGAACTAGACGAAACAAGTCTAATACGATCAGTTACGCAAGTGGATAAGGCATAAAACGCTTTCAACCTTCAGTTCCTACAATATCAGCTGAAACTCCAACAGAACTAGCAGAAACAAGTCTAACAAGACATCATAAGACGGAATTGGCTATAGAATATAGTTGAGGCACACATAGAAGAACTAGCACCAACAGAAACTTTCATAACTAGCAAACTACTATAGAACGCAGGGCAGGAAACGTTCTTGAAGATGCAGGTGAAGCACACACAGCAGATTCTACCACGATAAAAGCATCAGCTGAAACTCCAAGAGAACTAGCAGAAACAAGTCTAACACGATTAGTTATGCAATTTGATTATGCAGAATTGGCAGTTGATTCCAACAGAACTAGCAGAAACAAGTCTAACATCATTAGCTACGCAATTTGATCAAGCAGAAGAAGACGTTGGGGAACAAACAGAAGAAGCTTCCACAGGATCAGAACGAGCTGACACTCCTTTAGATCTTGAACAAAACCATCATGCCACGCTCAGTTTCGCAAGTGGATCTGGCAGAAAACGCTCTTGAACAAGCAGTTGAGGCACACACAGAGGATGCTTCCGCAGGTCTAACAAGTTTAACACGACTAGTAACACAACTTGGGGAACACCAGAAGATTGACGCGAGCTGAATCTCCATCAGAAGCTGAATTGCCACCAAAAATTTGACACGAGCTGAATCTCCATCAGAAGCAGCTGCCACGATCAGTTACGCGATGTGTTCTTGCAGACGAAGTTAAGGCACAAACTGAAGTTGATCCTACACTATCAGTACTAGCTGAAACTTCAACAGAACTAGTAGAAACAGGACTAAAACGATTAGTAACACAACATTATCAGGTAGAATTCGAATCAGAAGATTGACACGAGATGAATCTCCATCAGAAGTAGCAGAAAACATACGGCTTCAATCAGTTACTCAAGTGGATGAGGCAGAAAATGCAATTCAAGCTGCAAATGAGGTACAAAGAGACGTTGTTCCTACACTATCAGCTGAAACTCCAACAGAAACGAACTTGAATTCGAACAAGCTAGAATTCGAACCAGAATATTGACACGAGATGAATCTCCATAAGAATTAGCAGAAAACATACGGGCACAATCAGTAACGCAAATGGATGAGGCAGAAAACTCCATTCAAGCTGCAGTTGAGGCACAAACAGATGTTTCGACAAGATTAGTACGAGCTGAAACAGAACTAGACGAAACAGGTCTAATACGATCAGTTACGCAAGTGGATAAGGCATAAAACGCTTTCAACCTTCAGTTCCTACAATATCAGCTGAAACTCCAACAGAACTAGCAGAAGCAAGTCTAACATGACTTCATCAGACGGAATTGGCTATAGAATATAGTTGAGGCACAAAAAGAAGAACTAGCACCAGCTGAAACTCTTTCATAACTAGCAAACTACTATAGAACGCAGGGCAGAAAACGTTCTTTAAGATGCAGGTGAAGCACACACAGCAGATTCTACCACGATAAAAGCACCAGCAAGAGAACTCGCAGAAACAAGTCTAACACGATTAGTTATGCAATCTGATTATGCAGAATTGGCCGTTGATTTCAACAGAACTAGCAGAAACAAGTCTAACACCATTAGCTACGCAATTTGATAATGCAGAAGAAGACCTTGGGGAACAAACAGAAGAAGCTTACAAAGGATCAGAACGAGCTGAAACTCCTTTACAACTTGAAGAAAACCATCATGCCACGATCAGTTTCGCAAGTGGATCTGGCAGAAAACGCTCTTGAACAAGCAGTTGAGGCACACACAGACGATGGACACAGGATCAGCAAAGACATAGCTGGAAGATTAGTAACACAACTTGATGAGGCTGAATTGCCACCAGAAGATTGACGCGAGCTGAATCTCCATCAGAAGCAGCAGAAAACACGTTGCCGCGATCAGTTACGCAAGTTGATGTGGTAGAAAACGCCCTTGAAGAAGAAGTTTAGGCACAAACAGACGTTGATCCTACACTATCAGTACTACCTGAAACCTCAACAGAACTAGCAGAAACAGGACTAAAACGATTAGTAACTATTCGAACAAGCTAGAATTCGAACCAGAATATTGACACGAGATGAATCTCCATAAGAATGATCAGAAAATATACGGGCACAATCAGTAATGCAAATGGATGAGGCAGAAAACTCCTTTCAAGCTGCAGTTGAGGCATAAACAGATGTTTCGACAAGATTAGTACGAGCTGAAACAGAACTAGACGAAACAAGTCTAATACGATCACTTACGCAAGTGGATAAATCATAAAACGCTTTCAACCTTCAGTTCCTACAATATCAGCTGAAACTCCAACAGAACTAGCAGAAACAAGTTTAACACGACATCATAAGACGGAATTGGCTATAGAATATAGTTGAGGCACACATAGAAGAACTAGCACCAGCTGAAACTCTTTCATAACTAGCAAACTACTATAGAACGCAGGGCAGAAAACGTTCTTTAAGATGCAGGTGAAGCACACACAGCAGATTCTACCACGATAAAAGCACCAGCAAGAGAACTCGCAGAAACAAGTCTAACACGATTAGTTATGCAATCTGATTATGCAGAATTGGCCGTTGATTTCAACAGAACTAGCAGAAACAAGACTAACATCATTAGCTACGCAATTTGATAATGCAGAAGAAGACCTTGGGGAACAAACAGAAGAAGCTTACAAAGGATCAGAACGAGCTGAAACTCCTTTACAACTTGAAGATAACCATCATGCCACGATCAGTTTCGCAAGTGGATCTGGCAGAAAACGCTCTTGAACAAGCAGTTGAGGCACACACAGACGATGCTTAAACAGGTCTAACAAGTTTAACACGATTAGTAACACAACTTGGGGAACACAGGAGGATTGACGCGAGCTGAATCTCCATCAGAAGCAGAATTGCCACCAAAAATTTGACACGAGCTGAATCTCCATCAGAAGCAGCAGAAAACACGCTGCCACGATCAGTTACGCGATGTGGTCTTGCAGACGAAGTTAAGGCACAAACTGAAGTTGATCCTACACTATCAGTACTAGCTGAAACTTCAACAGAACTAGCAGAAACAGGACTAAAACGATTAGTAACACAACTTTATCAGGTAGAATTCGAACCAGAAGATTGACACGAGATGAATCTCCATCAGAAGTAGCAGAAAACATACGGCTTTAATCAGTTACGCAAGTGGATGAGGCAAAAAACGCAATTCAAGCTGCAAATGAGGTACAAACAGACGTTGTTCCTACACTATCAGCTGAAACTCCAACAGAACTAGCAGAAGCAAGTCTAACATGACTTCATCAGACGGAATTGGCTATAGAATATAGTTGAGGCACAAAAAGAAGAACTAGCACCAGCTGAAACTCTTTCATAACTAGCAAACTACTATAGAACGCAGGGCAGAAAACGTTCTTTAAGATGCAGGTGAAGCACACACAGCAGATTCTACCACGATAAAAGCACCAGCAAGAGAACTCGCAGAAACAAGTCTAACACGTTTAGTTATGCAATCTGATTATGCAGAATTGGCCGTTGATTTCAACAGAACTAGCAGAAACAAGTCTAACACCATTAGCTACGCAATTTGATAATGCAGAAGAAGACCTTGGGGAACAAACAGAAGAAGCTTACAAAGGATCAGAACGAGCTGAAACTCCTTTACAACTTGAAGAAAACCATCATGCCACGATCAGTTTCGCAAGTGGATCTGGCAGAAAACGCTCTTGAACAAGCAGTTGAGGCACACACAGACGATGGACACAGGATCAGCAAAGACATAGCTGGACTAACAAGATTAGTAACACAACTTGATGAGGCAGAATTGCCACCAGAAGATTGACGCGAGCTGAATCTCCATCAGAAGCAGCAGAAAACACGTTGCCGCGATCAGTTACGCAAGTTGATGTGGTAGAAAACGCCCTTGAAGAAGAAGTTTAGGCACAAACAGACGTTGATCCTACACTATCAGTACTACCTGAAACCTCTACAGAACTAGCAGAAACAGGACTAAAACGATTAGTAACACAACTTGAATTCGAACAAGCTAGAATTCGAACCATAATATTGACACGAGATGAATCTCCATAACAATGATCAGAAAACATACGGGCACAATCAGTAATGCAAATGGATGAGGCAGAAAACTCCTTTCAAGCTGCAGTTGAGGCACAAACAGATGTTTCGACAAGATTAGTACGAGCTGAAACAGAACTAGACGAAACAAGTCTAATACGATCACTTACGCAAGTGGATAAATCATAAAACGCTTTCAACCTTCAGTTCCTACAATATCAGCTGAAACTCCAACAGAACTAGCAGAAACAAGTCTAACACGACATCATAAGACGGAATTGGCTATAAGAATATAGTTGAGGCACACATAGAAGAGCTAGCACCAACAGAAACTTTCATAACTAGCAAACTACTATAGAAAGCAGGGCAGAAAACGTTCTTTAGGATGCAGGTGAAGCACACACAGCAGATTCTACCACGATAAAAGCACCAGCAAGAGAACTCGCAGAAACAAGTCTAACACGATTAGTTATGCAATTTGAAAACCATCATGCCACGCTCAGTTTCGCAAGTGGATCTGGCAGAAAACGCTCTTGAACAAGCAGTTGAGGCACACACAGACGATGCTTCCACAGGTCTAACAAGTTTAACACGATTAGTAACACAACTTGGGGAACACCAGAAGATTGACGCGAGCTGAATATCCATCAGAAGCAGAATTGCCACCAGAAATTTGACATCAGCTGAATCTCCATCAGAAGCATCAGAAAACACGCTGCCATGATCATTTACGCGATGTGGTCTTGCAGACGAAGTTAAGGCACAAACTGAAGTTGATCCTACACTATCAGTACTAGCTGAAACTTCAACAGAACTAGCAGAAACAGGACTACAACGATTAGTAACACAACTTTATCAGGTAGAATTCGAACCAGAAGATTGACACGAGATGAATCTCCATCAGAAGTAGCAGAAAACATACGGCTTCAATCAGTTACGCAAGTGGATGAGGCAAAAAACGCAATTCAAGCTGCAAATGAGCTACAAACAGACGTTGTTCCTACACTATCAGCTGAAACTCCAACAGAAACGAACTTGAATTCGAACAAGCTAGAATTCGAACCAGAATATTGACACGAGATGAATGTCCATAAGAATTAGCAGAAAACGTACGGGCACAATCAGTAACGCAAATGGATGAGGCAGAAAACTCCATTCAAGCTGCAGTTGAGGCACAAACAGATGTTTCGACAAGATTAGTACGAGCTGAAACAGAACTAGACGAAACAGGTCTAATACGATCAGTTACGCAAGTGGATAAGGCATAAAACGCTTTCAACCTTCAGTTCCTACAATATCAGCTGAAACTCCAACAGAACTAGCAGAAGCAAGTCTAACATGACTTCATAAGACGGAATTGGCTATAGAATATAGTTGAGGCACAAAAAGAAGAACTAGCACCAGCTGAAACTCTTTCATAACTAGCAAACTACTATAGAACGCAGGGCAGAAAACGTTCTTTAAGAAGCAGGTGAAGCACACACAGCAGATTCTACCACGATAAAAGCACCAGCAAGAGAACTCGCAGAAACAAGTCTAACACGATTAGTTATGCAATCTGATTATGCAGAATTGGCCGTTGATTTCAACAGAACTAGCAGAAACAAGTCTAACACCATTAGCTACGCAATTTGATAATGCAGAAGAAGACCTTGGGGAACAAACAGAAGAAGCTTACAAAGGATCAGAACGAGCTGAAACTCCTTTACAACTTGAAGAAAACCATCATGCCACGATCAGTTTCGCAAGTGTATCTGGCAGAAAACGCTCTTGAACAAGCAGTTGAGGCACACACAGACGATGGACACAGGATCAGCAAAGACATAGCTGGACTAACAAGATTAGTAACACAACTTGATGAGGCAGAATTGCCACCAGAAGATTGACGCGAGCTGAATCTCCATCAGAAGCAGCAGAAAACACGTTGCCGCGATCAGTTACGCAAGTTGATGTGGTAGAAAACGCCCTTGAAGAAGAAGTTTAGGCACAAACAGACGTTGATCCTACACTATCATTACTACCTGAAACCTCAACAGAACTAGCAGAAACAGGTCTAAAACGATTAGTAACACAACTTGAATTCGAACAAGCTAGAATTCGAACCAGAATATTGACACGAGATGAATCTCCATAAGAATGATCAGAAAACATACGGGCACAATCAGTAATGCAAATGGATGAGGCAGAAAACTCCTTTCAAGCTGCAGTTGAGGCATAAACAGATGTTTCGACAAGATTAGTACGAGCTGAAACAGAACTAGACGAAACAAGTCTAATACGATCACTTACGCAAGTGGATAAATCATAAAACGCTTTCAACCTTCAGTTCCTACAATATCAGCTGAAACTCCAACAGAACTAGCAGAAACAAGTTTAACACGACATCATAAGACGGAATTGGCTATAGAATATAGTTGAGGCACACATAGAAGAACTAGCACCAGCTGAAACTCTTTCATAACTAGCAAACTACTATAGAACGCAGGGCAGAAAACGTTCTTTAAGATGCAGGTGAAGCACACACAGCAGATTCTACCACGATAAAAGCACCAGCAAGAGAACTCGCAGAAACAAGTCTAACACGATTAGTTATGCAATTTGAAAACCATCATGCCACGCTCAGTTTCGCAAGTGGATCTGGCAGAAAACGCTCTTGAACAAGCAGTTGAGGCACACACAGACGATGCTTCCACAGGTCTAACAAGTTTAACACGATTAGTAACACAACTTGGGGAACACCAGAAGATTGACGCGAGCTGAATATCCATCAGAAGCAGAATTGCCACCAGAAATTTGACATCAGCTGAATCTCCATCAGAAGCATCAGAAAACACGCTGCCATGATCATTTACGCGATGTGGTCTTGCAGACGAAGTTAAGGCACAAACTGAAGTTGATCCTACACTATCAGTACTAGCTGAAACTTCAACAGAACTAGCAGAAACAGGACTACAACGATTAGTAACACAACTTTATCAGGTAGAATTCGAACCAGAAGATTGACACGAGATGAATCTCCATCAGAAGTAGCAGAAAACATACGGCTTCAATCAGTTACGCAAGTGGATGAGGCAAAAAACGCAATTCAAGCTGCAAATGAGCTACAAACAGACGTTGTTCCTACACTATCAGCTGAAACTCCAACAGAAACGAACTTGAATTCGAACAAGCTAGAATTCAAACCAGAATATTGACACGAGATGAATGTCCATAAGAATTAGCAGAAAACGTACGGGCACAATCAGTAACGCAAATGGATGAGGCAGAAAACTCCATTCAAGCTGCAGTTGAGGCACAAACAGATGTTTCGACAAGATTAGTACGAGCTGAAACAGAACTAGACGAAACAGGTCTAATACGATCAGTTACGCAAGTGGATAAGGCATAAAACGCTTTCAACCTTCAGTTCCTACAATATCAGCTGAAACTCCAACAGAACTAGCAGAAGCAAGTCTAACATGACTTCATAAGACGGAATTGGCTATAGAATATAGTTGAGGCACAAAAAGAAGAACTAGCACCAGCTGAAACTCTTTCATAACTAGCAAACTACTATAGAACGCAGGGCAGAAAACGTTCTTTAAGATGCAGGTGAAGCACACACAGCAGATTCTACCACGATAAAAGCACCAGCAAGAGAACTCGCAGAAACAAGTATAACACGATTAGTTATGCAATTTGAAAACCATCATGCCAAGCTCAGTTTCGCAAGTGGATCTGGCAGAAAACGCTCTTGAACAAGCAGTTGAGGCACACACAGACGATGCTTCCACAGGTCTAACAAGTTTAACACGATTAGTAACACAACTTGGGGAACACCAGAAGATTGACGCGAGCTGAATATCCATCAGAAGCAGAATTGCCACCAGAAATTTGACATCAGCTGAATCTCCATCAGAAGCATCAGAAAACACGCTGCCATGATCATTTACGCGATGTGGTCTTGCAGACGAAGTTAAGGCACAAACTGAAGTTGATCCTACACTATCAGTACTAGCTGAAACTTCAACAGAACTAGCAGAAACAGGACTACAACGATTAGTAACACAACTTTATCAGGTAGAATTCGAACCAGAAGATTGACACGAGATGAATCTCCATCAGAAGTAGCAGAAAACATACGGCTTCAATCAGTTACGCAAGTGGATGAGGCAAAAAACGCAATTCAAGCTGCAAATGAGCTACAAACAGACGTTGTTCCTACACTATCAGCTGAAACTCCAACAGAAACGAACTTGAATTCGAACAAGCTAGAATTCGAACCAGAATATTGACACGAGATGAATGTCCATAAGAATTAGCAGAAAACGTACGGGCACAATCAGTAACGCAAATGGATGAGGCAGAAAACTCCATTCAAGCTGCAGTTGAGGCACAAACAGATGTTTCGACAAGATTAGTACGAGCTGAAACAGAACTAGACGAAACAGGTCTAATACGATCAGTTACGCAAGTGGATAAGGCATAAAACGCTTTCAACCTTCAGTTCCTACAATATCAGCTGAAACTCCAACAGAACTAGCAGAAGCAAGTCTAACATGACTTCATAAGACGGAATTGGCTATAGAATATAGTTGAGGCACAAAAAGAAGAACTAGCACCAGCTGAAACTCTTTCATAACTAGCAAACTACTATAGAACGCAGGGCAGAAAACGTTCTTTAAGATGCAGGTGAAGCACACACAGCAGATTCTACCACGATAAAAGCACCAGCAAGAGAACTCGCAGAAACAAGTATAACACGATTAGTTATGCAATCTGATTATGCAGAATTGGCCGTTGATTTCAACAGAACTAGCAGAAACAAGTCTAACACCATTAGCTACGCAATTTGATAATGCAGAAGAAGACCTTGGGGAACAAACAGAAGAAGCTTACAAAGGATCAGAACGAGCTGAAACTCCTTTACAACTTGAAGAAAACCATCATGCCACGATCAGTTTCGCAAGTGTATCTGGCAGAAAACGCTCTTGAACAAGCAGTTGAGGCACACACAGACGATGGACACAGGATCAGCAAAGACATAGCTGGACTAACAAGATTAGTAACACAACTTGATGAGGCAGAATTGCCACCAGAAGATTGACGCGAGCTGAATCTCCATCAGAAGCAGCAGAAAACACGTTGCCGCGATCAGTTACGCAAGTTGATGTGGTAGAAAACGCCCTTGAAGAAGAAGTTTAGGCACAAACAGACGTTGATCCTACACTATCAGTACTACCTGAAACCTCAACAGAACTAGCAGAAACAGGTCTAAAACGATTAGTAACACAACTTGAATTCGAACAAGCTAGAATTCGAACCAGAATATTGACACGAGATGAATCTCCATAAGAATGATCAGAAAACATACGGGCACAATCAGTAATGCAAATGGATGAGGCAGAAAACTCCTTTCAAGCTGCAGTTGAGGCATAAACAGATGTTTCGACAAGATTAGTACGAGCTGAAACAGAACTAGACGAAACAAGTCTAATACGATCACTTACGCAAGTGGATAAATCATAAAACGCTTTCAACCTTCAGTTCCTACAATATCAGCTGAAACTCCAACAGAACTAGCAGAAACAAGTTTAACACGACATCATAAGACGGAATTGGCTATAGAATATAGTTGAGGCACACATAGAAGAACTAGCACCAGCTGAAACTCTTTCATAACTAGCAAACTACTATAGAACGCAGGGCAGAAAACGTTCTTTAAGATGCAGGTGAAGCACACACAGCAGATTCTACCACGATAAAAGCACCAGCAAGAGAACTCGCAGAAACAAGTCTAACACGATTAGTTATGCAATTTGAAAACCATCATGCCACGCTCAGTTTCGCAAGTGGATCTGGCAGAAAACGCTCTTGAACAAGCAGTTGAGGCACACACAGACGATGCTTCCACAGGTCTAACAAGTTTAACACGATTAGTAACACAACTTGGGGAACACCAGAAGATTGACGCGAGCTGAATATCCATCAGAAGCAGAATTGCCACCAGAAATTTGACATCAGCTGAATCTCCATCAGAAGCATCAGAAAACACGCTGCCATGATCATTTACGCGATGTGGTCTTGCAGACGAAGTTAAGGCACAAACTGAAGTTGATCCTACACTATCAGTACTAGCTGAAACTTCAACAGAACTAGCAGAAACAGGACTACAACGATTAGTAACACAACTTTATCAGGTAGAATTCGAACCAGAAGATTGACACGAGATGAATCTCCATCAGAAGTAGCAGAAAACATACGGCTTTAATCAGTTACGCAAGTGGATGAGGCAAAAAACGCAATTCAAGCTGCAAATGAGCTACAAACAGACGTTGTTCCTACACTATCAGCTGAAACTCCAACAGAAACGAACTTGAATTCGAACAAGCTAGAATTCGAACCAGAATATTGACACGAGATGAATGTCCATAAGAATTAGCAGAAAACGTACGGGCACAATCAGTAACGCAAATGGATGAGGCAGAAAACTCCATTCAAGCTGCAGTTGAGGCACAAACAGATGTTTCGACAAGATTAGTACGAGCTGAAACAGAACTAGACGAAACAGGTCTAATACGATCAGTTACGCAAGTGGATAAGGCATAAAACGCTTTCAACCTTCAGTTCCTACAATATCAGCTGAAACTCCAACAGAACTAGCAGAAGCAAGTCTAACATGACTTCATAAGACGGAATTGGCTATAGAATATAGTTGAGGCACAAAAAGAAGAACTAGCACCAGCTGAAACTCTTTCATAACTAGCAAACTACTATAGAACGCAGGGCAGAAAACGTTCTTTAAGATGCAGGTGAAGCACACACAGCAGATTCTACCACGATAAAAGCACCAGCAAGAGAACTCGCAGAAACAAGTATAACACGATTAGTTATGCAATCTGATTATGCAGAATTGGCCGTTGATTTCAACAGAACTAGCAGAAACAAGTCTAACACCATTAGCTACGCAATTTGATAATGCAGAAGAAGACCTTGGGGAACAAACAGAAGAAGCTTACAAAGGATCAGAACGAGCTGAAACTCCTTTACAACTTGAAGAAAACCATCATGCCACGATCAGTTTCGCAAGTGTATCTTGCAGAAAACGCTCTTGAACAAGCAGTTGAGGCACACACAGACGATGGACACAGGATCAGCAAAGACATAGCTGGACTAACAAGATTAGTAACACAACTTGATGAGGCAGAATTGCCACCAGAAGATTGACGCGAGCTGAATCTCCATCAGAAGCAGCAGAAAACACATTGCCGCGATCAGTTACGCAAGTTGATGTGGTAGAAAACGCCCTTGAAGAAGAAGTTTAGGCACAAACAGACGTTGATCCTACACTATCAGTACTACCTGAAACCTCAACAGAACTAGCAGAAACAGGTCTAAAACGATTAGTAACACAACTTGAATTCGAACAAGCTAGAATTCGAACCAGAATATTGACACGAGATGAATCTCCATAAGAATGATCAGAAAACATACGGGCACAATCAGTAATGCAAATGGATGAGGCAGAAAACTCCTTTCAAGCTGCAGTTGAGGCATAAACAGATGTTTCGACAAGATTAGTACGAGCTGAAACAGAACTAGACGAAACAAGTCTAATACGATCACTTACGCAAGTGGATAAATCATAAAACGCTTTCAACCTTCAGTTCCTACAATATCAGCTGAAACTCCAACAGAACTAGCAGAAACAAGTCTAACACGACATCATAAGACGGAATTGGCTATAAGAATATAGTTGAGGCACACATAGAAGAGCTAGCACCAACAGAAACTTTCATAACTAGCAAACTACTATAGAAAGCAGGGCAGAAAACGTTCTTTAGGATGCAGGTGAAGCACACACAGCAGATTCTACCACGATAAAAGCACCAGCAAGAGAACTCGCAGAAACAAGTCTAACACGATTAGTTATGCAATTTGAAAACCATCATGCCACGCTCAGTTTCGCAAGTGGATCTGGCAGAAAAGGCTCTTGAACAAGCAGTTGAGGCACACACAGACGATGCTTCCACAGGTCTAACAAGTTTAACACGATTAGTAACACAACTTGGGGAACACCAGAAGATTGACGCGAGCTGAATATCCATCAGAAGCAGAATTGCCACCAGAAATTTGACATCAGCTGAATCTCCATCAGAAGCATCAGAAAACACGCTGCCATGATCATTTACGCGATGTGGTCTTGCAGACGAAGTTAAGGCACAAACTGAAGTTGATCCTACACTATCAGTACTAGCTGAAACTTCAACAGAACTAGCAGAAACAGGACTACAACGATTAGTAACACAACTTTATCAGGTAGAATTCGAACCAGAAGATTGACACGAGATGAATCTCCATCAGAAGTAGCAGAAAACATACGGCTTCAATCAGTTACGCAAGTGGATGAGGCAAAAAACGCAATTCAAGCTGCAAATGAGCTACAAACAGACGTTGTTCCTACACTATCAGCTGAAACTCCAACAGAAACGAACTTGAATTCGAACAAGCTAGAATTCGAACCAGAATATTGACACGAGATGAATCTCCATAAGAATTAGCAGAAAACGTACGGGCACAATCAGTAACGCAAATGGATGAGGCAGAAAACTCCATTCAAGCTGCAGTTGAGGCACAAACAGATGTTTCGACAAGATTAGTACGAGCTGAAACAGAACTAGACGAAACAGGTCTAATACGATCAGTTACGCAAGTGGATAAGGCATAAAACGCTTTCAACCTTCAGTTCCTACAATATCAGCTGAAACTCCAACAGAACTAGCAGAAGCAAGTCTAACATGACTTCATAAGACGGAATTGGCTATAGAATATAGTTGAGGCACAAAAAGAAGAACTAGCACCAGCTGAAACTCTTTCATAACTAGCAAACTACTATAGAACGCAGGGCAGAAAACGTTCTTTAAGATGCAGGTGAAGCACACACAGCAGATTCTACCACGATAAAAGCACCAGCAAGAGAACTCGCAGAAACAAGTCTAACACGATTAGTTATGCAATCTGATTATGCAGAATTGGCCGTTGATTTCAACAGAACTAGCAGAAACATGTCTAACACCATTAGCTACGCAATTTGATAATGCAGAAGAAGACCTTGGGGAACAAACAGAAGAAGCTTACAAAGGATCAGAACGAGCTGAAACTCCTTTACAACTTGAAGAAAACCATCATGCCACGATCAGTTTCGCAAGTGTATCTGGCAGAAAACGCTCTTGAACAAGCAGTTGAGGCACACACAGACGATGGACACAGGATCAGCAAAGACATAGCTGGACTAACAAGATTAGTAACACAACTTGATGAGGCAGAATTGCCACCAGAAGATTGACGCGAGCTGAATCTCCATCAGAAGCAGCAGAAAACACGTTGCCGCGATCAGTTACGCAAGTTGATGTGGTAGAAAACGCCCTTGAAGAAGAAGTTTAGGCACAAACAGACGTTGATCCTACACTATCAGTACTACCTGAAACCTCAACAGAACTAGCAGAAACAGGTCTAAAACGATTAGTAACACAACTTGAATTCGAACAAGCTAGAATTCGAACCAGAATATTGACACGAGATGAATCTCCATAAGAATGATCAGAAAACATACGGGCACAATCAGTAATGCAAATGGATGAGGCAGAAAACTCCTTTCAAGCTGCAGTTGAGGCATAAACAGATGTTTCGACAAGATTAGTACGAGCTGAAACAGAACTAGACGAAACAAGTCTAATACGATCACTTACGCAAGTGGATAAATCATAAAACGCTTTCAACCTTCAGTTCCTACAATATCAGCTGAAACTCCAACAGAACTAGCAGAAACAAGTCTAACACGACATTATAAGACGGAATTGGCTATAGAATATAGTTGAGGCACACATAGAAGAACTAGCACCAGCTGAAACTCTTTCATAACTAGCAAACTACTATAGAACGCAGGGCAGAAAACGTTCTTTAAGATGCAGGTGAAGCACACACAGCAGATTCTACCACGATAAAAGCACCAGCAAGAGAACTCGCAGAAACAAGTCTAACACGATTAGTTATGCAATCTGATTATGCAGAATTGGCCGTTGATTTCAACAGAACTAGCAGAAACAAGTCTAACACCATTAGCTACGCAATTTGATAATGCAGAAGAAGACCTTGGGGAACAAACAGAAGAAGCTTACAAAGGATCAGAACGAGCTGAAACTGCTTTACAACTTGAAGAAAACCATCATGCCACGATCAGTTTCGCAAGTGGATCTGGCAGAAAACGCTCTTGAACAAGCAGTTGAGGCACACACAGACGATGCTTCCACAGGTCTAAAAAGTTTAACACGATTAGTAACACAACTTGGGGAACACCAGAATATTGACGCGAGCTGAATCTCCATCAGAAGCAGAATTGCCACCAAAAATTTGACACGAGCTGAATCTCCATCAGAAGCAGCAGAAAACACGCTGCCACGATCAGTTACGCGATGTGGTCTTGCAGACGAAGTTAAGGCACAAACTGAAGTTGATCCTACACTATCAGTACTAGCTGAAACTTCAACAGAACTAGCAGAAACAGGACTAAAACGATTAGTAACACAACTTTATCAGGTAGAATTCGAACCAGAAGATTGACACGAGATGAATCTCCATCAGAAGTAGCAGAAAACATACGGCTTCAATCAGTTACGCAAGTGGATGAGGCAAAAAACGCAATTCAAGCTGCAAATGAGGTACAAACAGACGTTGTTCCTACACTATCAGCTGAAACTCCAACAGAACTAGCAGAAGCAAGTCTAACATGACTTCATCAGACGGAATTGGCTATAGAATATAGTTGAGGCACAAAAAGAAGAACTAGCACCAGCTGAAACTCTTTCATAACTAGCAAACTACTATAGAACGCAGGGCAGAAAACGTTCTTTAAGATGCAGGTGAAGCACACACAGCAGATTCTACCACGATAAAAGCACCAGCAAGAGAACTCGCAGAAACAAGTCTAACACGATTAGTTATGCAATTTGATTATGCAGAATTGGCCGTTGATTTCAACAGAACTTGCAGAATCAAGTCTAACACCATTAGCTACGCAATTTGATAATGCAGAAGAAGACCTTGGGGAACAAACAGAAGAAGCTTACAAAGGATCAGAACGAGCTGAAACTCCTTTACAACTTGAAGAAAACCATCATGCCACGATCAGTTTCGCAAGTGTATCTGGCAGAAAACGCTCTTGAACAAGCAGTTGAGGCACACACAGACGATGGACACAGAATCAGCAAAGACATAGCTGGAATAACACGATTAGTAACACAACTTGGTTAACACCAGAAGATTGACGCTAAATGAATCTCCATCAGAAGCAGAATTGCCACCAGAAATTTGACATGAGCTGAATCTCCATCAGAAGCATCAGAAAACACGCTGCCACGATCAGTTACGCGATGTGGTCTTGCAGACGAAGTTAAGGCACAAACTGAAGTTGATCCTACACTATCAGTAGTAGCTGAAACTTCAACAGAACTAGCAGAAACAGGACTAAAACGATTAGTAACACCACTTTATCAGGTAGAATTCGAACCAGAAGATTGACACGAGATGAATCTCCATCAGAAGTAGCAGAAAACATACGGCTTCAATCAGTTACGCAAGTGGAATGAGGCAGAAAACGCCATTCAAGCTGCAAATGAGGTACAAACAGACGTTGTTCCTACACTATCAGCTGAAACTCCAACAGAAACGAACTTGAATTCGAACAAGCTAGAATTCGAACCAGAATATTGACACGAGATGAATCTCCATAAGAATTAGCAGAAAACATACGGGCACAATCAGTAACGCAAATGGATGAGGCAGAAAACTCCATTCAAGCTGCAGTTGAGGCACAAACAGATCAGTTACGCGAGTGGATAAGGCATAAAACGCTTTCAACCTTCAGTTCCTACAATATCAGCTGAAACTCCAACAGAACTAGCAGAAGCAAGTCTAACATGACTTCATAAGACGGAATTGGCTATAGAATATAGTTGAGGCACAAAAAGAAGAACTAGCACCAGCTGAAACTCTTTTATAACTAGCAAACTACTATAGAACGCAGGGCAGAAAACGTTCTTTAAGATGCAGGTGAAGCACACACAGCAGATTCTACCACGATAAAAGCACCAGCAAGAGAACTCGCAGAAACAAGTCTAACACGATTAGTTATGCAATCTGATTATGCAGAATTGGCCGTTGATTTCAACAGAACTAGCAGAAACATGTCTAACACCATTAGCTACGCAATTTGATAATGCAGAAGAAGACCTTGGGGAACAAACAGAAGAAGCTTACAAAGGATCAGAACGAGCTGAAACTCCTTTACAACTTGAAGAAAACCATCATGCCACGATCAGTTTCGCAAGTGTATCTGGCAGAAAACGCTCTTGAACAAGCAGTTGAGGCACACACAGACGATGGACACAGGATCAGCAAAGACATAGCTGGACTAACAAGATTAGTAACACAACTTGATGAGGCAGAATTGCCACCAGAAGATTGACGCGAGCTGAATCTCCATCAGAAGCAGCAGAAAACACGTTGCCGCGATCAGTTACGCAAGTTGATGTGGTAGAAAACGCCCTTGAAGAAGAAGTTTAGGCACAAACAGACGTTGATCCTACACTATCAGTACTACCTGAAACCTCAACAGAACTAGCAGAAACAGGTCTAAAACGATTAGTAACACAACTTGAATTCGAACAAGCTAGAATTCGAACCAGAATATTGACACGAGATGAATCTCCATAAGAATGATCAGAAAACATACGGGCACAATCAGTAATGCAAATGGATGAGGCAGAAAACTCCTTTCAAGCTGCAGTTGAGGCATAAACAGATGTTTCGACAAGATTAGTACGAGCTGAAACAGAACTAGACGAAACAAGTCTAATACGATCACTTACGCAAGTGGATAAATCATAAAACGCTTTCAACCTTCAGTTCCTACAATATCAGCTGAAACTCCAACAGAACTAGCAGAAACAAGTCTAACACGACATTATAAGACGGAATTGGCTATAGAATATAGTTGAGGCACACATAGAAGAACTAGCACCAGCTGAAACTCTTTCATAACTAGCAAACTACTATAGAACGCAGGGCAGAAAACGTTCTTTAAGATGCAGGTGAAGCACACACAGCAGATTCTACCACGATAAAAGCACCAGCAAGAGAACTCGCAGAAACAAGTCTAACACGATTAGTTATGCAATCTGATTATGCAGAATTGGCCGTTGATTTCAACAGAACTAGCAGAAACAAGTCTAACACCATTAGCTACGCAATTTGATAATGCAGAAGAAGACCTTGGGGAACAAACAGAAGAAGCTTACAAAGGATCAGAACGAGCTGAAACTGCTTTACAACTTGAAGAAAACGATCATGCCACGATCAGTTTCGCAAGTGGATCTGGCAGAAAACGCTCTTGAACAAGCAGTTGAGGCACACACAGACGATGCTTCCACAGGTCTAAAAAGTTTAACACGATTAGTAACACAACTTGGGGAACACCAGAATATTGACGCGAGCTGAATCTCCATCAGAAGCAGAATTGCCACCAAAAATTTGACACGAGCTGAATCTCCATCAGAAGCAGCAGAAAACACGCTGCCACGATCAGTTACGCGATGTGGTCTTGCAGACGAAGTTAAGGCACAAACTGAAGTTGATCCTACACTATCAGTACTAGCTGAAACTTCAACAGAACTAGCAGAAACAGGACTAAAACGATTAGTAACACAACTTTATCAGGTAGAATTCGAACCAGAAGATTGACACGAGATGAATCTCCATCAGAAGTAGCAGAAAACATACGGCTTCAATCAGTTACGCAAGTGGATGAGGCAAAAAACGCAATTCAAGCTGCAAATGAGGTACAAACAGACGTTGTTCCTACACTATCAGCTGAAACTCCAACAGAACTAGCAGAAGCAAGTCTAACATGACTTCATCAGACGGAATTGGCTATAGAATATAGTTGAGGCACAAAAAGAAGAACTAGCACCAGCTGAAACTCTTTCATAACTAGCAAACTACTATAGAACGCAGGGCAGAAAACGTTCTTTAAGATGCAGGTGAAGCACACACAGCAGATTCTACCACGATAAAAGCACCACCAAGAGAACTCGCAGAAACAAGTCTAACACGATTAGTTATGCAATTTGATTATGCAGAATTGGCCGTTGATTTCAACAGAACTTTCAGAATCAAGTCTAACACTATTAGCTACGCAATTTGATAATGCAGAAGAAGACCTTTGGGAACAAACAGAAGAAGCTTACAAAGGATCAGAACGAGCTGAAACTCCTTTACAACTTGAAGAAAACCATCATGCCACGATCAGTTTCGCAAGTGGATCTGGCAGAAAACGCTCTTGAACAAGCAGTTGAGGCACACACAGACGATGCTTCCACAGGTCTAACAAGTTTAACACGATTAGTAACACAACTTGGGGAACACCAGAATATTGACGCGAGCTGAATCTCCATCAGAAGCAGAATTGCCACCAAAAATTTGACACGAGCTGAATCTCCATCAGAAGCAGCAGAAAACACGCTGCCACGATCAGTTACGCGATGTGGTCTTGCAGTCGAAGTTAAGGCACAAACTGAAGTTGATCCTACACTATCAGTACCAGCTGAAACTTCAACAGAACTAGCAGAAACAAGACTAAAACGATTAGTAACACAACTTTATCAGGTAGAATTCGAACCAGAAGATTGACACGAGACGAATCTCCATCAGAAGTAGCAGAAAACATACGGCTTCAATCAGTTACGCAAGTGGATGAGGCAAAAAATGCAATTCAAGCTGCAAATGAGATACAAACAGACGTTGTTCCTACACTATCAGCTGAAACTCCAACAGAACTAACAGAAGCAAGTCTAACATGACTTCATAAGACGGAATTGGCTATAGAAGGCACTATTTGTGCTATTTGAGGCACAAATAGAAGAACTAGCACCAGCTGGAACTCTTTCATAACTAGCAAAGTACTATAGAACGCTGGGCAGAAAACGTTCTTTAAGATGCAGGTGAAGCACACACAGCAGATTCTACCACGATAAAAGCACCAGCAAGAGAACTCGCAGAAACAAGTCTAACACGATTAGTTATGCAATTTGATTATGCAGAATTGGCCGTTGATTTCAACAGAACTTGCAGAATCAAGTCTAACACCATTAGCTACGCAATTTGATAATGCAGAAGAAGACCTTGGGGAACAAACAGAAGAAGCTTACAAAGGATCAGAACGAGCTGAAACTCCTTTACAACTTGAAGAAAACCATCATGCCACGATCAGTTTCGCAAGTGTATCTGGCAGAAAACGCTCTTGAACAAGCAGTTGAGGCACACACAGACGATGGACACAGAATCAGCAAAGACATAGCTGGAATAACACGATTAGTAACACAACTTGGTTAACACCAGAAGATTGACGCTAAATGAATCTCCATCAGAAGCAGAATTGCCACCAGAAATTTGACATGAGCTGAATCTCCATCAGAAGCATCAGAAAACACGCTGCCACGATCAGTTACGCGATGTGGTCTTGCAGACGAAGTTAAGGCACAAACTGAAGTTGATCCTACACTATCAGTAGTAGCTGAAACTTCAACAGAACTAGCAGAAACAGGACTAAAACGATTAGTAACACAACTTTATCAGGTAGAATTCGAACCAGAAGATTGACACGAGATGAATCTCCATCAGAAGTAGCAGAAAACATACGGCTTCAATCAGTTACGCAAGTGGAATGAGGCAGAAAACGCCATTCAAGCTGCAAATGAGGTACAAACAGACGTTGTTCCTACACTATCAGCTGAAACTCCAACAGAAACGAACTTGAATTCGAACAAGCTAGAATTCGAACCAGAATATTGACACGAGATGAATCTCCATAAGAATTAGCAGAAAACATACGGGCACAATCAGTAACGCAAATGGATGAGGCAGAAAACTCCATTCAAGCTGCAGTTGAGGCACAAACAGATGTGTCGACAAGATTAGTACGAGCTGAAACAGAACTAGACGAAATAGGTCTAATACGATCAGTTACGCGAGTGGATAAGGCATAAAACGCTTTCAACCTTCAGTTCCTACAATATCAGCTGAAACTCCAACAGAACTAGCAGAAGCAAGTCTAACATGACTTCATAAGACGGAATTGGCTATAGAATATAGTTGAGGCACAAAAAGAAGAACTAGCACCAGCTGAAACTCTTTCATAACTAGCAAACTACTATAGAACGCAGGGCAGAAAACGTTCTTTAAGATGCAGGTGAAGCACACACAGCAGATTCTACCACGATAAAAGCACCAGCAAGAGAACTCGCAGAAACAAGTCTAACACGATTAGTTATGCAATCTGATTATGCAGAATTGGCCGTTGATTTCAACAGAACTAGCAGAAACAAGTCTAACACCATTAGCTACGCAATTTGATAATGCAGAAGAAGACCTTGGGGAACAAACAGAAGAAGCTTACAAAGGATCAGAACGAGCTGAAACTCCTTTACAACTTGAAGAAAACCATCATGCCACGATCAGTTTCGCAAGTGGATCTGGCAGAAAACGCTCTTGAACAAGCAGTTGAGGCACACACAGACGATGCTTCCACAGGTCTAACAAGTTTAACACGATTAGTAACACAACTTGGGGAACACCAGAAGATTGACGCGAGCTGAATCTCCATCAGAAGCAGAATTGCCACCAAAAATTTGACACGAGCTGAATCTCCATCAGAAGCAGCAGAAAACACGCTGCCACGATCAGTTACGCGATGTGGTCTTGCAGTCGAAGTTAAGGCACAAACTGAAGTTGATCCTACACTATCAGTACTAGCTGAAACTTCAACAGAACTAGCAGAAACAAGACTAAAACGATTAGTAACACAACTTTATCAGGTAGAATTCGAACCAGAAGATTGACACGAGATGAATCTCCATCAGAAGTAGCAGAAAACATACGGCTTCAATCAGTTACGCAAGTGGATGAGGCAAAAAACGCAATTCAAGCTGCAAATGAGGTACAAACAGACGTTGTTCCTACACTATCAGCTGAAACTCCAACTAGCAGAAGCAAGTCTAACATGACTTCATAAGACGGAATTGGCTATAGAAGGCACTATTTGTGCTATTTGAGGCACAAATAGAAGAACTAGCACCAGCTGGAACTCTTTCATAACTAGCAAAGTACTATAGAACGGTGGGCAGAAAACGTTCTTTAAGATGCAGGTGAAGCACACACAGCAGATTCTACCACGATAAAAGCACCAGCAAGAGAACTCGCAGAAACAAGTCTAACACGATTAGTTATGCAATCTGATTATGCAGAATTGGCCGTTGATTTCAACAGAACTTGCAGAATCAAGTCTAACACCATTAGCTACGCAATTTGATAATGCAGAAGAAGACCTTGGGGAACAAACAGAAGAAGCTTACAAAGGATCAGAACGAGCTGAAACTCCTTTACAACTTGAAGAAAACCATCATGCCACGATCAGTTTCGCATGTGTATCTGGCAGAAAACGCTCTTGAACAAGCAGTTGAGGCACACACAGACGATGGACACAGAATCAGCAAAGACATAGCTGGAATAACACGATTAGTAACACAACTTGGTTAACACCAGAAGATTGACGCTAACTGAATCTCCATCAGAAGCAGAATTGCCACCAGAAATTTGACATGAGCTGAATCTCCATCAGAAGCATCAGAAAACACGCTGCCACGATCAGTTACGCGATGTGGTCTTGCAGACGAAGTTAAGGCACAAACTGAAGTTGATCCTACACTATCAGTAGTAGCTGAAACTTCAACAGAACTAGCAGAAACAGGACTAAAACGATTAGTAACACAACTTTATCAGGTAGAATTCGAACCAGAAGATTGACACGAGATGAATCTCCATCAGAAGTAGCAGAAAACATACGGCTTCAATCAGTTACGCAAGTGGAATGAGGCAGAAAACGCCATTCAAGCTGCAAATGAGGTACAAACAGATGTTGTTCCTACACTATCAGCTGAAACTCCAACAGAAACGAACTTGAATTCGAACAAGCTAGAATTCGAACCAGAATATTGACACGAGATGAATCTCCATAAGAATTAGCAGAAAACATACGGGCACAATCAGTAACGCAAATGGATGAGGCAGAAAACTCCATTCAAGCTGCAGTTGAGGCACAAACAGATGTTTCGACAAGATTAGTACGAGCTGAAACAGAACTAGACGAAACAGGTCTAATACGATCAGTTACGCGAGTGGATAAGGCATAAAACACTTTCAACCTTCAGTTCCTACAATATCAGCTGAAACTCCAACAGAACTAGCAGAAGCAAGTCTAACATGACTTCATAAGACGGAATTGGCTATAGAATATAGTTGAGGCACAAAAAGAAGAACTAGCACCAGCTGAAACTCTTTCATAACTAGCAAACTACTATAGAACGCAGGGCAGAACACGTTCTTTAAGATGCAGGTGAAGCACACACAGCAGATTCTACCACGATAAAAGCACCAGCAAGAGAACTCGCAGAAACAAGTCTAACACGATTAGTTATGCAATCTGATTATGCAGAATTGGCCGTTGATTTCAACAGAACTAGCAGAAACAAGTCTAACACCATTAGCTACGCAATTTGATAATGCAGAAGAAGACCTTGGGGAACAAACAGAAGAAGCTTACAAAGGATCAGAACGAGCTGAAACTCCTTTACAACTTGAAGAAAACCATCATGCCACGATCAGTTTCGCAAGTGGATCTGGCAGAAAACGCTCTTGAACAAGCAGTTGAGGCACACACAGACGATGCTTCCACAGGTCTAACAAGTTTAACACGATTAGTAACACAACTTGGGGAACACCAGAAGATTGACGCGAGCTGAATCTCCATCAGAAGCAGAATTGCCACCAAAAATTTGACACGAGCTGAATCTCCATCAGAAGCAGCAGAAAACACGCTGCCACGATCAGTTACGCGATGTGGTCTTGCAGTCGAAGTTAAGGCACAAACTGAAGTTGATCCTACACTATCAGTACTAGCTGAAACTTCAACAGAACTAGCAGAAACAAGACTAAAACGATTAGTAACACAACTTTATCAGGTAGAATTCGAACCAGAAGATTGACACGAGATGAATCTCCATCAGAAGTAGCAGAAAACATACGGCTTCAATCAGTTACGCAAGTGGATGAGGCAAAAAACGCAATTCAAGCTGCAAATGAGGTACAAACAGACGTTGTTCCTACACTATCAGCTGAAACTCCAACTAGCAGAAGCAAGTCTAACATGACTTCATAAGACGGAATTGGCTATAGAAGGCACTATTTGTGCTATTTGAGGCACAAATAGAAGAACTAGCACCAGCTGGAACTCTTTCATAACTAGCAAAGTACTATAGAACGGTGGGCAGAAAACGTTCTTTAAGATGCAGGTGAAGCACACACAGCAGATTCTACCACGATAAAAGCACCAGCAAGAGAACTCGCAGAAACAAGTCTAACACGATTAGTTATGCAATCTGATTATGCAGAATTGGCCGTTGATTTCAACAGAACTTGCAGAATCAAGTCTAACACCATTAGCTACGCAATTTGATAATGCAGAAGAAGACCTTGGGGAACAAACAGAAGAAGCTTACAAAGGATCAGAACGAGCTGAAACTCCTTTACAACTTGAAGAAAACCATCATGCCACGATCAGTTTCGCAAGTGTATCTGGCAGAAAACGCTCTTGAACAAGCAGTTGAGGCACACACAGACGATGGACACAGAATCAGCAATGACATAGCTGGAATAACACGATTAGTAACACAACTTGGTTAACACCAGAAGATTGACGCTAACTGAATCTCCATCAGAAGCAGAATTGCCACCAGAAATTTGACATGAGCTGAATCTCCATCAGAAGCATCAGAAAACACGCTGCCACGATCAGTTACGCGATGTGGTCTTGCAGACGAAGTTAAGGCACAAACTGAAGTTGATCCTACACTATCAGTAGTAGCTGAAACTTCAACAGAACTAGCAGAAACAGGACTAAAACGATTAGTAACACAACTTTATCAGGTAGAATTCGAACCAGAAGATTGACACGAGATGAATCTCCATCAGAAGTAGCAGAAAACATACGGCTTCAATCAGTTACGCAAGTGGAATGAGGCAGAAAACGCCATTCAAGCTGCAAATGAGGTACAAACAGATGTTGTTCCTACACTATCAGCTGAAACTCCAACAGAAACGAACTTGAATTCGAACAAGCTAGAATTCGAACCAGAATATTGACACGAGATGAATCTCCATAAGAATTAGCAGAAAACATACGGGCACAATCAGTAACGCAAATGGATGAGGCAGAAAACTCCATTCAAGCTGCAGTTGAGGCACAAACAGATGTTTCGACAAGATTAGTACGAGCTGAAACAGAACTAGACGAAACAGGTCTAATACGATCAGTTACGCGAGTGGATAAGGCATAAAACACTTTCAACCTTCAGTTCCTACAATATCAGCTGAAACTCCAACAGAACTAGCAGAAGCAAGTCTAACATGACTTCATAAGACGGAATTGGCTATAGAATATAGTTGAGGCACAAAAAGAAGAACTAGCACCAGCTGAAACTCTTTCATAACTAGCAAACTACTATAGAACGCAGGGCAGAACACGTTCTTTAAGATGCAGGTGAAGCACACACAGCAGATTCTACCACGATAAAAGCACCAGCAAGAGAACTCGCAGAAACAAGTCTAACACGATTAGTTATGCAATCTGATTATGCAGAATTGGCCGTTGATTTCAACAGAACTAGCAGAAACAAGTCTAACACCATTAGCTACGCAATTTGATAATGCAGAAGAAGACCTTGGGGAACAAACAGAAGAAGCTTACAAAGGATCAGAACGAGCTGAAACTCCTTTACAACTTGAAGAAAACCATCATGCCACGATCAGTTTCGCAAGTGGATCTGGCAGAAAACGCTCTTGAACAAGCAGTTGAGGCACACACAGACGATGCTTCCACAGGTCTAACAAGTTTAACACGATTAGTAACACAACTTGGGGAACACCAGAAGATTGACGCGAGCTGAATCTCCATCAGAAGCAGAATTGCCACCAAAAATTTGACACGAGCTGAATCTCCATCAGAAGCAGCAGAAAACACGCTGCCACGATCAGTTACGCGATGTGGTCTTGCAGTCGAAGTTAAGGCACAAACTGAAGTTGATCCTACACTATCAGTACTAGCTGAAACTTCAACAGAACTAGCAGAAACAAGACTAAAACGATTAGTAACACAACTTTATCAGGTAGAATTCGAACCAGAAGATTGACACGAGATGAATCTCCATCAGAAGTAGCAGAAAACATACGGCTTCAATCAGTTACGCAAGTGGATGAGGCAAAAAACGCAATTCAAGCTGCAAATGAGGTACAAACAGACGTTGTTCCTACACTATCAGCTGAAACTCCAACTAGCAGAAGCAAGTCTAACATGACTTCATAAGACGGAATTGGCTATAGAAGGCACTATTTGTGCTATTTGAGGCACAAATAGAAGAACTAGCACCAGCTGGAACTCTTTCATAACTAGCAAAGTACTATAGAACGGTGGGCAGAAAACGTTCTTTAAGATGCAGGTGAAGCACACACAGCAGATTCTACCACGATAAAAGCACCAGCAAGAGAACTCGCAGAAACAAGTCTAACACGATTAGTTATGCAATCTGATTATGCAGAATTGGCCGTTGATTTCAACAGAACTTGCAGAATCAAGTCTAACACCATTAGCTACGCAATTTGATAATGCAGAAGAAGACCTTGGGGAACAAACAGAAGAAGCTTACAAAGGATCAGAACGAGCTGAAACTCCTTTACAACTTGAAGAAAACCATCATGCCACGATCAGTTTCGCAAGTGTATCTGGCAGAAAACGCTCTTGAACAAGCAGTTGAGGCACACACAGACGATGGACACAGAATCAGCAAAGACATAGCTGGAATAACACGATTAGTAACACAACTTGGTTAACACCAGAAGATTGACGCTAACTGAATCTCCATCAGAAGCAGAATTGCCACCAGAAATTTGACATGAGCTGAATCTCCATCAGAAGCATCAGAAAACACGCTGCCACGATCAGTTACGCGATGTGGTCTTGCAGACGAAGTTAAGGCACAAACTGAAGTTGATCCTACACTATCAGTAGTAGCTGAAACTTCAACAGAACTAGCAGAAACAGGACTAAAACGATTAGTAACACAACTTTATCAGGTAGAATTCGAACCAGAAGATTGACACGAGATGAATCTCCATCAGAAGTAGCAGAAAACATACGGCTTCAATCAGTTACGCAAGTGGAATGAGGCAGAAAACGCCATTCAAGCTGCAAATGAGGTACAAACAGATGTTGTTCCTACACTATCAGCTGAAACTCCAACAGAAACGAACTTGAATTCGAACAAGCTAGAATTCGAACCAGAATATTGACACGAGATGAATCTCCATAAGAATTAGCAGAAAACATACGGGCACAATCAGTAACGCAAATGGATGAGGCAGAAAACTCCATTCAAGCTGCAGTTGAGGCACAAACAGATGTTTCGACAAGATTAGTACGAGCTGAAACAGAACTAGACGAAACAGGTCTAATACGATCAGTTACGCGAGTGGATAAGGCATAAAACACTTTCAACCTTCAGTTCCTACAATATCAGCTGAAACTCCAACAGAACTAGCAGAAGCAAGTCTAACATGACTTCATAAGACGGAATTGGCTATAGAATATAGTTGAGGCACAAAAAGAAGAACTAGCACCAGCTGAAACTCTTTCATAACTAGCAAACTACTATAGAACGCAGGGCAGAACACGTTCTTTAAGATGCAGGTGAAGCACACACAGCAGATTCTACCACGATAAAAGCACCAGCAAGAGAACTCGCAGAAACAAGTCTAACACGATTAGTTATGCAATCTGATTATGCAGAATTGGCCGTTGATTTCAACAGAACTAGCAGAAACAAGTCTAACACCATTAGCTACGCAATTTGATAATGCAGAAGAAGACCTTGGGGAACAAACAGAAGAAGCTTACAAAGGATCAGAACGAGCTGAAACTCCTTTACAACTTGAAGAAAACCATCATGCCACGATCAGTTTCGCAAGTGGATCTGGCAGAAAACGCTCTTGAACAAGCAGTTGAGGCACACACAGACGATGCTTCCACAGGTCTAACAAGTTTAACACGATTAGTAACACAACTTGGGGAACACCAGAAGATTGACGCGAGCTGAATCTCCATCAGAAGCAGAATTGCCACCAAAAATTTGACACGAGCTGAATCTCCATCAGAAGCAGCAGAAAACACGCTGCCACGATCAGTTACGCGATGTGGTCTTGCAGTCGAAGTTAAGGCACAAACTGAAGTTGATCCTACACTATCAGTACTAGCTGAAACTTCAACAGAACTAGCAGAAACAAGACTAAAACGATTAGTAACACAACTTTATCAGGTAGAATTCGAACCAGAAGATTGACACGAGATGAATCTCCATCAGAAGTAGCAGAAAACATACGGCTTCAATCAGTTACGCAAGTGGATGAGGCAAAAAACGCAATTCAAGCTGCAAATGAGGTACAAACAGACGTTGTTCCTACACTATCAGCTGAAACTCCAACTAGCAGAAGCAAGTCTAACATGACTTCATAAGACGGAATTGGCTATAGAAGGCACTATTTGTGCTATTTGAGGCACAAATAGAAGAACTAGCACCAGCTGGAACTCTTTCATAACTAGCAAAGTACTATAGAACGGTGGGCAGAAAACGTTCTTTAAGATGCAGGTGAAGCACACACAGCAGATTCTACCACGATAAAAGCACCAGCAAGAGAACTCGCAGAAACAAGTCTAACACGATTAGTTATGCAATCTGATTATGCAGAATTGGCCGTTGATTTCAACAGAACTTGCAGAATCAAGTCTAACACCATTAGCTACGCAATTTGATAATGCAGAAGAAGACCTTGGGGAACAAACAGAAGAAGCTTACAAAGGATCAGAACGAGCTGAAACTCCTTTACAACTTGAAGAAAACCATCATGCCACGATCAGTTTCGCAAGTGTATCTGGCAGAAAACGCTCTTGAACAAGCAGTTGAGGCACACACAGACGATGGACACAGGATCAGCAAAGACATAGCTGGACTAACAAGATTAGTAACACAACTTGATGAGGCAGAATTGCCACCAGAAGATTGACGCGAGCTGAATCTCCATCAGAAGCAGCAGAAAACACGTTGCCGCGATCAGTTACGCAAGTTGATGTGGTAGAAAACGCCCTTGAAGAAGAAGTTTAGGCACAAACAGACGTTGATCCTACACTATCAGTACTACCTGAAACCTCAACAGAACTAGCAGAAACAGGTCTAAAACGATTAGTAACACAACTTGAATTCGAACAAGCTAGAATTCGAACCAGAATATTGACACGAGATGAATCTCCATAAGAATGATCAGAAAACATACGGGCACAATCAGTAATGCAAATGGATGAGGCAGAAAACTCCTTTCAAGCTGCAGTTGAGGCATAAACAGATGTTTCGACAAGATTAGTACGAGCTGAAACAGAACTAGACGAAACAAGTCTAATACGATCACTTACGCAAGTGGATAAATCATAAAACGCTTTCAACCTTCAGTTCCTACAATATCAGCTGAAACTCCAACAGAACTAGCAGAAACAAGTCTAACACGACATTATAAGACGGAATTGGCTATAGAATATAGTTGAGGCACACATAGAAGAACTAGCACCAGCTGAAACTCTTTCATAACTAGCAAACTACTATAGAACGCAGGGCAGAAAACGTTCTTTAAGATGCAGGTGAAGCACACACAGCAGATTCTACCACGATAAAAGCACCAGCAAGAGAACTCGCAGAAACAAGTCTAACACGATTAGTTATGCAATCTGATTATGCAGAATTGGCCGTTGATTTCAACAGAACTAGCAGAAACAAGTCTAACACCATTAGCTACGCAATTTGATAATGCAGAAGAAGACCTTGGGGAACAAACAGAAGAAGCTTACAAAGGATCAGAACGAGCTGAAACTGCTTTACAACTTGAAGAAAACCATCATGCCACGATCAGTTTCGCAAGTGGATCTGGCAGAAAACGCTCTTGAACAAGCAGTTGAGGCACACACAGACGATGCTTCCACAGGTCTAAAAAGTTTAACACGATTAGTAACACAACTTGGGGAACACCAGAATATTGACGCGAGCTGAATCTCCATCAGAAGCAGAATTGCCACCAAAAATTTGACACGAGCTGAATCTCCATCAGAAGCAGCAGAAAACACGCTGCCACGATCAGTTACGCGATGTGGTCTTGCAGACGAAGTTAAGGCACAAACTGAAGTTGATCCTACACTATCAGTACTAGCTGAAACTTCAACAGAACTAGCAGAAACAGGACTAAAACGATTAGTAACACAACTTTATCAGGTAGAATTCGAACCAGAAGATTGACACGAGATGAATCTCCATCAGAAGTAGCAGAAAACATACGGCTTCAATCAGTTACGCAAGTGGATGAGGCAAAAAACGCAATTCAAGCTGCAAATGAGGTACAAACAGACGTTGTTCCTACACTATCAGCTGAAACTCCAACAGAACTAGCAGAAGCAAGTCTAACATGACTTCATCAGACGGAATTGGCTATAGAATATAGTTGAGGCACAAAAAGAAGAACTAGCACCAGCTGAAACTCTTTCATAACTAGCAAACTACTATAGAACGCAGGGCAGAAAACGTTCTTTAAGATGCAGGTGAAGCACACACAGCAGATTCTACCACGATAAAAGCACCACCAAGAGAACTCGCAGAAACAAGTCTAACACGATTAGTTATGCAATTTGATTATGCAGAATTGGCCGTTGATTTCAACAGAACTTTCAGAATCAAGTCTAACACTATTAGCTACGCAATTTGATAATGCAGAAGAAGACCTTTGGGAACAAACAGAAGAAGCTTACAAAGGATCAGAACGAGCTGAAACTCCTTTACAACTTGAAGAAAACCATCATGCCACGATCAGTTTCGCAAGTGGATCTGGCAGAAAACGCTCTTGAACAAGCAGTTGAGGCACACACAGACGATGCTTCCACAGGTCTAACAAGTTTAACACGATTAGTAACACAACTTGGGGAACACCAGAATATTGACGCGAGCTGAATCTCCATCAGAAGCAGAATTGCCACCAAAAATTTGACACGAGCTGAATCTCCATCAGAAGCAGCAGAAAACACGCTGCCACGATCAGTTACGCGATGTGGTCTTGCAGTCGAAGTTAAGGCACAAACTGAAGTTGATCCTACACTATCAGTACTAGCTGAAACTTCAACAGAACTAGCAGAAACAAGACTAAAACGATTAGTAACACAACTTTATCAGGTAGAATTCGAACCAGAAGATTGACACGAGACGAATCTCCATCAGAAGTAGCAGAAAACATACGGCTTCAATCAGTTACGCAAGTGGATGAGGCAAAAAATGCAATTCAAGCTGCAAATGAGATACAAACAGACGTTGTTCCTACACTATCAGCTGAAACTCCAACAGAACTAACAGAAGCAAGTCTAACATGACTTCATAAGACGGAATTGGCTATAGAAGGCACTATTTGTGCTATTTGAGGCACAAATAGAAGAACTAGCACCAGCTGGAACTCTTTCATAACTAGCAAAGTACTATAGAACGCTGGGCAGAAAACGTTCTTTAAGATGCAGGTGAAGCACACACAGCAGATTCTACCACGATAAAAGCACCAGCAAGAGAACTCGCAGAAACAAGTCTAACACGATTAGTTATGCAATTTGATTATGCAGAATTGGCCGTTGATTTCAACAGAACTTGCAGAATCAAGTCTAACACCATTAGCTACGCAATTTGATAATGCAGAAGAAGACCTTGGGGAACAAACAGAAGAAGCTTACAAAGGATCAGAACGAGCTGAAACTCCTTTACAACTTGAAGAAAACCATCATGCCACGATCAGTTTCGCAAGTGTATCTGGCAGAAAACGCTCTTGAACAAGCAGTTGAGGCACACACAGACGATGGACACAGAATCAGCAAAGACATAGCTGGAATAACACGATTAGTAACACAACTTGGTTAACACCAGAAGATTGACGCTAAATGAATCTCCATCAGAAGCAGAATTGCCACCAGAAATTTGACATGAGCTGAATCTCCATCAGAAGCATCAGAAAACACGCTGCCACGATCAGTTACGCGATGTGGTCTTGCAGACGAAGTTAAGGCACAAACTGAAGTTGATCCTACACTATCAGTAGTAGCTGAAACTTCAACAGAACTAGCAGAAACAGGACTAAAACGATTAGTAACACAACTTTATCAGGTAGAATTCGAACCAGAAGATTGACACGAGATGAATCTCCATCAGAAGTAGCAGAAAACATACGGCTTCAATCAGTTACGCAAGTGGAATGAGGCAGAAAACGCCATTCAAGCTGCAAATGAGGTACAAACAGACGTTGTTCCTACACTATCAGCTGAAACTTCCACAGAAACGAACTTGAATTCGAACAAGCTAGAATTCGAACCAGAATATTGACACGAGATGAATCTCCATAAGAATTAGCAGAAAACATACGGGCACAATCAGTAACGCAAATGGATGAGGCAGAAAACTCCATTCAAGCTGCAGTTGAGGCACAAACAGATGTTTCGACAAGATTAGTACGAGCTGAAACAGAACTAGACGAAATAGGTCTAATACGATCAGTTACGCGAGTGGATAAGGCATAAAACGCTTTCAACCTTCAGTTCCTACAATATCAGCTGAAACTCCAACAGAACTAGCAGAAGCAAGTCTAACATGACTTCATAAGACGGAATTGGCTATAGAATATAGTTGAGGCACAAAAAGAAGAACTAGCACCAGCTGAAACTCTTTCATAACTAGCAAACTACTATAGAACGCAGGGCAGAAAACGTTCTTTAAGATGCAGGTGAAGCACACACAGCAGATTCTACCACGATAAAAGCACCAGCAAGAGAACTCGCAGAAACAAGTCTAACACGATTAGTTATGCAATCTGATTATGCAGAATTGGCCGTTGATTTCAACAGAACTAGCAGAAACAAGTCTAACACCATTAGCTACGCAATTTGATAATGCAGAAGAAGACCTTGGGGAACAAACAGAAGAAGCTTACAAAGGATCAGAACGAGCTGAAACTCCTTTACAACTTGAAGAAAACCATCATGCCACGATCAGTTTCGCAAGTGGATCTGGCAGAAAACGCTCTTGAACAAGCAGTTGAGGCACACACAGACGATGCTTCCACAGGTCTAACAAGTTTAACACGATTAGTAACACAACTTGGGGAACACCAGAAGATTGACGCGAGCTGAATCTCCATCAGAAGCAGAATTGCCACCAAAAATTTGACACGAGCTGAATCTCCATCAGAAGCAGCAGAAAACACGCTGCCACGATCAGTTACGCGATGTGGTCTTGCAGTCGAAGTTAAGGCACAAACTGAAGTTGATCCTACACTATCAGTACTAGCTGAAACTTCAACAGAACTAGCAGAAACAAGACTAAAACGATTAGTAACACAACTTTATCAGGTAGAATTCGAACCAGAAGATTGACACGAGATGAATCTCCATCAGAAGTAGCAGAAAACATACGGCTTCAATCAGTTACGCAAGTGGATGAGGCAAAAAACGCAATTCAAGCTGCAAATGAGGTACAAACAGACGTTGTTCCTACACTATCAGCTGAAACTCCAACTAGCAGAAGCAAGTCTAACATGACTTCATAAGACGGAATTGGCTATAGAAGGCACTATTTGTGCTATTTGAGGCACAAATAGAAGAACTAGCACCAGCTGGAACTCTTTCATAACTAGCAAAGTACTATAGAACGGTGGGCAGAAAACGTTCTTTAAGATGCAGGTGAAGCACACACAGCAGATTCTACCACGATAAAAGCACCAGCAAGAGAACTCGCAGAAACAAGTCTAACACGATTAGTTATGCAATCTGATTATGCAGAATTGGCCGTTGATTTCAACAGAACTTGCAGAATCAAGTCTAACACCATTAGCTACGCAATTTGATAATGCAGAAGAAGACCTTGGGGAACAAACAGAAGAAGCTTACAAAGGATCAGAACGAGCTGAAACTCCTTTACAACTTGAAGAAAACCATCATGCCACGATCAGTTTCGCATGTGTATCTGGCAGAAAACGCTCTTGAACAAGCAGTTGAGGCACACACAGACGATGGACACAGAATCAGCAAAGACATAGCTGGAATAACACGATTAGTAACACAACTTGGTTAACACCAGAAGATTGACGCTAACTGAATCTCCATCAGAAGCAGAATTGCCACCAGAAATTTGACATGAGCTGAATCTCCATCAGAAGCATCAGAAAACACGCTGCCACGATCAGTTACGCGATGTGGTCTTGCAGACGAAGTTAAGGCACAAACTGAAGTTGATCCTACACTATCAGTAGTAGCTGAAACTTCAACAGAACTAGCAGAAACAGGACTAAAACGATTAGTAACACAACTTTATCAGGTAGAATTCGAACCAGAAGATTGACACGAGATGAATCTCCATCAGAAGTAGCAGAAAACATACGGCTTCAATCAGTTACGCAAGTGGAATGAGGCAGAAAACGCCATTCAAGCTGCAAATGAGGTACAAACAGATGTTGTTCCTACACTATCAGCTGAAACTCCAACAGAAACGAACTTGAATTCGAACAAGCTAGAATTCGAACCAGAATATTGACACGAGATGAATCTCCATAAGAATTAGCAGAAAACATACGGGCACAATCAGTAACGCAAATGGATGAGGCAGAAAACTCCATTCAAGCTGCAGTTGAGGCACAAACAGATGTTTCGACAAGATTAGTACGAGCTGAAACAGAACTAGACGAAACAGGTCTAATACGATCAGTTACGCGAGTGGATAAGGCATAAAACACTTTCAACCTTCAGTTCCTACAATATCAGCTGAAACTCCAACAGAACTAGCAGAAGCAAGTCTAACATGACTTCATAAGACGGAATTGGCTATAGAATATAGTTGAGGCACAAAAAGAAGAACTAGCACCAGCTGAAACTCTTTCATAACTAGCAAACTACTATAGAACGCAGGGCAGAACACGTTCTTTAAGATGCAGGTGAAGCACACACAGCAGATTCTACCACGATAAAAGCACCAGCAAGAGAACTCGCAGAAACAAGTCTAACACGATTAGTTATGCAATCTGATTATGCAGAATTGGCCGTTGATTTCAACAGAACTAGCAGAAACAAGTCTAACACCATTAGCTACGCAATTTGATAATGCAGAAGAAGACCTTGGGGAACAAACAGAAGAAGCTTACAAAGGATCAGAACGAGCTGAAACTCCTTTACAACTTGAAGAAAACCATCATGCCACGATCAGTTTCGCAAGTGGATCTGGCAGAAAACGCTCTTGAACAAGCAGTTGAGGCACACACAGACGATGCTTCCACAGGTCTAACAAGTTTAACACGATTAGTAACACAACTTGGGGAACACCAGAAGATTGACGCGAGCTGAATCTCCATCAGAAGCAGAATTGCCACCAAAAATTTGACACGAGCTGAATCTCCATCAGAAGCAGCAGAAAACACGCTGCCACGATCAGTTACGCGATGTGGTCTTGCAGTCGAAGTTAAGGCACAAACTGAAGTTGATCCTACACTATCAGTACTAGCTGAAACTTCAACAGAACTAGCAGAAACAAGACTAAAACGATTAGTAACACAACTTTATCAGGTAGAATTCGAACCAGAAGATTGACACGAGATGAATCTCCATCAGAAGTAGCAGAAAACATACGGCTTCAATCAGTTACGCAAGTGGATGAGGCAAAAAACGCAATTCAAGCTGCAAATGAGGTACAAACAGACGTTGTTCCTACACTATCAGCTGAAACTCCAACTAGCAGAAGCAAGTCTAACATGACTTCATAAGACGGAATTGGCTATAGAAGGCACTATTTGTGCTATTTGAGGCACAAATAGAAGAACTAGCACCAGCTGGAACTCTTTCATAACTAGCAAAGTACTATAGAACGGTGGGCAGAAAACGTTCTTTAAGATGCAGGTGAAGCACACACAGCAGATTCTACCACGATAAAAGCACCAGCAAGAGAACTCGCAGAAACAAGTCTAACACGATTAGTTATGCAATCTGATTATGCAGAATTGGCCGTTGATTTCAACAGAACTTGCAGAATCAAGTCTAACACCATTAGCTACGCAATTTGATAATGCAGAAGAAGACCTTGGGGAACAAACAGAAGAAGCTTACAAAGGATCAGAACGAGCTGAAACTCCTTTACAACTTGAAGAAAACCATCATGCCACGATCAGTTTCGCAAGTGTATCTGGCAGAAAACGCTCTTGAACAAGCAGTTGAGGCACACACAGACGATGGACACAGAATCAGCAAAGACATAGCTGGAATAACACGATTAGTAACACAACTTGGTTAACACCAGAAGATTGACGCTAACTGAATCTCCATCAGAAGCAGAATTGCCACCAGAAATTTGACATGAGCTGAATCTCCATCAGAAGCATCAGAAAACACGCTGCCACGATCAGTTACGCGATGTGGTCTTGCAGACGAAGTTAAGGCACAAACTGAAGTTGATCCTACACTATCAGTAGTAGCTGAAACTTCAACAGAACTAGCAGAAACAGGACTAAAACGATTAGTAACACAACTTTATCAGGTAGAATTCGAACCAGAAGATTGACACGAGATGAATCTCCATCAGAAGTAGCAGAAAACATACGGCTTCAATCAGTTACGCAAGTGGAATGAGGCAGAAAACGCCATTCAAGCTGCAAATGAGGTACAAACAGATGTTGTTCCTACACTATCAGCTGAAACTCCAACAGAAACGAACTTGAATTCGAACAAGCTAGAATTCGAACCAGAATATTGACACGAGATGAATCTCCATAAGAATTAGCAGAAAACATACGGGCACAATCAGTAACGCAAATGGATGAGGCAGAAAACTCCATTCAAGCTGCAGTTGAGGCACAAACAGATGTTTCGACAAGATTAGTACGAGCTGAAACAGAACTAGACGAAACAGGTCTAATACGATCAGTTACGCGAGTGGATAAGGCATAAAACACTTTCAACCTTCAGTTCCTACAATATCAGCTGAAACTCCAACAGAACTAGCAGAAGCAAGTCTAACATGACTTCATAAGACGGAATTGGCTATAGAATATAGTTGAGGCACAAAAAGAAGAACTAGCACCAGCTGAAACTCTTTCATAACTAGCAAACTACTATAGAACGCAGGGCAGAACACGTTCTTTAAGATGCAGGTGAAGCACACACAGCAGATTCTACCACGATAAAAGCACCAGCAAGAGAACTCGCAGAAACAAGTCTAACACGATTAGTTATGCAATCTGATTATGCAGAATTGGCCGTTGATTTCAACAGAACTAGCAGAAACAAGTCTAACACCATTAGCTACGCAATTTGATAATGCAGAAGAAGACCTTGGGGAACAAACAGAAGAAGCTTACAAAGGATCAGAACGAGCTGAAACTCCTTTACAACTTGAAGAAAACCATCATGCCACGATCAGTTTCGCAAGTGGATCTGGCAGAAAACGCTCTTGAACAAGCAGTTGAGGCACACACAGACGATGCTTCCACAGGTCTAACAAGTTTAACACGATTAGTAACACAACTTGGGGAACACCAGAAGATTGACGCGAGCTGAATCTCCATCAGAAGCAGAATTGCCACCAAAAATTTGACACGAGCTGAATCTCCATCAGAAGCAGCAGAAAACACGCTGCCACGATCAGTTACGCGATGTGGTCTTGCAGTCGAAGTTAAGGCACAAACTGAAGTTGATCCTACACTATCAGTACTAGCTGAAACTTCAACAGAACTAGCAGAAACAAGACTAAAACGATTAGTAACACAACTTTATCAGGTAGAATTCGAACCAGAAGATTGACACGAGATGAATCTCCATCAGAAGTAGCAGAAAACATACGGCTTCAATCAGTTACGCAAGTGGATGAGGCAAAAAACGCAATTCAAGCTGCAAATGAGGTACAAACAGACGTTGTTCCTACACTATCAGCTGAAACTCCAACTAGCAGAAGCAAGTCTAACATGACTTCATAAGACGGAATTGGCTATAGAAGGCACTATTTGTGCTATTTGAGGCACAAATAGAAGAACTAGCACCAGCTGGAACTCTTTCATAACTAGCAAAGTACTATAGAACGGTGGGCAGAAAACGTTCTTTAAGATGCAGGTGAAGCACACACAGCAGATTCTACCACGATAAAAGCACCAGCAAGAGAACTCGCAGAAACAAGTCTAACACGATTAGTTATGCAATCTGATTATGCAGAATTGGCCGTTGATTTCAACAGAACTTGCAGAATCAAGTCTAACACCATTAGCTACGCAATTTGATAATGCAGAAGAAGACCTTGGGGAACAAACAGAAGAAGCTTACAAAGGATCAGAACGAGCTGAAACTCCTTTACAACTTGAAGAAAACCATCATGCCACGATCAGTTTCGCAAGTGTATCTGGCAGAAAACGCTCTTGAACAAGCAGTTGAGGCACACACAGACGATGGACACAGAATCAGCAAAGACATAGCTGGAATAACACGATTAGTAACACAACTTGGTTAACACCAGAAGATTGACGCTAACTGAATCTCCATCAGAAGCAGAATTGCCACCAGAAATTTGACATGAGCTGAATCTCCATCAGAAGCATCAGAAAACACGCTGCCACGATCAGTTACGCGATGTGGTCTTGCAGACGAAGTTAAGGCACAAACTGAAGTTGATCCTACACTATCAGTAGTAGCTGAAACTTCAACAGAACTAGCAGAAACAGGACTAAAACGATTAGTAACACAACTTTATCAGGTAGAATTCGAACCAGAAGATTGACACGAGATGAATCTCCATCAGAAGTAGCAGAAAACATACGGCTTCAATCAGTTACGCAAGTGGAATGAGGCAGAAAACGCCATTCAAGCTGCAAATGAGGTACAAACAGATGTTGTTCCTACACTATCAGCTGAAACTCCAACAGAAACGAACTTGAATTCGAACAAGCTAGAATTCGAACCAGAATATTGACACGAGATGAATCTCCATAAGAATTAGCAGAAAACATACGGGCACAATCAGTAACGCAAATGGATGAGGCAGAAAACTCCATTCAAGCTGCAGTTGAGGCACAAACAGATGTTTCGACAAGATTAGTACGAGCTGAAACAGAACTAGACGAAACAGGTCTAATACGATCAGTTACGCGAGTGGATAAGGCATAAAACACTTTCAACCTTCAGTTCCTACAATATCAGCTGAAACTCCAACAGAACTAGCAGAAGCAAGTCTAACATGACTTCATAAGACGGAATTGGCTATAGAATATAGTTGAGGCACAAAAAGAAGAACTAGCACCAGCTGAAACTCTTTCATAACTAGCAAACTACTATAGAACGCAGGGCAGAACACGTTCTTTAAGATGCAGGTGAAGCACACACAGCAGATTCTACCACGATAAAAGCACCAGCAAGAGAACTCGCAGAAACAAGTCTAACACGATTAGTTATGCAATCTGATTATGCAGAATTGGCCGTTGATTTCAACAGAACTAGCAGAAACAAGTCTAACACCATTAGCTACGCAATTTGATAATGCAGAAGAAGACCTTGGGGAACAAACAGAAGAAGCTTACAAAGGATCAGAACGAGCTGAAACTCCTTTACAACTTGAAGAAAACCATCATGCCACGATCAGTTTCGCAAGTGGATCTGGCAGAAAACGCTCTTGAACAAGCAGTTGAGGCACACACAGACGATGCTTCCACAGGTCTAACAAGTTTAACACGATTAGTAACACAACTTGGGGAACACCAGAAGATTGACGCGAGCTGAATCTCCATCAGAAGCAGAATCATCTCATCTCATCTCATCATGTTCCTCTTGTACCTTGCGGTGTCGAGGTGAAGTATAAACTTCGTGAGAGTGCCCGGTTATGGGCTTCGTATATCGACATTCCCATGGATTCTGTTATTCCCTCCGTCCAGCGTTTACGTGGTCGGCCTCTTCCTCTGTTTCCATCTGGTCTGTACGTCATTGCCTGTTGTGGCATGCTGTTGACTGGTAGCCTACTTGCATGGCCAAACCATTTGACTTGCTGCTTTCTAATAAAATCTAGAGCAGCTTTAACCCCCACTTTAGTCCTGATTTCTTCATTTCTGATCTTATCTCTTCTTGATACGTTGAGTATTCTTCTCAGGAACCTCATTTCTGTTGTTGTGATTTTTCTTTTCTCTTTTTCTGTCATTGTCCAGGTTTGGCATTGGTAGCACAGAGTTGGTAGGAAGATTGTGTTGTAAAGTGCTTTCTTAGTAGTTATTGATACATGTTTGTTCTTTAGTATTGGTGCCATTTGTCCAATGAGTTGATTTGCCTTATTGCACCTATTTTCGATCTCGTCTTCTGATCTGCCATTTGATGATATTATACTTCCTAGGTACTTGAAGCTCTTTACTTGTTTCAAGGGATGTTCGTTTAGGTGAATTGTTGCTGTTTGTTCTTCTTTAGTTATAGTCATTACCTCTGTTTTGCTTGTGCTAATTTTCATGTTATGTTCCCTACACATTTCGTTTAGACTATTCATGTGGTCTTGTAATTCAGCTTCTGATTTTGCTATTAGTGCTTGGTCGTCCGCAAACAGGAGTTCTCTAATGGTTAGATTTGCAGATGGTTCTTCTTCTGTGTTCTCGTCATGCGGTGTTCTTGCTGTCTCTGCTTGGCTGGTTTCTTTACATATGTTGTCTATATATGTTATGAACAAGAGAGGGGACAGGACACAACCTTGTCGTACTCCAGATCTTATGGTGAAGGGTTCTGAGTGTCCTCCAGTTGCTCTCACTATGCATTCACTGTTGTCGTATAAACTTCTACATAGGTTTGTTAGATGTGTGCTCACTCCATATTGTTTAAGGATTTCCCACAGCTTGTTTCTATCTACCCTATCAAATGCCTTTTCTTGGTCAACAAAGGCTAAGTAGAGTGTTTCATTGAATTCAATTGATTTTTCTATAAGTTGTCTAAGAGCAAAAATGGCGTCTGTGCATCCTTTGTTTTTCCTAAATCCAAGCTGCGTTTCGCTTAGCTGGGGTTCTAAAGTAGTTCGTAATCTTTTTTCAAGAATTTTGCAAAATATTTTCCCAGTATGACTCAACAGTGAAATGCCTCTGTATTGTGTGCAATCTCTTTTGCTGCCTTTGTTTTTCCAAATTGGGATAATTATGGCGTTTCCCCAGTCTCGTGGTGTCTGTTGTTCTACCCAAACATGGTTGAATAGTCTATGTAGCCAAGCTGTTCCTACTTCCCTTGCTGCTTTAATTAGTTCATTTGGTATTTCATCCTGTCCTGGTGATTTGTTCAATGGGGCTAATCTGATGGCTTCTATAATTTCTTCTTTTAGTATGTCTGGTTCTAGTTCCTCGGTGACATCTGTGTAGGTCTCTTGAATTCCTGTGACATCTGATGGGATGTTGAGAAGTTGTTCGAAATACTGCTTCCATTTTATTAGGATGTGTTTTTGTTCACTTATTGGTTCTCCATTTTCGCTGTTAATTATTTCAGTTGGGTCAAAGGGTACTCCTCTGGTTCGCATTGCACTTATCTTTTTGTAGAAGTTTCTGGTTGCCTCCTTGTAGTTTTTATTTAGGGTTTCTCCATACTCTTCCCAGTCTTTCTGTTTTTCCCTCTTTACTATTCTACTCACATGTCTTCTCGATATTCTGTATTCTATGAGATCACATTCCTGTTTGCTCTTCAACCACTTTTTATATTTTTCCTTTTTTTCTTTTACCGCTTTCTTTACTTCTGCGTTCCACCAACTTGTTATTTTCTTTATCCGTGTTTTGCATTTTTTCGTGGTTCCGCATGTTATTTTTGCAGTATTTAAAACGCTTGATTTGAACGTCTCCCATTCTTCTTCCACTGTTTTTCTTTCCGTAGGTAATTTTACAAAGAGTTCAGTTAGTTCTTTCTCATAATTTTCCCTTACTGCCTCGTCTTTAAGGTTTTTTAAGTTTACTGATTCGCATGGCATGTATTTTCCTGCTTTTTGTTTTCTTCTTCTAATGGTTCTTATTGTGGCAACGACTGCTTTATGATCTGTGTTTATACTGAAATTGGGCACTGCTCTTGCATCTAATATATTTCTCTTTCTGTTATTTCTTGTTAATATAAAATCAATTTGGCTTTTAGTATCTAGATTGTTCCATTTATACCAGGTGTATACTTGCGAATCTTTATGTTTATAGAATGTGTTTGTTATATAGAGATCGTGTTGGCTGCAAAGCTCTATCAGTCTACTTCCGTTATCATTCCTTTCATTTTGCTGATCTCCAAATGCTCCCAGGTGTTTTTCTATGCCCCCTCTGTTATGTCCTAGTCTTGCATTGAAGTCTCCCATAACTATGATGTTGTCCTGCTTATCTATTTTATTTAGCACATCATGTATGTCTTCGTAGAAGTCCTCACATTCTTGCTCATTATTGTTTGCATTACATGGTGCGTATATCTGTACATATGTTGTGATTGTTTGTTCTTTTATTCTCACTGTTATAATTCTTTCTGATATATATTTTATTTCTAGTATTGCTCTTGCTAGCTGTGGTTCGATGACTATTCCCACACCGTGTCTTGCCCTTTCTTGCTGTTCTACTCCAGAGTAAACAAACGTGTAACTGCGGTGGAGCTCCTTGCATCCTTTCCCTTTTGTTCTGGTGTCCGCTATTCCCATCAGACCAATATTCCTCTTCCCCATTGTTTCTATAAGAATTGCCACCAAAAATTTGACACGAGCTGAATCTCCATCAGAAGCAGCAGAAAACACGCTGCCACGATCAGTTACGCGATGTGGTCTTGCAGTCGAAGTTAAGGCACAAACTGAAGTTGATCCTACACTATCAGTACTAGCTGAAACTTCAACAGAACTAGCAGAAACAAGACTAAAACGATTAGTAACACAACTTTATCAGGTAGAATTCGAACCAGAAGATTGACACGAGATGAATCTCCATCAGAAGTAGCAGAAAACATACGGCTTCAATCAGTTACGCAAGTGGATGAGGCAAAAAACGCAATTCAAGCTGCAAATGAGGTACAAACAGACGTTGTTCCTACACTATCAGCTGAAACTCCAACTAGCAGAAGCAAGTCTAACATGACTTCATAAGACGGAATTGGCTATAGAAGGCACTATTTGTGCTATTTGAGGCACAAATAGAAGAACTAGCACCAGCTGGAACTCTTTCATAACTAGCAAAGTACTATAGAACGGTGGGCAGAAAACGTTCTTTAAGATGCAGGTGAAGCACACACAGCAGATTCTACCACGATAAAAGCACCAGCAAGAGAACTCGCAGAAACAAGTCTAACACGATTAGTTATGCAATCTGATTATGCAGAATTGGCCGTTGATTTCAACAGAACTTGCAGAATCAAGTCTAACACCATTAGCTACGCAATTTGATAATGCAGAAGAAGACCTTGGGGAACAAACAGAAGAAGCTTACAAAGGATCAGAACGAGCTGAAACTCCTTTACAACTTGAAGAAAACCATCATGCCACGATCAGTTTCGCAAGTGTATCTGGCAGAAAACGCTCTTGAACAAGCAGTTGAGGCACACACAGACGATGGACACAGAATCAGCAAAGACATAGCTGGAATAACACGATTAGTAACACAACTTGGTTAACACCAGAAGATTGACGCTAACTGAATCTCCATCAGAAGCAGAATTGCCACCAGAAATTTGACATGAGCTGAATCTCCATCAGAAGCATCAGAAAACACGCTGCCACGATCAGTTACGCGATGTGGTCTTGCAGACGAAGTTAAGGCACAAACTGAAGTTGATCCTACACTATCAGTAGTAGCTGAAACTTCAACAGAACTAGCAGAAACAGGACTAAAACGATTAGTAACACAACTTTATCAGGTAGAATTCGAACCAGAAGATTGACACGAGATGAATCTCCATCAGAAGTAGCAGAAAACATACGGCTTCAATCAGTTACGCAAGTGGAATGAGGCAGAAAACGCCATTCAAGCTGCAAATGAGGTACAAACAGATGTTGTTCCTACACTATCAGCTGAAACTCCAACAGAAACGAACTTGAATTCGAACAAGCTAGAATTCGAACCAGAATATTGACACGAGATGAATCTCCATAAGAATTAGCAGAAAACATACGGGCACAATCAGTAACGCAAATGGATGAGGCAGAAAACTCCATTCAAGCTGCAGTTGAGGCACAAACAGATGTTTCGACAAGATTAGTACGAGCTGAAACAGAACTAGACGAAACAGGTCTAATACGATCAGTTACGCGAGTGGATAAGGCATAAAACACTTTCAACCTTCAGTTCCTACAATATCAGCTGAAACTCCAACAGAACTAGCAGAAGCAAGTCTAACATGACTTCATAAGACGGAATTGGCTATAGAATATAGTTGAGGCACAAAAAGAAGAACTAGCACCAGCTGAAACTCTTTCATAACTAGCAAACTACTATAGAACGCAGGGCAGAACACGTTCTTTAAGATGCAGGTGAAGCACACACAGCAGATTCTACCACGATAAAAGCACCAGCAAGAGAACTCGCAGAAACAAGTCTAACACGATTAGTTATGCAATCTGATTATGCAGAATTGGCCGTTGATTTCAACAGAACTAGCAGAAACAAGTCTAACACCATTAGCTACGCAATTTGATAATGCAGAAGAAGACCTTGGGGAACAAACAGAAGAAGCTTACAAAGGATCAGAACGAGCTGAAACTGCTTTACAACTTGAAGAAAACCATCATGCCACGATCAGTTTCGCAAGTGGATCTGGCAGAAAACGCTCTTGAACAAGCAGTTGAGGCACACACAGACGATGGACACAGAATCAGCAAAGACATAGCTGGAATAACACGATTAGTAACACAACTTGGTTAACACCAGAAGATTGACGCTAACTGAATCTCCATCAGAAGCAGAATTGCCACCAGAAATTTGACATGAGCTGAATCTCCATCAGAAGCATCAGAAAACACGCTGCCACGATCAGTTACGCGATGTGGTCTTGCAGACGAAGTTAAGGCACAAACTGAAGTTGATCCTACACTATCAGTAGTAGCTGAAACTTCAACAGAACTAGCAGAAACAGGACTAAAACGATTAGTAACACAACTTTATCAGGTAGAATTCGAACCAGAAGATTGACACGAGATGAATCTCCATCAGAAGTAGCAGAAAACATACGGCTTCAATCAGTTACGCAAGTGGAATGAGGCAGAAAACGCCATTCAAGCTGCAAATGAGGTACAAACAGATGTTGTTCCTACACTATCAGCTGAAACTCCAACAGAAACGAACTTGAATTCGAACAAGCTAGAATTCGAACCAGAATATTGACACGAGATGAATCTCCATAAGAATTAGCAGAAAACATACGGGCACAATCAGTAACGCAAATGGATGAGGCAGAAAACTCCATTCAAGCTGCAGTTGAGGCACAAACAGATGTTTCGACAAGATTAGTACGAGCTGAAACAGAACTAGACGAAACAGGTCTAATACGATCAGTTACGCGAGTGGATAAGGCATAAAACACTTTCAACCTTCAGTTCCTACAATATCAGCTGAAACTCCAACAGAACTAGCAGAAGCAAGTCTAACATGACTTCATAAGACGGAATTGGCTATAGAATATAGTTGAGGCACAAAAAGAAGAACTAGCACCAGCTGAAACTCTTTCATAACTAGCAAACTACTATAGAACGCAGGGCAGAACACGTTCTTTAAGATGCAGGTGAAGCACACACAGCAGATTCTACCACGATAAAAGCACCAGCAAGAGAACTCGCAGAAACAAGTCTAACACGATTAGTTATGCAATCTGATTATGCAGAATTGGCCGTTGATTTCAACAGAACTAGCAGAAACAAGTCTAACACCATTAGCTACGCAATTTGATAATGCAGAAGAAGACCTTGGGGAACAAACAGAAGAAGCTTACAAAGGATCAGAACGAGCTGAAACTGCTTTACAACTTGAAGAAAACCATCATGCCACGATCAGTTTCGCAAGTGGATCTGGCAGAAAACGCTCTTGAACAAGCAGTTGAGGCACACACAGACGATGCTTCCACAGGTCTAACAAGTTTAACACGATTAGTAACACAACTTGGGGAACACCAGAATATTGACGCGAGCTGAATCTCCATCAGAAGCAGAATTGCCACCAAAAATTTGACACGAGCTGAATCTCCATCAGAAGCAGCAGAAAACACGCTGCCACGATCAGTTACGCGATGTGGTCTTGCAGTCGAAGTTAAGGCACAAACTGAAGTTGATCCTACACTATCAGTACTAGCTGAAACTTCAACAGAACTAGCAGAAACAAGACTAAAACGATTAGTAACACAACTTTATCAGGTAGAATTCGAACCAGAAGATTGACACGAGACGAATCTCCATCAGAAGTAGCAGAAAACATACGGCTTCAATCAGTTACGCAAGTGGATGAGGCAAAAAATGCAATTCAAGCTGCAAATGAGATACAAACAGACGTTGTTCCTACACTATCAGCTGAAACTCCAACAGAACTAGCAGAAGCAAGTCTAACATGACTTCATAAGACGGAATTGGCTATAGAAGGCACTATTTGTGCTATTTGAGGCACAAATAGAAGAACTAGCACCAGCTGGAACTCTTTCATAACTAGCAAAGTACTATAGAACGCTGGGCAGAAAACGTTCTTTAAGATGCAGGTGAAGCACACACAGCAGATTCTACCACGATAAAAGCACCAGCAAGAGAACTCGCAGAAACAAGTCTAACACGATTAGTTATGCAATTTGATTATGCAGAATTGGCCGTTGATTTCAACAGAACTTGCAGAATCAAGTCTAACACCATTAGCTACGCAATTTGATAATGCAGAAGAAGACCTTGGGGAACAAACAGAAGAAGCTTACAAAGGATCAGAACGAGCTGAAACTCCTTTACAACTTGAAGAAAACCATCATGCCACGATCAGTTTCGCAAGTGTATCTGGCAGAAAACGCTCTTGAACAAGCAGTTGAGGCACACACAGACGATGGACACAGAATCAGCAAAGACATAGCTGGAATAACACGATTAGTAACACAACTTGGTTAACACCAGAAGATTGACGCTAAATGAATCTCCATCAGAAGCAGAATTGCCACCAGAAATTTGACATGAGCTGAATCTCCATCAGAAGCATCAGAAAACACGCTGCCACGATCAGTTACGCGATGTGGTCTTGCAGACGAAGTTAAGGCACAAACTGAAGTTGATCCTACACTATCAGTAGTAGCTGAAACTTCAACAGAACTAGCAGAAACAGGACTAAAACGATTAGTAACACAACTTTATCAGGTAGAATTCGAACCAGAAGATTGACACGAGATGAATCTCCATCAGAAGTAGCAGAAAACATACGGCTTCAATCAGTTACGCAAGTGGAATGAGGCAGAAAACGCCATTCAAGCTGCAAATGAGGTACAAACAGACGTTGTTCCTACACTATCAGCTGAAACTCCAACAGAAACGAACTTGAATTCGAACAAGCTAGAATTCGAACCAGAATATTGACACGAGATGAATCTCCATAAGAATTAGCAGAAAACATACGGGCACAATCAGTAACGCAAATGGATGAGGCAGAAAACTCCATTCAAGCTGCAGTTGAGGCACAAACAGATGTTTCGACAAGATTAGTACGAGCTGAAACAGAACTAGACGAAATAGGTCTAATACGATCAGTTACGCGAGTGGATAAGGCATAAAACGCTTTTAACCTTCAGTTCCTACAATATCAGCTGAAACTCCAACAGAACTAGCAGAAGCAAGTCTAACATGACTTCATAAGACGGAATTGGCTATAGAATATAGTTGAGGCACAAAAACAAGAACTAGCACCAGCTGAAACTCTTTCATAACTAGCAAACTACTATAGAACGCAGGGCAGAAAACGTTCTTTAAGATGCAGGTGAAGCACACACAGCAGATTCTACCACGATAAAAGCACCAGCAAGAGAACTCGCAGAAACAAGTCTAACACGATTAGTTATGCAATCTGATTATGCAGAATTGGCCGTTGATTTCAACAGAACTAGCAGAAACAAGTCTAACACCATTAGCTACGCAATTTGATAATGCAGAAGAAGACCTTGGGGAACAAACAGAAGAAGCTTACAAAGGATCAGAACGAGCTGAAACTCCTTTACAACTTGAAGAAAACCATCATGCCACGATCAGTTTCGCAAGTGTATCTGGCAGAAAACGCTCTTGAACAAGCAGTTGAGGCACACACAGACGATGGACACAGAATCAGCAAAGACATAGCTGGAATAACACGATTAGTAACACAACTTGGTTAACACCAGAAGATTGACGCTAACTGAATCTCCATCAGAAGCAGAATTGCCACCAGAAATTTGACATGAGCTGAATCTCCATCAGAAGCATCAGAAAACACGCTGCCACGATCAGTTACGCGATGTGGTCTTGCAGACGAAGTTAAGGCACAAACTGAAGTTGATCCTACACTATCAGTAGTAGCTGAAACTTCAACAGAACTAGCAGAAACAGGACTAAAACGATTAGTAACACAACTTTATCAGGTAGAATTCGAACCAGAAGATTGACACGAGATGAATCTCCATCAGAAGTAGCAGAAAACATACGGCTTCAATCAGTTACGCAAGTGGAATGAGGCAGAAAACGCCATTCAAGCTGCAAATGAGGTACAAACAGACGTTGTTCCTACACTATCAGCTGAAACTCCAACAGAAACGAACTTGAATTCGAACAAGCTAGAATTCGAACCAGAATATTGACACGAGATGAATCTCCATAAGAATTAGCAGAAAACATACGGGCACAATCAGTAACGCAAATGGATGAGGCAGAAAACTCCATTCAAGCTGCAGTTGAGGCACAAACAGATGTTTCGACAAGATTAGTACGAGCTGAAACAGAACTAGACGAAACAGGTCTAATACGATCAGTTACGCGAGTGGATAAGGCATAAAACACTTTCAACCTTCAGTTCCTACAATATCAGCTGAAACTCCAACAGAACTAGCAGAAGCAAGTCTAACATGACTTCATAAGACGGAATTGGCTATAGAATATAGTTGAGGCACAAAAAGAAGAACTAGCACCAGCTGAAACTCTTTCATAACTAGCAAACTACTATAGAACGCAGGGCAGAAAACGTTCTTTAAGATGCAGGTGAAGCACACACAGCAGATTCTACCACGATAAAAGCACCAGCAAGAGAACTCGCAGAAACAAGTCTAACACGATTAGTTATGCAATCTGATTATGCAGAATTGGCCGTTGATTTCAACAGAACTAGCAGAAACAAGTCTAACACCATTAGCTACGCAATTTGATAATGCAGAAGAAGACCTTGGGGAACAAACAGAAGAAGCTTACAAAGGATCAGAACGAGCTGAAACTGCTTTACAACTTGAAGAAAACCATCATGCCACGATCAGTTTCGCAAGTGGATCTGGCAGAAAACGCTCTTGAACAAGCAGTTGAGGCACACACAGACGATGGACACAGAATCAGCAAAGACATAGCTGGAATAACACGATTAGTAACACAACTTGGTTAACACCAGAAGATTGACGCTAACTGAATCTCCATCAGAAGCAGAATTGCCACCAGAAATTTGACATGAGCTGAATCCCCATCAGAAGCATCAGAAAACACGCTGCCACGATCAGTTACGCGATGTGGTCTTGCAGACGAAGTTAAGGCACAAACTGAAGTTGATCCTACACTATCAGTAGTAGCTGAAACTTCAACAGAACTAGCAGAAACAGGACTAAAACGATTAGTAACACAACTTTATCAGGTAGAATTCGAACCAGAAGATTGACACGAGATGAATCTCCATCAGAAGTAGCAGAAAACATACGGCTTCAATCAGTTACGCAAGTGGAATGAGGCAGAAAACGCCATTCAAGCTGCAAATGAGGTACAAACAGATGTTGTTCCTACACTATCAGCTGAAACTCCAACAGAAACGAACTTGAATTCGAACAAGCTAGAATTCGAACCAGAATATTGACACGAGATGAATCTCCATAAGAATTAGCAGAAAACATACGGGCACAATCAGTAACGCAAATGGATGAGGCAGAAAACTCCATTCAAGCTGCAGTTGAGGCACAAACAGATGTTTCGACAAGATTAGTACGAGCTGAAACAGAACTAGACGAAACAGGTCTAATACGATCAGTTACGCGAGTGGATAAGGCATAAAACACTTTCAACCTTCAGTTCCTACAATATCAGCTGAAACTCCAACAGAACTAGCAGAAGCAAGTCTAACATGACTTCATAAGACGGAATTGGCTATAGAATATAGTTGAGGCACAAAAAGAAGAACTAGCACCAGCTGAAACTCTTTCATAACTAGCAAACTACTATAGAACGCAGGGCAGAACACGTTCTTTAAGATGCAGGTGAAGCACACACAGCAGATTCTACCACGATAAAAGCACCAGCAAGAGAACTCGCAGAAACAAGTCTAACACGATTAGTTATGCAATCTGATTATGCAGAATTGGCCGTTGATTTCAACAGAACTAGCAGAAACAAGTCTAACACCATTAGCTACGCAATTTGATAATGCAGAAGAAGACCTTGGGGAACAAACAGAAGAAGCTTACAAAGGATCAGAACGAGCTGAAACTCCTTTACAACTTGAAGAAAACCATCATGCCACGATCAGTTTCGCAAGTGTATCTGGCAGAAAACGCTCTTGAACAAGCAGTTGAGGCACACACAGACGATGGACACAGAATCAGCAAAGACATAGCTGGAATAACACGATTAGTAACACAACTTGGTTAACACCAGAAGATTGACGCTAACTGAATCTCCATCAGAAGCAGAATTGCCACCAGAAATTTGACATGAGCTGAATCTCCATCAGAAGCATCAGAAAACACGCTGCCACGATCAGTTACGCGATGTGGTCTTGCAGACGAAGTTAAGGCACAAACTGAAGTTGATCCTACACTATCAGTAGTAGCTGAAACTTCAACAGAACTAGCAGAAACAGGACTAAAACGATTAGTAACACAACTTTATCAGGTAGAATTCGAACCAGAAGATTGACACGAGATGAATCTCCATCAGAAGTAGCAGAAAACATACGGCTTCAATCAGTTACGCAAGTGGAATGAGGCAGAAAACGCCATTCAAGCTGCAAATGAGGTACAAACAGACGTTGTTCCTACACTATCAGCTGAAACTCCAACAGAAACGAACTTGAATTCGAACAAGCTAGAATTCGAACCAGAATATTGACACGAGATGAATCTCCATAAGAATTAGCAGAAAACATACGGGCACAATCAGTAACGCAAATGGATGAGGCAGAAAACTCCATTCAAGCTGCAGTTGAGGCACAAACAGATGTTTCGACAAGATTAGTACGAGCTGAAACAGAACTAGACGAAACAGGTCTAATACGATCAGTTACGCGAGTGGATAAGGCATAAAACACTTTCAACCTTCAGTTCCTACAATATCAGCTGAAACTCCAACAGAACTAGCAGAAGCAAGTCTAACATGACTTCATAAGACGGAATTGGCTATAGAATATAGTTGAGGCACAAAAAGAAGAACTAGCACCAGCTGAAACTCTTTCATAACTAGCAAACTACTATAGAACGCAGGGCAGAAAACGTTCTTTAAGATGCAGGTGAAGCACACACAGCAGATTCTACCACGATAAAAGCACCAGCAAGAGAACTCGCAGAAACAAGTCTAACACGATTAGTTATGCAATCTGATTATGCAGAATTGGCCGTTGATTTCAACAGAACTAGCAGAAACAAGTCTAACACCATTAGCTACGCAATTTGATAATGCAGAAGAAGACCTTGGGGAACAAACAGAAGAAGCTTACAAAGGATCAGAACGAGCTGAAACTGCTTTACAACTTGAAGAAAACCATCATGCCACGATCAGTTTCGCAAGTGGATCTGGCAGAAAACGCTCTTGAACAAGCAGTTGAGGCACACACAGACGATGCTTCCACAGGTCTAACAAGTTTAACACGATTAGTAACACAACTTGGGGAACACCAGAATATTGACGCTAGCTGAATCTCCATCAGAAGCAGAATTGCCACCAAAAATTTGACACGAGCTGAATCTCCATCAGAAGCAGCAGAAAACACGCTGCCACGATCAGTTACGCGATGTGGTCTTGCAGTTGAAGTTAAGGCACAAACTGAAGTTGATCCTACACTATCAGTACTAGCTGAAACTTCAACAGAACTAGCAGAAACAAGACTAAAACGATTAGTAACACAACTTTATCAGGTAGAATTCGAACCAGAAGATTGACACGAGACGAATCTCCATCAGAAGTAGCAGAAAACATACGGCTTCAATCAGTTACGCAAGTGGATGAGGCAAAAAATGCAATTCAAGCTGCAAATGAGATACAAACAGACGTTGTTCCTACACTATCAGCTGAAACTCCAACAGAACTAGCAGAAGCAAGTCTAACATGACTTCATAAGACGGAATTGGCTATAGAAGGCACTATTTGTGCTATTTGAGGCACAAATAGAAGAACTAGCACCAGCTGGAACTCTTTCATAACTAGCAAAGTACTATAGAACGCTGGGCAGAAAACGTTCTTTAAGATGCAGGTGAAGCACACACAGCAGATTCTACCACGATAAAAGCACCAGCAAGAGAACTCGCAGAAACAAGTCTAACACGATTAGTTATGCAATTTGATTATGCAGAATTGGCCGTTGATTTCAACAGAACTTGCAGAATCAAGTCTAACACCATTAGCTACGCAATTTGATAATGCAGAAGAAGACCTTGGGGAACAAACAGAAGAAGCTTACAAAGGATCAGAACGAGCTGAAACTCCTTTACAACTTGAAGAAAACCATCATGCCACGATCAGTTTCGCAAGTGTATCTGGCAGAAAACGCTCTTGAACAAGCAGTTGAGGCACACACAGACGATGGACACAGAATCAGCAAAGACATAGCTGGAATAACACGATTAGTAACACAACTTGGTTAACACCAGAAGATTGACGCTAAATGAATCTCCATCAGAAGCAGAATTGCCACCAGAAATTTGACATGAGCTGAATCTCCATCAGAAGCATCAGAAAACACGCTGCCACGATCAGTTACGCGATGTGGTCTTGCAGACGAAGTTAAGGCACAAACTGAAGTTGATCCTACACTATCAGTAGTAGCTGAAACTTCAACAGAACTAGCAGAAACAGGACTAAAACGATTAGTAACACAACTTTATCAGGTAGAATTCGAACCTGAAGATTGACACGAGATGAATCTCCATCAGAAGTAGCAGAAAACATACGGCTTCAATCAGTTACGCAAGTGGAATGAGGCAGAAAACGCCATTCAAGCTGCAAATGAGGTACAAACAGACGTTGTTCCTACACTATCAGCTGAAACTCCAACAGAAACGAACTTGAATTCGAACAAGCTAGAATTCGAACCAGAATATTGACACGAGATGAATCTCCATAAGAATTAGCAGAAAACATACGGGCACAATCAGTAACGCAAATGGATGAGGCAGAAAACTCCATTCAAGCTGCAGTTGAGGCACAAACAGATGTTTCGACAAGATTAGTACGAGCTGAAACAGAACTAGACGAAACAGGTCTAATACGATCAGTTACGCGAGTGGATAAGGCATAAAACGCTTTCAACCTTCAGTTCCTACAATATCAGCTGAAACTCCTACAGAACTAGCAGAAGCAAGTCTAACATGACTTCATAAGACGGAATTGGCTATAGAATATAGTTGAGGCACAAAAAGAAGAACTAGCACCAGCTGAAACTCTTTCATAACTAGCAAACTACTATAGAACGCAGGGCAGAAAACGTTCTTTAAGATGCAGGTGAAGCACACACAGCAGATTCTACCACGATAAAAGCACCAGCAAGAGAACTCGCAGAAACAAGTCTAACACGATTAGTTATGCAATCTGATTATGCAGAATTGGCCGTTGATTTCAACAGAACTAGCAGAAACAAGTCTAACACCATTAGCTACGCAATTTGATAATGCAGAAGAAGACCTTGGGGAACAAACAGAAGAAGCTTACAAAGGATCAGAACGAGCTGAAACTGCTTTACAACTTGAAGAAAACCATCATGCCACGATCAGTTTCGCAAGTGGATCTGGCAGAAAACGCTCTTGAACAAGCAGTTGAGGCACACACAGACGATGCTTCCACAGGTCTAACAAGTTTAACACGATTAGTAACACAACTTGGGGAACACCAGAATATTGACGCTAGCTGAATCTCCATCAGAAGCAGAATTGCCACCAAAAATTTGACACGAGCTGAATCTCCATCAGAAGCAGCAGAAAACACGCTGCCACGATCAGTTACGCGATGTGGTCTTGCAGTTGAAGTTAAGGCACAAACTGAAGTTGATCCTACACTATCAGTACTAGCTGAAACTTCAACAGAACTAGCAGAAACAAGACTAAAACGATTAGTAACACAACTTTATCAGGTAGAATTCGAACCAGAAGATTGACACGAGACGAATCTCCATCAGAAGTAGCAGAAAACATACGGCTTCAATCAGTTACGCAAGTGGATGAGGCAAAAAATGCAATTCAAGCTGCAAATGAGATACAAACAGACGTTGTTCCTACACTATCAGCTGAAACTCCAACAGAACTAGCAGAAGCAAGTCTAACATGACTTCATAAGACGGAATTGGCTATAGAAGGCACTATTTGTGCTATTTGAGGCACAAATAGAAGAACTAGCACCAGCTGGAACTCTTTCATAACTAGCAAAGTACTATAGAACGCTGGGCAGAAAACGTTCTTTAAGATGCAGGTGAAGCACACACAGCAGATTCTACCACGATAAAAGCACCAGCAAGAGAACTCGCAGAAACAAGTCTAACACGATTAGTTATGCAATTTGATTATGCAGAATTGGCCGTTGATTTCAACAGAACTTGCAGAATCAAGTCTAACACCATTAGCTACGCAATTTGATAATGCAGAAGAAGACCTTGGGGAACAAACAGAAGAAGCTTACAAAGGATCAGAACGAGCTGAAACTCCTTTACAACTTGAAGAAAACCATCATGCCACGATCAGTTTCGCAAGTGTATCTGGCAGAAAACGCTCTTGAACAAGCAGTTGAGGCACACACAGACGATGGACACAGAATCAGCAAAGACATAGCTTTAATAACACGATTAGTAACACAACTTGGTTAACACCAGAAGATTGACGCTAAATGAATCTCCATCAGAAGCAGAATTGCCACCAGAAATTTGACATGAGCTGAATCTCCATCAGAAGCATCAGAAAACACGCTGCCACGATCAGTTACGCGATGTGGTCTTGCAGACGAAGTTAAGGCACAAACTGAAGTTGATCCTACACTATCAGTAGTAGCTGAAACTTCAACAGAACTAGCAGAAACAGGACTAAAACGATTAGTAACACAACTTTATCAGGTAGAATTCGAACCTGAAGATTGACACGAGATGAATCTCCATCAGAAGTAGCAGAAAACATACGGCTTCAATCAGTTACGCAAGTGGAATGAGGCAGAAAACGCCATTCAAGCTGCAAATGAGGTACAAACAGACGTTGTTCCTACACTATCAGCTGAAACTCCAACAGAAACGAACTTGAATTCGAACAAGCTAGAATTCGAACCAGAATATTGACACGAGATGAATCTCCATAAGAATTAGCAGAAAACATACGGGCACAATCAGTAACGCAAATGGATGAGGCAGAAAACTCCATTCAAGCTGCAGTTGAGGCACAAACAGATGTTTCGACAAGATTAGTACGAGCTGAAACAGAACTAGACGAAACAGGTCTAATACGATCAGTTACGCGAGTGGATAAGGCATAAAACGCTTTCAACCTTCAGTTCCTACAATATCAGCTGAAACTCCTACAGAACTAGCAGAAGCAAGTCTAACATGACTTCATAAGACGGAATTGGCTATAGAATATAGTTGAGGCACAAAAAGAAGAACTAGCACCAGCTGAAACTCTTTCATAACTAGCAAACTACTATAGAACGCAGGGCAGAAAACGTTCTTTAAGATGCAGGTGAAGCACACACAGCAGATTCTACCACGATAAAAGCACCAGCAAGAGAACTCGCAGAAACAAGTCTAACACGATTAGTTATGCAATCTGATTATGCAGAATTGGCCGTTGATTTCAACAGAACTAGCAGAAACAAGTCTAACACCATTAGCTACGCAATTTGATAATGCAGAAGAAGACCTTGGGGAACAAACAGAAGAAGCTTACAAAGGATCAGAACGAGCTGAAACTGCTTTACAACTTGAAGAAAACCATCATGCCACGATCAGTTTCGCAAGTGGATCTGGCAGAAAACGCTCTTGAACAAGCAGTTGAGGCACACACAGACGATGCTTCCACAGGTCTAACAAGTTTAACACGATTAGTAACACAACTTGGGGAACACCAGAATATTGACGCGAGCTGAATCTCCATCAGAAGCAGAATTGCCACCAAAAATTTGACACGAGCTGAATCTCCATCAGAAGCAGCAGAAAACACGCTGCCACGATCAGTTACGCGATGTGGTCTTGCAGTCGAAGTTAAGGCACAAACTGAAGTTGATCCTACACTATCAGTACTAGCTGAAACTTCAACAGAACTAGCAGAAACAAGACTAAAACGATTAGTAACACAACTTTATCAGGTAGAATTCGAACCAGAAGATTGACACGAGACGAATCTCCATCAGAAGTAGCAGAAAACATACGGCTTCAATCAGTTACGCAAGTGGATGAGGCAAAAAATGCAATTCAAGCTGCAAATGAGATACAAACAGACGTTGTTCCTACACTATCAGCTGAAACTCCAACAGAACTAGCAGAAGCAAGTCTAACATGACTTCATAAGACGGAATTGGCTATAGAAGGCACTATTTGTGCTATTTGAGGCACAAATAGAAGAACTAGCACCAGCTGGAACTCTTTCATAACTAGCAAAGTACTATAGAACGCTGGGCAGAAAACGTTCTTTAAGATGCAGGTGAAGCACACACAGCAGATTCTACCACGATAAAAGCACCAGCAAGAGAACTCGCAGAAACAAGTCTAACACGATTAGTTATGCAATTTGATTATGCAGAATTGGCCGTTGATTTCAACAGAACTTGCAGAATCAAGTCTAACACCATTAGCTACGCAATTTGATAATGCAGAAGAAGACCTTGGGGAACAAACAGAAGAAGCTTACAAAGGATCAGAACGAGCTGAAACTCCTTTACAACTTGAAGAAAACCATCATGCCACGATCAGTTTCGCAAGTGTATCTGGCAGAAAACGCTCTTGAACAAGCAGTTGAGGCACACACAGACGATGGACACAGAATCAGCAAAGACATAGCTGGAATAACACGATTAGTAACACAACTTGGTTAACACCAGAAGATTGACGCTAACTGAATCTCCATCAGAAGCAGAATTGCCACCAGAAATTTGACATGAGCTGAATCTCCATCAGAAGCATCAGAAAACACGCTGCCACGATCAGTTACGCGATGTGGTCTTGCAGACGAAGTTAAGGCACAAACTGAAGTTGATCCTACACTATCAGTAGTAGCTGAAACTTCAACAGAACTAGCAGAAACAGGACTAAAACGATTAGTAACACAACTTTATCAGGTAGAATTCGAACCAGAAGATTGACACGAGATGAATCTCCATCAGAAGTAGCAGAAAACATACGGCTTCAATCAGTTACGCAAGTGGAATGAGGCAGAAAACGCCATTCAAGCTGCAAATGAGGTACAAACAGACGTTGTTCCTACACTATCAGCTGAAACTCCAACAGAAACGAACTTGAATTCGAACAAGCTAGAATTCGAACCAGAATATTGACACGAGATGAATCTCCATAAGAATTAGCAGAAAACATACGGGCACAATCAGTAACGCAAATGGATGAGGCAGAAAACTCCATTCAAGCTGCAGTTGAGGCACAAACAGATGTTTCGACAAGATTAGTACGAGCTGAAACAGAACTAGACGAAACAGGTCTAATACGATCAGTTACGCGAGTGGATAAGGCATAAAACGCTTTCAAACTTCAGTTCCTACAATATCAGCTGAAACTCCAACAGAACTAGCAGAAGCAAGTCTAACATGACTTCATAAGACGGAATTGGCTATAGAATATAGTTGAGGCACAAAAAGAAGAACTAGCACCAGCTGAAACTCTTTCATAACTAGCAAACTACTATAGAACGCAGGGCAGAAAACGTTCTTTAAGATGCAGGTGAAGCACACACAGCAGATTCTACCACGATAAAAGCACCAGCAAGAGAACTCGCAGAAACAAGTCTAACACGATTAGTTATGCAATCTGATTATGCAGAATTGGCCGTTGATTTCAACAGAACTAGCAGAAACAAGTCTAACACCATTAGCTACGCAATTTGATAATGCAGAAGAAGACCTTGGGGAACAAACAGAAGAAGCTTACAAAGGATCAGAACGAGCTGAAACTCCTTTACAACTTGAAGAAAACCATCATGCCACGATCAGTTTCGCAAGTGGATCTGGCAGAAAACGCTCTTGAACAAGCAGTTGAGGCACACACAGACGATGCTTCCACAGGTCTAACAAGTTTAACACGATTAGTAACACAACTTGGGGAACACCAGAAGATTGACGCGAGCTGAATCTCCATCAGAAGCAGAATTGCCACCAAAAATTTGACACGAGCTGAATCTCCATCAGAAGCAGCAGAAAACACGCTGCCACGATCAGTTACGCGATGTGGTCTTGCAGTCGAAGTTAAGGCACAAACTGAAGTTGATCCTACACTATCAGTACTAGCTGAAACTTCAACAGAACTAGCAGAAACAAGACTAAAACGATTAGTAACACAACTTTATCAGGTAGAATTCGAACCAGAAGATTGACACGAGATGAATCTCCATCAGAAGTAGCAGAAAACATACGGCTTCAATCAGTTACGCAAGTGGATGAGGCAAAAAACGCAATTCAAGCTGCAAATGAGGTACAAACAGACGTTGTTCCTACACTATCAGCTGAAACTCCAACTAGCAGAAGCAAGTCTAACATGACTTCATGAGACGGAATTGGCTATAGAAGGCACTATTTGTGCTATTTGAGGCACAAATAGAAGAACTAGCACCAGCTGGAACTCTTTCATAACTAGCAAAGTACTATAGAACGGTGGGCAGAAAACGTTCTTTAAGATGCAGGTGAAGCACACACAGCAGATTCTACCACGATAAAAGCACCAGCAAGAGAACTCGCAGAAACAAGTCTAACACGATTAGTTATGCAATCTGATTATGCAGAATTGGCCGTTGATTTCAACAGAACTAGCAGAAACAAGTCTAACACCATTAGCTACGCAATTTGATAATGCAGAAGAAGACCTTGGGGAACAAACAGAAGAAGCTTACAAAGGATCAGAACGAGCTGAAACTGCTTTACAACTTGAAGAAAACTATCATGCCACGATCAGTTTCGCAAGTGGATCTGGCAGAAAACGCTCTTGAACAAGCAGTTGAGGCACACACAGACGATGCTTCCACAGGTCTAACAAGTTTAACACGATTGGTAACACAACTTGGGGAACACCAGAATATTGACGCGAGCTGAATCTCCATCAGAAGCAGAATTGCCACCAAAAATTTGACACGAGCTGAATCTCCATCAGAAGCAGCAGAAAACACGCTGCCACGATCAGTTACGCAAGTGGATGAGGCAAAAAATGCAATTCAAGCTGCAAATGAGATACAAACAGACGTTGTTCCTACACTATCAGCTGAAACTCCAACAGAACTAGCAGAAGCAAGTCTAACATGACTTCATAAGACGGAATTGGCTATAGAAGGCACTATTTGTGCTATTTGAGGCACAAATAGAAGAACTAGCACCAGCTGGAACTCTTTCATAACTAGCAAAGTACTATAGAACGCTGGGCAGAAAACGTTCTTTAAGATGCAGGTGAAGCACACACAGCAGATTCTACCACGATAAAAGCACCAGCAAGAGAACTCGCAGAAACAAGTCTAACACGATTAGTTATGCAATTTGATTATGCAGAATTGGCCGTTGATTTCAACAGAACTTGCAGAATCAAGTCTAACACCATTAGCTACGCAATTTGATAATGCAGAAGAAGACCTTGGGGAACAAACAGAAGAAGCTTACAAAGGATCAGAACGAGCTGAAACTCCTTTACAACTTGAAGAAAACCATCATGCCACGATCAGTTTCGCAAGTGTATCTGGCAGAAAACGCTCTTGAACAAGCAGTTGAGGCACACACAGACGATGGACACAGAATCAGCAAAGACATAGCTGGAATAACACGATTAGTAACACAACTTGGTTAACACCAGAAGATTGACGCTAACTGAATCTCCATCAGAAGCAGAATTGCCACCAGAAATTTGACATGAGCTGAATCTCCATCAGAAGCATCAGAAAACACGCTGCCACGATCAGTTACGCGATGTGGTCTTGCAGACGAAGTTAAGGCACAAACTGAAGTTGATCCTACACTATCAGTAGTAGCTGAAACTTCAACAGAACTAGCAGAAACAGGACTAAAACGATTAGTAACACAACTTTATCAGGTAGAATTCGAACCAGAAGATTGACACGAGATGAATCTCCATCAGAAGTAGCAGAAAACATACGGCTTCAATCAGTTACGCAAGTGGAATGAGGCAGAAAACGCCATTCAAGCTGCAAATGAGGTACAAACAGACGTTGTTCCTACACTATCAGCTGAAACTCCAACAGAAACGAACTTGAATTCGAACAAGCTAGAATTCGAACCAGAATATTGACACGAGATGAATCTCCATAAGAATTAGCAGAAAACATACGGGCACAATCAGTAACGCAAATGGATGAGGCAGAAAACTCCATTCAAGCTGCAGTTGAGGCACAAACAGATGTTTCGACAAGATTAGTACGAGCTGAAACAGAACTAGACGAAACAGGTCTAATACGATCAGTTACGCGAGTGGATAAGGCATAAAACGCTTTCAACCTTCAGTTCCTACAATATCAGCTGAAACTCCAACAGAACTAGCAGAAGCAAGTCTAACATGACTTCATAAGACGGAATTGGCTATAGAATATAGTTGAGGCACAAAAAGAAGAACTAGCACCAGCTGAAACTCTTTCATAACTAGCAAACTACTATAGAACGCAGGGCAGAAAACGTTCTTTAAGATGCAGGTGAAGCACACACAGCAGATTCTACCACGATAAAAGCACCAGCAAGAGAACTCGCAGAAACAAGTCTAACACGATTAGTTATGCAATCTGATTATGCAGAATTGGCCGTTGATTTCAACAGAACTAGCAGAAACAAGTCTAACACCATTAGCTACGCAATTTGATAATGCAGAAGAAGACCTTGGGGAACAAACAGAAGAAGCTTACAAAGGATCAGAACGAGCTGAAACTCCTTTACAACTTGAAGAAAACCATCATGCCACGATCAGTTTCGCAAGTGGATCTGGCAGAAAACGCTCTTGAACAAGCAGTTGAGGCACACACAGACGATGCTTCCACAGGTCTAACAAGTTTAACACGATTAGTAACACAACTTGGGGAACACCAGAAGATTGACGCGAGCTGAATCTCCATCAGAAGCAGAATTGCCACCAAAAATTTGACACGAGCTGAATCTCCATCAGAAGCAGCAGAAAACACGCTGCCACGATCAGTTACGCGATGTGGTCTTGCAGTCGAAGTTAAGGCACAAACTGAAGTTGATCCTACACTATCAGTACTAGCTGAAACTTCAACAGAACTAGCAGAAACAAGACTAAAACGATTAGTAACACAACTTTATCAGGTAGAATTCGAACCAGAAGATTGACACGAGATGAATCTCCATCAGAAGTAGCAGAAAACATACGGCTTCAATCAGTTACGCAAGTGGATGAGGCAAAAAACGCAATTCAAGCTGCAAATGAGGTACAAACAGACGTTGTTCCTACACTATCAGCTGAAACTCCAACTAGCAGAAGCAAGTCTAACATGACTTCATAAGACGGAATTGGCTATAGAAGGCACTATTTGTGCTATTTGAGGCACAAATAGAAGAACTAGCACCAGCTGGAACTCTTTCATAACTAGCAAAGTACTATAGAACGCTGGGCAGAAAACGTTCTTTAAGATGCAGGTGAAGCACACACAGCAGATTCTACCACGATAAAAGCACCAGCAAGAGAACTCGCAGAAACAAGTCTAACACGATTAGTTATGCAATTTGATTATGCAGAATTGGCCGTTGATTTCAACAGAACTTGCAGAATCAAGTCTAACACCATTAGCTACGCAATTTGATAATGCAGAAGAAGACCTTGGGGAACAAACAGAAGAAGCTTACAAAGGATCAGAACGAGCTGAAACTCCTTTACAACTTGAAGAAAACCATCATGCCACGATCAGTTTCGCAAGTGTATCTGGCAGAAAACGCTCTTGAACAAGCAGTTGAGGCACACACAGACGATGGACACAGAATCAGCAAAGACATAGCTGGAATAACACGATTAGTAACACAACTTGGTTTAACACCAGAAGATTGACGCTAAATGAATCTCCATCAGAAGCAGAATTGCCACCAGAAATTTGACATGAGCTGAATCTCCATCAGAAGCATCAGAAAACACGCTGCCACGATCAGTTACGCGATGTGGTCTTGCAGACGAAGTTAAGGCACAAACTGAAGTTGATCCTACACTATCAGTACTAGCTGAAACTTCAACAGAACTAGCAGAAACAAGACTAAGACGATTAGTAACACAACTTTATCAGGTAGAATTCGAACCAGAAGATTGACACGAGATGAATCTCCATCAGAAGTAGCAGAAAACATACGGCTTCAATCAGTTACGCAAGTGGAATGAGGCAGAAAACGCCATTCAAGCTGCAAATGAGGTACAAACAGACGTTGTTCCTACACTATCAGCTGAAACTCCAACAGAACTAGCAGAAGCAAGTCTAACATGACTTCATAAGACGGAATTGGCTATAGAAGGCACTATTTGTGCTATTTGAGGCACAAATAGAAGAACTAGCACCAGCTGGAACTCTTTCATAACTAGCAAAGTACTATAGAACGCTGGGCAGAAAACGTTCTTTAAGATGCAGGTGAAGCACACACAGCAGATTCTACCACGATAAAAGCACCAGCAAGAGAACTCGCAGAAACAAGTCTAACACGATTAGTTATGCAATTTGATTATGCAGAATTGGCCGTTGATTTCAACAGAACTTGCAGAATCAAGTCTAACACCATTAGCTACGCAATTTGATAATGCAGAAGAAGACCTTGGGGAACAAACAGAAGAAGCTTACAAAGGATCAGAACGAGCTGAAACTCCTTTACAACTTGAAGAAAACCATCATGCCACGATCAGTTTCGCAAGTGTATCTGGCAGAAAACGCTCTTGAACAAGCAGTTGAGGCACACACAGACGATGGACACAGAATCAGCAAAGACATAGCTGGAATAACACGATTAGTAACACAACTTGGTTAACACCAGAAGATTGACGCTAACTGATCTCCATCAGAAGCAGAATTGTCACCAGAAATTTGACATGAGCTGAATCTCCATCAGAAGCATCAGAAAACACGCTGCCACGATCAGTTACGCGATGTGGTCTTGCAGACGAAGTTAAGGCACAAACTGAAGTTGATCCTACACTATCAGTAGTAGCTGAAACTTCAACAGAACTAGCAGAAACAGGACTAAAACGATTAGTAACACAACTTTATCAGGTAGAATTCGAACCAGAAGATTGACACGAGATGAATCTCCATCAGAAGTAGCAGAAAACATACGGCTTCAATCAGTTACGCAAGTGGAATGAGGCAGAAAACGCAATTCAAGCTGCAAATGAGGTACAAACAGACGTTGTTCCTACACTATCAGCTGAAACTCCAACAGAACTAGCAGAAGCAAGTCTAACATGACTTCATAAGACGGAATTGGCTATAGAAGGCACTATTTGTGCTATTTGAGGCACAAATAGAAGAACTAGCACCAGCTGAAACTCTTTCATAACTAGCAAACTACTATAGAACGCAGGGCAGAAAACGTTCTTTAAGATGCAGGTGAAGCACACACAGCAGATTCTACCACGATAAAAGCACCAGCAAGGGAACTCGCAGAAACAAGTCTAACACGATTAGTTATGCAATTTGATTATGCAGAATTGGCCGTTGATTTCAACAGAACTAGCAGAAACAAGTCTAACACCATTAGCTACGCAATTTGATAATGCAGAAGAAGACCTTGGGGAACAAACAGAAGAAGCTTACAAAGGATCAGAACGAGCTGAAACTCCTTTACAACTTGAAGAAAACCATCATGCCACGATCAGTTTCGCAAGTGGATCTGGCAGAAAACGCTCTTGAACAAGCAGTTGAGGCACACACAAAAGATGGACACAGGATCAGCAAAGACATAGCTGGACTAACAAGATTAGTAACACAACTCTATGAGGCAGAATTGCCACCAAAAATTGACACGAGCTGAATCTCCATAAGAATTAGCAGAAAACATACGGGCACAATCAGTAATGCAAATGGATGAGGCAGAAAACTCCTTTCAAACTGCAGTTGAGGCACAAACAGATGTTTCGACAAGATTAGTACGAGCTGAAACAGAACTAGACGAAACAAGTCTAATACGATCACTTACGCAAGTGGATAAATCATAAAACGCTTTCAACCTTCAGTTCCTACACACACATTGGCACCTTGCCGTCTTGACAGACGATAGTTTGTGCTTTAAAAAGGCATAATAACTCTTAACTATGGCGGTAGCGAGTGTGACTGATAAGGCCAATTTGCGCTGTAAATGTCCGTTCACAGTGGGTGCATGTGAACACGTGGTCATTTCCACCATCATGCACCATCATACGTCTCAAACGCTTGGTGTGTGACTTTTCTGCAATAATTTTCTCCTTTGACTTTATTCCATTTCTGATATTTGCCCTCCATGCAACACGTTCAGCGGCGACTTGCTCCTACAATATCAGCTGAAACTCCAACAGAACTATCAGAAACAAGTCTAACACGACATCATAAGACGGAATTGGCTATAGAATATAGTTGAGGCACACATAGAAGAACTAGCACCAGCTGAAACTCTTTCATAACTAGCAAACTACTATAGAACGCAGGGCAGAAAACGTTCTTTAAGATGCAGGTGAAGCACACACAGCAGAATCTACCACGATAAAAGCACCAGCAAGAGAACTCGCAGAAACAAGTCTAACACGATTAGTTATGCAATCTGATTATGCAGAATTGGCCGTTGATTTCAACAGAACTAGCAGAAACAAGTCTAACACCATTAGCTACGCAATTTGATAATGCAGAAGAAGACCTTGGGGAACAAACAGAAGAAGCTTACAAAGGATCAGAACGAGCTGAAACTCCTTTACAACTTGAAGAAAACCATCATGCCACGATCAGTTTCGCAAGTGGATCTGGCAGAAAACGCTCTTGAACAAGCAGTTGAGGCACACACAAACGATGCTTCCACAGGTCTAACAAGTTTAACACGATTAGTAACACAACTTGGGGAACACCAGAAGATTGACGCGAGCTGAATCTCCATCAGAAGCAGAATTGCCACCAAAAATTTGACACGAGCTGAATCTCCATCAGAAGCAGCAGAAAACACGCTGCCACGATCAGTTACGCGATGTGGTCTTGCAGACGAAGTTAAGGCACAAACTGAAGTTGATCCTACACTATCAGTACTAGCTGAAACTTCAACAGAACTAGCAGAAACAGGACTAAAACGATTAGTAACACAACTTTATCAGGTAGAATTCGAACCAGAAGATTGACACGAGATGAATCTCCATCAGAAGTAGCAGAAAACATACGGCTTCAATCAGTTACGCAAGTGGATGAGGCAGAAAACGCAATTCAAGCTGCAAATGAGGTACAAACAGACGTTGTTCCTACACTATCAGCTGAAACTCCAACAGAACTAGCAGAAGCAAGTCTAACATGACTTCATAAGACGGAATTGGCTATAGAAGGCACTATTTGTGCTATTTGAGGCACAAATAGAAGAACTAGCACCAGCTGAAACTCTTTCATAACTAGCAAACTACTATAGAACGCAGGGCAGAAAACGTTCTTTAAGATGCAGGTGAAGCACACACAGCAGATTCTACCACGATAAAAGCACCAGCAAGGGAACTCGCAGAAACAAGTCTAACACGATTAGTTATGCAATTTGATTATGCAGAATTGGCCGTTGATTTCAACAGAACTAGCAGAAACAAGTCTAACACCATTAGCTACGCAATTTGATAATGCAGAAGAAGACCTTGGGGAACAAACAGAAGAAGCTTACAAAGGATAAGAACGAGCTGAAACTCCTTTACAACTTGAAGAAAACCATCATGCCACGATCAGTTTCGCAAGTGGATCTGGCAGAAAACGCTCTTGAACAAGCAGTTGAGGCACACACAGAAGATGGACACAGGATCAGCAAAGACACAGCTGGACTAACAAGATTAGTAACACAACTTGATGAGGCAGAATTGCCACCAGAAGATTGACGCGAGCTGAATCTCCATCAGAAGCAGCAGAAAACACGTTGCCACGATCAGTTATGCAAGTTGATGTGGTAGAAAACGCTCTTGAAGAAGAAGTTTAGGCACAAACAGACGTTGATCCTACACTATCAGAAACTACCTGAAACTTCAACAGAACTAGCAGAAACAGGACTAAAACGATTAGTAACACAACTTGAATTCGAACAAGCTAGAATTCGAACCATAATATTGACACGAGATGAATCTCCATAAGAATGATCAGAAAACATACAGGCACAATCAGTAACGCAAATGGATGAGGCAGAAAACTCCTTTCAAGCTGCAGTTGAGGCACAAACAGATGTTTCGACAAGATTAGTACGAGCTGAAACAGAACTAGACGAAACAAGTCTAATACGATCAGTTACGCAAGTGGATAAGGCCTAAAACGCTTTCAACCTTCAGTTCCTACAATATCAGCTGAAACTCCAACAGAACTAGCAGAAACAAGTCTAACAAGACATCATAAGACGGAATTGGCTATAGAATATAGTTGAGGCACACATAGAAGAACTAGCACCAACAGAAACTTTCATAACTAGCAAACTACTATAGAACGCAGGGCAGGAAACGTTCTTGAAGATGCAGGTGAAGCACACACAGCAGATTCTACCACGATAAAAGCATCAGCTGAAACTCCAAGAGAACTAGCAGAAACAAGTCTAACACGATTAGTTATGCAATTTGATTATGCAGAATTGGCCGTTGATTTCAACAGAACTAGCAGAAACAAGTCTAACACCAATAGCTACGCAATTTGATAATGCAGAAGAAGACCTTGGGGAACAAACAGAAGAAGCTTACAAAGGATCAGAACGAGCTGAAACTGCTTTACAACTTGAAGAAAACCATCATGCCACGATCAGTTTCGCAAGTGGATCTGGCAGAAAACGCTCTTGAACAAGCAGTTGAGGCACACACAGACGATGCTTCCACAGGTCTAACAAGTTTAACACGATTAGTAACACAACTTGGGGAACACCAGAATATTGACGCGAGCTGAATCTCCATCAGAAGCAGAATTGCCACCAAAAATTTGACACGAGCTGAATCTCCATCAGAAGCAGCAGAAAACACGCTGCCACGATCAGTTACGCGATGTGGTCTTGCAGTCGAAGTTAAGGCACAAACTGAAGTTGATCCTACACTATCAGTACTAGCTGAAACTTCAACAGAACTAGCAGAAACAAGACTAAAACGATTAGTAACACAACTTTATCAGGTAGAATTCGAACCAGAAGATTGACACGAGACGAATCTCCATCAGAAGTAGCAGAAAACATACGGCTTCAATCAGTTACGCAAGTGGATGAGGCAAAAAATGCAATTCAAGCTGCAAATGAGATACAAACAGACGTTGTTCCTACACTATCTGCTGAAACTCCAACAGAACTAGCAGAAGCAAGTCTAACATGACTTCATAAGACGGAATTGGCTATAGAAGGCACTATTTGTGCTATTTGAGGCACAAATAGAAGAACTAGCACCAGCTGGAACTCTTTCATAACTAGCAAAGTACTATAGAACGCTGGGCAGAAAACGTTCTTTCAGATGCAGGTGAAGCACACACAGCAGATTCTACCACGATAAAAGCACCAGCAAGAGAACTCGCAGAAACAAGTCTAACACGATTAGTTATGCAATTTGATTATGCAGAATTGGCCGTTGATTTCAACAGAACTTGCAGAATCAAGTCTAACACCATTAGCTACGCAATTTGATAATGCAGAAGAAGACCTTGGGGAACAAACAGAAGAAGCTTACAAAGGATCAGAACGAGCTGAAACTCCTTTACAACTTGAAGAAAACCATCATGCCACGATCAGTTTCGCAAGTGTATCTGGCAGAAAACGCTCTTGAACAAGCAGTTGAGGCACACACAGACGATGGACACAGAATCAGCAAAGACATAGCTGGAATAACACGATTAGTAACACAACTTGGTTAACACCAGAAGATTGACGCTAAATGAATCTCCATCAGAAGCAGAATTGCCACCAGAAATTTGACATGAGCTGAATCTCCATCAGAAGCATCAGAAAACACGCTGCCACGATCAGTTACGCGATGTGGTCTTGCAGACGAAGTTAAGGCACAAACTGAAGTTGATCCTACACTATCAGTAGTAGCTGAAACTTCAACAGAACTAGCAGAAACAGGACTAAAACGATTAGTAACACAACTTTATCAGGTAGAATTCGAACCAGAAGATTGACACGAGATGAATCTCCATCAGAAGTAGCAGAAAACATACGGCTTCAATCAGTTACGCAAGTGGAATGAGGCAGAAAACGCCATTCAAGCTGCAAATGAGGTACAAAGAGACGTTGTTCCTACACTATCAGCTGAAACTCCAACAGAAACGAACTTGAATTCGAACAAGCTAGAATTCGAACCAGAATATTGACACGAGATGAATCTCCATAAGAATTAGCAGAAAACATACGGGCACAATCAGTAACGCAAATGGATGAGGCAGAAAACTCCATTCAAGCTGCAGTTGAGGCACAAACAGATGTTTCGACAAGATTAGTACGAGCTGAAACAGAACTAGACGAAACAGGTCTAATACGATCAGTTACGCAAGTGGATAAGGCATAAAACGCTTTCAACCTTCAGTTCCTACAATATCAGCTGAAACTCCAACAGAACTAGCAGAAGCAAGTCTAACATGACTTCATAAGACGGAATTGGCTATAGAATATAGTTGAGGCACAAAAAGAAGAACTAGCACCAGCTGAAACTCTTTCATAACTAGCAAACTACTATAGAACGCAGGGCAGAAAACGTTCTTTAAGATGCAGGTGAAGCACACACAGCAGATTCTACCACGATAAAAGCACCAGCAAGAGAACTCGCAGAAACAAGTCTAACACGATTAGTTATGCAATCTGATTATGCAGAATTGGCCGTTGATTTCAACAGAACTAGCAGAAACAAGTCTAACACCATTAGCTACGCAATTTGATAATGCAGAAGAAGACCTTGGGGAACAAACAGAAGAAGCTTACAAAGGATCAGAACGAGCTGAAACTGCTTTACAACTTGAAGAAAACCATCATGCCACGATCAGTTTCGCAAGTGGATCTGGCAGAAAACGCTCTTGAACAAGCAGTTGAGGCACACACAGACGATGCTTCCACAGGTCTAACAAGTTTAACACGATTAGTAACACAACTTGGGGAACACCAGAATATTGACGCGAGCTGAATCTCCATCAGAAGCAGAATTGCCACCAAAAATTTGACACGAGCTGAATCTCCATCAGAAGCAGCAGAAAACACGCTGCCACGATCAGTTACGCGATGTGGTCTTGCAGTCGAAGTTAAGGCACAAACTGAAGTTGATCCTACACTATCAGTACTAGCTGAAACTTCAACAGAACTAGCAGAAACAAGACTAAAACGATTAGTAACACAACTTTATCAGGTAGAATTCGAACCAGAAGATTGACACGAGACGAATCTCCATCAGAAGTAGCAGAAAACATACGGCTTCAATCAGTTACGCAAGTGGATGAGGCAAAAAATGCAATTCAAGCTGCAAATGAGATACAAACAGACGTTGTTCCTACACTATCTGCTGAAACTCCAACAGAACTAGCAGAAGCAAGTCTAACATGACTTCATAAGACGGAATTGGCTATAGAAGGCACTATTTGTGCTATTTGAGGCACAAATAGAAGAACTAGCACCAGCTGGAACTCTTTCATAACTAGCAAAGTACTATAGAACGCTGGGCAGAAAACGTTCTTTCAGATGCAGGTGAAGCACACACAGCAGATTCTACCACGATAAAAGCACCAGCAAGAGAACTCGCAGAAACAAGTCTAACACGATTAGTTATGCAATTTGATTATGCAGAATTGGCCGTTGATTTCAACAGAACTTGCAGAATCAAGTCTAACACCATTAGCTACGCAATTTGATAATGCAGAAGAAGACCTTGGGGAACAAACAGAAGAAGCTTACAAAGGATCAGAACGAGCTGAAACTCCTTTACAACTTGAAGAAAACCATCATGCCACGATCAGTTTCGCAAGTGTATCTGGCAGAAAACGCTCTTGAACAAGCAGTTGAGGCACACACAGACGATGGACACAGAATCAGCAAAGACATAGCTGGAATAACACGATTAGTAACACAACTTGGTTAACACCAGAAGATTGACGCTAAATGAATCTCGATCAGAAGCAGAATTGCCACCAGAAATTTGACATGAGCTGAATCTCCATCAGAAGCATCAGAAAACACGCTGCCACGATCAGTTACGCGATGTGGTCTTGCAGACGAAGTTAAGGCACAAACTGAAGTTGATCCTACACTATCAGTAGTAGCTGAAACTTCAACAGAACTAGCAGAAACAGGACTAAAACGATTAGTAACACAACTTTATCAGGTAGAATTCGAACCAGAAGATTGACACGAGATGAATCTCCATCAGAAGTAGCAGAAAACATACGGCTTCAATCAGTTACGCAAGTGGAATGAGGCAGAAAACGCCATTCAAGCTGCAAATGAGGTACAAACAGACGTTGTTCCTACACTATCAGCTGAAACTCCAACAGAAACGAACTTGAATTCGAACAAGCTAGAATTCGAACCAGAATATTGACACGAGATGAATCTCCATAAGAATTAGCAGAAAACATACGGGCACAATCAGTAACGCAAATGGATGAGGCAGAAAACTCCATTCAAGCTGCAGTTGAGGCACAAACAGATGTTTCGACAAGATTAGTACGAGCTGAAACAGAACTAGACGAAACAGGTCTAATACGATCAGTTACGCGAGTGGATAAGGCATAAAACGCTTTCAACCTTCAGTTCCTACAATATCAGCTGAAACTCCAACAGAACTAGCAGAAGCAAGTCTAACATGACTTCATAAGACGGAATTGGCTATAGAATATAGTTGAGGCACAAAAAGAAGAACTAGCACCAGCTGAAACTCTTTCATAACTAGCAAACTACTATAGAACGCAGGGCAGAAAACGTTCTTTAAGATGCAGGTGAAGCACACACAGCAGATTCTACCACGATAAAAGCACCAGCAAGAGAACTCGCAGAAACAAGTCTAACACGATTAGTTATGCAATCTGATTATGCAGAATTGGCCGTTGATTTCAACAGAACTAGCAGAAACAAGTCTAACACCATTAGCTACGCAATTTGATAATGCAGAAGAAGACCTTGGGGAACAAACAGAAGAAGCTTACAAAGGATCAGAACGAGCTGAAACTGCTTTACAACTTGAAGAAAACCATCATGCCACGATCAGTTTCGCAAGTGGATCTGGCAGAAAACGCTCTTGAACAAGCAGTTGAGGCACACACAGACGATGCTTCCACAGGTCTAACAAGTTTAACACGATTAGTAACACAACTTGGGGAACACCAGAATATTGACGCGAGCTGAATCTCCATCAGAAGCAGAATTGCCACCAAAAATTTGACACGAGCTGAATCTCCATCAGAAGCAGCAGAAAACACGCTGCCACGATCAGTTACGCGATGTGGTCTTGCAGTCGAAGTTAAGGCACAAACTGAAGTTGATCCTACACTATCAGTACTAGCTGAAACTTCAACAGAACTAGCAGAAACAAGACTAAAACGATTAGTAACACAACTTTATCAGGTAGAATTCGAACCAGAAGATTGACACGAGACGAATCTCCATCAGAAGTAGCAGAAAACATACGGCTTCAATCAGTTACGCAAGTGGATGAGGCAAAAAATGCAATTCAAGCTGCAAATGAGATACAAACAGACGTTGTTCCTACACTATCTGCTGAAACTCCAACAGAACTAGCAGAAGCAAGTCTAACATGACTTCATAAGACGGAATTGGCTATAGAAGGCACTATTTGTGCTATTTGAGGCACAAATAGAAGAACTAGCACCAGCTGGAACTCTTTCATAACTAGCAAAGTACTATAGAACGCTGGGCAGAAAACGTTCTTTCAGATGCAGGTGAAGCACACACAGCAGATTCTACCACGATAAAAGCACCAGCAAGAGAACTCGCAGAAACAAGTCTAACACGATTAGTTATGCAATTTGATTATGCAGAATTGGCCGTTGATTTCAACAGAACTTGCAGAATCAAGTCTAACACCATTAGCTACGCAATTTGATAATGCAGAAGAAGACCTTGGGGAACAAACAGAAGAAGCTTACAAAGGATCAGAACGAGCTGAAACTCCTTTACAACTTGAAGAAAACCATCATGCCACGATCAGTTTCGCAAGTGTATCTGGCAGAAAACGCTCTTGAACAAGCAGTTGAGGCACACACAGACGATGGACACAGAATCAGCAAAGACATAGCTGGAATAACACGATTAGTAACACAACTTGGTTAACACCAGAAGATTGACGCTAACTGAATCTCCATCAGAAGCAGAATTGCCACCAGAAATTTGACATGAGCTGAATCTCCATCAGAAGCATCAGAAAACACGCTGCCACGATCAGTTACGCGATGTGGTCTTGCAGACGAAGTTAAGGCACAAACTGAAGTTGATCCTACACTATCAGTAGTAGCTGAAACTTCAACAGAACTAGCAGAAACAGGACTAAAACGATTAGTAACACAACTTTATCAGGTAGAATTCGAACCTGAAGATTGACACGAGATGAATCTCCATCAGAAGTAGCAGAAAACATACGGCTTCAATCAGTTACGCAAGTGGAATGAGGCAGAAAACGCCATTCAAGCTGCAAATGAGGTACAAACAGACGTTGTTCCTACACTATCAGCTGAAACTCCAACAGAAACGAACTTGAATTCGAACAAGCTAGAATTCGAACCAGAATATTGACACGAGATGAATCTCCATGAGAATTAGCAGAAAACATACGGGCACAATCAGTAACGCAAATGGATGAGGCAGAAAACTCCATTCAAGCTGCAGTTGAGGCACAAACAGATGTTTCGACAAGATTAGTACGAGCTGAAACAGAACTAGACGAAACAGGTCTAATACGATCAGTTACGCGAGTGGATAAGGCATAAAACGCTTTCAACCTTCAGTTCCTACAATATCAGCTGAAACTCCAACAGAACTAGCAGAAGCAAGTCTAACATGACTTCATAAGACGGAATTGGCTATAGAATATAGTTGAGGCACAAAAAGAAGAACTAGCACCAGCTGAAACTCTTTCATAAATAGCAAACTACTATAGAACGCAGGGCAGAAAACGTTCTTTAAGATGCAGGTGAAGCACACACAGCAGATTCTACCACGATAAAAGCACCAGCAAGAGAACTCGTCTAACACGATTAGTTATGCAATCTGATTATGCAGAATTGGCCGTTGATTTCAACAGAACTAGCAGAAACAAGTCTAACACCATTAGCTACGCAATTTGATAATGCAGAAGAAGACCTTGGGGAACAAATAGAAGAAGCTTACAAAGGATCAGAACGAGCTGAAACTGCTTTACAACTTGAAGAAAACCATCATGCCACGATCAGTTTCGCAAGTGGATCTGGCAGAAAACGCTCTTGAACAAGCAGTTGAGGCACACACAGACGATGCTTCCACAGGTCTAACAAGTTTAACACGATTAGTAACACAACTTGGGGAACACCAGAATATTGACGCGAGCTGAATCTCCATCAGAAGCAGAATTGCCACCAAAAATTTGACACGAGCTGAATCTCCATCAGAAGCAGCAGAAAACACGCTGCCACGATCAGTTACGCGATGTGGTCTTGCAGTCGAAGTTAAGGCACAAACTGAAGTTGATCCTACACTATCAGTACTAGCTGAAACTTCAACAGAACTAGCAGAAACAAGACTAAAACGATTAGTAACACAACTTTATCAGGTAGAATTCGAACCAGAAGATTGACACGAGACGAATCTCCATCAGAAGTAGCAGAAAACATACGGCTTCAATCAGTTACGCAAGTGGATGAGGCAAAAAATGCAATTCAAGCTGCAAATGAGATACAAACAGACGTTGTTCCTACACTATCAGCTGAAACTCCAACAGAACTAGCAGAAGCAAGTCTAACATGACTTCATAAGACGGAATTGGCTATAGAAGGCACTATTTGTGCTATTTGAGGCACAAATAGAAGAACTAGCACCAGCTGGAACTCTTTCATAACTAGCAAAGTACTATAGAACGCTGGGCAGAAAACGTTCTTTAAGATGCAGGTGAAGCACACACAGCAGATTCTACCACGATAAAAGCACCAGCAAGAGAACTCGCAGAAACAAGTCTAACACGATTAGTTATGCAATTTGATTATGCAGAATTGGCCGTTGATTTCAACAGAACTTGCAGAATCAAGTCTAACACCATTAGCTACGCAATTTGATAATGCAGAAGAAGACCTTGGGGAACAAACAGAAGAAGCTTACAAAGGATCAGAACGAGCTGAAACTCCTTTACAACTTGAAGAAAACCATCATGCCACGATCAGTTTCGCAAGTGTATCTGGCAGAAAACGCTCTTGAACAAGCAGTTGAGGCACACACAGACGATGGACACAGAATCAGCAAAGACATAGCTGGAATAACACGATTAGTAACACAACTTGGTTAACACCAGAAGATTGACGCTAACTGAATCTCCATCAGAAGCAGAATTGCCACCAGAAATTTGACATGAGCTGAATCTCCATCAGAAGCATCAGAAAACACGCTGCCACGATCAGTTACGCGATGTGGTCTTGCAGACGAAGTTAAGGCACAAACTGAAGTTGATCCTACACTATCAGTAGTAGCTGAAACTTCAACAGAACTAGCAGAAACAGGACTAAAACGATTAGTAACACAACTTTATCAGGTAGAATTCGAACCAGAAGATTGACACGAGATGAATCTCCATCAGAAGTAGCAGAAAACATACGGCTTCAATCAGTTACGCAAGTGGAATGAGGCAGAAAACGCCATTCAAGCTGCAAATGAGGTACAAACAGACGTTGTTCCTACACTATCAGCTGAAACTCCAACAGAAACGAACTTGAATTCGAACAAGCTAGAATTCGAACCAGAATATTGACACGAGATGAATCTCCATAAGAATTAGCAGAAAACATACGGGCACAATCAGTAACGCAAATGGATGATTCAGAAAACTCCATTCAAGCTGCAGTTGAGGCACAAACAGATGTTTCGACAAGATTAGTACGAGCTGAAACAGAACTAGACGAAACAGGTCTAATACGATCAGTTACGCGAGTGGATAAGGCATAAAACGCTTTCAACCTTCAGTTCCTACAATATCAGCTGAAACTCCAACAGAACTAGCAGAAGCAAGTCTAACATGACTTCATAAGACGGAATTGGCTATAGAATATAGTTGAGGCACAAAAAGAAGAACTAGCACCAGCTGAAACTCTTTCATAACTAGCAAACTACTATAGAACGCAGGGCAGAAAACGTTCTTTAAGATGCAGGTGAAGCACACACAGCAGATTCTACCACGATAAAAGCACCAGCAAGAGAACTCGCAGAAACAAGTCTAACACGATTAGTTATGCAATCTGATTATGCAGAATTGGCCGTTGATTTCAACAGAACTAGCAGAAACAAGTCTAACACCATTAGCTACGCAATTTGATAATGCAGAAGAAGACCTTGGGGAACAAACAGAAGAAGCTTACAAAGGATCAGAACGAGCTGAAACTCCTTTACAACTTGAAGAAAACCATCATGCCACGATCAGTTTCGCAAGTGGATCTGGCAGAAAACGCTCTTGAACAAGCAGTTGAGGCACACACAGACGATGCTTCCACAGGTCTAACAAGTTTAACACGATTAGTAACACAACTTGGGGAACACCAGAAGATTGACGCGAGCTGAATCTCCATCAGAAGCAGAATTGCCACCAAAAATTTGACACGAGCTGAATCTCCATCAGAAGCAGCAGAAAACACGCTGCCACGATCAGTTACGCGATGTGGTCTTGCAGTCGAAGTTAAGGCACAAACTGAAGTTGATCCTACACTATCAGTACTAGCTGAAACTTCAACAGAACTAGCAGAAACAAGACTAAAACGATTAGTAACACAACTTTATCAGGTAGAATTCGAACCAGAAGATTGACACGAGATGAATCTCCATCAGAAGTAGCAGAAAACATACGGCTTCAATCAGTTACGCAAGTGGATGAGGCAAAAAACGCAATTCAAGCTGCAAATGAGGTACAAACAGACGTTGTTCCTACACTATCAGCTGAAACTCCAACTAGCAGAAGCAAGTCTAACATGACTTCATAAGACGGAATTGGCTATAGAAGGCACTATTTGTGCTATTTGAGGCACAAATAGAAGAACTAGCACCAGCTGGAACTCTTTCATAACTAGCAAAGTACTATAGAACGCTGGGCAGAAAACGTTCTTTAAGATGCAGGTGAAGCACACACAGCAGATTCTACCACGATAAAAGCACCAGCAAGAGAACTCGCAGAAACAAGTCTAACACGATTAGTTATGCAATCTGATTATGCAGAATTGGCCGTTGATTTCAACAGAACTAGCAGAAACAAGTCTAACACCATTAGCTACGCAATTTGATAATGCAGAAGAAGACCTTGGGGAACAAACAGAAGAAGCTTACAAAGGATCAGAACGAGCTGAAACTGCTTTACAACTTGAAGAAAACCATCATGCCACGATCAGTTTCGCAAGTGGATCTGGCAGAAAACGCTCTTGAACAAGCAGTTGAGGCACACACAGACGATGCTTCCACAGGTCTAACAAGTTTAACACGATTAGTAACACAACTTGGGGAACACCAGAATATTGACGCGAGCTGAATCTCCATCAGAAGCAGAATTGCCACCAAAAATTTGACACGAGCTGAATCTCCATCAGAAGCAGCAGAAAACACGCTGCCACGATCAGTTACGCGATGTGGTCTTGCAGTCGAAGTTAAGGCAAAAACTGAAGTTGATCCTACACTATCAGTACTAGCTGAAACTTCAACAGAACTAGCAGAAACAAGACTAAAACGATTAGTAACACAACTTTATCAGGTAGAATTCGAACCAGAAGATTGACACGAGACGAATCTCCATCAGAAGTAGCAGAAAACATACGGCTTCAATCAGTTACGCAAGTGGATGAGGCAAAAAATGCAATTCAAGCTGCAAATGAGATACAAACAGACGTTGTTCGTACACTATCAGCTGAAACTCCAACAGAACTAGCAGAAGCAAGTCTAACATGACTTCATAAGACGGAATTGGCTATAGAAGGCACTATTTGTGCTATTTGAGGCACAAATAGAAGAACTAGCACCAGCTGGAACTCTTTCATAACTAGCAAAGTACTATAGAACGCTGGGCAGAAAACGTTCTTTAAGATGCAGGTGAAGCACACACAGCAGATTCTACCACGATAAAAGCACCAGCAAGAGAACTCGCAGAAACAAGTCTAACACGATTAGTTATGCAATTTGATTATGCAGAATTGGCCGTTGATTTCAACAGAACTTGCAGAATCAAGTCTAACACCATTAGCTACGCAATTTGATAATGCAGAAGAAGACCTTGGGGAACAAACAGAAGAAGCTTACAAAGGATCAGAACGAGCTGAAACTCCTTTACAACTTGAAGAAAACCATCATGCCACGATCAGTTTCGCAAGTGTATCTGGCAGAAAACGCTCTTGAACAAGCAGTTGAGGCACACACAGACGATGGACACAGAATCAGCAAAGACATAGCTGGAATAACACGATTAGTAACACAACTTGGTTAACACCAGAAGATTGACGCTAACTGAATCTCCATCAGAAGCAGAATTGCCACCAGAAATTTGACATGAGCTGAATCTCCATCAGAAGCATCAGAAAACACGCTGCCACGATCAGTTACGCGATGTGGTCTTGCAGACGAAGTTAAGGCACAAACTGAAGTTGATCCTACACTGTCAGTAGTAGCTGAAACTTCAACAGAACTAGCAGAAACAGGACTAAAACGATTAGTAACACAACTTTATCAGGTAGAATTCGAACCAGAAGATTGACACGAGATGAATCTCCATCAGAAGTAGCAGAAAACATACGGCTTCAATCAGTTACGCAAGTGGAATGAGGCAGAAAACGCCATTCAAGATGCAAATGAGGTACAAACAGACGTTGTTCCTACACTATCAGCTGAAACTCCAACAGAAACGAACTTGAAATCGAACAAGCTAGAATTCGAACCAGAATATTGACACGAGATGAATCTCCATAAGAATTAGCAGAAAACATACGGGCACAATCAGTAACGCAAATGGATGAGGCAGAAAACTCCATTCAAGCTGCAGTTGAGGCACAAACAGATGTTTCGACAAGATTAGTACGAGCTGAAACAGAACTAGACGAAACAGGTATAATACGATCAGTTACGCGAGTGGATAAGGCATAAAACGCTTTCAACCTTCAGTTCCTACAATATCAGCTGAAACTCCAACAGAACTAGCAGAAGCAAGTCTAACATGACTTCATAAGACGGAATTGGCTATAGAATATAGTTGAGGCACAAAAAGAAGAACTAGCACCAGCTGAAACTCTTTCATAACTAGCAAACTACTATAGAACGCAGGGCAGAAAACGTTCTTTAAGATGCAGGTGAAGCACACACAGCAGATTCTACCACGATAAAAGCACCAGCAAGAGAACTCGCAGAAACAAGTCTAACACGATTAGTTATGCAATCTGATTATGCAGAATTGGCCGTTGATTTCAACAGAACTAGCAGAAACAAGTCTAACACCATTAGCTACGCAATTTGATAATGCAGAAGAAGACCTTGGGGAACAAACAGAAGAAGCTTACAAAGGATCAGAACGAGCTGAAACTGCTTTACAACTTGAAGAAAACCATCATGCCACGATCAGTTTCGCAAGTGGATCTGGCAGAAAACGCTCTTGAACAAGCAGTTGAGGCACACACAGACGATGCTTCCACAGGTCTAACAAGTTTAACACGATTAGTAACACAACTTGGGGAACACCAGAAGATTGACGCGAGCTGAATCTCCATCAGAAGCAGAATTGCCGCCAAAAATTTGACACGAGCTGAATCTCCATCAGAAGCAGCAGAAAACACGCTGCCACGATCAGTTACGCGATGTGGTCTTGCAGTCGAAGTTAAGGCACAAACTGAAGTTGATCCTACACTATCAGTACTAGCTGAAACTTCAACAGAACTAGCAGAAACAAGACTAAAACGATTAGTAACACAACTTTATCAGGTAGAATTCGAACCAGAAGATTGACACGAGATGAATCTCCATCAGAAGTAGCAGAAAACATACGGCTTCAATCAGTTACGCAAGTGGATGAGGCAAAAAACGCAATTCAAGCTGCAAATGAGGTACAAACAGACGTTGTTCCTACACTATCAGCTGAAACTCCAACTAGCAGAAGCAAGTCTAACATGACTTCATAAGACGGAATTGGCTATAGAAGGCACTATTTGTGCTATTTGAGGCACAAATAGAAGAACTAGCACCAGCTGGAACTCTTTCATAACTAGCAAAGTACTATAGAACGGTGGGCAGAAAACGTTCTTTAAGATGCAGGTGAAGCACACACAGCAGATTCTACCACGATAAAAGCACCAGCAAGAGAACTCGCAGAAACAAGTCTAACACGATTAGTTATGCAATTTGATTATGCAGAATTGGCCGTTGATTTCAACAGAACTTGCAGAATCAAGTCTAACACCATTAGCTACGCAATTTGATAATGCAGAAGAAGACCTTGGGGAACAAACAGAAGAAGCTTACAAAGGATCAGAACGAGCTGAAACTCCTTTACAACTTGAAGAAAACCATCATGCCACGATCAGTTTCGCAAGTGTATCTGGCAGAAAACGCTCTTGAACAAGCAGTTGAATCACACACAGACGATGGACACAGAATCAGCAAAGACATAGCTGGAATAACACGATTAGTAACACAACTTGGTTAACACCAGAAGATTGACGCTAAATGAATCTCCATCAGAAGCAGAATTGCCACCAGAAATTTGACATGAGCTGAATCTCCATCAGAAGCATCAGAAAACACGCTGCCACGATCAGTTACGCGATGTGGTCTTGCAGACGAAGTTAAGGCACAAACTGAAGTTGATCCTACACTATCAGTAGTAGCTGAAACTTCAACAGAACTAGCAGAAACAGGACTAAAACGATTAGTAACACAACTTTATCAGGTAGAATTCGAACCAGAAGATTGACACGAGATGAATCTCCATCAGAAGTAGCAGAAAACATACGGCTTCAATCAGTTACGCAAGTGGAATGAGGCAGAAAACGCCATTCAAGCTGCAAATGAGGTACAAACAGACGTTGTTCCTACACTATCAGCTGAAACTCCAACAGAAACGAACTTGAATTCGAACAAGCTAGAATTCGAACCAGAATATTGACACGAGATGAATCTCCATAAGAATTAGCAGAAAACATACGGGCACAATCAGTAACGCAAATGGATGAGGCAGAAAACTCCATTCAAGCTGCAGTTGAGGCACAAACAGATGTTTCGACAAGATTAGTACGAGCTGAAACAGAACTAGACGAAACAGGTCTAATACGATCAGTTACGCGAGTGGATAAGGCATAAAACGCTTTCAACCTTCAGTTCCTACAATATCAGCTGAAACTCCAACAGAACTAGCAGAAGCAAGTCTAACATGACTTCATAAGACGGAATTGGCTATAGAATATAGTTGAGGCACAAAAAGAAGAACTAGCACCAGCTGAAACTCTTTCATAACTAGCAAACTACTATAGAACGCAGGGCAGAAAACGTTCTTTAAGATGCAGGTGAAGCACACACAGCAGATTCTACCACGATAAAAGCACCAGCAAGAGAACTCGCAGAAACAAGTCTAACACGATTAGTTATGCAATCTGATTATGCAGAATTGGCCGTTGATTTCAACAGAACTAGCAGAAACAAGTCTAACACCATTAGCTACGCAATTTGATAATGCAGAAGAAGACCTTGGGGAACAAACAGAAGAAGCTTACAAAGGATCAGAACGAGCTGAAACTCCTTTACAACTTGAAGAAAACCATCATGCCACGATCAGTTTCGCAAGTGGATCTGGCAGAAAACGCTCTTGAACAAGCAGTTGAGGCACACACAGACGATGCTTCCACAGGTCTAACAAGTTTAACACGATTAGTAACACAACTTGGGGAACACCAGAAGATTGACGCGAGATGAATCTCCATCAGAAGCAGAATTGCCACCAAAAATTTGACACGAGCTGAATCTCCATCAGAAGCATCAGAAAACACGCTGCCACGATCAGTTACGCGATGTGGTCTTGCAGACGAAGTTAAGGCACAAACTGAAGTTGATCCTACACTATCAGTAGTAGCTGAAACTTCAACAGAACTAGCAGAAACAGGACTAAAACGATTAGTAACACAACTTTATCAGGTAGAATTCGAACCAGAAGATTGACACGAGATGAATCTCCATCAGAAGTAGCAGAAAACATACGGCTTCAATCAGTTACGCAAGTGGAATGAGGCAGAAAACGCAATTCAAGCTGCAAATGAGGTACAAACAGACGTTGTTCCTACACTATCAGCTGAAACTCCAACAGAACTAGCAGAAGCAAGTCTAACATGACTTCATAAGACGGAATTGGCTATAGAAGGCACTATTTGTGCTATTTGAGGCACAAATAGAAGAACTAGCACCAGCTGAAACTCTTTCATAACTAGCAAACTACTATAGAACGCAGGGCAGAAAACGTTCTTTAAGATGCAGGTGAAGCACACACAGCAGATTCTACCACGATAAAAGCACCAGCAAGGGAACTCGCAGAAACAAGTCTAACACGATTAGTTATGCAATTTGATTATGCAGAATTGGCCGTTGATTTCAACAGAACTAGCAGAAACAAGTCTAACACCATTAGCTACGCAATTTGATAATGCAGAAGAAGACCTTGGGGAACAAACAGAAGAAGCTTACAAAGGATCAGAACGAGCTGAAACTCCTTTACAACTTGAAGAAAACCATCATGCCACGATCAGTTTCGCAAGTGGATCTGGCAGAAAACGCTCTTGAACAAGCAGTTGAGGCACACACAAAAGATGGACACAGGATCAGCAAAGACATAGCTGGACTAACAAGATTAGTAACACAACTTGATGAGGCAGAATTGCCACCAAAAATTTGACACGAGCTGAATCTCCATCAGAAGCAGCAGAAAACACGCTGCCACGATCAGTTACGCGATGTGGTCTTGCAGTCGAAGTTAAGGCACAAACTGAAGTTGATCCTACACTATCAGTACTAGCTGAAACTTCAACAGAACTAGCAGAAACAAGACTAAAACGATTAGTAACACAACTTTATCAGGTAGAATTCGAACCAGAAGATTGACACGAGATGAATCTATATCAGAAGTAGCAGAAAACATACGGCTTCAATCAGTTACGCAAGTGGATGAGGAAAAAAACGCAATTCAAGCTGCAAATGAGGTACAAACAGACGTTGTTCCTACACTATCAGCTGAAACTCCAACAGAACTAGCAGAAGCAAGTCTAACATGACTTCATAAGACGGAATTGGCTATAGAAGGCACTATTTGTGCTATTTGAGGCACAAATAGAAGAACTAGCACCAGCTGGAACTCTTTCATAACTAGCAAAGTACTATAGAACGCTGGGCAGAAAACGTTCTTTAAGATGCAGGTGAAGCACACACAGCAGATTCTACCACGATAAAAGCACCAGCAAGAGAACTCGCAGAAACAAGTCTAACACGATTAGTTATGCAATTTGATTATGCAGAATTGGCCGTTGATTTCAACAGAACTTGCAGAATCAAGTCTAACACCATTAGCTACGCAATTTGATAATGCAGAAGAAGACCTTGGGGAACAAACAGAAGAAGCTTACAAAGGATCAGAACGAGCTGAAACTCCTTTACAACTTGAAGAAAACCATCATGCCACGATCAGTTTCGCAAGTGTATCTGGCAGAAAACGCTCTTGAACAAGCAGTTGAGGCACACACAGACGATGGACACAAGATCAGCAAAGACATAGCTGGACTAACAAGATTAGTAACACAACTTGATGAGGCAGAATTGCCACCAGAAGATTGACGCGAGCTGAATCTCCATCAGAAGCAGCAGAAAACACGTTGCCGCGATCAGTTACGCAAGTTGATGTGGTAGAAAACGCCCTTGAAGAAGAAGTTTAGGCACAAACAGACGTTGATCCTACACTATCAGTACTACCTGAAACCTCAACAGAACTAGCAGAAACAGGACTAAAACAATTAGTAACGCAACTTGAATTCGAACAAGCTAGAATTCGAACCAGAATATTGACACTAGATGAATCTCCATAAGAATGATCAGAAAACATACGGGCACAATCAGTAATGCAAATGGATGAGGCAGAAAACTCCTTTCAAGCTGCAGTTGAGGCACAAACAGATGTTTCGACAAGATTAGTACGAGCTGAAACAGAACTAGACGAAACAAGTCTAATACGATCACTTACGCAAGTGGATAAATCATAAAACGCTTTCAACCTTCAGTTCCTACAATATCAGCTGAAACTCCAACAGAACTAGCAGAAACAAGTCTAACACGACATCATAAGACGGAATTGGCTATAGAATATAGTTGAGGCACACATAGAAGAACTAACACCAGCTGAAACTCTTTCATAACTAGCAAACTACTATAGAACGCAGGGCAGAAAACGTTCTTTAAGATGCAGGTGAAGCACACACAGCAGATTCTACCACGATAAAAGCACCAGCAAGAGAACTCGCAGAAACAAGTCTAACACGATTAGTTATGCAATCTGATTATGCAGAATTGGCCGTTGATTTCAACAGAACTAGCAGAAACAAGTCTAACACCATTAGCTACGCAATTTGATAATGCAGAAGAAGACCTTGGGGAACAAACAGAAGAAGCTTACAAAGGATCAGAACGAGCTGAAACTGCTTTACAACTTGAAGAAAACCATCATGCCACGATCAGTTTCGCAAGTGGATCTGGCAGAAAACGCTCTTGAACAAGCAGTTGAGGCACACACAGACGATGCTTCCACAGGTCTAACAAGTTTAACACGATTAGTAACACAACTTGTGGAACACCAGAAGATTGACACGAGCTGAATCTCCATCAGAAGCAGCAGAAAACACGCTGCCACGATCAGTTACGCGATGTGGTCTTGCAGACGAAGTTAAGGCACAAACTGAAGTTGATCCTACACTATCAGTACTAGCTGAAACTTCAACAGAACTAGCAGAAACAGGACTAAAACGATTAGTAACACAACTTTATCAGGTAGAATTCGAACCAGAAGATTGACACGAGATGAATCTCCATCAGAAGTAGCAGAAAACATACAGCTTCAATCAGTTACGCAAGTGGATGAGGCAGAAAACGCAATTCAAGCTGCAAATGAGGTACAAACAGACGTTGTTCCTACACTATCAGCTGAAACTCCAACAGAACTAGCAGAAGCAAGTCTAACATGACTTCATAAGACGGAATTGGCTATAGAAGGCACTATTTGTGCTATTTGAGGCACAAATAGAAGAACTAGCACCAGCTGAAACTCTTTCATAACTAGCAAACTACTATAGAAAGCAGGGCAGAAAACGTTCTTTAAGATGCAGGTGAAGCACACACAGCAGATTCTACCACGATAAAAGCACCAGCAAGGGAACTCGCAGAAACAAGTCTAACACGATTAGTTATGCAATTTGATTATGCAGAATTGGCCGTTGATTTCAACAGAACTAGCAGAAACAAGTCTAACACCATTAGCTACGCAATTTGATAATGCAGAAGAAGACCTTGGGGAACAAACAGAAGAAGCTTACAAAGGATCAGAACGAGCTGAAACTCCTTTATAACTTGATGAAAACCATCATGCCACGATCAGTTTCGCAAGTGGATCTGGCAGAAAACGCTCTTGAACAAGCAGTTGAGGCACACACAAAAGATGGACACAGGATCAGCAAAGACATAGCTGGACTAACAAGATTAGTAACACAACTTGATGAGGCAGAATTGCCACCAAAAATTTGACACGAGCTGAATCTCCATAAGAATTAGCAGAAAACATACGGGCACAATCAGTAATGCAAATGGATGAGGCAGAAAACTCCTTTCAAACTGCAGTTGAGGCACAAACAGATGTTTCGACAAGATTAGTACGAGCTGAAACAGAACTAGACGAAACAAGTCTAATACGATCACTTACGCAAGTGGATAAATCATAAAACGCTTTCAACCTTCAGTTCCTACACACACATTGGCACCTTGCCGTCTTGACAGACGATAGTTTGTGCTTTAAAAAGGCATAATAACTCTTAACTATGGCGGTAGCGAGTGTGACTGATAAGGCCAATTTGCGCTGTAAATGTCCGTTCACAGTGGGTGCATGTGAACACGTGGTCATTTCCACCATCATGCACTATCTTACGTCTCAAACGCTTGGTGTGTGACTTTTCTGCAATAATTTTCTCCTTTGACTTTATTCCATTTCTGATATTTGCCCTCCATGCAACACGTTCAGCGGCGACTTGCTCCTACAATATCAGCTGAAACTCCAACAGAACTAGCAGAAACAAGTCTAACACGACATCATAAGACGGAATTGGCTATAGAATATAGTTGAGGCACACATAGAAGAACTAGCACCAGCTGAAACTCTTTCATAACTAGCAAACTACTATAGAACGCAGGGCAGAAAACGTTCTTTAAGATGCAGGTGAAGCACACACAGCAGATTCTACCACGATAAAAGCACCAGCAAGAGAACTCGCAGAAACAAGTCTAACACGATTAGTTATGCAATCTGATTATGCAGAATTGGCCGTTGATTTCAACAGAACTAGCAGAAACAAGTCTAACACCATTAGCTACGCAATTTGATAATGCAGAAGAAGATCTTGGGGAACAAACAGAAGAAGCTTACAAAGGATCAGAACGAGCTGAAACTCCTTTACAACTTGAAGAAAACCATCATGCCACGATCAGTTTCGCAAGTGGATCTGGCAGAAAACGCTCTTGAACAAGCAGTTGAGGCACACACAAACGATGCTTCCACAGGTCTAACAAGTTTAACACGATTAGTAACACAACTTGGGGAACACCAGAAGATTGACGCGAGCTGAATCTCCATCAGAAGCAGAATTGCCACCAAAAATTTGACACGAGCTGAATCTCCATCAGAAGCAGCAGAAAACACGCTGCCACGATCAGTTACGCGATGTGGTCTTGCAGACGAAGTTAAGGCACAAACTGAAGTTGATCCTACACTATCAGTACTAGCTGAAACTTCAACAGAACTAGCAGAAACAGGACTAAAACGATTAGTAACACAACTTTATCAGGTAGAATTCGAACCAGAAGATTGACACGAGATGAATCTCCATCAGAAGTAGCAGAAAACATACGGCTTCAATCAGTTACGCAAGTGGATGAGGCAGAAAACGCAATTCAAGCTGCAAATGAGGTACAAACAGACGTTGTTCCTACACTATCAGCTGAAACTCCAACAGAACTAGCAGAAGCAAGTCTAACATGACTTCATAAGACGGAATTGGCTATAGAAGGCACTATTTGTGCTATTTGAGGCACAAATAGAAGAACTAGCACCAGCTGAAACTCTTTCATAACTAGCAAACTACTATAGAACGCAGGGCAGAAAACGTTCTTTAAGATGCAGGTGAAGCACACACAGCAGATTCTACCACGATAAAAGCACCAGCAAGGGAACTCGCAGAAACAAGTCTAACACGATTAGTTATGCAATTTGATTATGCAGAATTGGCCGTTGATTTCAACAGAACTAGCAGAAACAAGTCTAACACCATTAGCTACGCAATTTGATAATGCAGAAGAAGACCTTGGGGAACAAACAGAAGAAGCTTACAAAGGATAAGAACGAGCTGAAACTCCTTTACAACTTGAAGAAAACCATCATGCCACGATCAGTTTCGCAAGTGGATCTGGCAGAAAACGCTCTTGAACAAGCAGTTGAGGCACACACAGAAGATGGACACAGGATCAGCAAAGACACAGCTGGACTAACAAGATTAGTAACACAACTTGATGAGGCAGAATTGCCACCAGAAGATTGACGCGAGCTGAATCTCCATCAGAAGCAGCAGAAAACACGTTGCCACGATCAGTTATGCAAGTTGATGTGGTAGAAAACGCTCTTGAAGAAGAAGTTTAGGCACAAACAGACGTTGATCCTACACTATCAGAAACTACCTGAAACTTCAACAGAACTAGCAGAAACAGGACTAAAACGATTAGTAACACAACTTGAATTCGAACAAGCTAGAATTCGAACCATAATATTGACACGAGATGAATCTCCATAAGAATGATCAGAAAACATACAGGCACAATCAGTAACGCAAATGGATGAGGCAGAAAACTCCTTTCAAGCTGCAGTTGAGGCACAAACAGATGTTTCGACAAGATTAGTACGAGCTGAAACAGAACTAGACGAAACAAGTCTAATACGATCAGTTACGCAAGTGGATAAGGCCTAAAACGCTTTCAACCTTCAGTTCCTACAATATCAGCTGAAACTCCAACAGAACTAGCAGAAACAAGTCTAACAAGACATCATAAGACGGAATTGGCTATAGAATATAGTTGAGGCACACATAGAAGAACTAGCACCAACAGAAACTTTCATAACTAGCAAACTACTATAGAACGCAGGGCAGGAAACGTTCTTGAAGATGCAGGTGAAGCACACACAGCAGATTCTACCACGATAAAAGCATCAGCTGAAACTCCAAGAGAACTAGCAGAAACAAGTCTAACACGATTAGTTATGCAATTTGATTATGCAGAATTGGCAGTTGATTCCAACAGAACTAGCAGAAACAAGTCTAACATCATTAGCTACGCATTTTGATCAAGCAGAAGAAGACGTTGGGGAACAAACAGAAGAAGCTTCCACAGGATCAGAACGAGCTGACACTCCTTTAGATCTTGAACAAAACCATCATGCCACGCTCAGTTTCGCAAGTGGATCTGGCAGAAAACGCTCTTGAACAAGCAGTTGAGGCACACACAGAGGATGCTTCCGCAGGTCTAACAAGTTTAACACGACTAGTAACACAACTTGGGGAACACCAGAAGATTGACGCGAGCTGAATCTCCATCAGAAGCTGAATTGCCACCAAAAATTTGACACGAGCTGAATCTCCATCAGAAGCAGCTGCCACGATCAGTTACGCGATGTGGTCTTGCAGACGAAGTTAAGGCACAAACTGAAGTTGATCATACACTATCAGTACTAGCTGAAACTTCAACAGAACTAGTAGAAACAGGACTAAAACGATTAGTAACACAACATTATCAGGTAGAATTCGAATCAGAAGATTGACACGAGATGAATCTCCATCAGAAGTAGCAGAAAACATACGGCTTCAATCAGTTACTCAAGTGGATGAGGCAGAAAATGCAATTCAAGCTGCAAATGAGGTACAAAGAGACGTTGTTCCTACACTATCAGCTGAAACTCCAACAGAAACGAACTTGAATTCGAACAAGCTAGAATTCGAACCAGAATATTGACACGAGATGAATCTCCATAAGAATTAGCAGAAAACATACGGGCACAATCAGTAACGCAAATGGATGAGGCAGAAAACTCCATTCAAGCTGCAGTTGAGGCACAAACAGATGTTTCGACAAGATTAGTACGAGCTGAAACAGAACTAGACGAAACAGGTCTAATACGATCAGTTACGCCAGTGGATAAGGCATAAAACGCTTTCAACCTTCAGTTCCTACAATATCAGCTGAAACTCCAACAGAACTAGCAGAAGCAAGTCTAACATGACTTCATAAGACGGAATTGGCTATAGAATATAGTTGAGGCACAAAAAGAAGAACTAGCACCAGCTGAAACTCTTTCATAACTAGCAAACTACTATAGAACGCAGGGCAGAAAACGTTCTTTAAGATGCAGGTGAAGCACACACAGCAGATTCTACCACGATAAAAGCATCAGCTGAAACTCTAAGAGAACTAGCAGAAACAAGTCTAACACTATTAGTTATGCAATTTGATTATGCAGAATTGGCCGTTGATTCCAACAGAACTAGCAGAAACAAGTCTAAAACCATTAGCTACGCAATTTGATCAAGCAGAAGAAGACGTTGGGGAGCAAACAGAAGAAGCTTCCACAGGATCAGAACGAGCTGAAACTTCTTTACAACTTGAAGAAAACCATCATGCCACGATCAGTTTCGCAAGTGGATTTGGCAGAAAAAGCTCTTGAACAAGCAGTTGAGGCACACACAGACGATGCTTCCACAGGTCTAACAAGTTTAACACGATTAGTAACACAACTTGGGGAACACCAGAAGATTGACGCGAGCTGAATCTCCATCAGAAGCAGAATTGCCACCAAAAATTTGACACGAGCTGAATCTCCATCAGAAGCAGCAGAAAACACGCTGCCACGATCAGTTACGCGATGTGGTCTTGCAGACGAAGTTAAGGCACAAACTGAAGTTGATCCTACACTATCAGTACTAGCTGAAACTTCAACAGAACTAGCAGAAACAGGACTAAAACGATTAGTAACACAACTTTATCAGGTAGAATTCGAACCAGAAGATTGACACGAGATGAATCTCCATCAGAAGTAGTAGAAAACATACGGCTTCAATCAGTTACGCAAGTGGATGAGGCAGAAAACGCAATTCAAGCTGCAAATGAGGTACAAACAGACGTTGTTCCTACACTATCAGCTGAAACTCCAACAGAACTAACAGAAGCAAGTCTAACATGACTTCATAAGACGGAATTGGCTATAGAAGGCACTATTTGTGCTATTTGAGGCACAAATAGAAGAACTAGCACCAGCTGAAACTCTTTCATAACTAGCAAACTACTATAGAACGCAGGGCAGAAAACGTTCTTTAAGATGCAGGTGAAGCACACACAGCAGATTCTACCACGATAAAAGCACCAGCAAGAGAACTCGCAGAAACAAGTCTAACACGATTAGTTATGCAATTTGATTATGCAGAATTGGCTGTTGATTTCAACAGAACTAGCAGAAACAAGTCTAACACCATTAGCTACGCAATTTGATAATGCAGAAAAAGACCTTGGGGAACAAACAGAAGAAGCTTACAAAGGATCAGAACGAGCTGAAACTCCTTTACAACTTGAAGAAAACCATCATGCCACGATCAGTTTCGCAAGTGGATCTGGCAGAAAACGCTCTTGAACAAGCAGTTGAGGCACACACAGAAGATGGACACAGGATCAGCAAAGACATAGCTGGACTAACAAGATTAGTAACACAACTTGATGAGGCAGAATTGCCACCAGAAAATTGACGCGAGCTGAATCTCCATCAGAAGCAGCAGAAAACACGTTGCCACGATCAGTTACGCAAGTTGATGTGGTAGAAAACGCTCTTGAAGAAGAAGTTTAGGCACAAACAGACGTTGATCCTACACTATCAGTACTACCTGAAACTTCAACAGAACTAGCAGAAACAGGACTAAAACGATTAGTAACACAACTTGAATTCGAACAAGCTAGAATTCGAACCATAATATTGACACGAGATGAATCTCCATAAGAATGATCAGAAAACATACAGGCACAATCAGTAACGCAAATGGATGAGGCAGAAAACTCCTTTCAAGCTGCAGTTGAGTCACAAACAGATGTTTCGACAAGATTAGTACAAGCTGAAACAGAACTAGACGAAACAAGTCTAATACGATCAGTTACGCAAGTGGATAAGGCATAAAACGCTTTCAACCTTCAGTTCCTACAATATCAGCTGAAACTCCAACAGAACTAGCAGAAACAAGTCTAACAAGACATCATAAGACGGAATTGGCTATAGAATATAGTTGAGGCACACATAGAAGAACTAGCACCAACAGAAACTTTCATAACTAGCAAACTACTATAGAACGCAGGGCAGGAAACGTTCTTGAAGATGCAGGTGAAGCACACACAGCAGATTCTACCACGATAAAAGCATCAGCTGAAACTCCAAGAGAACTAGCAGAAACAAGTCTAACATCATTAGCTACGCAATTTGACCAAGCAGAAGAAGACGTTGGGGAACAAACAGAAGAAGCTTCCACAGGATCAGAACGAGCTGACACTCCTTCAGATCTTGAAGAAAACCATCATGCCACGCTCAGTTTCGCAAGTGGATCTGGCAGAAAACGCTCTTGAACAAGCAGTTGAGGCACACACAGAGGATGCTTCCGCAGGTCCAACAAGTTTAACACGACTAGTAACACAACTTGGGGAACACCAGAAGATTGACGCGAGCTGAATCTCCATCAGAAGCTGAATTGCCACCAAAAATTTGACACGAGCTGAATCTCCATCAGAAGCAGCTGCCACGATCAGTTACGCGATGTGGTCTTGCAGACGAAGTTAAGGCACAAACTGAAGTTGATCCTACACTATCAGTACTAGCTGAAACTTCAACAGAACTAGTAGAAACAGGACTAAAACGATTAGTAACACAACATTATCAGGTAGAATTCGAACCAGAAGATTGACACGAGATGAATCTCCATCAGAAGTAGCAGAAAACATACGGCTTCAATCAGTTACTCAAGTGGATGAGGCAGAAAATGCAATTCAAGCTGCAAATGAGGTACAAAGAGACGTTGTTCCTACACTATCAGCTGAAACTCCAACAGAACTAGCAGAAGCAAGTCTAACATGACTTCATAAGACGGAATTGGCTATAGAAGGCACTATTTGTGCTATTTGAGGCACAAATAGAAGAACTAGCACCAGCTGACACTCTTTCATAACTAGCAAACTACTATAGAACGCAGGGCAGAAAACGTTCTTTAAGATGCAGGTGAAGCACACACAGCAGATTCTACCACTATAAAAGCACCAGCAAGAGAACTCGCTGAAACAAGTCTAACACGATTAGTTATGCAATTTGATTATGCAGAATTGGCCGTTCATTTCAACAGAACTAGCAGAAACAAGTCTGACACCATTAGCTACGCAATTTGATAATGCAGAAGAAGACCTTGGGGAACAAACAGAAGAAGCTTACAAAGGATCAGAACGAGCTGAAACTCCTTTACAACTTGAAGAAAACCATCATGCAACGATCAGTTTCGCAAGTGGATCTGGCAGAAAACGCTCTTGAACAAGCAGTTGAGGCACACACAGACGATGGACACAGGATCAGCAAAGACATAGCTGGACTAACAAGATTAGTAACACAACTTGATGAGGCAGAATTGCCACCAGAAGATTGACGCGAGCTGAATCTCCATCAGAAGCAGCAGAAAACACGTTGCCACGATCAGTTACGCAAGTTGATGTGGTAGAAAACGCCCTTGAAGAAGAAGTTTAGGCACAAACAGAGGTTGATCCTACACTATCAGTACTAGCTGAAACGTCAATAGAGCTAGCAGAAACAGGACTAAAACGATTAGTAACACAACTTGAATTCGAACAAGCTAGAATTCTAACCAGACACGAGATGAATTTCCATAAGAAATATCAGAAAACATACGGGCAAAATCAGTAACGCAAATGGATGAGGCAGAAAACTCCATTCAAGCTGCAGTTGATGCACAAACAGATGGAAGAAGCAATTGACGCAGAAACATGCTTTAACAATATCGGCACAAAATGAACCAGCAGAAACAAGTTAAAAATGAGAGAATTGAGATTTGAGCTAATGCAGATACTGTGGAAGCATGTTTGTGTCTACACTGATTCTTCCAGAGCCGATTCTGCTAATCCATTTCCGTACTTGATCATTTCGAACTTGATACTACTAATTCTATTAGTGTGAACTCGTACTGATCCTGTAAAGGCATCTTCTGATTGTGTCTCAAATGCTTCTACTAAAATAAATTCTAAAATTCTGTCTGATCGTTTTGCGTAACCTGATTCTTCCTAATCCATTTGCGTACTTGATCATTTTGATCTTGTTCCTGTTAGGTTTTTAGAGCTTGAGTTCGTTCTGATCCTGTTTCAGCAGGAAACTGCTTCTTCCAGAGCCGATTCTGCATAACCCATTTACGTACTTGATCATTCTGATCTTGTTTCTGCTAGTTCTATTAGAGTTTTAGTTCTTACAGATACTGTGTAAGCATCTTCTGTTTGTGCCTCAGCTACTTTTTCCAGAGCCAATTCTACGTGATCCATTTGCGTAACTGATCGTTTTAGACTTGTTTCCTCTAGTTCATTTCTTAATTGAGCTGGTGTAGATATTGCTGAAGCATGTTTCTGCTTTAACTACTTCTTCCAGAGCCGATTCTACCTAATCAATTTGCGTACTTGATCATTTTGAACCTGTTCTATTAGAGTTCTATTAGAGTTTGAATCATCGTGTTATACTTGTTTCTGCCAGTTTTGTTGAGCTAATTTTTGTGTCTAAACTGCTTCTTTCAGAGTCGATTCTGCACAATCAGTTTGCGTACTTGGATCATTCTGAACTGCTCGAACTCTAATACAACTAGCAGAAACAAGTTCGAAAAGATCGAGTACGCAAATGGATTAGACAGGATCGGCTGTGAAAGAAGCAGATGTCGCAGAAACATGCTTCAACACAAGTTAAGGACGACGCAAACAGACAGAATCCGTTTCGGAAGTAGCAGTTCAGGCACAAACAAAAGATGCTTTCACTGGATCAGTAGTTGCCTAAGTTCTAATAGAGCTAGTAGAAACAAGTTAAAAATGGTTATGAATTAGGCAGAATCGGCTCTTGAATTACGCAAACTGATCAGACAGAATCTATTTTAATTATTGAGCACAACCCACTATTGGCAACGCTAAATCTATGATAAAATCTATTCAGGCACAAACTGAAGATGTTTTCACAGAATTACAACGAATTTAATCTCTATTACAACTAGCATTTCCAGAGCCAATTCTGCCTGATCCATTTTCGTAAATAATCGATTTAGACTTGTTTCTGCTAGTTCTTTTGTTCATTGAGCTGGTGCTCAGAAACAAGGCTAACACGATGAGTTATGCAAACTGATCAAACAAAATCGGTTTCAGAAGAAGTAGTTGAGGCATAAAAAGAAGGTGCTTTCACAGGGTCAGTGCGAGTTCAAAATGATCAAGATAATGGATTAGGCATAATCACCTCTTGAGTTACGCAAACTGTTCAAACAGAATCGGTTTCACATGAAGTAGTTGAGGCGAAAACAAGATGTTTACACGGGATCTGTAAAAGCTCAAAATCTTATACATCTAGCAGAAACAAGTTCAAAATAATTATGTACTCAAATTGATTAGGCAGAATCGGCTCTGGAAGAAGCAGTTTCCTGCTGAAACAGGATCAGAACGAACTCAAGCTCTAAAAAACTAGCAGGAACAAGTTCAAAATGATCAAGTACGCAAATGGATTAGGCAGGTCTGCTCTTGAATTACGCAAACTGATAAGACAGAATCTATTTTTAAAGAAGCAGTTAAGGCACAAACTGAAGAGGCTTTCACAGAATCAGTATTGATTCAAACTCTAATAAAACCAGCACAAACAAGTTCAAAATAATCATGTACGCTAATGCATTACTCATAATCTTCTCTGGAAGACACGGCTTAGACAGAAACATGCTTAAACAATTTAAATTTAACCCTTTGAAAAAATAAAGATTTATGCATCAACTCAGCGGAAACAAGTCTAAAACGACCAGTTACGCAAATAGATCAGGTAGAATTGGCTCTGCAAAAAAGCAGCTCAGGCACAAACAGAAGATGCTTTCACTGGATCAGTACATGTTTAAAAATTCTAATAGTGCTTGCAGAAACAGTCCAAAATGATTAAGAACGCAAATGGATTAAAAAGAATCGGTTGTGGAAGGCAGAAACATGCTTCAACAATGTCTGCACGAACTCAATTAACAAAAGAAACAATCAATTACGCTCTTACAAAAGCAGCTGAGGCACAAACAGAAGATGCTTACACGGGATCTGTAAGAGCTCAAACTCTTATACAACTAGTAGAAGCATGTTCAGAATGATCAAGTAAGCAAATTGATTACGCAGAATCGGCTCTGGTAGAAGCAGTTGAGCCAGAAACATGTTTCAAGAATATCTGCACCAGATCAATTAACAAAAGAACTAGAAGAAACAAGTGTAAATTGACCAATTACGTATATGGATCAGGTAGAATTGGCTCTGGAAATAGCAGCAGAGGCACAAACAGAAGATGCTTCCACGAGCAGAAACTCTTATAGAACTAGCAGAAACAAGTTAAAATGATCAACTACGGAAAAGTATTATGCAGAATCGGCTATGGAAGAAGCAGTTTAGACACAAACATGCTGCCACAGTATTTGCAACATGTCAGTTCCCAAAAGAACTGGAAGAAACAAACACGATGAGTTATTCAAACTGAGCAAACAGAATTGGTTCTAGAAGAAGTAGTTGAGGCACAAACAGAAGATGCTTTCACAGAATCAGTAAAAATTCAATTTCAAATAGAACTAGCAGAAAAAAAGTTGAAATAATCAAATGGATTATGCAGAATCGGCTCTGGAATAGGCTCTTGTTTAGATACAAACATGCTTTCACAGCATCAGCTCAATTCCCAACACATAATCCATTAGAAATTCAGCTCGTACTGATCCTGTGAAAGCATCTTCTGTTTGTGCCTCAACTTCTTCTTCTGAATCTGATTCTGTATGATCAGTTTGCATAACTCATCGCGTTAGACTTGTTTCTACCAGTTCTGTTGGGATTTGAGCATGTCGCTGCCTCAACTGCTTCTTTCACAAACGATTCCGCATAATCCATTTGCGTACTTGATAATTCTCAACATGCTTCCACTAGTTCTATGAGAGTTTGAGCTCGTACTGACCCTGTGAAAGCATCTTCTGTTTTTGCTTCAAATACTTCATCTGATACAGATTCTGTTTGAACAGTTTGCGTAACTCAAGAGCCGATTCTGCCTAATCCATTTGCGTACTTGATCATTTTGAACTTGTTGCTGCTAGTTCTATTAGAGTTTGAGCTCGTGGTTGTTGTTGTTTGTCCATCAATAATGACGATGACCATTCATTTCATCCAGTGGGGTTGAAAGTATGGAGCCGTGAGTTCCTAAGATGGCTGATAAGGCCTATTTCGGCTCGAAATGTTCTTTGACAATGTGGACAAAGAATGCTTGACGTTTCTGGGGGAGAATTTTTTGCAGTGGTTTTTCTGTTCTTGTCTTTTCTTTACAGCTCTTGCAGTTCTGGTTGCCTCACAAGTGACTGCACCCATGGGTAATGATGCACGCCTCGAATTTCGTTCTCTGGCTGCAGTCTCCCAGGTGTCATGATGAATTCCAAAAGCATTCAGTGAGATTTTCAGAGCGTTTCCTCTGGCCGCCTTGGGAGCGTTTACCACAACGCAACTCGCTATAAAAAATTCGTTTAGGGAGCTGTGATCTGGCATGCGAGTCAAGTGACCAGCCCAGCGAATCTGGTTCTTCATTAGTAGAGTATGGATACTGGGCATGGACGCTCTTTCTAGGACTTCTGGGATCTTGTCTTGCCATTTACTCTTCAGTAACTTCCTAAGGCAGACTGTGTGGAAGTGTCGCTAGCGTCCTAGCGTGTCGATGATAAACAGTCCAGGTTTCACAAGCATATAGCTGTGTGGATAATACAACTGCTTTGTAGACTTTCAGCTTTGTTTGCAGCTAATTCCATTTCTGTCCCATACATTCTTGTACAGTCTGCCAAAGGCCGCGTTGGCCTTGGAGATTCTTGCATTCACTTCATCATCAATTATGGCAGCTTGTGACACAGTGCTGCCAAGAGAGGTGAATTTGTCTACAACACTTAGACTATGACCATTCACTTTGATATTCGGCACAGTTCCCTGTTTTATTCCCTGGAGCTGGCCGGTCTTCTCCAAATTGATGTTGAGCCCAAAGTTGGCACAGGCATGTGAGAAAGCTGAAACATTATGTTGCATGTCCGCCTCTGAGTTGGCGTATAGAGCGCAATCATCAGCGAACAGGAGATCTCTGACGGTGTCGCTGTCAATTTTGGTTTTAGCTTTCAGCCTCCTGAGATTGAGTACATTTGCGTACTCGATCTTTTCGAACTTGTTTCTGCTAGTTTTTTAGAGCTTAAGTTCGTTCTGATCCTGTGGCAGCATGTTTGTGTCTAAACTGCTTCTTCCAGAGCCGATTCTGCATAATCCATTTCCGTACTTGATCATTCTGAACTTGTTTCTGCTAGTTCTATTGGAGTTTGAATCATCGTGTTATACTTGTTTCTGCCAGTTTTAATGAGCTAATTTTTGTGTCTAAACTGCTTCTTTCAGAGCCGATTCTGCACAATCAATTTGCGTACTTGATCATTCTGAGCATGCTTCTACTGCTCGAACTCTAATACAACTAGCAGAAACAAGTTCGAAAAGATCGAGTACACAAATGGATTAGACAGGATCGGCTGTGAAAGAAGCAGTTGTCGCAGAAACAAGTTAAGCACGACGCAAACAGACAGAATCCGTTTCGTAAGTAGCAGTTCAGACACAAACAAAAGATGCTTTCACTGGATCAGTAGTTGCCTAAGTTCTAATAGAGCTAGCAGAAACAAGTTAAAAATGGTTATGAATTATGCAGAACCGGCTCGAAATACGGAAACTGATCAGACAGAATCTATTTTAATTATTGAGCACAACCCACTATTGGCAACGCTAAATCTATGATACAATCTATTCAGCCACAATCTGAAGATGTTTTCACAGAATTACAACGAATTTAATCTCTATTAGAACTAGCAGAAACACGTTCTAAATAATCAAGTATTACTCATAATCGGCTCTGGAAGACGCGGTTTAGGTAGAAACATGCTTAAACAATGTCTGTACGAATTCTTCTTCTTCTGCTGCGTTCATCCGGATTTTTTTGTTCCGGATGTGACTGCGTTGTGCCTGTTTACAGCAGCGCTGCGTTCTTGCGCCGTTAGGCCGACACATCCGACTTCTGCGGGCATTTGTTGACCGGGTTAACCTTCCCGGGGGTTTCTTATTACGTTTGAATCTCACTGTTTTTGGTGTTATCCCCCATCATAGCTGGCCCATATAGAACAGCCAAAGACATCCCGATCAACCTCAAGGGAAGGTAGGGGCAGACTATGATCATTCCCGGCCATCCAAGGAGGCTTCCATACTTGCAGAGCCATCACACAGCGCTCTGGTACTGGGCTCACCCAAGGAATCGTCACGTCCTGCACATGGCTGCTTAGCCTCACTTCCGTATATTGGGCCTTCCGTTCACCATAAGCTGTTCCTCCGGAAACCAGAAGAATGCAGTCTGCAGATGACACCCACACAGTGAGCTTTCGATTCAGACTTTCCACATAATGGATTTGCTATCCAAGCAATATTCCATTTCGTGTCACTAGGACACTTTTTCCACCTTTTATGAAGCCCACACAGTGAGCTTTCGATTCGGACTTTCCACGTAATGGATTTGCTATCCAAGCAATATTCTATTTCGTGTCACTAGGACACATTTTCCACCTTTTATGAAGCCCACACAGTGAGCTTTTGATTCGGACTTTCCACTAATGGATTTGCTATCCAAGCAATATTCCATTTCGTGCCACTAGGACACTTTTTCCACCTTTTATGAAGCCCACACAGTGAGCTTTCGATTCGGACTTTTCACGTAATGAATTTGCTATCCAAGCAATATTCCATTTCGTGTCACTAGGACACTTTTTCCACCTTTTATGAAGCCCACACAGTGAGCATTTGATTCGGACTTTCCACGTAATGGATTTGCTATCCAAGCAATATTCCATTTCATGCCTCTGTGACGCTTTTGTAATCGACATACCTGTGGTATGAAGTGTGGCAGTCTAAATACATCTTCATGCACCTTTAGATGTCAACCTGAATGTAGTTAAAGTAAGCTGTAGTCAACTTGAGCTTGTTGATATCTCCATAGAGCTTGTCGTCAAATGAAGCAGGCGTGGGCCAAAATATCTTTCTCTGTTCTGCATATATTGGGCACTCCTGCAGAAAATGTTTAGCTGTCATTTTACCAGTTCCACAATTACATTAATCGGTATCTCCTATCTTTAGTTTATTGAACAAGTGGTGTTTCAGCCTGTTATGTCCTGTCCGGAGTCTGAAGATTGCTACTTGTTCTCTTCGGTCGAGTTTGTAATATGCATCATCCTTCTGGTGGCCTGGATGCTCTGATTCCCATTTGGTTCTATAAGTGCTTTTTATAAACCTTTTTGCCTCATTATAGGTTATGTCTATGTCAGGCTGTGGTAGTCGTCCGCCCTCTTTTGCTAGTCAGTCAGCCTCTTCATTTCCAGGTATACTGCAATGTGATGTGATCCACTGTATTACAACTTTTTTGGATTTCGGGCATAGACCATGGAGTGCTGCTCTTAGGTTAGTTAGTTCTGTGCTGTTTTTGCTCTTCAGTATTGAGACAGCTGACTTTGCATCTGTAACAGTACAGATGCAGGGACGATGTAAAACAAGTCTTGGTATTTCTTTCAGAAGGTTTATTAGTTCATAATAGGCCGATAATAATACAGAGACCACGAGATATGATGTTGCCTTGTCTCGACTTTAGCTGTAACTAACCTAACCAAAACAACCTACGTCACGACTTGAGCATCCTTATTACTGTTCTACTAGGATGCTCAACCGTGCCCTAAGTTTGCACATCGAAGCCAATAACAGAGATGATATTCATTCTGCTACACCTCCCTTTCTTTAAAAAGACTTTTCTTCTTCAAAAGTCTTAACTCTTAACCCCGTTATCTTAAATCTAGACTTAACCAGCCGTCCCAAACTAACTCTATCTTAAGTAACTACTTTCTTCTACTTGTCCCTTATCACCATCCCACATAGCAAACCGCTATAAAGTTATACTTCTTCTTCGTTTCTAGCTCTTCAAAGTTTCAATACAAAAAAAAACATTCATAAAGATATTTCAACTCAGGATTATAATTTACCTATCTTATCTCTTGTATAGGTATCTATACCCCATCATATTTAAATCTCAGTTTTATACCACCCATCCTAACCATATATGTGTACCTTTTTGAAATACTTCTTCTTCTCTTCATAAGCGATCCGCTTAAAACCTTTTCATCACGACCAATATCTGGTCTCAACTATAAAAACACCGTACCCTTCTGATACTATCTCAAACTCTCTATCATCATCACTAACCGTATTACCTCCACATTACTATTTCTCCCCTTTAAACCAACCTGAAATCACTCTCACACGATAGGAAGACAAAGAATCGGTGGCCACCGGAATTTAAAAGAAACAGAACTGTTTCTCACAAAAACCACACTCATACTTACCCCCCTATGTTACCTGAGACTTTATGTAATAAAGTCTAAAACAATTATATATCTTCTACAGTTCACTTATACCACTTATTATGGCAATTTTACAGTTTGCGCTGCTATTAAAAATATTATTCACTCCTAAATGTCCATTATTTCTCAAGACCTACACCTCAACTCATTTAACTAATCTTCTCCTATACCTCACTCAGAATTCCCTCTTAATCTTGCCGAAAACCTCAGCAACCCCCTAATGTCCTTCTGAACCTCAATTTATGATGTTATCAACAGCAACAATATACTGCCACTGAACTCATGTCTGTGACTGCTTGCAATTAATGTTATTCTCTCTCAGTCCATATATCACGGACCCCTAAAACCTCGTGGCATTTTATCTCTGCTCGCTGTGAGCATTCCATACTGACAATGTCCATTTCTTACTAACATACTTACATCCCTTTTCTATTGTACTGATATCCACAGTATATAATTATTCTTCGAAGTAAAACATGGGATTCAATTCATGGTTTACCATTATAAGCGTTACCCATATCTACTTCTTCTACAATCCTGCCATCTCGTGTCGCTTATGAAAGTACATCATGGCTCTAAATCCATGTTTACTTCCGACCCCATGGAAACCATGTTTTAAACTTTCCCCACATTTACCCCACTGCTATAGACGTTAATCTTTTCTTCCCCAATATGGCATCCAATCCTATATATTCAATCAATGCTGACTTAATGCAGCTCCTATTTTTAACTCCCCCAGAACCCTTTTACTTGTGTAGTATGGCATATATTTCCACAACTTCTTAGCCACTATGTAATTAACCTCCCTATTCTAAATTATCAACGCTGATTATCACAGCCATCTTACTAATAGAATATACTCATGAACTTATTATTCACAAGAAGAATGTGTCTCTCTACCAGTCCTCAGTAGTTTATTAACTATTTTCTGAACGAAGGGCTTTATACTGGACAAAACCCTAACTGTTTGTAAACTAAACTTAACTTAACCAAATTCCAACATATATATATATAAACAAGGTAATTCTTATTCAACACACAAGACAATTCACCTAAATTATGAGTTATGCAAAATAAAATCACAACAGGACATCATACCCCCCCCCCCCCAAGGTTTTTAAATCATTTTTCTTTCCCCTCATATCAAATAAAAGTAATTAACCAATTCAAAGAAAGACGTTATGCAAAATAATATGACATACATCCTATCCATTGTTAGTCACTTTTACGGACTATCAATAATTTATTTATCTATTTAAGAAAACTCGACAAGTCCAATCTTAAAATCAAATGTCAATCATTTTACAAAACCATGTCAATTAAAAAACACTATAACATATCATATATGATGAAAGCTCAAATTCAATTAAAAAAAAACAACTGTCTTCTCGCTAAAGAGAAGGTTTTCAAAAAAAAATAATTCACATAGAATTAACTACTTAAAGTAACCAAGCAACATTGGCCTCTTATACGAACCAATGTAACACATATCTCTTCACTACAAGCGCTACTCTTACAACCGTAATAAAAACGCTCAATGCTAGGCCAATTAACCTGCATTAATCCCCCCCCCCCCAAAAATATATATATATATATATATATATATATATATATATATATATATATATATATATATATCTGTTACCTACAGACTATATTCTCATCCTAACGTAGAATAATATCTATTCTCTCACCAAAAGTCATTAATCAACAAATGACTGTACTTTTTCTGGAAGTCAAGCATTAATTATCTCCCCTCTCAACATTTCAGTCTTTACAAAACTAACTCCTAACACATTACAATATTTGAAATATAACCCCAAACAACCGCTGTAACCTACAGCTCTAATCACTTCACCTAGTACTAGTGTGGCGACTATCTCAATGTACCACCAGTCATCTATCTACTAATAGAACCTGTGGCTCGGCACACTAGTAGTTTCCCCTGGATTTGTACCAAGAATTACCACAACTTCTTAATTATTACCGTTAACTACGGTATCCCCACCATGCTACAACCACCAAACAAATTGTCTATTTACTACAGACCAACACATTCAGCTACTAGATTTGTCAACAACTAATTCTATTTATTAAGTCTCTCATCTACCCGACGCAACTAACATTTCATTCTCCTGCATCAGTACTTTCTAACATCTCACCACAACAACTCTAAACTATCCTCAACTTTCTCTTAACTTCGTTCACACACCGCGATGGTAGTCAAGCCAGTCACACTTATCGGAACACGTTCTCTAGTATTCTATTTATAATACTCTGTCATTCGTTTAGCTAATCTTGTTTACCTCACTATCTTTCACTCCTCCTCCTATTTATCGGGACTCTTTCAGAAACAGCAACCAACACCACATATTACTAACGACAGACCTCATTCAACATTCTAGCAATTACTCACCACAGTCTAAGCGTGTCAGTTCCACACACATTAACACAAGATATACTAAGCGCCCCATATATGCATGCCTTACTACTACTAATCAGCTGACATCGTTCTATCTATACACGACGCACATATGTTTGTCTTCATTTTTTCACATGCAAGGACAACGCATTACCAGACGAATTACTTCAACAATCAACAGGACTTTCGCAATTCAACTGTTTTCTTATTTCTACTTTTCTCACTCATTCACTCCTTTTCAAAGGTCAGAACCTATACATTATCTCTCGCAAACTATATCTCTTCTACACATTAACTAGCACTATCAACGATCTCTCAGAACCAACCTCATTCCGCTGAGCCACTAACCTCGTAACCATCATTCTATACTTCTCCACACAACAACTTTCTCAGATTTAATCACCTCTTCTTTCTCCGCAAGCATCATGTAATTACGTCAACCCCCTCACCAAGAACTCTTATTCTTCAAGCTTCTACAGTCTTTTACTCTTAATACTCTTGCGCTCCACTGGCTATTCTACACATGATACTCAATTCCTCCTCAATCTATATCTCCTCATCAGACACTCTCGGATGCTACTATACCTACTTCTTAAACTACCAAGCGAAACTATCTGCATTCATACTTAGTTTATCTCTCTCTCTGCTAATTCTGTGCTGAATCTATCCTACTTCAATCACACCAGTTATACATCACTCAACGTGATCAACTCTCTCTATCTAGCCATTCCGGACAAGGGACATTTCAATTTCTACATTGTTTACTCTCCCCACACCACAACTAAACACAAGATATTCTTTATAACGTATCCACGTAGAATATTCTATCAGTTGCCGTGACTCTCTATCCTCAACAACACTATTGTCTACACTGTACCATGTAATGCTACCCCCAAAAAAAATTCATCTGCCTATTTTATACAACCCATATGTATATGCTCAAACCGCAATTCCTCTCATAAGCTAAAACAATACCATCTGTCATTCCTCACCCTCGGAATTCTAACAGTTATAGAGTGCATCTAAGCCAAATATTTCATTGTCTCCTAGTACTAATGTGCGTCTCTCTTCAATTATGTCATCTTCAATATCCGTACTTGTTAATCCGTTGTTAAAATACTCAGGTCTTAAGGTCATATATTCTCTGACTTTTCTTATGTTATTTTCTGTCGTCGAGTAATTTTCTGCTATCTGTCTATTACTATTCTTCTTCTTCAATACTTTCTTTCTGTTCCCTTTATTTGTTACTCCCGCCTTTATTGCGTCGATCTGCTCACTGTTTTCTGTATACCTTACATAACGCTTATATTTCCCCATCTCATCTTCAGATGATATACTGATGATAGTTCCCTCATCAGACTCATAATAGTTTACTGCAGACACGTCGATCATATTCGCATAGTCGGCTTTAGAACGTCTGACTTTCCTCTTACCTCTATTCCCCATGCTCCGGTTCGGGACAACTCCAATGTCTTTAGCTGAGGAAACTGACATCTCAGTTGTACCTTTATTGACTGTCAGACTGTTTATATTTCTTTCCCCAATACTTTTCCTCTTTGGTCTCTTTTCGTCTGTTTATCTTTCTTAATTTCAACCGTGTCTCCCTTAGTCAAGTGAGTTGGTTTTGACTGAGTCTCTACTAACTCGGTTTGACTTCCCTTTGTTATCTTGCTGGTTGGTTGTACCTGGACCTTTTTATCTACCGTATCAACCTGTGTTTGTGTGTTCCGCTCTACCACTTCAATCACCTGCGTCTGAGTCTCTTGGTCTATTTTCTTAATTACCACCGTCATCTTCTTTTCCTGTTTAACAGTCAAATTCGTAACCACCTTAGGAGTAGTTGAATTCCTACTTACGTTTTCTACTCTTTTCCTTGACTCTGACCTCAGATATTGTCTTCGTCTTTGTTCAAACCAGTCATCACGTTTTTTCCTAGCAATCTTGCTATGGGATGGCCACTTCCATAGTTTATTGGAAAGGTCTCTCTCAGGACCATTCTTGTACCTATAACACCTATACCAGTCCGACCTTTCACTATTACGTCTGTTCTCACCGTCTTTTACCCTATAAACATCAGGACTTGGTTCGTCATAACTAAGCGCATAATCAGAACCATATTGTCTTCTGTCTTTATTAGGTAGTGGCTGTCTCCCGTTATTCTTTCCTACTCTATTGCAGTCTATCTTAAATCTATAAGGCTCTTGTCTAGTCGTTCTGCTCTGCAACGTTTCCACAAAATTTTCTACTTCACTAACCGCCACTTTTAACTCTCCCAACCATGCAACCATGCATGTGTTTTAATTCTGTATGTAGGTAGTTCATACAAATTTCTCTGTAATTTATCTATATATTTCTTGGTACCTGTTGAGTTAGTCTGTTGCCATACCCACTCCAGTCAAAACTTGTGCTAATGAACCTGGTTCTTCTGCCATGCTGAAATATTTCACTATAATAAATAATATGTTAAAATATAATAATATGTTAATTAAACTTATCAGGTCCTATAATCTTCTAATACTATAATATTAAATTTATACTTTACAAGTGTTGGCTGTCAAAGATAGTTCCCTGTCTGTCACGAATTGGCAGCCTTTACTTCCCAGAACAATTTTCGGTTCTCCATGTAGAGAAGTTACAGAAGAAGAAATGCAATTCTCTATAATAAAGGAGGAGAAATGGAAGACAGAACAATCAGGCCTGCACACATAGAGGCATAAAATGTTGTAGCAAAAGGAACCCATTCAGCTGTGAAGTGTCAGAACAGATGGCTGCTGGCTACTAAAACAGGATGGTGGGAATAGCAATAAACCCAGAATGAAATCACACAGACCATCAGACTAGGGTTGTAAAACCAGGCAGTCCAGCTTAAAGGTGTTACAGGTCAAACTGACAATTACCCCCACTGTAGGGCAGACTGTGAAACTGATCTGGGGCTGGCAACACAAAACCATCCAGGTGTGACACTATGGTGAGGGTTAGTGGTTCAGAATAGATTTATGACTGCCAGGGGGAGATAAGTCAGTCTGCATGAGAAAAGAGGTGTGAACTGGCCCCACACTTGAATAGAATTAATTACCTTAGGAGGTCAGCATGTTTCTGTCATACCAGGCAGAAAGGTGCCAAGGAGATAATAGGGTCTGCTGGACTCAGCTTAAATAAGGGTCCCTAGCTCTGGTCATGTTAGAAACGAAAAAAATCTCTGAACAGGTAGGAACTATCTCAATGTTCTGTAGTCATATGCATGATTATTATGTTGGCTCTTAGGAAGGATTTCTTAGTAACTATGCAACAGTCTTTTAGACATATGAACTTTAGGCCTATATCTGATCTAGGTTATTGCAAGAACTATCATTGTCATAGGTTACTTGAGTGTTTTTTCTAAGTTCTGTGTTCAATATCATTGTGCTTTAAGTGTTACTCTTCTGAGAAGTAGAAACTTATGGAAGGCAGGTCTTGTCTAGATATACTTGAGGTGTCGTAGCAGATGCTTGCCATCTCTTTCTAAACTAGACTAGTCTCGTTTTGGTGTGTGCATTTGTTGTACAGAATATAGTCAACTGACTATTTATTTAATTCTTACAACAGCAGTAACTAAGTGGTAACTTCAATTAGACTTGTTGTATATCTCATTTTGTAGCTATACAATATTAGTACTCATTAATAATGCCTGATGCTATTATGTTGAGTATCATTAGATGTCCATCTTGAAGTAATATAATGTTTACGGATATGTTGGATGTATGTATGTGTAATTTCATAAACTAACTAGTGCATTATGCTATGATGTTAAAGTATCATAATATGTCTAGTTTAATCAATATGTTTATGTGTATTGGACGTTTGATATATTGATTTGTCATATGCAAACCTACCAATATGAAGTGTTATGCTATTGTCTTCGCATTGGCACATTGGCCAATGATTGTGTTGGAAGCAGAGGTGTAATGGTACAGACATTACCCACAATTGGTAGTATAGGGTATATGGTGCTAAACTTTCTCAGTGTATTGTGGGCGTGCGTCCACGGTAATGCATGGAAACCTGGCACAGCTACTGGTCACGGCTTGCAAGCCCGGATGATCAGGCATTGTTATAATACCCTTACCGACCCTGTGAGCTGCTAAACTAACATTGGACGGAGCGGCTGTACGACACAGAATTTCTGTATTAGCGACATGGACATGGGGTGGCAGAAATGTAATCATTACAGGCGTGTGAGACAATTGAAAAGCCCGTCCCAGACTAAAGACAGTAGGGAGAAGGAGGATGGTGAACTCAGTACAGCTGGAAGATAAACTTGGCCAGACTGGTCATTGTATATGTTTGTGTTATGATATGTTTTAATTAGGATTGCGCTGATGTAGAACTAGATATAACACATTCTTGACTTTCTTTCAAGCTCTCACAAGGAGCATCTATGTTGAAGATCTCAAAGACGAGTGAAGACTAGGAGTGTCAAGACTGACAGGATCGTCAGAATACCGGCAAGCTGTTTCTTTTGTTGAGTCTACTGGAGAGTGGGAATCTGGACCACAGTTCCAGATAGATGAAGTAACAAGTAAAGTTACGTAATGTTTCTCATCACAATATGTTATATGATTTCATCATCCTCGTATTAAAAACCATCAGATGTCTATGATTAGTAAATAAATGTTGTAATATTGTAACTCGTAGTTCTCTCGTTATATTTTAATTCCAATTGTGCATGCGTGTTGGTTGTGTACATTGGTGGGGGTTCACTTACACACCAAGGAAAGGAGCAGTCAGGGAGAAAAACCTGTACTATGATAGTTGTCTTTAAACTTTAATTCAGACTTAAAAATCTATCTTAGCTAACCTTCTCTTTCCTATTCCTTGGCGAATATTCAGCTCAGTTCATTTCAATTTTGTAACGAGCCACTTAGAGCTGTACGTTGGATATTCAGGGCTTAATCTGTAGTTCAGCCATATAGATTTAATCCCTAGTCAGTTTCGGACTATTTAGGGTTGCTCGCCAGTGAATAATATTTTCATCTAGCCGGTGGGACTTATGACACTTATCAGGTCCTATAATCTTCTAATACTATAATATTAAATTTATACTTTACAAGTGTTGGCTGTGAAAGATAGTTCCCTGCCTGTAGTTAGAGACTCGTCGAAAGCTGCACATTAATGGTTCTCAGGTTTCGCTCTCGTATGCTGAGACTGAAAGGATCGACAAGGCTCGATAAGGCTCGATAAGGCTCGATGTCAACAATCAACGACTGTGATCAGAGGACAGCACTGGCCAGCCCTCTGAAATCATCAATGAACGCTAGTGTAGAGCAGCGGCGTTATTCAGGCAACGAGCAGACTGTGTGGCGACGATTCAGCAAGAGGACAACTCTTCTCCAGCGGTAGGAATGCTTTCACCCATGGTTGGGCACACCAGACTTGAACTTTGTTTTCACCCTAAACAGGGCCCTTCAAGGCGACGACTTGAAAACGGCTCTCGTGAACAACAGAGCCCAGAAATGATTCGACAGCGGCTCTCATATGCAACAGAGCCCAGAGATGATCTGACAGCGTCTAAAAGACATGGCCCAATCGATAGATGAATGAACTATTTAACTGCCGCCCTGGTTGGCCCTTGATAAAAATCCTTTTCTCTAAAACAATTTAGTTGCAACAGGACTCAAAATTTGCTTCGACTTTGGATGAGACTCGACAAAACGACCAGTTCAAATTAATCGCCATTCTGGAAAATTTTAATTTTACTGACTTGAGATAACTTGAGCAGTCTCGAAACGTTTACTGACCTGGGGTAACAGCCGACCTTGAGTGACCTCAAAAAAATTAACTGGGCTGAGGCAAAGTTCTTACTTGTGTAAAGTTTAGCGTTATCGTGTCTTTGCTGTCCGATTAGATCTGATTATCCGGCTGCAGCTATACAATTCTCACAGTAACGCCCCAGGTTCATAAGGTGGATGATGTATTCAGCAGCGGCATCCTCCAAGAGTGACGACGTGAAGCAGCAGTGAATTGGCCTCGAGTTCAGCAAAAATCACTGTACGTCAAGTATCAGGCCACTGTGTAAAAATGACTCAGGCATGGCCACAGAACATCGGTACCTTAGTTAAGCAATACGGAGTAGCCTTTTGACCTTCAACGAGGACTATTTTGATAACTCAGTAGCCCGAGAAATCACAACAACTACCCCTGGGCAGGCTTTCAGTTGCTGCGTCTCTCAAATATAATCAACAAAAATAGTATGCATCTATTTTCCAGACGCGGTCAAAAATAATCTCCGCTTGTGCACTATGATTCCCGCAGCGACCCAGGTTCGAATCCTGGTCACGGCACCAAAAATCCCTCCTGTAACAGTACAGATGCAGGGACGATGTAAAACAAGTCTTGGTATTTCTTTCAGAAGGTTTATTAGTTCATAATAGGCCGATAATAATACAGAGACCACGAGATATGATGTTGCCTTGTCTCGACTTTAGCTGTAACTAACCTAACCAAAACAACCTACGTCACGACTTGACCATCCTTATTACTGTTCTACTAGGATGCTCAACCGTGCCTTAAGTTTGTACATCGAAGCCAATAACAGAGATGGTATTCATTCTGCTACACATCTGTGAAGATAGCTATTTGCTTCTCTTTATTTTCCTCCATCAAGAGCATTTCTGCTGCAGTTTTCAAAGCCTCAAGTTACTTGAAAATTTTCCAGTTGCCACTGAATGTGTTTTTTTCACTCCATTTTTTAAATTTAGGAGAATTCCTCCTCCATTCTCTATTGAATTTTTGGCTGATCCATCTGTATATGCATGGGTCCAATTGCTGCTTGGGTAATGTTCTTTTATGTAGTTTAGGGTTATTTTTCTTCTTTCAGTTTCATGCTGAGTGTTATTTTTCTCAATACCAGGAATGTTTTCTATCATCTCAGGCAGTTGCTGCTGTCTCCAAGCTGGGAACTTGTGTGCATTGTAAATGGGTTTGACTGTTGATATGTAAGTATAGGATCTGCCCTAATCTTTCGTTTTGCAGTTTCTACAAAGTTGCTACGCTTCAGTCTTCCCTTTCCAAAACCATTAATCCTTTTATACATAGGGTGGTCTGTCAATCTTCTAAATTTTTCTGTTTGTTGCTATGCTCTGCTATCTCTTCTATCCTGTATTGGTTGTAAACAAGTGATCTTTTCTAGTTCATTAGTAGGCGTTGTTTTCAGGCTTCCAGTTATTCTTCTTCTTCTTATTCTGCGTTCATCCGGAGTTTTTGTTTCTCCGGATGTGATTGCGTTGAGCCTGTTTACAGCAGAGCTGCGTTCTTGCGCCGATAGGCCGACACATCCGACTTCTGTGGGCATTTGTTGACCGGGTTAACCTTCCCGGGGCTTCCAGTTATGATTCGCATTCCTTGATTTTTTACTCTATTTATTTTGTTAAAGTTTGACTTTGCTGCTGTTGCCCAAGCTAAGATGCCATATTCCAGTACTGGCCTCACCCGTCCAGTATGTAACTTCTTGAGAACTTTCTCATCTGCTCCCCACGTTGTACCAGCAAGCTTTTTCATGATTGCCATTCTTTGCCTTGCTCTTGTTCGATTTTTCTCAACCTGTGTTTTCCATGTCAAGCGACGATCAAAGGTGACTCCTAGATAGTTTGGATTTTCTTCATGGCGCAATATTTTTCCATTCAATACCAGCTTAGGTTGCTGAGTTTTATTTGAGAGGGAGAACACTGTGTATGTTGTTTTCTCCTCACTTATCTTCACTAGCCATGATTTTGACCAGTCCTCTAGCGCTAATAGGGCTTGCTGTATTCTGCTGTTAGCTGTACTAATATATTCTTCAGATGTCCATATGGCTAGATCATCTGCAAAGCAGGATGTGTGTACTCTGGCTGGAAAATTTTCTGTGATGTCATTTATATATGCTAGGAATAATGTTGGTTAAAGAACTCCTCCTTGGGGGACACCTTGCTCCAACAGCATCATTTTGCTTGTTTGTCCTTGTACTTTTGTCCTGGCAGTTCTGTTCTCAAGGTAGTGGCTGATCCATTTGTACATTTTCCCCCAAACGCATTTTTTGCAGTTTTACTTTCAGTCCTTCCTTCCATACTTTATCAAATGCTTTTTCTAAATCTATCCAGACCGCTAGTGTGTGCTTTTTCTCTTGGAAGGCATCCTCTATTTCCTGAGCTATATAGGTTATTTCATCTTCAGTTGATCTGTACTTTCTGAATCCTGCTTGGTGTGGTTGTAGCGTAGCGTCAGCTACGATGATAAGGAATCTATCAAAGTGCTTCGGATAGACTTTCTACGAATAGAAAAATAGGTCACTGGAGAAGACAAGACTGAATAGCTCGTAATTCTAGACGGAGTAAAGGTCCCAGAACAAGTCTAATCTTCTGACAGTGTTCAGGCAGACAGGAATGGCGTACAACTATACCGGTTTGATACAGACAGTCTGCCAAGGTTGTCTAGCTACGTGCCTGAAATAAAAAGCTCGAGCCCCCAAACTCTAATCACTCTCACCGACACGGAGAAAGACAGAGTAAAATATATAACAGCGACAAACTTTCGTAACTTCTCACTCTACTATGACTAAGGGTACTAATTAAGGTAACAACTAGCGGTTGTAAATTTTAGAGACTACAAATGTTATAGTTTAATCATTGACATGGCCTGACAAAGCTGGTATTATTTGCAGGTAGATGGTGGTGGTGGTGGTGGCCAACGGTAAGTTTGGCCACTTATCTTCTGGTTCTCCGGCTTACACAGTGCGTGTAAACCCTAGTTAGTAAGCATAAGTGAGATGGTGAGTGATGCTTCACAATGTCACACAGGTTGGCACATCTAAAGCTTGGTGCTGAAGGTGTCAAATCTGGAAATATAGTGAGAGTACGTGACTCTTCTGTCGAGACATATGTAAGCATCGGCCCTGGATTGTTCCTGGTGGCCAATAACATCTCATACAAAATTGCAGAAACAAAATAGCATGAGCTATCTGTCCCTGCTCCCTATAAGTCCCTATCCTAGGATAAATAGTAAAACACTGACCTAGGGAAAACATTTGAATAAAATCATTCTATCCTTTCTTATAAGTGAATATAATACTTATTCAGTAATAATTAAACATATAATCATATAATGCATATCATAATTATATTATTAAAATACAATAATTACAAAGTAATCTAGAGATAGATACACATACAATATATTAAACAGATTACATATTATAGATATTTATGTTCGAATTCTGACGCTATATTCCTAGCATATATTTAATATAATGGTTCTATGTAACGTATATTTAAAAATACACAGTTTATGTAATTATCATAATAGAATATGATAGGCTGAAAGTTAATGGAGTGGCAGGCAAGATCAGGACTGCGACTTGGTGAGAAATCACCGATAAGAATTAACGAACATGCCTAGGATCTACCACCCTAGTATTTGACATTCGTACACGTGATTAGTAAGATTTCCTATTTTCGCGGCATCGAAATATTCATTATTATCTCTAAGTATTCACAATCACTATCACATCCTCGAATTATCACCACTATGAACTGCCTTATGTATTCCTAAACTAACGGTTCGATTAGTATGGCCTAGTCTACTGCTATACGGACTAATCGAAAATTGGGTTCTATCCGACTTTATCAAGTTTACAACTATCTCAAATCGGCTACACCTCTCTAAACCTCATGTAAAGGTAATTTTCTACACAGTTACATTTTACCCTTTACTCTGCGTGTTTAGTAAACTACCTGTACGAAGTATAATATACGCGATCGAGTTTAGTCGGTAAAATAATTATTATGGTAAATAATTAGGTAAAATAACCTATTATCGGCGGTTTCCACTATTTTACTACACACAGAAATATCGGGCGCACACGACAATATTATATCGATACAAATAACTAGACCTTACCCTTCTAATCTTCTGACCGAACTTGTCGGGTACAAAAACTGCTTTAGGTATCTCTCTAATATATCTGAATATATTTATGGCCGTAATACGCGTCAAAGATAAAACTCTTAACACTTTATAAGTATTTTATAGAGCCTAGCGACTAGCAGATGTTTTTACACCGACGTCTAGATTGCGAAAAGAACGAGTTTAGCTATATTTCTCCTGACCGGAAGTGGTCGTTCCAGGGAGTTCGTTGTCGTAATTTCGCCGACCAAATTGTGAAATAGTCGTAGCCAAATTTATAGGTTACTTCTGTAACGTATTATTTCCCACTAGAGTAATAACATTAAATAGCAATAGATTTATGCTATAGTCATGGACTATCTATACATACAAAAATAGGAATACAAACGAATATAAATGCTTCTATAATTATATAAGGGTTTTAAAAAGAATTTACTCCAATTTAAGCAAAAGATGAAGAGGAAGCTGGGGACTTCGTCACAGTGGTGTTAAGAGTTGGTTTTCTTCCAGATGCCATGTTAGCCTGCCATTGATAATGCGTTCCATTAATTTTCCTACACAGCTAAGTAGACTGATAGGTCGATAGCCATTTGGTTCTTCCAGGTCTTTTCCTTTCTTTGGGACTGGTATTAGTATAGCTTCCTTCCATGCCTGTGGGACTATTCCTCTCTTCCAGCTGTAATTTAGGACTGCTAGTAGTTTCTTTTTTGCCTTAGTGCCTAGTCCTATTAGCATTTCATTTGTGATTCCATCCTTTCCTGTTGATTTCTTCTTTTGTAGGGTATTCATTGTCTGTTCCATTTCTTCCATTGTTAGATTTGCCATCATATATTCAGCTGCTGTCTCTGTATTACTATGATGTATCTGTTTATCTTTGATTGCTTTCTTCTGTTCATTTGTAATATCAATGTGGTTTGCACTGGCATAGTGTTCCATTAGTGCATTTGCAGCCTTCTTTCCTGTAAGCAAGGCATTTCCTTGTTTAATTGTTATTTGTTTGTTTCTGGGTCCTTCATTGTTCATGGCTTTCACTAGTTTCCATAGTTTGTTTCCATCCCTGTCAAAACTCAGGTTTTCTGTTTTTTCCCTCCAACAATCTCTTGTTGTTTGATTTACTGTTCTTTTATATTTTGCTGAGATGGCTTTGAGAGAGATGTTCGCTTCAGTTGTTTGTTCTCTCTCTGCGGTCTTCCTGGCATCTTCAACTTTGTCCTCCAAAATTTGTAGTTCTTCAGTCCAGTATGGTTTGTAATTTTTCCTCGCTCCTCTTGGAATAGACTCAGTGGCCGCCTGTATTATTGCTCTGTTTAGACTTTCCACTATTTGCTTCATGTTGCCATATCGTGTATTTATGTTTTCACAATATTTGTCTGTTAGTATGGCAAATCTGTCCCAATCTGTTTGATTGTAATTCCAACGGGGCAAAGGCTTTTGCTCCTGTGGAACATACTCCATATTCATTACAAGCTTGATTGGTCTGTGGTCACTACCTGCTAATTGATCAAGCACATGACGATCGATTTTGTGGAGGATGTCTCCTGTGCAGAAAGCTAAGTCTGGAGTAGAAGTGGCAATCCATCTTCTGGAGTAGAAGCTCGGTGTGTCATCCGCTTTGTTGAGTAGATGGAGATTTGAGTCTATTTCCCAGTCCTCCACTTCATCTCCTCTTCTGTCAGTATCTGGGTATCCCCATCTTTCTGAACGGCTATTAAAGTCTCCGACAATAATGCAATTTTTGTCAGTTATTTTCATGTTTGAGAGTGTAAGATCCTTATCTGCCGGGCTATACAGATTGTACATTCTTATTTTCACGTCCTTTATCATTATGTCAACACCTATAATTTCCGTTTGTTTGTCAGAGATCACAGATACTTCGCTGCAAGGTATTATATTTCGTGTAAGTATTATAACTCCTCCTTTGTGTCCTTCGCGGTCGAAACGTGTGGCCTGATATCCTCTGACTGAGAATTTGTGATTGGCGTTGAGGTGTGTCTCTTGAATGCATGCCACATCTATTCTATCTTTATGAAGACGCTTTGTTAAGGAGACTTTCTTGTTATAAACTCCTTCGGCATTCCACTGTAGTATGTTGAGTGTCCGGGGTGTTTGGTCAATAGCTCTTAACGTACTCCTCTGTGCCTTGACTCCACAGCACAGGGGAAGGTGACCACCAGTAGTCATGGGTGGACCCCCTCGAGGCAGGGGGCCCGGCACTATCACCGCCTGATGGGACTTCACGGGATTAGCACCATAACGATTAATTTTCATCTGTGGCATCATGAAATGATAAAGTTACGTTGCACTGCTTTGTCAAGCCTGTGGCTCAGTACATCCGATTTCGACAAGCATTTTTCGGGATGCTTTCCCTAGCCTTTGACTGTCCCCAGTCTACCTACAAGGCAGCAGGTTTGTGCGTCGCTTCGTCTGGTCCCTCTCCCTTGACCTGTCCGATATGGGTGACCCTACCGGTAGCTGTGCTACCGTCGGCATAGCTCTTGGGGTCATTAGAACGCGCAAGCCCCTCTACCTCGTCAAGGTGGACGCACGGCAGAGGGGGAACGAATTCAGTTAGCAAAAGAACTAGCAGAAACAAGTCTAAAAAGATCAGTTACGCAAATAGATCAGGTAGAAGTGGCTCTGCAAAAAGCAGTGAGTCACAAACAGAAGATGCTTTCACTGGATCAGTACGTGCTTAAAAATTCTAATAGTGCTAAGTTCAAAATGATTAAGTGCGCAAATGGATTAGACAGAATCGGCTGTGGAAGAAGCAGATTAGGCAGAAACATGCTTCAACAATGTCTGCACGAACTCAATTAACAAAAGAAACGATCAGTTACGCATATGGATCAGGTAGAATTCGCTCATGCAAAAAGCAGCTGAGGCACAAACAGAGGATGATTACACGGGATCTGAACGAGCTAAACTCTTAAACAACTAGCAGAAACAAGTTCAAGTGATCCTGTACGCAAATTGATTAGGCAGAATCGCCTCTGGAAGAAGCAATTGACGCAGAAACACGCTTCAACAATATCGGCACCAAATGAACTAGCAGAAACAAGTTCAAAATGAGAGAATTAAGAATTGAGCTGATGCAGATACTGTGGAAGCATGTTTGTGTCTAAACTGATTCTTCCAGAGCCTATTCTGCTAATCCATTTCCGTACTTGATCATTTCGAACTTGATACTACTAATTCTATTAGAGTTTGAGCTCGTACTGATCCTGTGAAAGCATCTTCTGTTTGTGCCTCAACTTCTTCTTCTGAATCTGATTCGGTATGATCAGTTTGCATAACTCATCGCGTTAGACTTGTTTCTACCAGTTCTGTTGGGAATTGAGCATGTTTCTGCCTCAACTGCTTCTTTCAAAACCGATTTCGCATAATCCATTTGCGTACTTGATAATTCTCAATATGCTTCCACTAGTTCTATGAGAGTTTGAGCTCGTACTTATCCTGTGAAAGCAGATTCTGTTTTTGCCTCAAATGCTTCTTCTAAAATAGATTCTGTCTGATCAGTTTGCGTAACTCAAGAGCAGATCCTGCCTAACCGATTTGCGTACTTGATCATTTTGAACTTGTTCGAAAACTAGATTTAAACTAGTTTTAACTAGTGTATGAGAGTTTGAGTTCGTTATAATCCTGTGGCAGCATGTTTGTGTCTAAACTGCTTCTTCTATAGCCAATTCTGCCTAACCCATTTGCGTACTTGATCATTCTGAACATGCTTCTCATCTCATCATCTCATCTCATCATGTTCCTCTTGTACCTTGCGGTGTCGAGGTGAAGTATAAACTTCAAGAGAGTGCCCGAGTATGGGCTTCATATATCGATATTCCCATGGACTCTGCTATTTTCTTCGTCCAACGTTTACGTGGTGGGCCTCTTCCTCTGATTCCATATGGTCTGTACATCATTGCTTGTTGTGGTATGCTGTTGACTGGTAACCTACTTGCATGGCCAAACCATTTGACTTGCTGTTTTCTGATAAAATCTAGTGCTGCTGTAACCCCCACTTTAGTCCTGATTTCTTCATTTCTGAATCTTATCTCTTCTTGATACGTTGAGTATTCTTCTCAGGAACCTCATTTCTGTTGTTGTGATGTTTCTTTTCTCTTTTTCTGTCATTGTCCAGGCTTGGCATTGGTAGCATAGAGTTGGCAGGAAGATTGTGTTGTAAAGTGCTTTCTTAGTATTTATTGATACCTGTTTGTTCTTTAGTATTGGTGCCATTTGTCCAATGAGTTGATTTGCCTTATTGCACCTATTTTCGATCTCGTCTTCTGATCTGCCATTTGATGATATTATACTTCCTAGGTACTTGAAACTCTTTACATGTTTCAAGGGATGTTCGTTTAGGTGAATTGTTGTTGTTTGTTCTTCTTTAGTTATAGTCATTACCTCTGTTTTGCTTGTGCTAATTTTCATGTTATGTTCCCTACACATTTCATTTAGACTATTCAAGTGGTCTTGTAATTCAGCTTCTGATTTTGCTATTATTGCTTGGTCATCCGCAAACAGGAGTTCTCTAATGGTTAGATTTGCAGATGGTTCTTCTTCTGTGTTCTCGTCATGCGGTATTCTTGCTGTCTCTGCTTGGCTGGTTTCTTTACATATGTTATCAAAATATGTTATGAATAAGAGAGGGGACAGGACACAACCTTGTCGTACTCCAGATCTTATGGTGAAGGGTTCTGATTGTCCTCCAGTTGCTCTCACTATGCATTCACTGTTGTGTAAACTTCTACATAGGTTTGTTAGATGTGTACTCACTCCATATTGTTTAAGGATTTCTCACAGCTTGTTTCTATCTACTCTATCGAATGCCTTTTCTTGGTCGACAAAGGCTAAGTAGAGTGTTTCATTAAATTCAATTGATTTTTCTATAAGTTGTCTAAGAGCAAAAATGGCATCTGTGCATCCTTTGTTTTTCCTTAATCCAAGCTGTGTTTCGCTTAGCTGGGGTTCTAAAGTATTTCGTAATCTTTTTTCTAGAATTTTGCAAAATATTTTCCCAGTATGACTCAACAGTGAAATGCCTCTGTATTGTGTGCAGTCTCTTTTGCTGCCTTTGTTTTTCCAAATTGGGATAATTATGACGTTTCCCCTGTCTCGTGGTGTCTGTTCTACCCAAACATGGTATGTATAGTCTATGTAGCCAAGCTGTTCCTACTTCTCTTGCTGCTTTAATTAGTTCATTTGGTATTTCATCCTGTCCCGGTGATTTGTTCAATGGGGCTAATCTGATGGCTTCTATAATTTCTTCTTTTATTATGTCTGGTTCTAGTTCTTCGGTGACATCTGTATAGGTTTCTTGAATTCCTGTGACATCTGATGGGATGTTGAGAAGTTGTCCGAAATACTGCTTCCATCTTATTAGGATTTGTTTAGTAGAGTGTGGATACTGGGCATGGACGCTCTTTCTAGGACTTCAGTGTCTGGGATCTTTGTCTTGCCATTTAATCTTCAGTAAATTCCTAAGGCAGACTGTGTGGAAGTGTCGCTAGCGTCCTAGCGTGTCGATGATAAACAGTCCAGGTTTCACAAGCATATAGCAGTGTGGATAATACAACTGCTTTGTAGACTTTCAGCTTTGTTTGCAGGCTTATTCCATTTCTGTCCCATAAATTCTTGTGCAGTCTGCCAAAGGCCGCGCTGGCCTTGGCGATTTTTGCATTCACTTCATCATCAATTGTGGCAGCTTGTGACACAGTGCTGCCAAGAGAGGTGAATTTGTCTACAACACTGTGACTATGACCATTCACTTTGATATTCGGCACAGTGTAATTATTCCCTGGAGCTGGCTGGTCTTCTCCCAAAGTTGGCACAGGCATGTGAGAAAGCTGAAACATTATGTTGCATGTCCGCCGCTGAGTTGGCGTATTTAGTGAGGATACTTCGAATTATGATGGACTTTCCGAAGTAGGAAAATATTAACATTAGATTACGTAATTGGTTAATTATATTTTAGTTATATATTATTATTATATTGATGATAATTCATGGTGTTTCATTATTGACAGATTATTTTTATGCATATATGTAGTTAGTGATATATGATATGAATTGTTGATATTATTAACTTATGATACGGTTAAAGTAAGTTAAATTATTTATGTTATTAATTAGTACATCATCATCATCAAGTGCCGTGCCGGCTGGCGTAGGCGTTCATGGCTCTCCCCAGATCTCGGTCTTTGGTGTTCTGGATCAACTCTGCTGATGATATTCCTCCATGCCACCGTCTCAGTCCGTCCAGCATCATTTCTCTTGGTCTGCCTCTGCCTCTCTTCCCCTCGATCTTTCCAGTTGTCACGATGTTCTCCAATGCCTCTCTTCTCATCACATGACCAAAGAAAGATGTTTGTCTCTTTCTTATTGTTGTATATAGTGTTCTAGTTTCATTAGCCTCTTTCAGGCAATCGTTGTTAGTTACTCTGGCAGTCCAAGGAATTCGCAACATTCGTCTTAAAAACCACATCTCTGTTGCTTCTAAGTTCTTCCTAATTTGTTCATTTACATTCCAAGATTCGCTGCCATACAGCAAAACTGGTTCTATATAGCATTTTAGTACTCTCTTTCTTACATTCATTGATAGCGACTTATTGCATAAGATAGGGCCTACTCTTCATTTTCTGAAATGCTGTCTTTGCCTGCCCTATTCTGCTCTTAATCTCTTTTGTACATCTTCCATCTGATGTTATAAGTGCCCCTAGGTATTTAAAATTATCCACTTGGTTGAGAATTTCCCCTTCTATTTCTATGTCACATTTTGGCGTCCCCATTTTCTTTGATATCACCATTGTTACTGTTTTTTTGATATTCAAGGACAGTCCTTTCTGTGCACTCTCTGTTACTACACTGTCCAACAATTGTTGTAGGTCTGTTGCATTATCTGCTACCAATACTGTGTCATCTGCATAGCGTATATTGTTTATATTATATCCTCCGATTAGTATTCCTGGCTTCTCTTTGATCTCTCTCATTATTACATAGAGTAGTATTTAATGCATATGTTAGGTATAATAAGTAATCATATGTGTTGTCTCACGTCGTACGGATGAGGAGAGATAAATGAAAGGAAAGGATAATACACAAGTATACAAAACAATATACACGTACATAAACAAGATAATACATAGTATAATACAGTTAATTTATAGTCATATAATAAACAGATATAACGCATAAATATATATAATATATATTAAGTTACGATCATCGACATGTTAGGTAAATATGGCGAATGATGGAATGATATGTTGACTTAGTTTAAAGTCGACATAATGCGATTCTTGTGTCGACGGAAATCAGTTGCTCAAATTGGCTTGTAAGGTCGTCGGGTATACAACACAGGACTGTATTTTTAGTTTGGTACTCAGGGTTACAGAGACCTATAGTTATTTTTACAAGGGGTCAGCATGTTAACGCGAGAACAGTCTCAAATATAATTTATGAGCTGGTGGTGTTTGAACCTTGCCTTTTTTACAAGTGGTCGGTCATGTTAACGCGAGAACAGTCTCAAAAAAAATTTAGGAGCTGGCGGTGATCGGAACTTGAGTTTTAATCCTGTGTTTGATATCCCCACGATCTATGTTGCCTCACAGTAGCATTTTGTATTCCAAGGACGATGGATTCGTGGTCGAGTCCGACTTAAAGTAATTTACGTCGCCTTCATCATTCGTGTACATGTCGTAGGATAATTAGAGTGAGAAAATGTTTTACAAAACTCTCAGGCAAATCTAACCATTAGAGAACTCCTGTTTGCGGACGACCAAGCACTAATAGCAAAATCAGAAGCTGAATTACAAGACCACATGAATAGTCTAAACGAAATGTGTAGGGAACATAACATGAAAATTAGCACAAGCAAAACAGAGGTAATGACTATAACTAAAGAAGAACAAACAGCAACAATTCACCTAAACGAACATCCCTTGAAACAAGTAAAGAGCTTCAAGTACCTAGGAAGTATAATATCATCAAATGGCAGATCAGAAGACGAGATCGAAAATAGGTGCAATAAGGCAAATCAACTCATTGGACAAATGGCACCAATACTAAAGAACAAACATGTATCAATAACTACTAAGAAAGCACTTTACAACACAATCTTCCTACCAACTCTGTGCTACCAATGCCAAACCTGGACAATGACAGAAAAAGAGAAAAGAAAAATCACAACAACAGAAATGAGGTTCCTGAGAAGAATACTCAACGTATCAAGAAGAGATAAGATCAGAAATGAAGAAATCAGGACTAAAGTGGGGGTTAAAGCTGCTCTAGATTTTATTAGAAAGCAGCAAGTCAAATGGTTTGGCCATGCAAGTAGGCTACCAGTCAACAGCATGCCACAACAGGCAATGACGTACAGACCAGATGGAAACAGAGGAAGAGGCCGACCACGTAAACGCTGGACGGAGGGAATAACAGAATCCATGGGAATGTCGATATACGAAGCCCATAACCGGGCACTCTCACGAAGTTTATACTTCACCTCGACACCGCAAGGTACAAGAGGAACATGATGAGATGAGATCCCTCTTAACGACGTGTCTCGGATGTACCCTCACACATTTACCGAAGCAGCACTGCACGTGGCCTGGTTGTAGCCATTACCCACGTGTGATCGGATGCAGTGCCATCTTTGATCGGTTTTAGCCAGTGAGCACGTGGTCTGATTGTATCCATTACCACATGTGACCGCATGCGGCACCATCTTTGACCACTCGTAGCCAGTAAACACGTGGTCTGTTTGTAGTCATTACACATGCGACCGAAAGGAGCGCCATATTTGATCGGATTTGATTATTACCCACGTGTTATCGGATGCAGCGCCATTTTTGATCGGCTTTAGCCAGTGAGCACGTGGCCTGGTTGTAGTCATTACACATGCGACCGGAAGCAGCACCATATTTGACCACTCGTAGCCAGTGAGCACGTGGTCTGGTTGTGGTAATTACACATGCGATCGAACGCAGCGGCATATTTGATCGGATATGATTATTACCCACGTGTGGTCGGATGCAGCGCCATCTTTGATCGGCTTCAGCCAGCGAGCACGTGGTCTGGTTTTGCCATTAACCATGTGTGATCGGATGCAGCACCATCTTTGACCGGCTTTAGCCAGCGAGCACGTGGTCTGGTTGTATTCATTACCACCTGTAACCGGATGCGACACCATCTTTGACCACTCGTAGCCACTGAGCATATGGTCTGGTTGTAGTCATTACACATGCAACCGGAAGCAGTGCCATCTTTGACCAGCTTTAGCCAGCGGGCACATGGTCTGGTTTTGCCATTAACCATGTGTGATCGGATGCAGTGCCATCTTTGATCGGTTTTAGCCAGTGAACACGTGGTCTGGTTGTATCCATTACTACATGGGACCGTATGTGATACCATCTTTGACCACTCGTAGCCTTGAGCACGTGGTCTGGTTTTGCAATTAACCACGTGTGATCTGATGTATTTCTTAGATAAGTGCCCCTGTGTCTGGTTGTATACCATCACACAACCCAAGGACGAGTCTTGTGTCTCTACCACTTCGGCATGAGAGAAAGAGTAGAGGATGAGAGAGAAAGAGAGAGAAAAAGAAATGGATAAGAGAGAAAGTGAGAGAGCAAGAGAGAAAGAGAGCGAGAGAGAGAGAGAAAGAGAGAAAGAGAGAGCGCGAAAGAGAAAGAGAGAGAAAGATAAAGCGTGAGATAGAGAGAGAGAGAGAAAGAGAGAGTATGAGAGAGAACGAGAGAGAGAAAGAGAGAACGAGAGAAAGAAAGAGAGAGAGAGAGAAAGAGAAAGCGAGAGAGAAAGAGAGATATAGGAATAGAGAGAGAAAGAGCGAGAGAGAGAGAAAGAGAGAGAGAGAGAGCTAAGAATGTGGAATTGAAAAAAAGTCGCTTTAAAGTCGACAGGATCGACTTCATTGCACCGGGTTTTATCCCATATGGCTCGGTCTCTTTCCGCAGCACGGAAAGCGTCGCACAAGGCTCGAACTCCGTAGCTTTTAGCAACGACCCACAAGAGTCTCCGAAACATTTAACTCATAAACCGAAGGACGCGGCCCGGAATCGAACCCACAACCTTCGGAGCACGAGTCAAACGGCTTGACCACTTCGCCACAGATACTCCCTAATGTGGGTCATGTGGAATTGATGTTTCTTCTGACCAGTTCACATAATGATATTCCACCAGCCTCTCTTTCTGTTTATATCGTATTTTACTGATTACCAGGAGAACGCCAACGGTCAGTTTAATTCCCTTGTCATTTCTGACTCCGTGCTAGCCTCGCTGTTGTGATTTTACGTTTTTACGCTGCATCCAGCGGGTGGGCTGGAATTTCCTTTTCGCATTTATTTGGATACAGGCGCTGATGTCGTGTTACCTACTCAGGTCAGGCACGCGCAGTTTACTTAGCGCGGGCTTTCTGGTCGTTACCTGGTTCGGTTGGGCGCGCGTATCTATCATTCAGCGAAGTCTATTAGTTTTTGTTTGCAAGGGAAGTAACTCATGTTGTTATTTTGCTTGTGTATTTCAAAGATTATTGCAAAAAGTAATTAATTATATTATTTCAAATGAATATATTTATTTTCAGATTAATAATCTAGGTTATACCTACTAGAAATATACCAGATTTGTATGTTATTACGGGTGTGAATAATGTTAATATATTCCTTCGCTGTAATAATCAGATTTTCTATTTCCTAATTTGAAACATGAATACCCTATATGGACATATATCACTGGCGGAATGATAATACTGTGAGGGTCATGGTCAACTGATGGTTGACTAGTCACGGACTATCATTCTGAGCCGTGATGAACTATAATTATTCAAAAATCAAATTCTGGACAACTCTGTTCACCAGAGGTATGGCCCAAATAATTTCCCACTAATCTATCAAATTGACATCGGTCTCCGTATTGAGAGGCTCGATATCCACACAGAGGGGTTCGAACCCGATCACGCCGATCCGTTCGGGGCGACGGGGGCGGGGCGGCCGTCGCGACCGGAAAAGGGGGCGGACGGTGGGGGAATCTGGGGGTGGGGCACACACCATGGACCGGAAGTAGTCAACCGGAAGTGACACCAGAAGTACCCAAAAAAATCTCGCCACTTTTTGAAAAATCTGGAGTCGGTTTATGACGTCACGGATCTGGATCCAAACTCTTCATGTAGTAAAATATTACGTCACCAATCTGGATCGGATCCAGATTTGGGTATCCATTGCCACTCGAGGTACTACTTGCGTGACGCGACCTGGTCCTCTCAGGCCTATCGGCTTATTGCATTAGAACTCTGGTCTGGTTCACTTTGCCTTGACATGTCTAATATTAAACATGACACATACATGTTACATGGTGCTGAAAGGTTTAAGGTGGTGCATGAAAGTTTCCCATGTATGTTCATGCTGCGAACCAGAGGAGATTGAATCCGTTACGTTACAGTCGTCTGCAGACTGACCGTACCTGATCTGTGCGGGGAGCGGCCAGGGACGAACGAAATGCCCAATATATGGAAGTGAGAAATTAAAGCAGCCATGTGCGTGACACGGCGATTCCTTGGGTGAGCCCAGCAACAGAGCGCTATGTATCGGCTCTGCAATTATGGAAGCCTCCTTGGATGGTGGATAATGCCCATGGACCCCTTGAGGGTTGACCGTGAAGTCTTCGATCGTTCTAACTTGACCAGCAGAGATGTGGACGACACCACAGCAGTAAGAGTCGAATGTCCCTCGAAACCACAAAAGGCAAACCCGTTTACCAAACGCCCGCTGAAGTCGAATGTACTGGCCTAAGGGCGCAAATAAATCGGGCAAAATGCAAAAACATCCGAGTGAAATGTCCCTCGTGCTCGGAACAGCTCTGACTATCTAGTTTTCTGGCCGGAACAGCTCTGACTAGTTTTCCGGCCGAAACAACTCTGACTATCTAGTTTTCCTGACACAATGTCCGTACACGTCCGAACCGAAAGCTCGCTGAGTGGAAGTCGTCTGCAGATTGACCGTTACTGGTTTGTTCATGAAGCGGCGCGTGGCGAACGAAACGCACAATACAAGGAAATGAGGCATTAATGCAGCCATTTGCAGGACGTGGCGATTCCTTGGGTGAGCCGAGCACCAGAGCGCTATGTATCGGCTCTGCAATTATGGAAACCTCCTTTGATGGCGGATAATGCCCATGGACTACCCCTGCCTTCCCTTGAGGGCTGACCGTCAAGTCTTCGACTGTTCTAACTCGACCAGTAAGGATATGGACGGCACCACAACAGTGAGAGTCGCTTAAGAATGCTAACCTGGTAAAAATGGACGCTAAAGTCGGATGTGTTAGCCTAAGGGCTTCGGCCCAAGGGTGCCTAACCAGACACACCGCAACTACGAGGGTAAGTCACAAATGGCTGTAGAAAAATAACTAAATATGATAACAACTTAAAACGAGTTTATTTTTACACATACATTGTGCCTTTATTTCTCAACATAATTTCCACCAACATTGATGCACTTATCCATCGTTTTATCAGTCCTCCAAACCGACTGCATAGAACTTCGTGCTCTGTTTTCTAAACCACGTTCTCACTTCACATTCAACTTCAGCGTTATTCGCGAAATGTATCCCGCCAAGGTGGGTTTTCAGTGGACCAAAAAGGTGAAAATCGCTAGGGGCTACAGAGTCTATCATTACTCGCCTATCACCTCTAATCATCTCCTCCACCCGATTCACGGATGATTCTGTTGCAATCTCAACAGGACGACAAGATCAGATTTCATCAACAATTTTAGAGCGTCCTTGAGAAAATTTTTATACTCAACTATGCACCGCTTTACGGGACAAACATTTTGTCAGCATGAACAGGAAGCATTTCCTTATGAATGTCCTTTGCAGGCAGTCCTTTTGCCCACAAAAAAAAAAAACCGCACAACAGCACGTTGCTCTTTGGTTGTACGCTCTGTAAGTACAGTCGCCATTTTGTTTATGGCTGTGCATGCGCATGAGACACCTAGCGCCATCAGACTAACGGGAATATAAAGTTCGATATTGCTGTCACCTAATGACACCTGTAGAAAATACCAGCTACATTTACTTTCCACCCCACAGTACTGTGTGACTTAATGACTCGGCCTCGTACGTCTGAAAAAACACACCGGATGAACGCAGAAGAAGACGACGAAGAAGAAGTATCTTGGAAGTATGATCACAGAAGATTGCAGATTGGACAGAGAAATCGAAATCAGATGTCAAAAAGCTAGTGCACTTACATATCAACTATCACCCTTACTGAAACATCCAAATATACCCATGTCCGCAAAACGACAGATAATAAACAGCCTATTCATATCAACCCTATGCTACCAATCTCAAACTTTGACTTTATCCAAATCACACTTTTCCCAAATCAATACCTATGAGATCAGATGCCTGATGAGAGCAGCCAACTTAACAATCCGAGACCGCGTAAGAAATGCTGTTATCATACAGACAGTGGGATTAACACCTTGTGCCACATTTATTGAAAGACAGAAGATCAAGTGATTTGGCCATGTCGTTAGAATACAACATCATCAACTACCATCACTGGCCTTACATAAAAGATCATCTGCGACGAGACCAAGAGGACGTCCAAGAAGAAAATGGATTCACGACATCAAAGACATTATACAATCACACGGAATGGCACTGTCCAGTGCCGCCCGTCAGGCGCCGGAGCGAAAATTATTCCTCCCCACGACGCTTGACGGCAGAAGTGGAAGATGATGATGGTGATGACGACTTGTGTATTACATTTAAGTATTTCCTTCTTCCTAGTGACGACCATAAAGTGTGTCTTCATACAATTTAATTCTAACCCTAGTTGTTCACTGTGTGCAGCAACCCCGTCCTGCTCATTGTCTGCAATCAATACTGTATCATCCGCATATGTAATGTTATTGATGTTTCGTCCTCCAATGATGATTCCTTTCATACCTTCTACATTTCTGAAAATATTTTCACTGTACAGGGAAAAAAGATCTGGAGACATTACACATCACTGTCTCACACCTCTCTTAATAAGATTATATTGACCTACTTCATTTATCAGTTCTTATTGCAGCTTGTTGTTTTCAATATACAGTAGAACCTCGCTTAACGAGCATAATTTGTTCCAGAACCTTACTCGCAAAGCGACACACTCGTTAAGCGAAACAGTTTTTCCCATACAAATTAATGTAAAATACGATAATGCGTTCCATGCCGAAAAAAATACTCAAAATATTTTGTATAACGTTTATTCAAAGAAAATTAGATATGCATTGTTAAGGAGCGTGATTCATCTTCCTCTTCTATAGCGGAATGAACGAACCTGGAATGAGAAATCTTCTTCTGCGTTCATCCGGAGTTTTTTTTTTCTGACGTGATTGCGTTGTGTCTGCTTACAGATGAGCTGTGTTCTTGCGCCGTTAGGCCGACACATCCGACTTCTGCGGGCATTTGTTGACTGGGTTAACCTTCCCGGGGGTTTCTTAGGACGTTTGACTCACTATTGTGGTGTTATCCCTCATCCCAGATGGCCCATATAGAACAGACAAAGACATCCTGGTCATCCCTCAAGGGAAGGCAGGGGCATTCCCCGCCATCCAAGGAGACTTCCATAATTGCAGAGCCGACACATAGCACTCTGGTACTGGGCTCACCCAAAGAATCGTCACGTCCTGCACATGGCTGCTTAGCCTCACATTCGTATATTGGGCCTTCCGTTCACCATAGGCTGTTCTTCTGGAAACCAGAAGAATGCAGTCTGCAGATGACATCCACACAGTGAGCTTTCGATTCGGACTTTCCACGTAATGGATTTGCTATCCAAGCAATAATCCATTTCGTGCCACTAGGACACTTTTTCCACTCTTTATGAAGCCCACACAGTGAGCTTTAGATTTGGACTTTCCACGTAATGGAGTTGTATCCAAGCAATATTCCATTTCATGCCTCTGGGACGCTTTTGTAACCGACATACCTGTGGTATGAAGTGTGGCAGTCTAAGTACCTCTTCATGCACCTTTAGATGTCAACCTGAATGTAGTTAAAGTAAGCTGACGGTCAACTTGAGCTTGTTGATAACTCCATAGAGCTTTTCCTCAAATGTAGCAGGTGTGGGCCAAAATATCTTTCTCTGTTCTGCATATATTGGGCACTCCTGCAGCAAATGTTTAGCTGTCATTTTACCAGTTCCACAATTACATTAATCGGTATCTCCTATCTTTAGTTTATTGAACAAGAGGTGCTTCAGCCTGTTATGTCCTGTGCGGAGTCTGAAGATTGCTACTTGTTCTCTTCGGTCGAGTTTGTAATATGCATCATCTTTCTGGTGGCTTGTGTGCTCTGATTCCCATTTGGTTCTATAAGTGCTTTTAATAAACCTCTTTGCCTCATTATAGGTTATGTCTATGTCAGGCTGTGGTAGTCGTCCGCCCTCTTTTGCTAGTCTGTCAGCCTCTTCATTTCCAGGTATACTGCAATGTGATGGGATCCACTGTATTACAACTTTTTTTGGATTTCTGGCATAGACCATGGAGTGCTGCTCTTAGGTCAGCTAGTTCTGTGCTGTTTTTGCTCTTCAGTATTGAGACAGCTGACTTTGCATCTGTGAAGATAGCTATTTGCTTCTCTTTATTTTCTTCCATCAAGAGCATTTCTACTGCAGATTTCAAAGCCTCTACCTCCGCTTTGAAGTTACTTAAAAATGTTCCAGTTGCCACTGACTGTGTTTTTTTCACTCCATGTTTTAAATTTATGAGAAATCCCCCACCTCCATTTTCTGTTGAATTTTTGGCTGATCCATCTGTATAAGCATGGGTCCAATTACTGCTTTGGTAATGTTCTTTTATGTAATTTATGGTTATTTTTCTTATTTCGGTTTCATTCTGAGTGCTCTTTTTCTCAATACCAGGAATGTTTTCTATCATCTCAGGCAGTTGCTGCTGTCTCCAAGCTGGGAACTTGTGTGCATTGTAAATGGGTTTGACTGTTGATATGTTAAGTATAGGATCTGCCCTAATCTTTCGTTTTGCAGTTTCTACAAAGTTGCTACGCTTCAGTCTTCCCTTTCCAAAACCATTAAACCTGTTATACATAGAGTGGTCTGTCAATCTTCTAAATTTTTCTGCTTTTTGCTGGGCTCTACTATCTTTTCTATCCTGCATTGGTTGTAAACAAGTGATCTTTTCTGGTTCATTAATAGGCGTTGTCTTCAGGTTTCCAGTTATGATTCGCATTCCTTGATTTTGGACTCTACTTATTTTGTTAAAGTTTGACTTAGATGCTGTGTAACAGATGCAGGATGAAGGCGATGTCATTCAGACGACTGACTGTAAGGATGGACGAGAATATAACTCCATCAGTAGATTGGCGTAGTTGTTTATTGAAGCGTCAGTTTACAAATTCAAAATCCTTAAGTACAAGTATTCGAAATAAATTTACAACATTCCTGTTGGTGTCCCAAAAGCTTCATGCGACCTTATGGTCCGGTGGTATGGTCACAACTAACTTACGTTCCCTAGACCCTTGTCATAGGATGACAACCCCTAATTACCCCTTAGCGATGTGCTCATCCGTGCCTATAATCTTCCCATTGCACACCAAGCCAAATCCTCCACTAGAGAGACTCTGTTATAATACTTTCTTCCCCCAACTAAGACTTTTCCCCGAAAAGTCTTAAACCTAAAACCTATCCAACATCCTCAACCTCTATTTCTAATCTCTACATCATAACCCATCATAACCTACACTCTTCCTGGGCCTTTTCAACCACCCATGAAAATTTTAGTCAACCGCTATTTTTTCAGACATTTTACCACTCCACTATATACATGGAGCTTTTAATACTTCTTCTTCCCTTCCACAAGCAATCCGCTTAAATTCTCACCCGATTTCAATATTACAATGGACATGTATACCTTATCTAAATCATTAATATAAAAATGCAACATATCATACTCTTCCGTAAACAATCCATACAACACAGGATAGACAGACAGAGAAATGGTGCGCACCAAGAATAGAAAAGAGAGCCAAAAAAAAAAAAAAACAGTAACATTTATTCTCCCTTGTACACACGAAACTTTATGAAATAAAATTTTTCTAAAAAAACACCTTATACAAATCTTATAATCCAAAAATGAAATGTTTCTCTCTACGAACATATTAAGTTATGTTGTTATCTACAACATCTATTACTATGTGCGACATAACATGTATGTCAACTTTAGCAATCTGAATATTTATCCGCATATTATATCATTAACCAAAGTAAAAATACTATCTAAAACACTTCTGCTAATCTCTAATCCGTATTCTGTATTGGAACTGCGCCAGCGTAAAACAACGGGGCTCTATTTTAGAAACCCTGGTTTACAGGAACGAAATTGTAGCGCTTCAGGAGACGAGACTGGGAGATCAGCTACTCGGAATTGCCGGCTTCAAGTGTTTCTACAACAGTCGACATCTGGGAATGGCGATTCTCGATCGCGACAGCATGGTGGCATCAGAGCTAGACATGTCCAGTTGGGACAGTGACGATATACAAATACAGGCGTTGAGAGTTCAATTCAGTATACAATTCGTGTTGGTTAATAATGTTTATGCCCGCAACGCGAGTATGAATTCCCAGAAGTGGCAGTGCTTACGGGGCATATTATGTCACGAGAGAAATGTTATTTTCTGTGGCGATTTCAACGCTAAAGGCAGATCATGGGGAAACATTTGCCCCAACACACAGGGGGAGGGGCTCGAGACTGCACTTGAAACCATTGACCTGGTTTGTATCAACAGTGGCTGTGTCACCAGGACAGCAAACCGTCCAGGCGATGAGGACAGTGCTATTGATCTGGAGCTGGTTTCACCTTCACTCACTACAGTGTGTAAATGGGGTGTCCTAGGACACCACGGCAGCGACCACCACCCTTGCAGCATATTGATGGAGAAAGGCAGAACCAGGCAACACAAGCTAAAGGTAAATACTTTCCAGTATGACAGTACAGGGCAAGATGTGGTGAGTAAAATAAGACGTGACAAGCGCAGAAAGTTTCAGGGCAGGAAAAAAAGCTGGGAGCAGCCACCTTGGTGGAATTTCGAGGTGGAGAAGGCTTGGGTGGATAAGCGTAGTGCTGTAAGGAGATGGCAAAATGCCAAGAAGAACAGAGCTGGTCATCCTAGTCCCTGCATGCACTTAGAAAGAGAGATGCACACAAAAGTAAGCTATTTCAAAAACCTGGTCAAGGTGGTTAAAAGCGAAAAATGGGCAGAGGTGTGTCAAAGAGTAAGCACAGACAAGTCACTGAAATTTTTCTGGCGACTACATAAAAGCATGAGTGGTGTAGTCAAGACTAAGAGAATTTCTGACTTCCAAGGTACTGAGTTCATCTGGCAGGGGACTGACGAGGCCAAGGGCAAAGCCTTCTTTGAACCCTATCTAGAGCAGAGCAACCAGACAGACATGGGAGGCCGAAATCTGACCAAGGAGGTCACCTCAGACAGGTGCAAGGCCCAGAACACTTCGGATAAAGACACAGTGACTGTGAAAGAAATCAAGGCTGTGCTTAGACGATCAAAATACAGCGTTCCAGGGCCTGATTGTATAAGATATGACGACATCAATAGGTGTACCGACAACGAGCTAGAGAAACTAACAGACATGTACAACAACAATATAGGAAGTGCTAGCATCAAGGAGGAGTGATTACACAGCTATCTGATTCCCTTACCGAAGCCTGACAAAGACCACACAAAAAAATTCAGGGATATCGAATTATAACCATGAAGAATACAATAGGCAAGCTGCTGGAGAAGGTAATTGCCAGGAAAATATCAAGCCAGCTAGAGAGGCAAGGTGTTTTCCCACCTACCATGGGTGGGTACCGTCCAAAAAGAGAAACCTTGACCAATGCAGCAGTCTTTGCCCATGATGTCTATGAAGGTTTCCACTCAGGCATTGAAACCTTTGCTGCAGCGATTGATCTGGAGGACGCGTACAACAGAGTACCATTGCATTGTTTAATGTTTCAGCATCTTGAACTAAAAGTAAGTCCATTCCTCCTTAGTTGGATCACTGCAGCCCTCTTCGACCGGAAAGAAGTTTTTAGATGTGGCAGTTGGACTTCGGAACCAACAACAATATATCCTGGCCTACCACAGGGATCACCATTATCTTTGGTACTGTTCAACGCCTACACAGTGAGAATCACCAGTGAGCAGATCACTGGACCTGGCAGGACATTGTCATATGCCGATGATGTTTTAGTGTATCGTCAGGGTAAGGATATAGAGCAGGTTGCTGTGGAACTACAAACCGAACTCAATCGCATAAGTACTTGGTGTGATGAAGCTGGGGCAATGGTCAACCCAACAAAGGCAACAGTGACTTGGTTCTCTTTGAATAATAATATTGTCAACATCAACAACACCAACTCCAACACCAACTGTAAAGCTGTGTTCAGAGACGGTGGTAAGAACGAAGGCAATGAATTGCCTGGGGATACGGTTTGATCGAAGCCTTGCTTACAATGAGCACATAGACCAGGTGATAACAAAGGCCAAGCGAGGTTTGGCTGCGATGCGGGTGGTGGCGGCAGCAAACTGTGAGCAGCGCCATCTATGTCTTCTGTACGAGGGGCTGGTCATGTCTGTTGTATGCAATGGCAATCCTGACTCTCAGCCGTAAGCAAATAGAAAGGGTGGAAAGGATACAGAATGAAGCTATGCGCATTATTCTTGGATGTACAAGAGATACAGCATTCAGGGCGATGCGCTACTTTCTTGATTTTCCAACCATTGAAGACAGAATACAAGTTTGCAGGGCACGCGCCTACCTCAGAGTTAACGCAAACACACAACATCCACTGCATAGTGAAATTATGAAGGTGAAGGGCGGCAGGTTAAAAAGAGGACGGTCGTGGATGGGTCAAGCCGAAGACAATCTTCACTTGAGGACTTAGAACCTGGCGAGGAGTGGGTACAAGTGCCAACAGATTTCTGCACATCCTTTTCAGTTTGCATCCAACTAGATAGAAAATGCAGACAAGAAAATTCGGCTGCTGTGGAGGCTGAAGTACAAGCGTTGATTTTCGAGAACTCGATAGACGGTGATGCTGTCATCTATACAGATGGGTCGATCGTCCGACATGTGAGAAGCTCTTGGGCCTTGACAGCTCGGGCCGGAGGGAGAATTGTGAAGGAGGGCTCTAGTGCTTTCACTGAAACCACAAGTAGCCTGACTATGGAAGTCATGGCAGTAAGTAAAGCAATAACATGGCTCGAGACACAGACATTCACTAGGGCATGTTTCCTTAGCGACTCAATGAACATGATCAAGAGGATAGAGGAGGGGTCGATCCGAAGAGAATGGTTGCTGCCTCTTGAGCGGTCTCGGCTGGCAAAGATTAATTTCATCTTCGTGCCAGGGCATACGGGAGTACAAGGAAATGAGCGGGCTGACAAGCTCGCAGGTGAGGCTACTGTGGAGGGCGGACGCGCCATGGACCAGGCGGACATTTTGAATGCTCTACGAGAAGTAATACTTTTGCGTGAACCAAGTGATGACTGTGAATCTACAACCATGGCCAGACTTCAAGAACAGCAAATTAAAAGAGGGGTGGCCAAACAAGAACACTACGCAGGAAGCCAAAGAAGATTGATAAACCAACACAGAACTGGCGTCGTTAGCCGCTACACGCTGCGGGATTTGCTGAGGAGGGGACCCAAGCACTTATGGACTGAATGGTTCGATGTGCAATGAGGATGATCTGTCGACTAACTAATTCTGTGCATGTTGCTTTCTTCTCACTTATCCTTATCTTCACTAGCCATGATTTTGACCAGTCCTCTAGTGCTAATAAGGCTTGCTGTATTCTGCTGTTAGCTGTACTAATATATTCTTCAGATGTCCATATGGCTAGGTCATCTGTAAACGAGGATATGTGTACTGTGGCTGGAAAATTTTTTGTGATGTCATTTATATTTGCTAGGAATAATGTTCCTGAAAGAACTCCTCCCCCTCTGCCGTGCGTCCACCTTGACGAGGTAGAGGGGCTTGAGCGTTCCAATGACCCCAAGAGCTATGCCGACGGTAGCACAGCTACTGGTAGGGTCACCCATGTCGGACAGGTCAAGGGAGAGGGACCAGACGAAGTGACGCACAAACCTGCTGCCTTGTAGGTAGACTGGGGACAGTCAAAGGCTAGGGAAAGCATCCCGAAAAATGCTTGTCGAAATCGGATGTACTGAGCCACAGGCTTGACAAAGAAGTGCAACGTAACTTTATCATTTCATGATGCCACAGATGAAAATTAATCGTTATGGTGCTAATCCCGTGAAGTCCCATCAGGCGGTGATAGTGCCGGGCCCCCTGCCTCGAGGGGGTCCACCCATGACTACTGGTGGTCACCTTCCCCTGTGCTGTGGAGTCAAGGCACAGAGGAGTAGGTTAAGAGCTATTGACCAAACACCCCGGACTCTCAACATACTACAATGGAATGCCGAAGGAGTTTATAACAAGAAAGCCTCCCTAACACAATCAATCAATCAATCATGTGCCATGCCGGAAAGCGTGGGCGGTCATGATTCGCCATTTCACTCGATTACCAGAGTCGTGGATCAGCTCAGTGTTCCTGTCTCGTCCATGCCATGTGGCCAAGCCATCCAGGTATTTTCCTCTCGGTCTTCCTCTTGGTCTGTTCCCCTCGATCTTGCCAGCTGTCACCAAGTTCTCCAGTCCATTTCTTCTCATAACATGTCCAAAAAATTTTGACTGTCTACGTCTAATTTCTCTAATCAATCTACGATTTTCATTTGTCTCTTGTAGTACTTGGTCATTGGTTTTTCTATCTGTCCATGGTATTCTTTGCATTTTCCTCAGAAACCACATTTCTGCAGCCATCAGATGTTTTTCAGCTTGACTGCACATTGTCCAAGTTTCACATCCATACAAAAGAACAGGCTCTATGTATCCCCTCAACACTCTTTTTCTCGTTTCAATTGACATCATTTTATTGGTCAGAATGTTTTTCATCTTGCTAAAGGCTACCTTCGCAATGGCGATTCTTGTTCTAATCTCTTCAAGGCATCTGCCATCAGATGTTATGACTGTTCCGAGATAATTGAACCGATTCACTTGCTGAAGAATATTCCCATTTACTTGTATATTACATTGTGGTACTTCGTTCTTCCTAGTGACGACCATAACCTGTGTCTTCCTACAATTTAATTCCAACCCCAGCTGCTCACTGTGTACAACCACAGCGTCTACTAATTGTTGCAGATCCTGTGCATTGTCTGCAATCAATACTGTATCATCTGCATATCTAATGTTATTTATGTTTCGTCCTCCAATGCTGATTCCATTTAGGTCTTCTACATTTCTGAAAATATTTTCACTGTATAAGGAAAAAAGATCTGGAGACATTACACATCCCTGCCTAACACCTCTCTTAATAGGTTGGTATTGTCCTACTTCATTATCAATTCTTATGGCAGCTTGTTGTTTCCAATATATGTTTTTTATAAGTCTAATGTCTTTCCCATCAATTTGTAGATCTGCCAGCATATCCACAATGTTGACATGTCTTACTCTATCAAAAGCCTTTGTGTAGTCAATAAAGCAAAGATGTATATCCTTGTTTACTTCTAAAGCACGTTCAATAACTGTTCGCAGCATACACAGCATTTACTGTACCCTTTCCTTCTACAAAACCACATTGTTCTTCCCCTATTTCAGGTTGTATTTTCTTCCTCACTCTTTGCATGATAATTCGTAACAAAATCTTTGTGATGTGACTCATTATACTAATTGTTCTATGTTGATCACATTCTAAGGTTCCTGATTTCTTTGGGATTGCAATAAATACAGAATTACATAATTCAGAAGGTATATCTCCAGTATCATATAATGTGTTCAGCAGTCTAGTGACTTGCTCTAGTCCAAATTCTTCTAAAGCTTTAATCATTTCTGTTGTGATGTTATCTGCACCGGGGGCCTTGCCAGCTTTCATATGCTTAAGAACATTTTGAACCTCCATCTTTAAAATTGCTGGTCCTTCATTATTAAATCTAATAGCATACTGTTCCTCTCTGTTATCATTATACAGGTCTTTCACATAATCTGTCCATACATGTAGAATCTGATCTTTTTCTATTATGATTTTGCCATCTTTAGTTCTTAGACAGCCTGTTGATGTACTTGTTCTTTTATTAGTAAGTTCCTGAATCCTTTTGTGCACTAATTTGGTATTTTGACTGTTGTGTTGTTTTTCAATTTCTAAGCACTTTTCCTCAAGCCATGATTCTTTTGCCTTCCTACATAATATTCTGACTTGTCTGTGAATTTCTTCATATTTGGCAGGATTATTTTTGTTGAGTCTTCTTGTTTCCATTAAGTGTAAAATTTCCTCAGTCATCCATTTCTTACGACCCACCTTCTTTAATTTTGGAATAGTTGTTTCTGCAGCCATATTGATTGAATTCTTTAACATTTCCCATTGATCATCCACATCCTGGAATAGGATCTCTAGATCAGACAATATTTCAAATCTGTTCTGTACTTCTATGTTGAATTTGTTTTGTATTTCCTTGTCATTACTCAATGTACACAAATCATATTTAGTGTTCCCTGTTGTATACTTGACTTTCTTCAACTTTATCCTCAATGTTCCTGTGAGTAATCTGTGGTCACTATAACAATCAGCACTGGGAACTGTTTTTGCTACTGTTAAGGCGTTTCTAAATCTTCTGCTAATGAGAATGTAATCAATCTGGTTTCTAATCCTGCTATCAGGACTCCTCCAGGTCCATAATCTTCTAGGGTGTTGCTTGAACCAGGTGTTTCCTACAATCATTTCATGTTCTTTTGCCCACTCTACTAGTCTGTATCCTCTTTCATTTCTCTCTCCTAAACCATAGTTTCCTACTGTGTATCTATCCCCTTGATTTCCTACTTTTGCATTGAAGTCCCCTATTATAATGTTTATTTCTGAATTTTTACATTTCTTTAAGGCAGACTCTATGTCATTATAAAATTCCTTTACACTATCTTCACTGGACTCTCCTGTTGGGGCATATACTTGAATAACATTTATGTTAAAAGGTCTGCCACTCAATTTAACTAGTAGTACTCTGTCCGACACGGCCCAATATCCCTGAACAGACGTTGATGTTTTCCGGTCCAAAATTATTGCCACTCCCCTATGTCGATCCTCACCTCCAGAATAAATAATTTTAAAATCTTTATGTATCTTGATGCCTAACACAGCGTCTTCATAAAGATAGAATAGATGTGGCATGCATTCAAGAGACACACCTCAACGCCAATCGCACATTTTCAGTCGAGGGATATCAGGCCACACGTTTCGACCGCAAAGGACACAAAGGAGGAGTTGTAATACTTACACGAAATACAATACCTTGCAGCGAAGTATCTGTGATCTCTGACAACCAAACGGAAATTATAGGTGTTGATATAATGATAAAGGACATGAAAATAAGAATTTACAATCTGTATAGCCCGGCAGATAAGGATCTTACGCTCTCAAACATGGAAATAACTGACACAAATTGCATTGTTGTCGGAGACTTTAATAGCCGCTCAGAAAGATGGGGATACCCAGATACTGACAAAAGAGGAGATGAAGTGGAGGACTGGGAAATAGACTCAAATCTCCATCTACTCAACAAAGCGGATGACACACCGAGCTTCTACTCCAGAAGATGGATTACCACTTCTACTCCAGACTTAGCTTTCTGCACAGGAGACATCCTCCACAAAATCGATCGCCATGTGCTTGACCAATTAGCAGGTAGTGACCACAGACCAATCAAGCTTGTAATAAATATGGAGTATGTTCCACAGGAGCAAAAGCCTTTGCCTCGCTGGAATTACAAACGAGCAGATTGGGACAGATTTTCCATACTAACAGACAAATATTGTGAAAACATAAATACACGATATGGCAACATGAAGCAAATGGTGGAAAGTCTAAACAGAGCAATAATACAGGCGGCCACTGAGTCTATTCCAAGAGGAGCGAGGAAAAATTACAAACCATACTGGACTGAGGAACTACAAATTTTGGAGGACAAAGTTGAAGATGCTAGGAAGACCGCAGAGAGAGAACAAACAACTGAAGCGAACATCTCTCTCAAAGCCATCTCAGCAAAATATAAAAGAACAGTAAATCAAACAACAAGAGATTGTTGGAGGAAAAAAACAGAAAACCTGAATTTTGACAGGGATGGAAACAAACTATGGAAACTAGTGAAAGCCATGAACAATGAAGGACCTAGAAACAAACAAATAACAATTAAACAAGGAAATGCCTTGCTTACAGGAAAAAAGGCTGCAAATGCACTAATGGAACACTATGCCAGTGCAAACCACATTGATATTACAGCCGAACAGAAGAAAGCAATCAAAGATAAACAGATACATCATAGATATACAGAGACAGCAGCAGAATATATGATGGCAAATCTAACAATGGAAGAAATGGAACAGGCAATGAATACCCTAAAAAAGAAGACATCACCAGGAAAGGATGGAATCACAAATGAAATGCTAATAGGACTAGGCACTAAGGCAAAAAAGAAACTACTAGCAGTCCTAAATTACAGCTGGAAGAGGGGAATAGTCCCACAGGCATGGAAGGAAGCTATACTAATACCAGTCCCAAAGAAGGGAAAAGACCTGGAAGAACCAAATGGCTATCGACCTATCAGTCTTCTTAGCTGTGTAGGAAAATTAATGGAACGCATTATCAATGGCAGGCTAACATGGCATCTGGAAGAAAACCAACTCTTAACACCACACCAAGCAGAATTCAGAAAGTACAGATCCACTGAAGATCAAATAACCTATATAGCTCATGAAATAGAGGATGCCTTCCAAGAGAAAAAGCACACTAGCGGTCTGGATAGATTTAGAAAAAGCATTTGATAAAGTATGGAAGGAAGGACTGAAAGTAAAACTGCAAAAAATGCATGTTTGTGGGAAAATGTACAAATGGATCAGCCACTACCTTGAGAACAGAACTGCCAGGACAAAAGTACAAGGACAAACCAGCAAAATGATGCTGTTGGAGCAAGGTGTCCCCCAAGGAGGAGTTCTTTCACCAACATTATTCCTAGCATATATAAACGACATCACGGAAAATTTTCCAGCCAGAGTACACACATCATCCTTTGCAGATGACCTAGCCATATGGACATCTGAAGAATATATTAGTACAGCTAACAGCAGAATACAGCAAGCCCTATTAGCGCTAGAGGACTGGTCAAAATCATGGCTAGTGAAGATAAGTGAGGAGAAAACAACATGCACAGTATTCTCCCTCTCAACTAAAACTCAGCAACCTAAGCTGGTATTGAATGGAAAAATATTGCGCCATGAAGAAAATCCAAACTATCTAGGAGTCACCTTTGATCGTCGCCTGACATGGAAGACACAGGTTGAGAAAAATCGAACAAGAGCAAGGCAAAGAATGGCAATCATGAAAAAAGCTTGCTGGTACAACGTGGGGAGCAGATGAGAAAGTTCTCAAGAAGTTATATACTGGACGGGTGAGGCCAGTACTGGAATATGGCATTGCAGCTTGGGCAACAGCAGCTAAGTCAAACTTTAACAAAATAAGCAGAGTCCAAAATCAAGGAATGCGAATCATAACTGGAAGCCTGAAGACAACGCCTATTAATGAACTAGAAAAGATCACTTGTTTACAACCAATGCAGGATAGAAGAGATAGCAGAGCCCAGCAACAAGCTGAACAATTTAGAAGATTGAAAGACCACCCTATGTATAAAAGGTTTAGTGGTTTTGGAAAGGGAAGACTGAAGCGTAGCAACTTTGTAGAAACTGCAAAACGAAAGATTAGGGCAGATCCCATACTTAACATATCAACAGTCAAACCCATTTACAATGCAGACAAGTTCCCAGCTTGGAGACAGCAGTTACTGCCTGAGATAATAGAAAACATTCCTGGTATTGAGAAAAAGAACACTCAGCATGAAACCGAAAGAAGAGAAATAACCCTAAACTACATAAAAGAACATTACCCAAGCAGCAATTGGACCCATGCATATACAGATGGATCAGCCAAAAATTCAGTAGAGAATGGAGGAGGAGGAATTCTCCTAAATTTAAAACATGGAGTGAAAAAAACACATTCAGTGGCAACTGGAAAGTTTTCAAGTAACTTCAAAGCGGAGGTAGAGGCTCTGAAAACTGCAGCAGAAATGCTCTTGATGGAGGAAAATAAAGAGACGCAAATAGCTATCTTTACAGATGCAAAGTCAGCTGTCTCAATACTGAAGAGCAATTACAGCACAGAAATAGCTGACCTAAGAGCAGCACTCCATGGTCTATGCCAGAAATCCAAAAAAGTTGTAATACAGTGGATACCATCACATTGCAGTATACCTGGAAATGAAGAGGCTGACAGACTGGCAAAAGAGGGTGGACGACTACCACAGCCTGACATAGACATAACCTATAACGAGGCAAAGAGGTTGATAAAAAGCACTTATAGAACCAAATGGGAATCAGAGCATCCAGGTCACCAGAAGAATGATGCATATTACAAACTCGACCGAAGAGAACAAGTAGCAATCTTCAGACTCCGCACAGGACATAACAGGCTGAAATACCACTTGTTCAATAAACTAAAGATAGGAGATACCGATGAATGCAATTGTGGAACTGGTAAAATGACAGCTAAACATTTTCTGCAGGAGTGCCCAATATATGCAGAACAGAGAAAGATATTTTGGCCCACGCCTGCTTCATTTGAGGACAAGCTCTATGGAGATATCAACAAGCTCAAGTTGACTGCAACTTACTTTAACTACATTCAGGTTGACATTTAAAGGTGCATGAAGAAGTATTTAGACTGCCGCACTTCATACCACAGGTATGTCGGTTACAAAAGCGCCCCAGAGGCATGAAATGGAATATTGCTTGGATAGCAAATCCATTACGTGGAAAGTCCGAACCAAAAGCTCACTGTGTGGGCTTCATAAAAGGTGGAAAAAGTGTCCCAGTGGCACGAAATGGAATATTGCTTGGATAGCAAATCCATTACGTGGAAAGTCCGAATCGAAAGCACACTGTGTGGGCTTCATAAAAGGTGGAAAAAGTGTCCTAGTGGCACGAAATGGAATATTGCTTGGATAGCAAATCCATTATGTGGAAAGTCCGAATCGAAAGCTCACTGTGTGGATGTCATCTGCAGACTGCATACTTCTGGTTTCCGGAAGAACAGCCTATGGTGAACGGAAGGCCCAATATATGGAAGTGAGGCTAAGCAGCCATGTGCAGGACGTGACGATTTCTTGAGTGAGCCCAGTACCAGAGCGCTGTGTGATGGCTCTGCAAGTATGGAAGCCTCCTTGGATGGCGGGGAATGCCCATGGTCTGCCCCTGCCTTCCCTTGAGGGTTGACCAGGATGTCTTTGGCTGTTCTATATGGGCCAGCTAGGATGGGGGATAACACCACAACAGTGAGATTCAAACGTTATAAGAAACCCCCGGGAAGGTTAACCCGGTCAACAAATGCCCGCAGAAGTCGGATGTGTCGGCCTAACGGCGCAAGAACGCAGCTCTGCTGTAAACAGGCACAACGCAGTCACATCTGGAAAAAAAAATCCGGATGAACGCAGAAGAAGACATCCGAAAAAAAATCCGGATGAACGCAGAAGAAGAAGAAGCAGAAATGCTTTTTCTACATCTATCCAGACCGCTAGTGTGTTTTTTTTTTCTCTTGGAAGGCATCCTCTATTTCCTGAGCTATATAGATTATTTGATCATCAGTGGATCTGTACTTTCTGAATTCTGCTTGGTGTGGTGTTAAGAGTTTGTTTTCTTCCAGATGCCATGTTAGCCTGCCATTGATAGTGCGTTCCATTAATTTTCCTACACAGCTAAGTAGACTGATAGGTCGATAGCCATTTGGTTCTTCCAGGTCTTTTCCTTTCTTTGGGACTGGTATTAGTATAGCTTCCTTCCATGCCCGTGGGACTATTCCTCTCTTCCAGCTGTAATTTAGGACTGCTAGTAGTTTCTTTTTTGCCTTAGTGCCTAGTCCTATTAGCATTTCATTTGTGATTCCATCCTTTCCTGGTGATTTCTTCTTTTTTTAGGGTATTTATTGCCTGTTCCATTTCTTCCATTGTTAGATTTGCCATCATATATTCTGCTGCTGTCTCTGAATTACTATCATGTATCTGTTTTGTCTTTGATTGCTTTCTTCTGTTCGGTTGTAATATCAATGTGGTTTGCACTGGCATAGTGTTCCATTAGTGCATTTGCAGCCTTTTTCCCTGTAAGCAAGGCATTTCCTTGTTTAATAGTTATTTGTTTGTTTCTAGGTCCTTCATTGTTCATGGCTTTCACTACTTTCCATAGTTTGTTTCCATCCCTGTCAAAGTTCAGGTTTTCTGTTTTTTCCCTCCAACAATCTCTTGTTGTTTGAATTACTGTTCTTTTATATTTTGCTGAGATGGCTTTGAGAGAGATGTTCGCTTCAGTTGTTTGTTCTCTCTCTCTGCTGTCTTCCTGGCATATTAAACTTTTTCCTCCAAAATTTGTAGTTCTTCAGTGCAGTATGGTTTGTAATTTTTCCTCGCTCCTCTTGGAATAGACTCGGTGGCCGCCTGTATTATTGCTCTGGTTAGACTTTCTACCATTTGCTTCATGTAGCCATATCGTGTATTTATGTTTTCACAAAATTTGTCTTTAGTATGGCAAATCTATCCCAATCTGCTCGTTTGTAATTCCAGCGGGGCAAAGGCTTTTGCTCCTTTGGAACATACTCCATATTCATTACAAGCTTAATTGGTCTGTGGTCACTACCTGCTAATTGGTCAAGCACATGGCGGTCGATTTTGTGGAGGATGTCCCCTGTGCAAAAAGCTAAGTCTGGAGTAGAAGCTTGGTGTGTCATCCGCTTTGTTGAGTAGATGGAGATTTGAGTCTATTTCTCAGTCCTCCACTTCATCTCCTCTTTTGTCAGTATCTGGGTATCCCCATCTTTCTGAACGGCTATTAAAGTTTGAATAACGAAGACACAAACTACAGATTGCACGATTTATTGCCTGGCATATTTCGCTGCATCTCGTCAGGTACATACTGCAGAAATCACACAACTTACGTGAATTAATTAGATAAATCCTTCAAACTGAAATATACACATGTTCGCATAGTAATGTCGATTCTTCTTCTTCTTTTCGTTCATCCGGAGTGTTTTTTCAGATGTGATTGCGGTGTGTCTGTTATGCGCCCTTGGGCCGAAACCCGTAGGCCAACACATCGACTTTAGCGTGAGAGACTCTCACTTTTGTGGTGCCATCTGCAACCATGCTGGCCAAGGTTGAACGGTCGAAGACAACGGTCATCCCTCAAAGGAAGGCAGGGACAGTCCATAGCATTTTCCGCCATCCAAGGTTGCTTCCATAGTTGCAGGGCCGACACATAACGCCCTGGATCTGGGCTCACCGAGGGAGATCGTCACGTCCTGCTCATGGCTGCTTTAAATCCTCACTTCAATATATTGGTCATTTCGTTTCCCCGGGTCATTCCCGCACAAACCAGACAGGTTTGCAGACGGCATCCACTCAGCGAGTTTTCGGACATGTGCTTGTCGTTGCGCTCATCAGAGCTTTTCCAGCCACAACAGACATTCGGAAAACTACCCAGTCAGAGCTGTTCCGAACAATAGCGGCATTCGGAAACTAGGTAGTCAGAGCTGTTCCTAGCACGAGAGACATTCGGACGAGACATTTCACTCGGACGTAATTGCGTAGTGTCAATTTTTAGTTTGCCACCCGTAGGACGACACTTCCGGCTTCAGCGGGCATTTTTTAATGAGGTTAGCCATCCTCTGGTTTCGAGGCACGTTGGACTGTTGTGATGTCGCTAACATCTCAGCTGGTCAAGATAGAACGATGAACGTTATCGTGGTCGGCCCTCAAGGGAAGGCAGGGGCAGACCATGAGCATTCCCTCGCTATCCAAGGAGGCTTCCAAAATTGCAGAGCCGGCACATATTGCTCTGTAACTGGGCTCACCCGAGGAGTTGCCACGTCCTGCTCATGGCTGCTTTAGTTCCTCACTTCCATGTGTTGGGCAACTCGTTTGCCACTGATCGCTCAAGCACACACCAGGGACGGTCAGACTGCAAGCGACACCCACGCTTTTGACTTCGGACCACGCAATAGGTTCGCTCGCCGTGCGTTCCATCTTGCGTCATTGAGACGTTCTTCCACTTTTGTCTACACTCTATGAGTTAGATACAGTTTTCGCAGCCATTTTCTTCGACTGGGGCACTTTTTTGACTTTTTTGTACTCGCTCACGAGGTAGGCTACTTGTGCTGCCGGTTCAGCACCTTACCTTCGTGCAGCGGTGAACGAGAAACGGCCTGGCCTCTCATCCGGGAATCTCTCATATCCCCCAGCTGAGAGCCTTCGAACTTCTATCAGACCTGAGCATGTAGCTTGCTCAGTATCACGCCTTTATTTTTCGAGAGGTGGCTATCGGCCCGGCTCTCAGGTCCGAGGGTTTGTGGCTTAGAGGCGTTCAGCCACAGCCCTCGACAGGGAGCCTTTAGTGTTTTGTCCGGACCAAGAACTTCTGCCTTCGTGCGCCTGATTTAAATTTTAGACTGCTATCCTTAGTCTCACCTGCAGAGCAGCAGGTTATGTCTCTCTTAGTCTGGTCCCTATCCCATATGCTGTCCGATATGTAGTTTTTCACCCATCGGCAAGTACATGGGGTCGATGGGACACGCAAGCTCCCCCACCACGGCAAGGTGGAGACACATCTGGGGAGGTAATGTCGATTGTCTACCACGGTAATTTTAAACTGACTAACATGTCTTTCTGCTTGCACAAGGACTGCTTACGAAGGTTGATTATTATAGCTTCAGCAAACTTTAACAATCGACTACTTTGTGTGTTGAACAACACACGGAAGGCACTGTCTCTTTCAACCACGTGACCGCTCTCGATCACATGTCTCCCGACCGATGAAGCCGGACTGTTCCGGTGTGTCGGTCTGCCTAGGCTACCATCTTCTGTGTGTAGTATCTTGTCCACCCAATTCGGAATGTGTTCCGAAACCCTGTAATGTAACTGTCGCTCAGTTCTGCCTATGTAGATGGCCTCTCATCTACATGCAAATTGGTAAATACAATTTGATTTGGCGTACAAAGCTACAGGTTCTTTTACTGCTGGGACAGGGATCGGTGTGTTTCTGTACCTGATGACTAGAGTTGCAGCACAGAATGTTCGCGCGACTGCTGTGGTGATCCGGTCCCGCAGACGTTGCATTACGTCATCTCCTCGGAAGGTTAGCTGGATGAATACCTTGACTGTAGTTACTTCTGATTTCGGTCTGGGCTGTTGGCAGTGGCGCTTTATAAATCCTGTGGAGTACCCATTCAGGTTTAATGTATTCTTCAGAGTTTCAAATTCCTCTGTCAGTGTGTCCTGGGTGCATATCTTCCTAGCGTGGTCAAACAGGGTCCGTACTAAGCCCCGTTTGTACTGGACAGGTGCGAAGCTCTGAAAATTTAAGTATTGGCCAGTCCATGTTTCTTTGCGGTACACCGATCTTTGAATTGTGCCGTCTGCTCTATGTCTCATTAGGATATCTAGAAACGGCAACGCTTCGTTGTGTTCGTGTTCCATAGATAAAGAGATGTTTATATGTGTCTCGTTCATTGTGGCCTGGAACGACATTGCTTGTAGCTCGTCTGTGGTGATAATTAGTATATCGTCCACGTAACGACGGTAAAAGGGCAAGTTATTGATTTCTGAGGATCTCTTTTCTTCTAAGTGTGCCATGAAGATGTCCGCTAGAATAGGTCCAAGTGGGCTCCCCATGGCCACTCCATTTTCACGTCCTTAAATCATTATATCAACACCTATAATTTCCGTTTGGTTGTCAGAGATCACAGATACTTCACTACAAGGTATTGTATTTCGTGTAAGTATTAGAACTCCTCCTTTATGTCCTTCGCGGTCGAAACGTGTGGCCTGATATCCTCTGATTGAGAATTTGCGATTGGCGTTGAGGTGTGTCTCTTGAATACATTCCACATCTATACTATCTTTATGAAGACGCTTTGTTAGGGAGACTTTCTTGTTATAAACTCCTTCGGCATTCCACTGTAGTATGTTGAGTGTCCGGGGTGTTTGGTCAATAGCTCTTAACCTACTCCTCTGTGCCTTGACTCCACAGCACAGGGGTAGGTGACCACCAATAGTCATGGGTGGACCCCCTCGAGGCAGGGGACCCGGCACTATCACCGCCTGATGGGACTTCGCGGGATTAGTACCATAATGATTAATTTTCATCTGTGTCATCATGAATTGATTAAGTTACGTTGCACTGCTTTGTCAAGCTTGTGGCTCAGTACATCCGATTTCGACAAGCATTTTTCGGGGTGCATTCTCTAGCCTTTGACTGTCCCCAGTCTACCTCCAAGGCAGCAGGTTTGTGTGTCTCTTCGTCTGGTTCCTCTCCCTTGATCTGTCCGACATGGGTGACCCTACCAGTAGCTGTGCTACCGGCGTAGCTCTTGAGGTCATTGGAACGCTCAAGCCCCTCTACCTCGTCAAGGTGGACACACAACAGAAGGGGAATGAGAATTCGATTTGTAGAATACAACAAAATTGAAATAATTAATTTACAATTTATAATACGTACCTAATTCTTATTCTTTACTAGAAAGCTGTCTAGAGAAATTTTTTTTTTCCGACGCTTCAGAATTTGGTGGAAATGCGACACAGCATTATCATTAAATAAATTAGTAGCTCTCATAGCCACTGTCTTATTAGGGTGATGGTTCTCAATGTACGATGCAACAGTTTCCCATGCTTTCAGCATTTCTCTTATTGCGCCAGAAGATCGTTGGTTTGCTGTTACATTCTCCTCCTCCTCGGACAAACTCTCCTCTAAAACGTCTTGCCATGAAACACAATGTAATTCCATAAGCTCTTCGGTGGCCAGCTCTTGGCTATACTCTTCCACAAGCTCATCGATATCTTTGTTATCCACCTCCAGTCCCATGATCTTGGCCAAAGATACAATCTCGTTGACTTACAGGCTCTACAGGTACTATCTCAAACCCTCAAAGTCACATTCGACAACGCTCTCCGGCCAAAGCTTCTTCCAAGCAGAAGGCCACTGCAGCGCTATGCGGTGCTGTCCCTATATAGAGCCCTCCCTCCCAGACCCCCTAGTCTTCCGACCCTCGCTGTTGCAGGCGCAAAATCCGGGACTTCCCTTCCCCGAGTCACTCTTTATGCGAAACGTCACTCGTTCAGCGAGTCATTTATTTTACAATTTATTTTGCTCGTTATGCAAATTACTCGTTATGCAAATTACTGGTTATGATGCGAGGTGCTCGTTAAGCGAGGTTCCACTGTATGCTTTTTTTTGTTGTTTTACAAGTCTAATGCCTTTCCCTTCAATTTGTACACACACAAGCATCTTTATCATGTTGACACGTTTTACTTTATAGAAAGCTATTGTTTAGTTCAGGGGTCACCCAACATTTTTCACGGCGAGCCGGATAACTGACAAAATGACGAGCGCGGGCCGCATACTCATTCTGTACAATACTTGTGCCGCGCTCCGTGGCGAAGGTTTTACGGACGCGGTACGTAATCCTGTGTACTTGCGTTCGAAACACAGCTGCGCGCGATTTGGCAGCAGATAGCGTTGCTCTGGTTTTTACCCATGGTATGGGTGCCGGTCGTTCAGAAAGCAATGGCAAACTTTTATATTTTTTTTCCGCATATCCTTTACAGGACATCGCTGTCAACAGCAGCATCTTTCAGCTGTCTGTTGATTTCTTGGCAAGATTACGCTCAGTAGTTTGCCATTGCTTTCTGAGCGGCCGGCTCAGTTATCCCGCAAGTCACCAGCGGGGGTCGAACCGCTTCCAGCTCTCGTCCGCTACGAGACTCTACGTGATAAACGGGATTACGGAGAAAGTGTTGTAACCCCTCGGCCAGAGAGACCGGCAATGGCAAACTACTGAACGTAAATTTGCCAAGACATCAACAACAGCAAAAATTGCTGGTGTTGACTGCAAACGTCCTATAAAGGATATGTAATTTAAATATTGGAGAACTTAGTGACAACTGGCAAGATCGAAGGGAACAGACCAAGAGGAAGACCGAGAGGAAAATACCTGGATGACTTGGCCACATGGCATGGACGAGACAGGAACACTGAGCTGATCCACGACACTGGTTATCGAGTGAAATGGCGAGTCATGACCGCCCACGCTTTCCGGCATGGCACATTATATTACACACACACACACACACACACACACACACACACACACACACACACACACATCCGAATCTCACAAACTAAGCAGCAAAAAATTTAATGTGATTTGCGAAGCTGATGTTTAGCTTTCAAGATATCATCAATGTTTGGTTTGGAATTGCTGCATCTAATAAAGAGAATTACTTTCAAATGATCATCAGTCTATCTCGTTCGATGCGTTGATTTCACATACTTCATTTTTGAAAATGTTTGCTCAGAGACATAAGTTGTTCCAAACACTGATGCCATACCAGCGGCAAATTACTTCAGTTTCGGAAACTCAACATCAGGTAAGCAGTGATAAAATTTAACAAGTATTCCTTCTCTGTGCTTCTCTTCCAACAAGTCATTTGTTTGCAAATAAATGAGCTCCAGCTGTAGTTCAATTGGCACATCATCAAGGTTACAATCAAACGGATTCTGGAACACAAAAATGTCACTCTCAGTTCTGTCAAGATCTGAAAATCTCTCAAAAAATGCTTCTTCAAGTCACGAATAATTTTTTCCCCGGAAAATAGAGGTTGACATTGCAGCGCAAAACTCTTTGAAAAAGTGAAAATTTAAAAAGTTTTCTCTTCCAGTTGTGCTTCAAACAATGACAGCTTTCTCCGAAATCCTATGATGGTTCTGTATAGATCACAGACGAGATGATCTTTTCCCTGAAGTTTCAAATTTAGTTCATTCATCTGGGATGTGAAGTTGACCAAAAATGACAACCTTGACAGCCAGGTAGGATTTGAAAGCTGTGGATCAGCACTATCTTTTTCAGTGAGGAATACATCTATTTCGTTTCGGAGCTTGCAAAAACGAAACAGGACTTTACCGCATGAGCCACCTCACTGATGAGGTCAGAATCAGTTTCTTCAAGAAAAGCCTGGAACTTACGGTGATAGAGTGCATGTCCCCGAATAAAGTTCACAGTAGAAACGACTTGTTTCAGTACGCAATAAATATCTAAGTATTTTCCATAGAGTGCTTGCTGGTGTATGATGCTGTGTATGTACAGAGTGCCCGGAATTTGCAAATCCTCCAACTGAGTCATGATCTGCCCCATAAGACCCTTCCTCTCTCCATCCATGTTTTTTCTTCCATACACTGTAACACCTCGAAGCTGATTCCACTGAAACGTGTTGCATTTCCATGAATACGTCTTCCGCATGAGTTCCGCGAGAGGCAGCCAGGGGTTCCACCGAAACAGACCGAAATCGCCTAAATGCAACATTTCTGCCCATTTGGTTTATTACATAAGGTAGGACAGACACTTGGATCATCGCACTTCCTTGAGCAACGTAAACATTTGCGTAAGGACCTGCTCCAGCAGAAAGGTTGAATAACGCTGCCCTAGAGACCAACTCGATTAGCACCCTGACCGAGGAATTCTTCTGAGCTGGGGGTAATATTTTCGTAATAACATGAGGCTTCTATGGCATTTTTATGCTATGTTTACTACTTTATTGCCTCTATTCACACTTGTAGTTCACTTACCTATCACTGTCAAACAAAGAAATCCTTGTTACTTACCTATAAAATGGATGACTGGCAAAAAGAAGTAAATATTTCTGGAGCATCAGACCTGTGTTAACATCCGGATGTATCAGGAGGAGGAAAAGATGTGTGTGTGTGTGTGTGTGTGTGTGTGTGTGTGTGTGTGTGTGTGTGTGTGTGTTGCAATGGAAACATGGCAACGTCCGAGCGTAGGCGACGCTACCACGAGCCAGGGGAGGACTTGAGATAGCGCTAAATAAGCAAACATTACAATAAACAAAGCAATCTAGATACAATAATTTATAATTGAAAATAGTAAATTTAAGACACACATCAGCCAGGATGGCTCCGCGGGTGTGAAGATCTCCTAGTATTCTAAGCATAATATTTAATTTAAATTGTATCACAACGTCTCGTGTTCCATACGTTATATCAAGCAAGTTCGAGTACCGTCGGCGGACCGGATGAAATGACGTCGCGGGCCAGATCCTGCCCTCGGGCCGTAGTTTGGTGACCCCTGGTTTAGTCAATAAAGCACAGTTGTATGTTTTTGTTTACGTCTATAGAACGTTCAATTAATGTTCTCAGAATTTACTGTACTCTTCTACAAACCCACATTGTTTTTCTATTTCGGGTTGTACTTTCTTTCTAACTCTTTGCATGCTAATTCTTTGCAACATCTTCGTGATATGGCTTATTACTAATTGTTCGACGTTGATCACATTCCAAGGCTCCTGATGTCTTCGGGATTCCAATAAATATAAAATTACATAATTCAGGAGGTATATTTCCAGTGTCATATATGCAGTCAGTAGTCTGGTGACCTGATCTATTCCATATTATTCTAAAGCAGTGGTTCTCAAGCCCATGCACCCCTTCACCATATGTTCAGAATGACACCCCCCCCCCCCTTTCGTATTTCCTCCCTAGAAATATCCGCCCCCTAACACAATATACGTAAAAATGGAAGCTAAGTTAAATAACACATACTAGAACAAGTCTAGACTTCTACATAAAACGTGATTTTCATGCCTACTTACGTTATAAAACGAATTTCAGAAGAGAGAGAAGTACAGAACCGTAAAGGTGGGGCTGGTCTGGTTCGCTAGATCAGTTCCGCGTCTAGCGTTCGTTGTCTCGGATGGCTGTGTGAGGTGCACCAAAATGGGATCTTCCCAGCCAACGTGAGTTAGCGAGGCAGGCGTTTCAAGAATGTAACCGCATCGTGCAGCCAGGGTCGTGGTTTGAGCGGGCAAAAGAGCAAAATTTGTACGAACGTTCGACAAAGTCTCGATAAGCGCCCACTCTCTCTCGATGAGTAGTGGGCCTGCAGTCAGTAAGCTGGTATAGCTTTTATTTTCGGTCAGTCCTGCCGGCGTAGCTTGAAAGCTCGTCGGTAGGCGTCCAGTGGTTTTGCATGTATCACCTTGTACCGGGAGGGCGCGCTTTAGCGATGCTACTCTTGGCTTGCGTGTGCGTGAATAGTCCGTCTGTCCGATATATATCTGGTTGATCCTGCCAGTAGTCATATGCTTGTCTCAAAGATTAAGCCATGCATGTCTAAGTTCACACTGTCTCACGGTGAAACCGCGAATGGCTCATTAAATCAGTCGAGGTTCCTTAGATGACACGATCCTACTTGGATAACTGTGGCAATTCTAGAGCTAATACATGCTTACCAAGCTCCGACCCTCGCGGAAAGAGCGCTTTTATTAGTTCAAAACCAATAGTCGTTGCCCTTCGCGGGGCGCGGCGTTCCCACTGGTGACTCTGGATAACTTTGTGCTGATCGCATGGCCTTACGTGCCGGCGACGCATCTTTCAAATGTCTGCCCTATCAAATGTCGATGGCTCCCCCGATGTGTCTCCACCTTGCCGTGGTGGGGGAGCTTGCGTGTCCCATCGACCCCATGTGCTTGCCGATGGGTGAAAAACTACATATCGGACAGCATATGGGATAGGGACCAGACTAAGAGAGACACAACCTGCTGCTCTGCAGGTGAGACTGATGATAGCAGTCTAAAATTTAAATCAGGCGCACGAAGGCAGAAGTTCTTGGTCCGGACAAAACACTAAAGGCTCCCTGTCGAGGGCTGTGGCTGAACGCCTCTAAGCCACAAACCCTCGGACCTGAGAGCCGGGCCGATATCCACCTCTCGAAAAATAAAGGCGTGATACTGAGCAAGCTACATGCTCAGGTCTGATAGAAGTTCGAAGGCTCTCAGCTGGGGGATATGAGAGATTCCCGGATGAGAGGCCAGGCCGTTTCTCGTTCACCGCTGCACGAAGGTAAGGGGCTGATCCGGCAGCACAAGTAGCCTACCTCGTGAGCGAGTACAAAAAGTCAAAAAGTGCCCCAGTCGAAGAAAGTGGCTGCGAAAACTGTATCTAACTCATAGAGAGTGTAGACAAAAGTGGAAGAACGTCTCAATGACGCAAAATGGAACGCACGGCGAGCGAACCTATTGCGTGGTCCGAAGTCAAAAGCGTGGGTGTCGCTTGCAGTCTGACCGTCCCTGGTGTGTGCTTGAGCGATCAGTGGCAAACGAGTTGCCCAACACATGGAAGTCAGGAACTAAAGCAGCCATGAGCAGGACGTGGCAACTCCTCGGGTGAGCCCAGTCACAGAGCAATATGTGCCGGCTCTGCAATTATGGAAGCCTCCTTGGATAGCGAGGGAATGCTCATGGTCTGCCCCTGCCTTCCCTTGAGGGCCGACCACGATGTCGTTCATCGTTCTATCTTGACCAGCTGAGATGTTAGCGACATCACAACAGTCCAACGTGCCTCGAAACCAGAGGATGGCTAACCTCATTAAAAAATTCCCGCTGAAGTCGGAAGTGTCGTCCTACGGGTGGCAAACTAAAAATTGACACTACGCAATTACGTCCGAGTGAAATGTCTCGTCCGAATGTCTCTCGTGCTAGGAACAGCTCTGACTACCTAGTTTCCGAATGCCGCTCTTGTTCGGAACAGCTCTGACTGGGTAGTTTTCCGAATGTCTGTTGAGCCTGGAAAAGCTCTGATGGGCGCAACTACAAGCACATGTCCGAAAACTCGCTGAGTGGATGCCGTCTGCAAACCTGTCTGGTTTGTGCGGGAATGACCCGGGGAAACGAAATGACCAATATATTGAAGTGAGGATTTAAAGCAGCCATGAGCAGGACGTGACGATCTCCCTCGGTGAGCCCAGATCCAGGGCGTTATGTGTAGGCCCTGCAACTATGGAAGCAACCTTGGATGGCGGAAAATGCTATGGACTGTCCCTGCCTTCCTTTGAGGGATGACCGTTGTCTTCGACCGTTCCACCTTGGCCAGCATGGTTGCAGATGGCGCCACAAAAGTGAGAGTCTCCCAGGAATGCTACCTGGTCAAAAATGCACGCTAAAGTCGATGTGTTGGCCTACGGCTTTCGGCCCAAGGGCGCATAACAGACACACCGCAATCACATCTGAAAAAACACTCCGGATGAACGAAAAGAAGAAGAAGAAGAAGAACCGTAAAGTATATAGGGAAACAGTATCAATTAATCGGTTCTTGTATTAACGCGATCTTGAAATAATCTTAATTTTCCCTCTGGAAACCTGAACCCCCCCCCCCCCCCGGGGGGGCCGGGGTGGGAGGGTGGGTGAGGGAAAGGGTGGGGGTGGGAGTGGGGGGAAAGAGTTCCCCCACCGGTTGAGAACCACTGTTCCAAGGCATTGATCATTTCTTTGTGATGTTATCCGGACCCGGGGTCTTGCTAGTTTTGAACTTTATATTTGATCTTTTCTTACATCATGGCATGGAGGAACCTTGATGAGAAATTATTTGTTAGCACACGAGACAGACGGCATTATTATCAGCACCACACGGCATGGATTATAAAAAGAAGATATTGCAATGAACCGAATTATTTATTATTATCGGAAGCGTCCTGAGATGCGGTTGTTGGTTTGATTTCACAATCAGGATATGGGACGCCATACTGTTTGTACAGCTACAGTTCTGTCTTAAAGGTGTGCGCGCGTATAAGTATTATTTGTATTTTAAATGGTCATTAATTACACTAAATGTTGTAAGTTAATTGTGGTAAACAACCTAAGTGATGTAATAGTGTTTTGAGAATAACAAATATGTTAAAGCCAAAATTATGATAGATTTAATATTTATTTTGCAAATAATGAAATATGGCCACCGCCATCACATGTGCTTCCAGGTTTACATGACATTTCAAGACATTTGAATTCATGCGAACGAACGCAGTCTGAAGTTTGACCGCGAAACTGAATATATAACTTTCAACAGATGGCTTTCTGTCACTTATAACACCTGTATGTGATAAGTTTGCTAACATTTACCATAGTTTTGGTTTTACACGTTTCATAAATCTCATCTCATCATGTTCCTCCTGTACCTTGCGGGAGAGTTCCCTCTTATAGGCTTCATGTATCGATTTCCCATGAACTCTGTTATTCCCTGCGTCCATCGTTTACGTGGGCGGCCTCTTCCTCTGCTTCCATCTGGTCTGTACATCATTGCTTTTGTGGTACGAAGTGTCTATTCGCAACCAAAGGCTAGTCACCTATATATATGAAATATGGCCACCGCCATATGTGCTCCCAGGTTTACATGACATTTCAAGACATTTGACGTGACGTCATCGGGACATGTATTTGACTATATTATACGTTTGTGTTAAGCTTTCGTCATGGCCCCAGTAGCATAGCGGTAAATATCTCCGCCTGTATTGCAGGAGACCGGGGTTCGATTCCCCGCCGGCGAAAATTGTTTTTCTTTCCATTTTTCAGAAATTAATTAAGTGAAAGCGACAAGATAACTATGCACAAGGCAGCTATTTGACATTTTGACAAAATTAGCTGACTGACTGGTAACTGATGGTAATTATTTAACCGGTAAACTGGTAGGAGACTGGAGGAAAGGCGCTAGTCACAGGCGCTAGAGCTTCAATTAACCTCCACGACGCCTAACGGCATAAGTGGAAGGCAACAACAACACCAACTTTTGGAATAAATGCTGTGGTTGATATTGATGTCCTGTAAAAGACATCCAACTAACTGTACTTTCTGAAACAAACATGAATAGTTGCCGAGTCTGTAGTGAATTGGTTATGCATTTCGTAATCCTGCATACCGTGTTCGAAACCTAGCTGCGGCGATTTGGAAGCAGATCGCCTTGCGTTGGCTTTCATACAGAGGTATGAGTGCCGGTAGTTCAGAAAGAAATGGCAAACTACTGAACGTAAACATGCCCGGAAATAAAAAAAAACACATTTTGTTGATTTGCTAATACATCAACGTGTCAGGATTAATTCACGTAACTATCAGATATATCATGAGAGGTTTCTGATTTTCTGAATTTGTTATTGCTGTTTGTTCGTTCGCTTTGAACGCACGCATAGCCAATATACATGCTACTACTAATAGCTGCCACTACTGGAGAGTTCACTGGACTGATCTGTGCATGTGGATTATATTATATATATATATATATGTGGATTATATATTATCTATAATGTGCACATAGACCAGGTGATAACAAAGGCCAAGCGGGGTTTGGCAGCGATGCGGGTGATGGCGGCAGCAAACTGTGAGCAGCGCCATCTATGTCTTCTGTACGAGGGGTTGGTGATGTCTGTTTTGGAGTATGCAATGGCAATCCTGACTCTCAGCCATAAGCAGATAGAAAGGATGGAAAGGATACAGAATGAAGCTATGCGCATTATTCTTGGATGTACACCAAATACAGCATGCAGGGCGATGCGCTACCTTCTTGGTTTTCCAACCATTGAAGAGAGAATACAAGGTTGCAGGGCACGCGCCTACCTCAGAATTAACGCAAACACACAACATCCACTGCATAGTGAAATTAGGAAGGTGAAGGGCAGCAGGTTAAAAAGAGGACGGTCGTGGATGGGTCAAGCCGAAGACATTCTTCAACAGGTGTGTTCACTTGAGGACTTAGAACCTGGCGAGGAGTGGGTGCAAGTGCCAACAGACTTCTGCACATCCTTTTCAGTTTGCATCCAACTAGATAGAAAATGCAGACAAGAAAATCCGGCTGCTGTTGAGGCTGAAGTACAAGCGTTGATGTTCGAGAATTCGCTAGACGGTGACGCGGTCATCTACACAGATGGGTCGGTCGTCCGACATGTGAGAAGCTCATGGGCCTTTACAGCTCGGGACGGAGGGAGAATTGTGAAGGAGGACTCTGGTGCTTTCACTGAAACCACAAGTAGCCTGACCATGGAAGTCATGGCAGTAAGTAAAGCAATAACATGGCTCGAGACACAGACATTCACTAGGGCTTGTTTCCTTAGCGACTCAATGAACATGATCAAGAGGATAGAGGAGGGGTCGATCCGAAGAGAATGGTTGCTGCCTTTGGAGCGGTCTCGACTGGCAAAGATTAGTTTCATCTTCGTGCCAGGGCATGCGGGAGTACAAGGAAATGAGCGGGTTGACAAACTCGCAGGTGAGGCTACTGTGGAGGGCGGATGCGCCATGGACCAGGCCGACATACTGAATGCTCTACGAGAAGTAAGACTTTTGCGAGAACCAAGTGATGACTGAATCTACAACAATGGCCAGACTGCGAGAGCAGCAAATTAAAAGAGGGGTGGCCAAACAAGAACACTACGCAGGAAGCCAATGAAGATTTATAAACCAACACAGAACTGGCGTCGTTAGCCGCTACACGTTGCGGGATTTGCTGAGATGGGGATCCGAGCACTTATGGACTGAATGGTTCGATGTGCAATGAGGATGATCTGTCGACTAACTAACTAACTAACATCATTTGTGCAAGACAAGAATGAACAGTTTTTTGAAAGAATCTTGCATAAACAGTGGAGTTAGTTTTTCCAAAGTTGCTCAAATGCATGTTGCTTTTCAGAGTTACTTAAAATTTGTGAAGTATACTTCTGTATCCCTGGACACAATGGCAGTGTGGAAAGAGTATTCTCCTTGATTAATGCTCAATGGACAAAGGAAAGGAACAGACTCTTACTCGACTCTGTAAAGGGCATCATTCTCACTAAGTACAATTTGAAGAATCTTACCTGTGAACAGTTTTATGCATATGTGATTGCTAACGAAGGATCTTGTACGAAAAGTTGGCATCTTTAAGAAATATGTTGCGCAATTAATAAAGATTATAAGGTAATAATTTACAATCGGCTGTTTAAATAACGTTTTGTAGCATTTTGAAAAGGGTCCCCATTGCTTGCTTGCATGTTTGTGTTCGCTGGCTGTAAACTCCAACGTGAAGTCCTGTATGTCGGATGAATACACCCTGTTGTCCATCATCAATGTGATGCCATACCGGACATGAGGTTTGCGTGAGTATCCGTTGTCCCATGTCTGACTTATTGGTGTTCAGACTGGTGGTTCCTCGCCATGCAGGCAGATACTCTCCGGCTTCGGAGGAAGGTCCCCATTAAATTTATATTTATTTTTTAACATGATTGTTTCTTGGTCGATTCTTCTTCTTCTTCTGCGTTCATCCAGAGTTTTTTCCAGACGTGATTGCGTTGTGCCTGTTTACAGCAGAGCTGCATTCTTGCGCTGTTAGGCCGACACATCCGACTTCTGTGGGCATTTGTTGACCGGGTTAACCTTCCCGGGGGTTTCTTAGGATGTTTGACTCTCACTGTTGTGGTGTTATCCCCCATCCCAGCTGGCCCATATAGAACAGCCAAAGGCATCCTGGTCAGCCCTCAAGGGAAGGCAGGGGCAGACCATGGGCATTCCCGGCCATCCAAGGAGGCTTCCATAATTGCAGAGCCAACACACAGCGCTCTGGTACTGGGCTCACCCAAGGAATCTTCACGTCCTGCACATGGCTGCTTAGCCTCACTTCCGTATATTGGGCCTTCCGTTCACCATAGGCTGTTCTTCCGGAAGCCAGAAGAATGCAGTCTGCAGATGACATCCACACAGTGAGCTTTCGATTCGGACTTTCCACGTAATGGATTTGCTATCCGAGCAATATTCCATTTTGTGCCACTAGGACACTTTTTCCACCTGAAGCTCACACAGTGAGCTTTCGATTCGGACTTTCCACATAATGGATTTGCTATCCAAGCAATATTCCATTTCATGCCTCTGGGAGGCTTGTGTAACCGACATGCTTGTGGTATGAAGTGTGGAAGTCTAAATACTTCACCGGGAAGGTTAACCCGGTCAACAAATGCCCGCAGAAGTCGGATGTGTCGGCCTAACGGCGCAAGAACGCAGCTCTGCTGTAAACAGGCACAACGCAATCACGTCCGAAAAAAAACTCCGGATGAACGAAGAAGAAGAAATACTTCTTCATACACCTTTAAATGTCAACCTGAATGTAGTTAAAGTAAGCTGCAGTCAACTTGAGCTTGTTGATATCTCCATAGAGCTTGTCCTCAAATGAAGCAGGTGTGGGCCAAAATATCTTTCTCTGTTCTGCATATATTGCAGAAAATGTTTAGCTGTAATTTTACCAGTTCCACAATTACATTCATCGGTATCTCCTATCTTTAGTTTATTGAACAAGTGGTATTTCAGCCTGTTATGTCCTGTGCGGAGTCTGAAGATTGCTACTTGTTCTCTTCGGTCGAGTTTGTAATATGCATCATCCTTCTGGTGGCCTGGATGCTCTGATTCCCATTTGGCTCTACAGGTGCTTTTTATAAACCTCTTTGCCTCATTATAGGTTATGTCTATGTCAGGCTGTGGTAGTCGTCCGCCCTCTTTTGCTAGTCTGTCAGCCTCTTCATTTCCAGGTATACTGCAATGTGATGGGATCCACTGTATTACAACATTTTTGGATTGCTGGCATAGACCATGGAGTGCTGCTCTTAGGTCAGCTAGTTCTGTGCTGTTTTTGCTCTTCAGTATTGAGACAGCTGACTTTGCATCTGTGAAGATAGCTATTTGCTTCTCTTTATTTTCCTCCATCTAGAGCATTTCTGCTGCAGTTTTCAAAGCCTCTACCTCCACTTTGAAGTTACTTGAAAATTGTCCAGTTGCCACTGACTGTTTTGTTTTCATTCCATTTTTTAAATTTATGAGAATTCCTCCTCCTCTATTTTCTGTTGATTTTTTGGCTGATCCATCTGTATATGCATGGGTCCAATTGCTGCTTGGGTAATGTTCTTTTATGTAGTTTTGGGTTATTTTTCTTCTTTCGGTTTCATTCTGAGTGTTCTTTTTCTCAATACCAGGAATGTTTTCTATCATCTCAGGCAGTTGCTGCCGTAATCTTTTGTTTTGCAGTTGCTACAAAATTGCTACGCTTCAGTCTTCCCTTTCCAAAACCATTAAACTTGTTATGCATAGAGTGGTCTGTCAATCTTCTAAATTTTTCAGCTTGTTGCTGGGCTCTGCTATCTCTTCTATCCTGCATTGGTTGTAAACAAGTGATCCTTTCTAATTCATTTACAGGTGTTGTCTTCAGGCTTCCAGTTATTCGCATTCCTTTATTTTGGACTCTACTTATTTTAACCCTTTACAGGGCAGACGCTTGCCAGTTTTTTTAACCCTGAACGGGCAAGATTTTTTCAGGTTCAGTAAAATTTCAGGTCGCGTTAGTAAAAGCATCACAAATAAGGTGTTAGTCAACCGATGATAGTTAAATAAACAACACAATGAAGGGAAAAGCATGCAGAATATGTTACTCTCGTGATTGTTGTCGGTAATCCATATATGAACACAGATATTTACGAAATACAGCATGTTGATTGTGATTTTCCGTCATCTATATAGCAATTACAAACACATTTTCAGAATCTTCTTCTTCTTTCGTTCGCTTGAAATATGTCTATATCTATAATGTCGTCTCTTGCATGAATTGAACTGTTTTTTTCAGTTCACACAGTGGTCCATAGAGTTTATCTTCCACTGTCGTCTCTCTAGGCGTATGGAGTATGTGCTCTGCTGTCTGCGACGCCAATCCACATGTGCACATGGCTGTTTCACCAATCTTGAATTTTGTATACATGTGGTTGCGTAATCTATTGTGTCCTGTTCTGAGGCGCAGAATAATGACTTGTTCTGGTCTGTCCATAATGTGGTAGTCATCTTGAGCAGGTTTTGGTGGCTTTCTGACTGATTTGATCATTCTTTTCTTTTGGTGGTATGTAACGGGCACATCAGGCTGTTCCTCTTTGGCTCCTTCCTTAGCCAATTGATCAGCTCTGTCGTTTCCGGGTACTCCACAGTGGGATGGTATCCACTGTATGGTGACTTTATGCTGACTGCTAAGTTCAGAAAGTAGTGTCCTTAGTACTGGCAATTTCCCAGAGAGGAGCGCCTCGAGTACTGATTTTGCATCTGTTAGTAGCACCACAGGTTGTGTACCATTGCTGTTATTTAGTAATTTCTCTGTTGCTATCTTGATTGCCTCAATTTCGGCATCATAGTTATGGCAGTACTTTCCTGTCGGTACTCTGGCTGTGTCCCTAGTATTATTTGGGTATTCTATGTACACTCCCGCTCCTCCATTTCGAACAGCATTTTGTGCTGACCCATCTGTGTAGACTCGGATCCAGAGGTCCTGTAGGTATTCTTCATCAAGGAAGCTGAGAGTGGCTGTTCTGCGCTGCACACTGTTCTGTTCTTCCTTGTCAAATATTCCTCTCACTTTTGTCTGGATTTGTAACGATAGTCTATGCTCATCTTTCCATGGAGTTCGCTCTGGAATAGTTGTTAGGGGGATACCAACTGTGGGCAGATCAGTGATTTCTCTGCAGAGTCGTTTGGCCTGGTGGATAAAACTACTTCTTTTCAACCGCCCCATAGCTAGGTTTTCAAATCTGTTCTTCATAGGGTGGCCTGGCAAGCTGAGGAACTTTTCTGCTTGTATTAGCGCTTTCGTATCTCTGCGCTCACTCAGTGCGTGTGTCCTCCCCATCTTCTCCATTTCCACTATAGGGGTTGATCTCATCCCTCCTGTGGTGACTCTAAGTGCTTGATTTTGCACCTTGTCCAGCTCTTGTAGTGTGGTATTTGATGCTGAACACCACGCAGTTGACCCATATTCCAGGTGTGGTCGTATGCTCTGTTGGTAAACTTTGCTAAGTATTTTCGTACTGGCTCCCCATGTGGTTCCACTTAGCTTTCTCAGGATGGCTATTTTCCTTCTGGCTTTTGCTACTGCTTTGTTGATGTGCTTTCTCCATGTCAGCTTGCCATCAAATGTTACTCCAAGGTATGTTGGTTCTTTATCTTCTCTTAGGGGTGTTCCATTTATCTGGATGATCCCTGCCTTTTGTTTTGGAGATAGGGTAAATAGGGTGGTGCTGCACTTGTCAGTGTTTATGCTGACACACCATCTATTTGCCCATGCAGCAAATGTATCTACAGCTCTTTGTAGCAATCTGGTGGCCACTGATGCATATTCATTTGTGCTCCATAGAACCAGGTCATCGGCGTACATTGCCGCTTTAATTCCATGCGGTAGGTGAGCAACAAGATCATTGATGAAGATTAGAAAAAGTGTGGGGGACAAGACTCCGCCCTGGGGGACACCGTGACGCAGTAGTACTTTCTTGCTCTTGAGTCCGTCTATCTGTACTCGGGCTCTTCTGTTGTGCAAGTATGCTTTCATCCATTTGTACATTCTTCCATTGACTTTGCAGTTTCTCAGTTTCTTCATCAGACCTTCTTTCCAGACTTTGTCAAAGGCTTTCTTCAGATCTATCCATGCCGCAAGCACCAGCTTCTTCTCTTGGAATGCATCCTCAATTTCTTGAGAGAGGTAGGTTGTCTGATCTTCCGTAGAGTAGCACTGCCTAAAGCCAGCCTGCTGTGGCACAAGGATGTTTTTACTTTCAATGTACCACTGCAGTATTTTCAGAATCATAATCACTTTCTTTATAGTCCGACTCAGACTAATAATGCAAAGTAACGCTTTGCACTGATATCTAGCTCCGATTAATAAACTTCGTGCCCTTTAATGTCACTTACATTGAACCTAGCGAAATCTCGGCTATCACTTGAAGAATCGCCAAAATCCGTTTTGAAAAACTAATCGTAAAAACCCCGAAAACTATAAAAAAAAAGACAGTGTAAGTCCGTTCAAATTCATCGTAGGAGCTTACAAATGGTGGCCACGTTGTCAAGCTGTCGGCGAAAGCAAAAGTAGCCGTCGGAAGTATCGTAATGCCGAGAAATCGCGTTTTTACAATGCATAATAGTATCGGACGTAATCGGCCAATTTGCTTATTAAAGCGATCGGACGGAAATGGACGTTCTGCCTTGTAAAGGGTTAAAGTTTGACTTAGCTGCTGTTTCCCAAGCTACAATGCCATATTCCAGTACTGGCCTCACCCGTCCCGTATATAACTTCTTGAGAACTTTCTCATCTGCTCCCCACGTTGTACCAGCAAGCTTTTTCATGATTGCCATTCTTTGCCTTGCTCTTGTTCGATTTTTCTCAACCTGTGTCTTCCATGTCAGGTGACGATCAAAGGTGACTCCCAGATAGTTTGGATTTTCTTCATGGTGCAATATTTTTCCATTCAATACAAGCTTAAGTTGCTGAGTTTTATTTGAGAGGGAGAACACTGCATGTTGTTTTCTCCTCACTTATCTTCACTAGCCATGATTTTGACCAGTCCTCTAGCACTAATAAGGCTTGCTGTATTCTGCTGTTAGCTGTACTAATATATTCTTCAGATGTCCATATGGCTAGGTCATCTGCAAAGAAGGATGTGTGTACTCTGGCTGGACAATTTTCTGTGATGTCATTTATATATGCTAGGAATAATGTTGGTGAAAGAACTCATCCTTGGGGGACACGTTGCTCCAACAGCATCATTTTGCTGGTTTGTCCTTGTACTTTTGTCCTGGCAGTTCTGTTCTCAAGGTAGTTCCTGAGCTATACAGATTAATTGATCTTCAGTGGATCTGTACTTTCTGAATCCTGCTTGGTGTGGTGGTTTTCTTCCAGATGCCATGTTAGCCTGCCATTGATAATGCGTTCCATTAATTTTCCTACACAGCTAAGTAGACTGATAGGTTGATAGCCATTTGGTTCTTCCAGGTCTTTTCCTTTCTTTGGGACTGGTATTAGTATAGCTTCCTTCCATTCCTCTCTTCCAGCTGTATTTTAGGACTGCTAGTAGTTTCTTTTTTGCCTTAGTGCCTAGTCCTATTAGCATTTCATTTGTGATTCCATCCTTTCCTGGTGATTTCTTCTTTTTTAGGGTATTCATTGCCTGTTCCATTTCTTCCATTGTTAAATTTGCCAACATATATTCTGCTGCTGTCTCTGTATTACTATGATGTATCTGTCTTTGATTGCTTTCTTCTGTTCGGTTGTAATATCAATGTGGTTTGCACTGGCATAGTGTTCCATTAGTGCATTTGCAGCCTTTTTTCCTATAAGCAAGGCATTTCCTTGTTTAATTGTTATTTATTTGTTTCTGGGTCCTTCATTGTTCATGGCTTTCACTAGTTTCCATAGTTTGTTTCCATCCCTGTCAAAGTTCAGGTTTTCTGTTTTTTCCCTCCAACAATCTCTTGTTGTTTGATTTACTGTTCTTTTATATTTTGCTGAGATGGCTTTGACAGAGATGTTCGCTTCAGTTGTTTGTTCTCTCTCTGCTGTCTTCCTGGCATCTTCAACTTTGTCCTCCAAAATTTGTAGTTCTTCAGTCCAGTATGGTTTGTAATTTTTCCTCGTTCCTCTAGGAATAGACTCAGTGGCCGCTTGTATTATTGCTTGTATTGGCGTCGGAGAGATAATACATATACAGACCTGCAAGCACTTGGAATCAACGACTGGCAAGAGATGGTCCACCAGAGAGACGAATGGAGACGGATTGTATCTGCAGCAAAGAACCTCAATGGCTCGGAACGCTGAAGAAGAAGAACCTGTCATTTAATAGGAATCACATTCAGCAGATATTAGAACCCCTTTGTCAGTTAAGCATATCTTCGATGGTCATATACCTATGTTTTGGAAGTACGCTGATTTAGTTAGTTAGTTAGTTAGTCGCAGTTCCAACTTCACAGCAACGGGTCGTCCCCATTATGCTATACGCTGATTTATGCTATAATAGTTTCTTATCTCTGTGGGCCACAAAATCCGGAGTGCTGTAGAACAGTTATATGTAGTGTATGGCAGAAGTTTTGCTTGGGGTTCTGTAAAACCAGCACAGAGCTCACTGGCACCCAAGGTATTATATAGGATATTCCTTTATATGTTATCGCAACGGCCTCAACTTTCCACAGTGAGTCAACGAAGTCAGCACACCACAATGTGTATGTAATTGTACAAAGTTAATTGCAATTTGTATCTCTAAATATTTGTTCTTTACAGAAATTTATCAAACATGTCGAAAAGAAGATCCAAAACAGAAGATGCAAATGATCAGCTAACCAGAATTGCCATTGTTAGTTCAGACAAGTGCAAGCCAAAAAGATGCCGCCAAGAATGCAAAAAATTTTGTCCTGTGGTGCGGATGGGTAAGTGTTAATTAAATACTATCTGAATTGTTTTGAATATTTAACAGACTTAAAGAGGCAACTACTACCTGCTTATTCTTTTATCATGAAGACCCTTTATTTGAGTACAGAAATGCAACACCACAACTACCATCACTGGCCTTACATCTAAGCTCATCTGCGGCAAGACGAAGAGGACGTCCAAGAAGAAAATGGATTGACGACATCAAAGACATTGTACAATCACATGGAATGGCACTATCCAGTGCTGCCCACCGGGCGCTGGAACGCAAATTATTCCTCCCCGCGATGCTTGATGGCAGAAGTGGAAGATAATGATGATAATGAATGACAAGTTTTCAAATCTGTTTTTCATAGGGTGGCCTGGCAAGCTGAGGAACTTTTCTGCTTGTATTAGCGTTTTCGTATCTCTGCGCTCACTCAGTGCTTGTGTCCTCCCCATCTTCTCCATCTCCACTATAGGCGTTGATCTCATCCCTCCTGTGGTGACTTGTCCCATGTCCCTCCTGTGGTGACAGATTTCCGGTTTCAAGATGGCGACGGACGGTCGGGTTGTTTTGTGTTCGTTAACTTTTTCGCGCAGGGGATGGATTTATTCATCTCTTGCGTGTAATTGGTGTGCCAGGATGTAAAACCAGGAGTTTCTACTCAAGATCTGCGCTGGTGCTACGGAGTTCGTGCATCGAGCGAAGCCATCCTTGAGTGAATCTTTAGCAGCGTGTGTGGGTTCTGTGTTTCGTTTTTTCAACATGGCGGAACATGTGTTCTTCGAGCAGTCAGCAGTCAACATAACGAAGCGGCGTGGAAGCTGCGCATGGAGAAAGAAGCAAGGTAAGCGTGGTGGTTTTAGACAAGTGTCACCGTCTAGGGCTCAGGAATATCCGTATTCTATATTGGAACTGTGCCAGTGTAAAACAACGGGGCTCTATTTTAGAAACCCTAGTCTACAGGAACGACATTGTAGCACTCCAGGAGACGAGACTGGGCGATCAGCTATTCCGAATTGCCTGCTTCAAATGTTTCTACAACAGACGACATCTGGGAATGGCGATTCTCGTTCGCGACAGCATGGTGGCGTCAGAGCTAGACATGTCCAGTTGGGACAGTGACGATATACAAATACAGGCGTTGAGAGTTCATTCCTGTATACCATTCGTGTTGGTTAATGTTTATGCTCGCAATGGGAGTATGGACGCCCAGAAGTGGCAGTGCTTAAGTGGCATATTAGGCCACGAGAGAAATGTTATTTTCTATGGTGACTTCAACGCTAAAGGCAGATCATGGGGAAACATTTCCTGCAATACACAGGGGGAGGAGCTCGAGACTGCACTTGAAACCATTGACCTGGTTTGTATCAACAGTGGCTGTGTCACCAGGACAGGCGATGAGGACAGTGCTATTGATCTGGAGCTAGTTTCATCTTCACTCACTACAGTGTGTAGATGGGGTGTCCTAGGACACCACGGCAGCGACCACCACCCTTGCATCATATTGGTGGAGAAAGGCAGAACCAGGCAGCACAAGCTAAAGGTAAAGACTTTCCAGTATGACAGTACAGGGCAAGATGTGGTGAGTAAAATAAGACGTGACAAGCGCAGAAAGTTTCAGGGCAGGAAAAAAAGCTGGGAGCAGCCACCGTGGTGGAATTTCGAGGTGGAGAAGGCTTGGGTGGATAAGCGTAGCGCTGTAAGGAGATGGCAAAATGCCAAGAACAGAGCTGGTCATCCTAGTCCCTGCATGCACTTAGAAAGAGAGATGCACATAAAAGTAAGCTATTTCAAGAAACTGGTCAAGGTGGTTAAAAGCGAAAAATGGGCAGAGGTGTGTCAAAGAGTAAGCACAGACAAGTCACTGAAATTGTTCTGGCGACTACATAAAAGCATGAGTGGTGTAGTCAAGAATAAGAGCATTTCTGACTTCCAAGGTGCTGACCTCATCTGGCAGAGGACTGACGAGGACAAGGGCAAAGCCCTCTTTGAACGCTATCTTGAGCAGAGCAACCAGACAGACATGGGAGGCCGAAATCTGGCCAAGAAGGTCACCTCAGACAGATGCAAGGCCCAGAACACTTCGGATGAAGACACAGTGACAGTGAAAGAAATCAAGGCTGTACTTCGACGATCAAAAAACAGCGCTTCAGGTCCTGATGGCATAAGATACGACGACATCAATAAGTGTACCGACAATGAGCTAGAGAAACTAGCAGACATGTACAACAACAGTATAGTGAGTGCTAGCATCAAGGAGGAATGGTTACACAGCTATCTGATACCATTGCCGAAGCCTGACAAAGACCACAAAAAAATTTAGGGATATCGAATTATAACCATGCAGAATACAATAGGCAAGCTGCTTGAGAAGATAATTGCCAGGAAGATATCAAGCCAGCTAGAGAGGCAAGGTGTTTTCCCACCTACCCTATGTGGGTACCGTCCAAAAAGAGAAACCTTGACCAATGCAGCAGTCTTTGCCCATGATGTCTATGAAGGTTTCCACTCAGGCATTGAAACCTTTGCTGCAGCGATTGATCTTGAGGACCAATACAACAGAGTACCATTGGATTTTTTAATGTTTCAGCTTCTTGAACTAAAAGTAAGTCCATTCCTCCTTAGTTGGATCACTTCAGCCCTCTTCCAACGGAAAGTAGTTTTTAGATGTGGCAGTTGGACTTCGGAACCAACAACAATATATCCTGGCCTACCACAGGGATCACCATTATCTCCGGTACTGTTCAACGCCTACACAGTGAGAATCACCAGTGAGCAGATCACTGGACCTGGCAGGAAATTGTCGTATGCCGATGATGTTTTAGTGTATCGTCAGGGTAAGGATATAGAGCAGGTTGCTGTGGAACTACAAACCGAACTCAATCGCATAAGTACTTGGTGTGAAGAAGCTGGGGCAATGGTCATCCCAACAAAGGCAACAGTGACTTGGTTCTCGTTGAATAATCATATTGTCAACACTCCAACACCAACTGTAATGCTGTGTTCAGAGACGGTGGAAAGAACGCAGGCAATGAATTACCTAGGGATACGGTTTGATCGAAGCCTTGCTTATAATGTGCACATAGACCAGGTGATAACAAAGGCCAAGCGGGGTTTGGCTGCGATGCGGGTGATGGCGGCAGCAAACTGTGAGCAGCGCCATCTATGTCTTCTGTACGAGGGGCTGGTCATGTCTGTTTTGGAGTATGCAATGGCATTCCTGACTCTCAGCCATAAGCAGATGGAAAGGATACAGAATGAAGCTATGCGCATTATTCTTGGATGTACAAGAGATACAGCATGCAGGGCGATGCGCTACCTTCTTGATTTTCCAACCATTGAAGAGAGAATACAAGTTTGCAGGGCACGCGCCTACCTCAGATTTAACGCAAACACACAACATCCACAGCATAGTGAAATTATGAAGGTGAAGGGCAGCAGGTTAAAAAGAGGACAGTCGTGGATGGGTCAAGCCGAAGACATTCTTCAACAGGTGTGTTCACTTGAGGACTTAGAACCTGGCGAGGAGTGGGTGCAAGTGCCAACAGACTTCTGCACATCCTTTTCAGTTTGCATCCAACTAGATAGGAAATGCAGACAAGAAAATCCGGCTGCTGTGGAGGATGAAGTACAAGCATTGATTTTTGAGAATTCGCTAGACAGTGACGCAGTCATCTACACAGATGGGTCGGTCGGTCGTCCGACATGTGAGAAGCTCATGGGCCTTTACAGCTCGGGCCGGAGGGAGAATTGTGAAGGAGGACTCTGGTGCTTTCACTGAAACCACAAGTAGCCTGACCATGGAAGTCATGGCAGTAAGTAAAGCAATAACTTGGCTCGAGACACAGACATTCACTAGGGCTTGTTTCCTTAGCGACTCAATGAACATGATCAAGAGGATAGAGGAGGGGTCGATCCGAAGAGAATGGTTGCTGCCTCTGGAGCGGTCTCGGCTGGCAAAGATTAGTTTCATCTTCGTACCAGGGCATGCGGGAGTACAAGGAAATGAGCGGGCTGACAAGCTCGCAGGTGAGGCTACTGTGGAGGGTGAACGCGCCATGGACCAGGCTGACATTCTGAATGCTCTACGAGAAGTAAGACTTTTGCGAGAACCAAGTGATGACTGAATCTACAACAATGGCCAGACTGCTAGAGCAGCAAATTAAAAGAGGGGTGGCCAAACAAGAACACTACGCAGGAAGCCAAAGAAGATTGATAAACCAACACAGAACTGGCGTCGTTAGCCGCTACACGCTGCGGGATTTGCTGAGGAGGGGATCCGAGCACTTATGGACTGAATGGTTCGATGTGCAATGAGGATGATCTGTCGACTAACTAACTAACTAACTGTGGTGACTCTAAGTGCTTGATTTTGCACTTTGTCCAGCTCTTGTAGTGTAGTTTTTTATCCTCAACACCACACAGTTGACCCATATTCCAGGATTGGTCGTATGCTCTGTTGAACTTTGCTAAGTATTTTCCCACTGGCTCCCCATGTGGTTCCACTTAGTTTTCTCAGGATGGCTATTTTACTTCTGGCTTTAGCTACTGCTTTGTTGATGTGCTTTCTCCATGTCAGCCTGCCATCAAATGTTACTCCAAGGTATGTTGGTTCTTTATCTTCTTTTAGGGGTGTTTCATTTATCTGGATGGTCTCTGCCTTTTGTTTTGGAGAGAGGGTAAATAGGGTGGTGCTGCACTTGTCAGTGTTTATGCTGACACACCATCTATTTGCCCATGCTACAAATGCATCTACAGCTCTTTGTAGCAATCTTTGTAGCCACTGATGCATGTTCATTTGTGCTCCATAGAACCAGGTCATCGGCGTACATTGCCACTTTAATTCCATGCTGTAGATTAGCAACAAGATCATGGATGAATATTAGAAAAAGTGTAGGGGACAAGACTCCGCCCTGGGCAATACCGTGGCGCAGTAGTACTTTCTTGCTCTTGAGTCCGTCTATCTGTACTCGGGCTCTTCTGTTGTGCAAGTATGCTTTCATCCATTTGTACATTCTTCTCAGTTTATTCATCAGACCTTCTTTCCAGACTTTGTCAAAGGCTTTCTTCAGATCTATCCATGCCGCAAGCACCAGCTTCTTCTCTTGGAATGCATCCTCAATTTCTTGAGAGAGGTAGGTTGTCTGATCTTCCGTAGAGTAACACTGCCTAAAGCCAGCCTGCTGTGGCACAAGGATGTTTTTACTTTCAATGTACCACTGCAGTCTGTGTTTGATGCGCGCCAGTGTTTTGCAGAGACAGCTGGTGAGGCTATTTGGTCTGTAGCTAGACGCAATGGAACTATCTTTCCCTGATTTTAGGAGGGGTATCATGATTGCTTCTCTCCAGGTTTGTGGAACACTGCCTAAGTTCCAACTGTTATTGAAGATCTGCAACAGCTTTGCTTTGACCTCTGTTCCTAGGTTCATGATCATTTCATTGGAGATACCATCAGCTCCTGGTGACTTTCTCATTTTCAGTTTTGATATGGCTAGCTCCAGTTCGCTGATTGTGATGGGTGCCTCCAGAACCTCATGTACTATTTCCTTCTGTCCTATATGTTGTCGTTTCTCTCGAATCTCTTGTTGTTTCTCTGGACTAATTTTGATATTATCTTGTGCGAATGAGTCCGCAAAATGGTCAGCTGCTTGCTTTCTTGTTAAGATGTTTCCATCTTTATGTAGTGCAATTTTTGAGGTTCTCCCTGTGCCCTCATCGTTAAGTTGTTTTATTATCTTCCACAATTTCCTTGTGTCTCTTTCAAAGTTCAGAGACTCTGTTTTTTCCTGCCAGCTTTTCTGTCTAGCCTGCAGCTTGGCCCTTTGAAATTTGGCTTTTGCATGCTGGAATTTATTGTGGTGCTCTTGGCTGGGTGTGGCCTCTGCTTGCTTTCTACACACTTCCACATCATTATGCAACTGTTCCAGTTCACTACTCCAGTTGGGTTTATATTGTTTACGGGCTCCTCTTGGTACTGTGTCTCGCGCTGCCTGAAGTATGCATTTCCCGAACTCTTCAACTACTTTATTTATGTCTTTCTCAGTGTTCAGGTTTCTAACCAGTACATTGCCGTCTGATTTCTTGTAGTTCCACCTCGAGAGGGTGCTGCTTTCACTTACAAGCTTATTTTCTACAGTTAGAAAGACTGGCCGATGGTCACTGCCACCTAGTTTCCCAACAATTCGTGTAATGTTCAAATCCAGGTCTGGTGAATGAAAAGCCAGGTCAGGTGTAGTTGTAGTGTGCCATGATCTCGAGTAGAAAGTATGTGGGTCGGACGGCTTGTTAACCAAGATGAATCTATTCTCATCCTGCCAGTCTTCCAGTCTCTCTCCTCTCTGGTCCATGTGATCATAGCCCCAACTCTGCGAGTGGCTGTTGAAATCACCACACACAATCATTTTTCCTGTTAATGGTAGTGTGTCCAGTGCCTGTGGGCGGTCACTTGGACAGTAATAATTGATCAGATGTAGGTCTGTATAGCCTGTCAGTTTGCCCCTTCCATGTAGACTTCGATTCGGGAAGCAGTGATGTTATTTTTTACAAGGGTAAGTATCCCACCTTTTCGCCTGTCCTTTCGGTCAGATCGGTAACACTGGTAGCCTCTGATTTTGAAGGCTATATTTTCATTGAGGTGAGTTTCTTCCAAGCAACATATGCTTACTTTTTCTTGGTCCAGGATGTTTTCTAATTCTATTGTTTTGTTGCTGACTCCCTCCGCATTCCAGTGCATTATTTTAAGTCTTTGTTTAGTATGGCCAGCCGTTCTATTCTCATGTCCCCTGGCTCCACAGGACATCTGAGAAGGACCTCCAGTAGTTGGGGTTGGACCCTTTCGAGACAGGGCCAGGCGCTGCACCTGCCTGAGGGTCCAAAGTAGGCGAGCGCCATAACATTTAGCACTAGTCGATATATTCCATTTTTGCGAAATTGCGTGGCATCCTGATTTCTGTGGTGCACCTCCTGACTGGTTTGCCTCCGTCTTCAGCACCTTTCCTTTGCTAGAGCAGACTGGTCTCACTCGAGTTTAGATGTGTACACACGCACACACATGTCTGCACATGCATGTATGTGTATACACATCTAGAGCATACTGGTTATTTTTCGGCGCCAGAAACTCGCAGTCGCCCTTTCTCCTGTTAGTAGAAACAGTTCCGCCACATGAAGGCCAGGAGTTGGACTTTTGCTGCATAGGTTATGTATTCACGAGCCATTGGGGTATTTAAGCAATATTGGGCGCTCACCCCAACACTGCGCCCCGGCTACATACAGCAACATTTGGAACCGTTAATCAAGATGAATCTATTCTCATCCTGCCAGTCTCTCTCCTCTCTGGTCCATGTGATCATACCCCAGCTCTGCGAGTCCCTGTTGAAACCGCCACACACAATCATTTTTTCTTTTAATGGTAGTGTGTCTATTGCCTGTGGGCGGTCACTTGGACAGTAGTAATTGATCAGATGTAGGTCTGTATTGCCTGTCTTAAGCTTAAGAGTCTGATACTCAGTCCCTTCCATGTAAAATTTAATTTGGGAAGCAGTGATGTTATTTTTTACAATGGTCAGTATCCCACCTTTTCGCCTGTCCTTTTTTGTCAGATCGGTAACACTGGTAGCCTTTGATTTTGAAGGCTTATATTTTCGTTGAGGTGAGTTTCTTGCAAACATGTGCTTACTTTTTTTTGGTCCAAGATGTTTTCTAGATGTATCTTTTTGTTACTGACTCCCTCTGCATTCCAGTGCACTATGGATGCGAACGCAGTGGCATCATAGATAAACAATTTCACCTTTGAATGAGCTCTGGCAGCTGGAGTGCCATGCATGTCGTTGGAGGTAGATATGTAGCATTACAGCTGTGTATAACACAGATATCGGATTACAGCTCAACAAGGTGTCGTGCCGCTATGGATGTGGATGGTGATTCCAGGAGCGAGGAAAGCTACCTACACTGGTGTTGATATAATTCTGGATACATACACAGCCCAATGACACGCTTGGTTATCTATTATATTCCCCCCGATTCTGTGACAGGTCTGCTAGTCGGGCATGCAGCTGTCAGCTCATGGGTGGTATGATTACATGCCTCTCTTCTGTGAGGTGCAAGCTTCCGGCCATGGAAGAGCTCATTCGGTTGTTGATAGAACTGATGACAAAAAAATTGATCTTGGACGTGCCTCCAGGCCGCACAGCGGTTTCATCTGTCTCGGTACAGTCGATTGACAACCCTCATCGACATGGCAAAGTTGTGGTGCCAGTTCTTTCGCGGGAAGCTCCTACCAGAGTGCTGTATCAGAGTTCAGCCCAAGAGGTAATGTTGCCTAGTATTTAAAACTGAGATTCTCAGCTAGCTATCCCGAGCTACAGTTCTCAAGCCAAGCATTCCCATGGTCACAATCGCATATCGGTTTCAGTGATCAGTCGCTATCGGCAGCTGTTTCGCACAGACAAAGATAAGCTACACACCTGTAGTTTACTGATTCACAAAACGTGACATCTGTAGATTAATTATACATGGGGACCGAAGCTTGCGGTGCTACACAAGTCTCACAAGTGGAGTGCTTCTACATGTCCGCTTTTGTTTGTACAGTGACCTGCATGTTCGGAACAATGGCTACCGGCGGTTGCTGAGTTGACTGATTTGCTTTTTCGGTTCACGAGTGCATTTTTCAGGATACTCCTGGGAATCTGCGCTGGAGCTATGGAGTTCGTGCTTAATGCGATGCTTTCAGCGGGTCGTCCTGCGGATAGAGACAGAGCCATGTGAGAAAACCCAGGTCAATGAGGTCTTTCTAGTGGCTGCCGATTCCATCGACGATGAACTGTGGTTTTCGTGGAGGACTTTTGTGTTGGCATTCTTCCGGCAGCATTATGCACCTTGTACTTGTGCGAGCTGTTGGATTGCCAAGACTCCTGTCTGTTCCACTTTCCACATTGGACAGTGGGGAGCATTTTGTGTGATATTCACTGGCACAGGGACGGAGTATAATGGGTACGACCCGTTGCCGTTAAGTTGGAACCTCGACTAACTAAGTAAGTTAAGATTTTGTGGGCAATTTATGAGAAGAAATGACTAGAAAACTTCAAAGGATTAGGAATAGACTTGTAAGTAAGCCGGTAAAGCAGTAAATTAAGATGTTGAGCTACCTAATGTAGTGTCTTGCTAGTGCTAAATCTTTATGTAGGTGTGAACTTGTTTCCTTGTTACAGGTAAACTGTGCATAGAAGTAGCTCCTACTGACAAGATTGCTTTTATTTCTGAAGAATTGTGTATTGGCTGTGGTATATGCTCTAAGGTAAGTTAGTAAAAATCTGAGAGTTAATTAATTCCTTTCTCATTGTGGATGCACAGGCTGTATGATGTCTGCCTCTGATTTGAGATCTGGATTGATTCACTGTGTAAGCAAATAGGACAAACTCGGGGATGACTAGGTTAAAATTTTTTGAAATGTTTTTTTAAATCTGCAAAATGGCCAAAACTTTGCATGCCATAGTCAGGGAAACCCTGAGATTGTGAGATTGTACAAGATGTTTTCTTTTATTGGGGATATTTTTAGTCGACATTAGACATGATGCAAATGGTTCCAGTTGTTTTGGTAAAGGGAGTGCGCTGATTACCATAGCTTGAGATTTCGCAGTTATTGCGAGATGCCAATTTCTGCAAAGGTGACACACAATATGTGTATGTTTAAACATATAATATCGCTTAGGAAAATGAAAAAGATGCTAAGTGCAACCTGCTTGTCGGACAGGACAAGCGCAAAGATAACATGCAGCGGGAGGGGAATATGAATTTGTTTCAGGACTATGCATGTACTATTATCGTTTTAAAATCCTAATGTATTTCCAAATTCTGTTTTTAACGCTGCGTAGAAATAACTATAAAATCACAATGATTGGTTTTAGATTTTTTAATCTAAAGACATTTTTTGTTTCAATCGTCTGGGCAAAAATGTTTAGATATTTTGCATTTGACAGAACCTAACGTTTAGAGGGTGTCACCATAAATAAACATGTGGAAGGGAAACCCTTTAGTGAAGAGGTGTGCCTACAATGAACAGTTTTTGATTATGAAACTATCTGTTCCAGTTGTAGAAAATAAGTGCAGAATCAGGAACATGATTCGTTTTTAATATGTAAAAACAAGGCCCGTTGTCATAATTTTAATTTATTAAACCTTCATGTAACTACATTAGAAACAAAAGTTGCAGCCAGGTAGCTAAGTCAATTGTTGCACCTCCCATTCATAACAGCCTAGCAACCAATCCCTGCATTCCTGATCAGTATGATTATGTCCCTTCTTAGATTTCATGATAGCTGCTTCTACGTGGTCCTTGAATGACGGGTTTCTGTCAAAGTTGATTCCCAGGTACCTCAGTTTACCTGTTAACATTTCTGTCAACCTTAATCCTATTGTGGAGAGAACACCATAGCACAGATACAGCTTATCTGGGTTAATGGCACTACCCATCTTTGTACTTTGATAAAGTAAGACATGTCAACATGATAAAGATGCTTGCAATTGTAAGAAGACACGATTATGGTTGTCAATAAGAAAAAGGATGATGGCTGAGGAAATTGCAAAGAATACCATGGACAGACAGAAAAACCAATGACCAAGTCCTACAGGAAGCAAATGAGAACCTTAAACTCATTAAGAGAAATTAGACGTAGACAATTTTTGGACATGAATAAATTAGAGAACTTAAAAACTGGCAAGATTGAGGGGGGAAAAGAACAAGGGGAAGGCAGATAAATAAAAACTGGATTGGCCACGTGGCATGGTTGAGACAAGAACATGGAGCCGATTCATATCTCTGGGATTGTGCGAGATGGTGAAACATAACCGCCCATGCTTATCGGCAGGACACATTATGATGATGAGAATAGGCTGAAATGTATCTACTTCATTACCAATCTTTATGGCAGCTTATTATTTCTAATACTTGTTTTTCCCCCCATCAATTTGTAGATCTGCAAGCATTTTTATCATGTCATGTCTTACTTTTATCAAAAGCCTCTGTGTAGTCAATGAAGCAAAGATGTAGGTCTTTGTTTCAGTCGCACTCCATTTAATGTTCCCCGCAAATACACAGCATTTACTGTAACCTTGCCTTCTGCAAACTCACATTGTTCCTCCTCAATTTCGGGTTGTATTTTCTTCCTGATTCTAGGCATGATTCTTAGCAAAATCTTCGTGGTGTGGCTAATTATGCTAATTGTTCACTGTTGATCACATTCCAAGGCTCATTACTTCTTCGGGATTGCAGTAAATATAGATTAACATAATTCAGAAGGTATATCTCCAGTATCATATATTGTGTTCAGCAAGCCTGGTGACCTGTTTATTCCATTTTCTTCTAAGGCATTGATCATTTATATTATGATATTGTCTAGACCAGGGATCTTGGCAGATTTCATCTGGTTAAGAGCATTCTGAACTTTTTTTTTTTTTTTTCTTTTTCCCCGCGTTTCCATCCTGTTTCAGGATATTGCGGTCAACACCAGCATCTTTCAGCTGTATGTTGATTCCTAGGCTAGATTACGCTCATCAGCACGCCACGACTTTCTGAGCGACCGGCTCCATACTCTCATAAGTCACTTTTGCGATTCGAACCACTGCTAATTCTCGTCGCGTCACGTGACGAGAGTATTTGGGGTCAGCGGAGAAAGCTGCTAACCCCTCGGCCATGGAGCCGGTTAAAACAGATTCTGAACTTGCATCTTCAAAATTGGTGGTCCTTCATTATTATATGGAATATCATACTGTTTCTTGCTTGTATCCTTATAAGCATCTTTCATATAATCTGACCATGCACTTAAAATCTGATCTCTCTCTCTTTTATGATTTTCCATCTTTGGTTTTTAGGCAACTCCTTGATGTGTGTGTTCGTTTCTTATTGATGTAATTTCTTTTGTGCATTAATTTGGTTGGTATTCCAAGTGTAGGTTTTCAATTTCCCTCCAACTTTCCTCAAACCATGTTTCTTAAGCCTTTTTGGACATTTCTTCTTTCCATTAGTTTTAAGACGTCAGTGGTCATCCATTTCTTACGTCCCATCATCTTCGATTTTGGCTTAGTTGTTTCTGCAGGCTGACTGAGTTATCAGTATTTCCCATTGGTCACTGACATCTTGAAACAGAATTTCTAAATCAGATATCACATAAAATCTGTTCTTTACATCTGCATTGAATTATATTATTTCCTCACTATTCAGTGCACATAGATCACATTTTGTGTTTTGTGGTGTATATTTGACCTTCTTTAATTTCAAATGTATATTGCTTATAACTAATCAATGGTCACCAATGGTCAAGTTTCTGATGTTAGTGTCAAGATCTTCCATGTCCATAATCTTAGATGTTATTGAAACCAGGTGTTTCCAATAATCATATCATTCTCTTTTGCCAAGTCTGCAACCTCTTTCATTACATCCCCTTAGTCCATACTTGCCCGCTGTCCATCTTGTTGACTTCCAACTTTAGGATTAAAGTCACCCATTGTACTAGACAATTAGTATTACAAATGTCTTCACTGATGGCATGGACATTTATACAGCTGAAAATGGTGTGCTGGTGTTCAAATGAAATTAAATAATGGTATCCCTTCTGCATCAATCACCACAGGCACATGTATAAATCATTTCAACATTGAAACAAGCTTTTAAAAGAGCAGCAGAAAGACTTATTCAAAATAAAACAAATCCTAGAAGATGTGTAGTAATTTTTTGTAAGCAACGTTCATTATTATGGAGACATCAAAAGCATTATAAAGGATAGTAATGTGAATAATGTTAATGCTGTGACATGTCAATTTATTTTACTCTGCATTAGAAATGTCCGTTTGAAGCCATTACTATAATCAACCTGCCAAGTAACTTGGAGCGAGACACTACCCATCGTTACAGCGCAAATTCTTTCAAACTGCACAGGTAAAGTTCTTAAAGTACCAGTTTACATGCCATTAAGTCATTAGGATGTATTTTTTGTTTTCTTCAACCAAATGTTTCAGAAGGGGTAATGCTGTTCATATAAATATAACTTAACCCTTTACAAGGCGTAGCGTCCGTTACCGGCCGGTCTCTAAATACGAGCGTAACGGCCGATACTATTATGCATTGTAAAAACGCGATCTCTCGGCTTTCCGACACTTCCGTCGGCTACTTTCACTTTCGCCCATAGCTTGACAACGTGGCCGCCATTTGTAAACGCGCTCCAATGACTTTGAACAGACTTTTACGGACTTGTTTTGATAGGTTTTGGGAGTTTTACGCTGTTTTTCAAAATGGATTTCGGCGATTCTTCAAGTGATAGCCGAGATTTCGCTCTGTTCAATTTAAATGACATTAAAGGGCACGAAGTTGATTATTAATCGGAGCTAGATATCAGTGCAAAGCGTTACTTTGCATTAGCAGTCGTGAGTTGGACTTTAAAGAAAGTGATTATGATTCTGAAAATGTGTTTGTAAATTGCCGTATAGATGACGGAAAATCACAAACATGCCGTATTTCGTAAATATTTGTGTTCATATATGGATTACCGGCAACAATCACGTGAGTAACATATTCTGCATGCTTTTCCCTTCATTGTGTTGTTTATTTAACTAAAATCGGTTGACTAACACCTTGTTTGTGATGTTTTTACTAACGCGACCCAAAATTTTTACAGAACCTGAAAAAATCTTGCCCGTTCAGGGCTACAAAACGGACAAGCGTCTGCCCTGTAAAGGGTTAAGTCAGGACCGTTTGCCACACTTCGAGGTAAACTGCTAACCCCATTTTTATAGTCATTTGACACTTGATGGGTTTAGTGGGTAGTAGCATGCTGTCCGCCTTTACTTCTAAGAACATTTCCTAGTACCAATTTTAGGCAGGGTTAACCTGTGAGTCAAGGTTCATATGAGACAGACCAAACAGAAGAAAATAGATAAAACATCTAAATGACACATTTCAATGTACAACTTGAATATCACTCAGAACTTTATCTAAGGACAAGAACATAATATAGAATGCTACATGCTGCTCAATGTCAGAGATGATTCCCCAAAAATTTAATCCGCACGCAAAATTCAGTCTAGGACTACTAGAAGTAGTGTATGGACTTCACTTGAGTTCAATGCAAGCGAGAGCAAAAAAAAGAAAGCCTCAAGAGAGATAAATTTGATGAAAAACTATCCTACTGTAAAGAAATTGTTGCTTCGCCCTGAGCCAGATAAACTATATAGGTGGACTTGATTCTTTGAGTTTTTTTTGCCGGCCGAAATAACTCAGTTGGGAGAGCGTTAGACTGAAGATCTTTGTTTTTCTTCATTTTCTTGTGTCCTGCTGCTTTGAAGTGTCGCAGAGAGGAGACATGTAGTATTCTGCATTTCGTTCATTTTGTTGCCAGTACTAACATATTTGATTTAAATGTCTGTTTTACTCCATCTAGCCAACTCTTCTTGGGTCAGCCTCTCACCTTGTATTTTGATGTTCTCATGTAGAACACTCTAGCCGCTTGTTGATCTTGTCCCATTCTGTCCGAGCAATTACATTTTTTGGTGTTTTGGAAAGACAGTGATAGATGTTATCCCTACACTTGTTCTTAGTTTCTCATTTGTCTTGCTATCTAACCTGGTTGAGTCACAGGCTCAATTCGAAATACTGTTTGAGCGAATTTCAAAGCTCACACCATCTTCTGCTGACTCTGTCGGATAGCTCAAAGCCAAATTGATGGATATAGAACACGAATATCGCATAATGCCAACTAAGTAGAAATGTCTGTTAACCAAAGATCACATCACCGTTCTGAAATCACTACAAGCCAAGTTGAGTGGTGCAGTAGTCATGAATAGGTCAGACTATGAAAAGAAAATGGAAGTCATTTTGTGAGATCCATCAAAATTTCAGTTAGATCCAAGAGACCCGCTTTTAGATAATAAATTTATCAGTGAGAGTAGCTACTCAATCCCACTGCCGAATCTCTCTCTCTCTCTCTCTCTCTCTCTCTCTCTCTCTCTCTCTCTCTCTCTCTCTCTCTCTCTCTCTCTCTCTCTCTCTCTCTCTCTCTCTCTCTCTCTCTCTCTCTCTCTCTCTCTCTCTCTCTCTCTCTCTCTCTCTCTCTCTCTCTCTCTCTTTCTCTCTCTCCTCCCCCCTCCCCCCCCCCCCCCCCCCCCTCTCTCTCTCTCTCTCTCTCTCTCTCTCTCTCTCTCTAAATTGCACAAGCCTAGTGTACCACTTAGACCTATTTTGTCGAGGGATGGCTATTTGGCTTGCCAACAATCTTAAACCAAAGCGACAATCATCTGATCCTTTAATACTAAAAGATTCATTTGAGATGATCAAACTGCGGGCAGACCGTGCCTCACTGTAAAATACACCTATCTTCCGTACAACCTGCTGCTGGTAAACATGCTATGATTTGCTATGTATAGGAGTACATGTTTGATAAATTTTAGATGTGTCGCCCAAATGATGCAGATGCTGTCCAGATATTTTTACCATATGAATATAGAGAAGGAAATTGTTTAAAGTCTAATTATTTATGATAGCTCTGATTGTTCCGTGACGAATATAAGTATGATGCTGATCTTTGCAGTCACAGTGAAACGTAAGTGGAAAAAAGAATGTATTTTTTACATGCCTCAATGCGTATAGGACCTATGGTGCTACCTGGGAGCTCGTGTAGATTTTAAAAAATCTCACTATTCAAGTGTGCAATCCATTGCGCTACAGCGAGCCCATACATTTATTGACATCATTATGTTTGTTTTATTGTGACTGCATTGTATTTTGCATATGTAATTCAGATTTGCACAAGTTTTGTATTTCACCTAGAGTGGCTTCTTCTAGTATTAATCTGAACCAAAATAACTTGCTTGATTTTTCAGTGTTTTCAGATTTTTTTTGAATTTTTTTTTTATATGAAAAATAATTAGGTTGCCTACACCTCGTCCAGGTGAGGTCTTAGGACTTGTGGGCACCAATGGTATTGGAAAGTCAACAGCTTTAAAAATTTTGGCCGGCAAACAGAAACCAAACCTAGGACGTTTCAGTGTAAGTTGTACATGTTTTATAAAATATATTTTGTGATTATATTGGAATATATATATTTTTAAATCTATATACATACTCGCACTCAGAAGGGGCGGTGATAAAGCGATATGCAGGGGAGAAAGAGAGCTAATATGGCGCACTGCTTCTAAGGAAGCAAGTGAACTAAAGTACTGTTTTATTGTCAAACTGTAAAATTTTTGCATAAATGTGTTTGAGTGTTATGTGACTTTCTGTTTTGTGAGATTGTTTAAAGAGGAACCGGGCGGTGTGATGTCTAAGCTGTTCGGATACATAGTATCCGTTCAGACACAGGTTAAAAAAAATAATAGGATTTGGTTTCTAAAGTTTATACCGTACTGTTGGTGCTAGTTTTGATCAGAATGGATTATCACTTCAGTTTTCATAATTCCAAGATAAAAATAGCTCACACGAAGACTAAAATTTAAAAATGTGTGAATAACATATAAAATGCTCCAATAAAAAACAGCATAAGTAATACAGAAGTGTAACTTAACATGCAAGTTACATCATGACACAGGATACTTCTAGGCAGTTCTCTCTGGGCACTGAACATTTGTAACTGTACCAGGTACATTGTTACGGTAATAACATAATAAGACTACCTGGAACCGCCAAAATAGGTCTGGCAAGGGACCTCCAACAAGGGAGTTGGTGACCATATGAGGTGACCAGGGACTATGAGTCTCTCTGACACTTAGCCTATTCCCAAATTAAGGATAAATTATGTTCACCAAATGTGTCCTACTAAATGACAAATTTGTTCAAACTCCCATCAAAGGTTGTATGAGTGAAATCTTATGTGCTTACACATTTTTAAAATGTGAAGGAATGACCATGACTGTCCCCAACTTGTTGCATTCAGTGTCTCATGTCACTGAATGTATGGCTGTTACTCTTTGCAATCTCTGAGGTGTATAGTTGACTCTACACCACTGTAGTTTACAATGCTTATGTCCAAAGCAAGTTTACCTTTCAGTGTAACAGATTCTGCTCTGCATATTTTGCTTGGATTGATACTGTGACTGGTAATTGCTCCTCTTTGTGAACAGAAAAGCAGAAGTCAGTTACAGTATCCTGGAATAGCAGATATCACATTATGTCATGCTTGCTGTTAGTGTGATTTAACATTGAGATTGGCACCTTGCCATCTTGACAGACGATAGTTTGTTACATTGTGCTTCAAAAAGACATAACTACAACCCAAAGTGGCAGCACATATGACTGATAAGGCCAAATCGCTCTGCAAATGTTCGTCCACAGTGGATGCATGTGAACACATGGTCATTTTCACCATCATGCACCATTTTAAGTTTTGCACGCTCGGTGTGTGACTTGTCTCCAATAATTTTCTCCTTTGTCTTTATTTCATTTCTGATATTTGCCTCCATGCATCACGTTCAGCGGTGACTTGCTCCCAATGTGCATTATCAGTGCCTGTATCAATCATGTCCCGCTTGCACATATCTTTGTATCGTAGTAGAGGTTGACACTGAGATCTCTTACCCAACTGTAATTCACTGAAAAAGATGTCATATGTAAAATGGTCTACTATCTCCAGTTCGGCGTCGTCAATGAAGATTGATGATACCCAATGTGCACCTTGTGATATAATCTGTGTCTTCTTTTTGCTAATTGTTAAACTAAATTCAGAACACTCATTGGAGAATGCAGATAGTAGACATTGTAATTCTTCCTCAGAGTGGGTCGTAACTGCAGCATCATCTGCTAAAAGCAACTCTCTGATCAGTACCCTCCTAATTTTGGTCTTGGCCTTCAATCTCTGAGCATTGTAGAGTCTGCCATCTGAGCATGAGTGAATGTACATACCACCATCCTAATCACGAAAGGCATATTTCAGTAGAAGTGAAAAGTATATTCTAAAGAGGGTGGAAATTAGTACACAACCTTGCTTAACTCCACTCTTGATTTCAAACTCTTTTTGAAGTGCACCATCAAACTTGATTATACCCTTCATGCCTGTGTGGAACAATTCCACAATGGACAAGAGTTGGTGGGCAGCCGATCTTCTTTATTGCTTGAACAGACCCTCACGACTTACCAAATAAAATGTCTTTGTGAGGTTGCTGAAGGCAATAAATAGTGGCTGATTCTGTTCACAGCATTTTTCTTGCATTTGTCGCAATGAGAATATCATATCAATGGTAGATCAGTTCTGTCGGAAACCATATTGTTATTCAGGGTAGACTTGATCTCCCAGGACTTGAAGTCTGCACAGAAGAATTCTGGCAAATACTTTCCCATCAATACACAGAAGTGAGATACCCTTATAGTTGTTACAGTCGCTCCGATGGCTCTTGTTCTGGTACAATGTTATGATGCCTGAGTCTTTGAAATCCTGTGGGACTTGTCCTTCTCACCAGCATAGCTCTATTAGCTGGTGGATCTGTAGAGTGAGTGTATCTTGCCCACTCCTGATAACCTCTGTTGGAACCCCATCCTTACCTGGAACCTTGCCAGATGCAAGTTCATTTATAGCTTCTGTTATGATGGGAAGTGTGTCCAGGTGGTCAGGATTTGGCAGAGCCTCTACGGCGTTGAGGGCATCATCCGCTAGTTTGGTCTCATTTGATTAAAGCTTCAAATAGTGTTCTACCCATCTATTCATCTGCTGTTTCTTATCAGTGATGATTTCTCCAGTCAAGGTTTTCAATGGTGCACTTCTTTTGATCATTGGACCACAGGCTTTCTTTATCCCTTCATACACGCTACTGATGTTTCCCTTATCACTTGCATTTTGAATGGACTCAAATAACTTGATCCATTAGTCATTTGCACACTGCCTGGCAGCCTTTTGCACATCCTTCCTTATTCTTTCCTTGTTTCTTAAGAGAGCTATCCTTTTTATCAATCCGCTGCAGTGTCTAGCTGTTTGCCGCAAACCAGTCCAGCCTCTTATGATCCACAATGCCATTAACCCCTATCACTATTTTATAAAGAACTAGCTGACCCTGCCCGGCTTCGCCCAGACCCTGGTGGGGAGCATCTCATTTAATTCATATAAGTTCCCGGTTCCCGTTACCGACTGACTGTCTGTCTGTCTGTCTGTCTGTCTGTCTGTCTGACCCGGCCCGGCATTGCCCAGCTCCTGGTGGGGAGCATCTCATTTAATTCATATAAGTAGTCATATAAGTTCTCGTTCCCGTTACTGACTGTCTGTCTGTCTGTCTGTCTGTCTGTCCCTCCCTCTCTGTCTGTCTGTCTGACCCTGTCCGGCTTCATTAAATTCATACAACAAAAAAAGTAACTTAAAAGAACGTTCTTCCACACACCATCCATTATTTTTAATGAAAACTCTTTCTAATCACCTGCATGACTACAGTAACTTCTTAAGCAAAAAAAGATGAGTTACAATGTTATGCATTGTGCATCATTTTTATGAAAACTTTGAAAATGCCTTACAGATTGTATCATTATTTATTATAACTCATATGCCGGTATATAACTATGGACAAAGAGTTTATAAATCTTTGAAAACGATGCCACAATATGACTATAAGTTATACAGAAAAGTTATGCCCCTTGAAATAACTTTTACAGAGTTAGGTCCCCTGAGGAATATGAAATTATAATGAAAAATGAAATAATACTGAGTAAGCAGGCGATTTCACACTAACAAAATATCACAGTTGGCAGCTCTGGAATGAAAGGAAGGCGTGTAGAAAATTTCATCTCAATCGGATGGGCCGTTTTCGCGAACGTATAAAGGACATACATAGATACGGACGAACATCGCCTTTTATATATAAGATACTAGCTGACACGGCCCGGCTTCGCCCAGAGCCTCTCATTTAATTCATATAAGTAGTCATATAAGCTCCCGTTCCCGACTGTCTGTCTGTCTGTCTATCTATCTGTCTGTCTGTCTGTCTGTCTGACCCGGCCCAGCCCATGGTGGAGAGCATCTCATTTAAATCATATAAGTAGTCATATAAGATCCCGTTCCCGACTATCTGTATGTCTGTCTGTCTTGGGTAAATGGAGGAGGGAGGAGGAAGAGGGAGGTGGAGGAGGGAAGAGGAGGGAGGAGGAGACAGGAGGAATAGGAGGGAGGAGGAGGGAGGAGGAAGAGGAGGGAGGAGTAGGGTGGAGGAGGAGGAGGGAGGAGGAAGAGGGAGAAGGAGGGAGGAGGAGGAGGAGAGGGAGGAGGAGGAGGGAGAGGGAGGAGGGAGGAGGAGGAGAGAGTAGGCGGAGGGAGGAGGCGGAGGGAGCAGGAAGAGGGAGGATGAGGGAGGAGAAGAGGAGGGAGGAGTAGAGAGTGGGAGGAGGGAGGAGGTGGAGGGAGGAGAAGGAGGGAAGAGGAAGAGGGAGGAGGAGGAATGTGAAGGGAGGAGGTAGAGGGAGGAGGAGGATAGAGGAGGAGGAGGGATGAGGAGGAAGAGGGAGGAGGAGGAATGTGAAGGGAGGAGGAGGAGAATGGAGGAGGAGGGATGAAGGAGGAGGGAGGAAGACGGATGAGGGGGAGGAGGAGGAGGGAGCAGGAGGGACGAGGAGGAGGAAGAGGGAGGAGGAAGAGAGAGGAGGGAGGAGGAAGAGAGAGGAGGGAGGAGGAGGGAGGAAGAGATAGGCGGAGAGAGGAGGAGGAGGAGTAGGGATGAATAGGAGGGAGGAGAAGGGAGGAGGAGGGATTAAGAGAAAGAGGGGGGAAAGGGGAGGAGGAGGAGGAAGAGGGATGAGGAGGGAGGATGGTGAAGGAGGAGGGAGGATGGTGAAGGAGGAGGAGGGTGAGGGAGGGGGAGGAGGGAGGAGGAGAACGTAGGTGGGGGAGGATGAGAAGGGAGGAGGTGGAGGGAGAAGGAGGAGGGAGGAAGAGGTAGAAGGAGGAGGGAGAAGGAGGGAGGAGGAGGGATTAGGAAGAGGAGGGAGGAGGAGGGGGAGGAGGAGGGGGAGAAGGAGGAGGAGGAGGGAGGAGGAGGAGAGAGTAGGCGGAGGGAGGAGGAAGAGGGAGAAGGAGGGAGGAGAAGGAGGAGGAAGGAGGAGTAGAGAGTGGGAGGAGGGAGGAGGCGGAGGGAGGAAGAGGGAGAAGGGAGGAGGAGGGAGGAGGTAGTAGGATGATTGATTGCCATCCCACCAGGTTAATATGTTATCGCGGACCTCAGAGAGAAGTGTCTATGTAGAAGACCATTTCCTGGACGTACGTATTTTGGGAGGGGGAGGAGGGAGGAGGAGGAAGAAGAAAAAAAAACTACGACAGTTGGCATCTCTGGAATGAAAGGAAGGCGTGTAGAAAATTTCATCTCAATCGGATGGGCCGTTCTCGAGCGTATAAAGGACATACATACATACATACAGAGATACGCACATCCTAATTTATATATAAGATTTCCTTAAGTTTATCTCACTTCTCACTTGCTGTAAAATTTTCTGTTGTATCAGTGAAAGCGTCTTCAAGTTGCTGTTGGAACAACCAAAGAATAATCTGTATCACAGTCAGCACTGCGGTAACTTCAAATTAATGTTTGGTTCAGATGGTGTCTCCATGTGGTGATGTAAAGCGTCATTAAGTTGCTCTTGGAACAACCAAAGAATAATCTGTATCACAGTCAACACTGTGGTAACTTCGAATTTTTTGGTTCAGATGTTGTCTCCGTGTGATGATGAAGTCCAGCTGATGCCAAAGGCCGGATCTTGGATGCTTCCATGTGACCATATACAGTTCTTTTGTTTTAAAAAAGGAGTTTGTAACACAAAGGTCATTTCTGATGCAATGCTCCAACAGCCTTTGCCCATTTTCATTCATGCGACCAATGTTGTAGTTTCCAAGCCACACTGGCCATGAACTCGAGTCCTTGCCCACAGGAGCATTGAAATCACGGAGCATGTAAATGTAGTCGGATTTTGGAATTGCCTTGATCAGAGTCTCCTCATAGAACAAATCCTTCACATCATCAGAGGAAGTGATTATCGGTGCATAAGCCGTTAAAATGGTGGCAAAAGCACAAGAGTTTGACAAGCGCAGGGATAATAGTCTTTCATTACCTCCAGCTGGAATTTCAATCATTCCCAGTAGTGAATTCTTCACTGCAAAGCCCACACCATGTTGCCTTGTTTCTGCCTGCCCTGTACCCTTCCACAAAAAAAAGTGTAATTGTTTTCCCTGAGTGACCCTTCCTCAACAAGGTGAGTCTCCTGCAGGCCAGCAATATCAGTGTTAAGACGATTGAGTTCGGCATCAATCACAGCCGTTTTTCTCACATCATCAGTATTCACCAGGTCAATGGAAAATCCTGGACACATGGTTCTTATGTTCCAGATTGCAAGCCGTAGCTTGAGATGTCTATTTTTCTTTTTAGTAGTACCAGGTGCATTGGTTTTACGGTCTGCGATTCAGATTTTGTCCTAGCCCCAAACACCCATTGAAGCAGGCAGGCCTGTGGTGGATCATTACCCAATTGGTCGGGGGCTGCCCAGCTTGAGACAGGCCGTAGCTGATCAGTGACACCTGTGTCTCCCACCGTCAGAGGTAACCCGTGGCGCCCCATGTCCTCGCCAATTGACAAGGACTTATAACCCATAACTGCTACCTCTCGCTTTGATTCTGAGACCAGTTAAGACCAGGGGTGGAGTTATTCCTTCCATAGCACAAAGCCTTGGCTAAAATATTAAGAGCACGTGTTGCCCATGCAGCATGATCCCTCTCTCGGCCTGCCTAGTTCACTCCAGAGGAATGGTAACACCAATACCTCTGGAACAAGACAAGCTGCAGAAGCTGCCAGATCTGCAAAGTAATGCTCTAACTGTCCGCCTGTCTGAGCTTCGATCCTAGACCAGCTGCCACGTTAGTGTGATGCTAAAGAGTTAAACCGCTCTATGTGGAGTAGTTATCAGAGTCCCAATAAGCCCACAGACTGCATCCTTATTGTGCCTTTTATCCTCTAAGGAACATGGGCCCTCAAACCAATTCACGCCAGGCACTCTCTTCTCCCTCCTTACCCCCTTCTTCTATGCCTTCTCCATATTATTAATTTCTCTTCTTCATGTCTTTCGGGTCTCCTTCCACTTCCTTTTGCCACGTGTGTCTTTTCCTCACCCTTTGATTCACTGGAATTAGTTGTAGTTTGCTCCATGAGCGTTAGTGGAGAGAAAGAGAGAGAGAGAGAGAAATGTTAAGACGGAGAGAGCAATGTAAACTGATTATTGAGCGTGAGCGTTACCCTATTTTTAATTAGATTGCATTTTTGTTGTTGCTTTCTTTAAATGTGTCAAGGATCCTCCTGATTGGACTGAAATCCTGGCATACTTTAGGGGATCCGAATTACAGAACTTCTTCACAAAAATCTTAGAAGATGATCTCAAAGCCTTAATCAAACCCCAGTATGTGGACCAAATCCCCAAGGCTGTCAAGGTGAGTATCCAAACAGATAGTTTTGAAACACTTCATTGAGTATTTAAAACATACACCACATCAGATCATCAGCCACCAATCAAGAGTATGTCCTTCACATGTAGTATTTCACCACAGTTGTAGCCATCTCACTAATCCAAGCAGGAATGAAACGCCACAAACAAAAGAAATCAACTGGAGAAAAAAACAGAAAATAAAGAAAGCATATCGAGCATCCTAATTACAAAAGCTTAAAGCAGAGATAAACAACATAAAGACTCATAAGTATAATAACTCCCCTGTGGCGTATGCAGTATCTTGTAACTTAAATGGAGATGGGTATTAAGGTGTGTTTCTTGGGTGTAACATCAGTTTTGTCTTCTTAACAATATTTTATAGTGTAGATAAGTGAGGAGAAAACAACATGCAGTGTTCTCCCTCTCAAATAAAACTCAGCAACCTAAGCTGGTATTGAATGAAAAAATATTGCACCATGAAGAAAATACAAACTATCTAGAAGTCGCCTTTGATCGTCGCCTGACATGGAAGACACAGGTTGAGAAAAATTGAACAAGAGCAAGGCAAAGAATGGCAATCAAGAAAAAGCTTGCTGGTGCAATGTGGGGAGCAGATGAGAAAGTTCTCAAGAAGTTATATACAGGACGGGTGAGGCCGGTACTGGAATATAGGCTTTGTAGCTTGGGCAACAGCAGCTAAGTCAAACTTTAACAAAATAAGTAAGAGTCCAAAATCAAGGAATGCGAATCATAACTGGAAGCCTGAAGACAACGCCTATTAATGAACTAGAGTTCTAAGATTCTCAGTTGTACCCCTCAATGGATTGCTCTTTGGAATAACTGGGAATGGGGCAGTCAGTGTATAAGAACAATACTGACTGCAGTAGGATTTCTTAATACAATATTAAGTTAAAAAAGAGAAGCAGATACAAAATCAAAACTATACCTTACAAAGACTACAATTTCCTATTTAAATCCTACATGATTATCATACTGTCATCTTTTTCACCTTTTCTAATATCTGATAAATTATGTTGTTTTCATGGTGGTGTAAATACAATTACAATTTGCCAAGGGACAGTTCATTTGTAATGCAATCATAATATTCCCAGTAATTATTTTATAGCCTTGGCTAAGCGCAATCTGGTCCACATCAGATAAAATGCTTCTCCCTTATATTTTCATGGTTTAACACTCAGTCCTGTTCTGTTTCATAGTGTGTTCCACTAACATGTTAAAGTTGATAGAAGCATGTAATTTATCAAATTTCTTTGTAGTCCAGGGTGTACCAGGTTAAGAAGCAGAACTAGATATGAGCTTGTAGTATTAGTTATTTGCCAAATGCATATGACAACATACTTCCTCTGTTTCAGGGATCTGTGCAACAGTTTTTGGATAAAAAGGATGAAAGAAAGAACCAAATAGAAGTTTGTGGACAGCTAGGTAATACAGGCATCACTGATTAAGCTGAAAACCATGGGCAATTGCTACATTGCTTGAATCTTCTTATCAATTTTAACAAACTTATTTCTTCATATATATTAGCTGATTTGTAGGCTTTAAGATGCCCTTAGTTTTCATTGGCTCAGGGTCAAAATTTGTTCTGTGATGTCTGTGTAGATCGCAATCCTATACAATATGTGCTTGACCAATTAGCAGGTAGTGACCACAGATCAAAGTCCCAGAACAACGTTTGACTTTTATGAATTGACCTTGATCCATGACGGTCAAGTCTGTGCAGGTCTAGCACAGATATGGCGGCCTTCCACCGAAAACACTTTCCCCCAGCTTCTGTGGATCCAGCGCATCTTGGTCCGTGGCGAATTAGGCCACGTCATCCTTTTTAGAGAGGCTACCAGCCCCCCTCTCCTAAATCTCCAGCTCCCCTTATCCGGATCAATTACCACAGCGGATACTACTACTTCCTCACTGCAGTGAATCAGTTACTCCATTATCAGAGTCAGGTCTCTTGAAGAGGAGAATAATAGAGACAGACCAGGTTCTGTACATAGTTCGGATCTACATAGACGCAACGGCCTCGATTACAGAGCGCTGCATCGCTCTCGGTCGGGTATGTTAATTCCACCTTAGGTTAAGCACCGTCGCTGCGGGTCGGACATACAACATAACGGTCGGTCTGACATGCCTAATAACCAGTCGGTTGGCTAGGCATACGCACGATTGGACACGCATGGTCACTCTGGCGGACAGGCATGTAAACAAGCAGTGACCTCCGGCATCATAAATACTTTCTATCAACCGCTATCCGGTAATTATAAAACATTTCTGTCTAAGAGGAATATCACTGGCATCTTCACACAGCAAATACTTACCTGCACATCCCAATGAAATAACACCACCTTGTTCCCGGAATAATACCACCACTGATATAAGACATAAATTACCATCCTATTCTAGCCAAGCAAATGACACATCAATAATAATAACAAGCAATAACTTCTTCTTCTTCAGCTTTCCGAGCCATTGAGGTTCTTTTCTGCAAATACAATCCGTCTCCATTCGTCTCTCTGGTGGACCTTCTCTTGCCAGTCGTTGATTCCAAGTGCTTGTAGGTCTGTACATGTATTATCTCTCCACCGTCTTCTTGGTCTACCTCAGGGTCTACGGTCATTTATTTCCTGAGTGTAAGCGAGTTTTGTTTCCCTATTATCTTCCATTCTTTCTATATGCCCCAGCCATTGTAGTCTATTAGCCTTCATGATACCAGTGATTAGCCGGGACTTAAACAGATCATAAATGTCTTTGTTACTTCTTCTTTTCCACTCTCCACTTTGTGTATCCCTAATGGGTCCAAAGATGCGTCTTAAAATTTTGTTCTCAAAGGTTTGTAACAAGGCTTCGTCTCCTTTCGTTGTACTCCAGGTTTCAGAGCCATACAGCACAACTGGTCTGATCAGTGTTTTGTATATTGTGATTTTGGTGTTACGAGATAGCGCCTTTGATTTTAGTAGATGTTGTAGTGCATAGTATATCTTATTTCCAGAGTTGATTCTAGTTTGTATTTCTTCCCTTATGATGTTGGAGCAGTTGAAGATTGTACCCAGGTATTTGTATGTTTCCGTTCTTTTAATGGTCATATTATCTATTTGTATGTGGCCAGAGTTTTTAGCCATTCCGTCTCTTGAAATTACCATATATTCTGTCTTATCTTGGTTGATAACCAGCCCCATCTTTTGGGCTTTTTCCTTTAAGTGAGTCAATATATCCAATGTCTGTTGTTCACTTTGCCCTATAATATCTATATCATCTGCATAACCAAGCAGCTTGGATGTTCCTCCAATATCACATTCTTCCTTACAACTTTCTCTAGAGCCAGATTGAAGAGTAGCGGCGATAGTGCATCACCCTGTTTCAAGCCAGATGTTATTTGGAAGGGGTCTGATTTCCTGCCTTTATATGTTACTATATTATAAGTATCTTCCATGCATAGTCTGGTCATGTTGATTAACTTCCTTGGTATTCCAAATTCCTGCATAGCATTCCATAGACTATTCCTATGGACACTATCATAAGCCTTTTTAAAATCCACAAAAATGTTATGGAGATCTCTTTTATATTCCCAATATTTCTTGGCTATTTGTCGTAAGATAAATATCTGATCTATTGTTGATCTGTTTTGTCTAAAACCCGCCTGGTAGTCACCTAATATGTCTTCTGAATATGGTTTTAGTCTATTTAGTAATACTGCAGATAGTATCTTATAGCTTGTGGACAGTAGTGATATTCCTCTATAATTTCCACATTGGAACTTGTCTCCTTTCTTAAAGATAGGTATCAATAATGACTCTTTCCAGTCATGGGGTAATTCTTCTGTCCTCCAGATTTTTATTATTAGTTCGTATAGCTTTAGATGTAATGCATGGCCACCTGCCTTTATAAATTCAGCAGCAATTCCATCAGTCCCAGTTGCCTTATTGTTTTTAAGTCGTGTGATTACATATAAGATTTCTTCAAATGTAGGTTCTTCAATTTGTGGTTCGCATGTTAGAACCTCTTCCTGTGGGAAAATGTTACTTGGAGCTTCACAATTTAGTAATTCAATAAAATATTCTTTCCATGTGTTGCACATTTCCTCATTGGTATTTATCATATTCCTATTTTTGTCTTTTAAACCATATGTGTTTAGTTGGTGCCCTCGTTTCATTGACTTCAGTTTTTTTTTTTATTTTCTGGAATCATTTTTCTGGTGATTAGTTTCCATATCTTTGATTATATTACTCATATATTCTCGCTTCTGCTGTCTGGCTATTTTTGTAGCCTCTTTACATTCCATTTCTATAATGCTCTTCCTTTTGGATGTTATTGATGTCATTTAACCATACATGTCTGGCATTCTTCTTCCTAATGACTGTTTCTTCACATTTTTGATTGAACCATCTGTTCTTTCTATGCGTGGTTAACACACCGAGACATTCTTCTGCGGTAGATTGAATTGTATTCTTGATGTTCAACCAAGTTTGGTCAACGCTTTCCTCCGAAGGGTTTTGCAGAGTTTCAAGTTTACATTTTATTTCATCTGTAAATTTCTCTTTGACTGTAATGTCTTGTAGTTTTTCTCTGTTATATGTTGAGTGTAATCTTTGTAATTTAGTATAGAAAGCTCTCTTAAGTTTTATTTTAAATTTTGCTCCAACGAGGAAGTGGTCACTGTGGTACTCAGCTCCTCTATAACTTCTGACTTGCTGTATATTTGATGCATTTCTATTGTTAATTAAAATGTGATCTATTTGATTATAGGTTCTCTTGTCACATGATTTCCAAGTCGTTATCACTATTAAATGATTCTAGCATCACCATGTAACGAAGTCAAACTTCCCGACAGCCCTGAGTATGTATCCACTAAACCAGATAGTAACACATCTACTACACAGCTGGTAAATTACCCGAACCTACTTACACATAGCAGTAATAATAACATACATATCCCTAACAATGCATATAGTTTGTACTCTAACAGTAAATACATACTATCAGATGTATTAACATCGGATGTACTCAATTATCAGATGGAACACACTTATACAGGCCTACTGTTTATACACGCGTGTAGCTATCAGACATCTGACCTCAATACTCTTAGCCGATCGATGGCGGCTAATTATTAATGCAGATAGGCGGAGCTTCAATTTATGCTCGCCGAGGAGATAATTATTTTGGCCGGCGATTAAACGTCACGGTATATTTACGGACAACGGCTAATATTTAAAGTAATTCAACATTACCTGTGATCGTGAAATCACATCACTCGACTGCAGGTGTCCGCACTGACTGCGAAAAAGACATCTCTTCTAGCAGTGAGTTACTGCGGCCTTCCTTGACGAAATTCGGCTGACGACTGATCTTGGATAGCTAAGTGCGCTGTCTCAAGGACTTCTCGGGCCCCGAAAGTCCCATGGACCAGGGAGAACTCCAAAACCTCGTGAGTCCCGAGCAATTGTGAGCCCGACGTGCCAACAAACCACGTACGCACTGGGCCGGGGACATTCTAGAAGTCACCAGAATTGTGACGTTACGGACTTTACCGGGAATTCCCTAGTTATGGTCACCATATCAAGGGAGACTAACCCGGCATATTCTGACCAAAGGGAAATAATCCAGAGGACAGACTGTATCTAGTCTCGTTTCGTCACAGAAGGTTAACCCGGTCAACAAATGCCCGCAGAAGTCGGATGTGTCGGCTTAACGGCGCAAGAACGCAGCTCTGCTGTAAACAGGCACAGCGCAATCACATCCCCAAAAAAAAAAATCTGGATGAACGCAGAAGCATTGCACACTTCCTCTGGAAAGCCCTGTTTGTACCTGACCAGACCAGTACAAGTTTAATTCAGTTGCGGTTCCAGCATCACAGCAATGGGTCGTCCCCCTCCATTCCTGTGCCAGTGAATATCACATAAAATGTTCCTCACTGCCCCATGTGAAAAGTGGAAAAGACAGGAGTCTCGACAAGCAACAGCCCGCTCAGGCAGACTGCATAATGCCGCCACTAGAATATCACCACAAAAGTCCTCGACGATACATTCATCCTTGATGGAAGTGGCAGTCCCTTTCCCAACCAGAGTCTCAATGTTTCTAGAAGTTGGTGTTTCGTTTCTAGATGTTTTCTAGCCAGCCGCCATTTTATCTCCGAAATGCAGTTCACGCAACAAAACGACCTCGGACAGATGTAAAAACATTCACTGTACGTAATGCCGTCGCCAGAATGCCAACACAAAAGTCCTCTACGAAACATGCAGTTCATCCATGGAAGCACCAGTCACTAGTCCAACCAGATGCTAGCCTACAAAGTCTCGATATTTCTAGATGATGTTGTTTGGTTTCCAGATGTTTTCTAGCCAGCCACGCCATTTTTTCTCCAAAATGTAGTTCACGCGGCAATGCAACCTCGAACAGATGTAAAAGAAACATTTCACTGCACATAAGGCCCGTTGCCAGAATGCCAACACAAAAGTCCTCTTATGAATATACAGTTCATTATCGATGGAAACGGCAGTCATTAGAAAACAAGGCAAAAAAATCGGTCACTTCTGCTTCACACCCAGCTGCCATGCATGCATACTAGATGATGATGTTCCGTTTCTAGATGTTTTCTAGCCATTTTTCGAGCATGCAGTTCACACCACAACATCTCGGACATGTAAAAAACATTACATCACTATACATAATGCCGTCTCCAGAATGCCATAACAACAGTCCTCCATGAAACAGTTCATCGTCAAAGGAAGCGGTAGTCAACCAGAAGACGAGCAGCCACATTTCTGCATACGGCACAAAAACCGGTCAATTCTGGGACATAGCCAGCCGCCATTGCTCTGAACATGCAGATCATGCTTCACAAACTCGGGCAGATTTAAAAGCATTTCACATGAAATTCACAGCTCACAGCGTTGCGCCATGCGCTCAACTCAGTAGCAGGGTGATGGAATCATAAACCACTAGTCTAACGTGGGGAAAATATGAATGCAAACGGTGGCCATGAGACCTTAACCGTTTCACTGCCTATCCTCCATGTTCGTGACCAGAAGTCTGAAATGAGAGACCAGTACATGTGCAACTTATAATAAATACAATCTAACAGCTGAGGTGAGTTCAGCAATCATGCGCAAAATGTGATGATTTCTTGGGATAGCCCAGAAACAAAGCATCTTCACTGCATTTTTGGTAGCCTCCTTGGATGGTGGGTAATATTTTTGGTTTTTTTCGCTCGCTCGCCTTGAACTCAAATGTAGTCCATACACACTATTTATAGTAGTGATGGACTGAATATTGCGTGTGGATTAGCTTTCCTTATTAAGCGTCCATTGCCATCAGGCGAACCCACTTCGACTTCAAAGGTACTTGTAATTTACGCCCCCAAGTCAAAGACGACAGGTCAGTATTTTCAGTTGAACCGCTAACCTCGGCATCAGCACACCGAATGTTTAAGCACTTGAGCACATGCGTTCTTAACCATTCGGCCATGCTGACCTGCATGTAGGTAATACACATTTGCTGTCCCTGCCCTTCCTTGAGGTCAGGTATAGGACTATTTACTTGTACTATCCATTGATAAGTTGTGATGGTTTATGATTAAAACTAATTGCTGTTCACATTCTTAACATGTAATGTGGATATTTTATTATTATGAAACCATTACTAAACATCATTTATATATATGTTTGTGTTGATACAAATTCCTCTTTTGAGAATAAATATTTAATACTGCTATAGTGGCTGGGCATCGAGTGAGCTAAACTCTGCAGATTGGCTTGATTCACGGTGTGGACGGTATTTACAGAAATGTACTCCTTCTTGACCCTTGTGTATTGGATCAAACATCTTGGACAAAGGTGAAAAAACTAGGAGAATTCCGTCGGGAAAATTCAGTGACTGAAAATTCCTTAGTAGTTCGGTATATAACCCTTTACAGGGCAGACGCTTGTCCATTTTTTAGCCTTAAACTGGCAAGATTTTTTTCAGGTTCAGTAAAATTTCGGGTTGCGTTAGTAAAAACATCACAAATAAGGTGTTAGTCAACCGATTTTAGTTAAATAAACGACACAATGAAGGGAAAAGCATGCAGAATATGTTACTCACGTGATTGTTGCCGGTTATCCATATATGAACACAAATATTTACGAAATACAGTTATTGTTTGTGATTTTCAGTCATCTTTACGGCAATTTACAAACACATTTTCAGAATCATAATCACTTTCTTTAAAGTCCGACTTACGACTGCTAATGCAAAGTAACGCTTTGTAGTCAACTTCATGCCTTTTAATGTCACTTAAATTGAACCTAGCGAAATCTTGGCTATCATTTGAAGAATCGATGAAATCCATTTTGAAAAACTAAGCGTAAAAACCCCGAAAACTATCACAAGAAAGTCCAAATAATGAAAAATAAATGTTCAAATTCATAGTAGGCGCTTGCAAATGGCGGCCACTTTGTCAAGCTATCGGCGAAAGTGAAAGTAGCCGTCGGAAGTGCCAGAAAGCCTAGAGATCGCGTTTTTTCAATGCATAATAGTATCAGGCGCGCTCTGGCGGTCTGCCCGTTTAAGCGATCGGACGGGAATGGATGTTTCACCCTGTAAAGGGTTAAAAGAGCTGTCTGAATAGACTACTTCCCAGGCTAAATTTCAAAATTAGAAAACCTACCCATCCAAGAATGGCAGTTAAACTTAAAATATAAATGAACAAATAAGGAAGAACTTGAAAGTAATAGAGATGTTGTTCCTGAGATGAATGTTGCAAATTCTTTGGACTGCCAATGTAACTAACAATGATTGCCTGAAAGAGGCTAATGAAACTAGAACATTATATACAACAATAAGAAAGAGACAAACACCTTTCTTTGGTCATGTGGTGAGAAGAGACGCATTGGAGAACATCGTAACAACAGAAAAGATCTAGGGGAAGAGAGGCAGATAAAGAGAAATGATGCTGGATGGATTGAGATGGTGGCATGGAGGAATATCATCAGCAGAGTTGATCCAGAACACCAAAGACCATGATATGTGGAGAGCCATGAATGCCTATGCTAGCTGGCAGGGCACTTAATAATGATGATGACCCATGAAAAGAATATAGCATGTGTGATTCTAGTAGGCACACATTTGGATCCTACCCAGTGCTTTGGAGTTTGTGCAATGTGTTGTGATTATCCTTGTGAGATCTATGGGAGTATACTGTAACACCTTTGGTGACATCCATGTGAAATGAAAGTGATTCTTAACCAAATCATACCATACTGCTATAGTTTTATTGTGTTGTCTGAGGAGACAGTGCAAACGTACAACTGAAAATCGAATGATGTGGTTCTGTCATTTGCAGTGCAAGATTGCACAGGAAGTCTTGTTCCTCCTTAACTTTTTGTTTTTGTTTTTAGATCTGATGAATGTACGTGACAGAAATGTTGAAGATTTGTCAGGAGGAGAGCTACAGCGATTTGCTATAGCAATTGTGTGCATTCAGGATGCAGACATGTAAGTTGTTCTTAGACTGTTTTTTTTTGTGGTCTATCTCTGTCTCGGTTCCCTTTCCACTACTGTGTTACCTCTTTTTCCCCAACTGTAGTGATACTCTCTGATCCAGGGATACTTACTGAGCATATATGTTCTTTAGTGCTGTGGTATGCAATGCCTGGTATTCTTAGAGATATCCATACCTCTTTGAGAAATGGGTGCTAAATGATACATTTTGATGCTGTATCTAATAGTCTTAACTAGAATTAATATAATGTAACTCTTGTTCCATTTTTAACTGCCCTTATATAAGGCAAAAGCAAATTATTAATATCTGGTGATGATGGTTGTCATATGGCAAATGACAGTGATGCAACATTCAATTGATGAGTTAGCGCATCAAAGAAGAAGATATGGAGTGTCACAAATATTGAACATAGTGACACCAATATTGAACGCAATTCAGACGTCATCGGAATACGTCACCTAACGCCGTAACAGCTCAAGAAAGGGGGTGTTCCAGCTTGTGAAGTGAGAGGAAGTGTTTTACCACCAGTCACAGAATTCCAGCCATTATGCGGCGGCCAGTCTTCGATATTTGCAGGGAGTAGCTCGGGTTGTGTATTGCCATTCAATGGAGATAGTCCGGGCTTGACTGATCGCTGACATTCGTTGGAGTCGCATGTTGAGGCGTGCTGGCCGAATCATGATCGGGCCATAGATGTTGGCTGATCGACATTGGTGACCAGTAGGGTACAAGTAAGGTAGGAGATGATCATGTATGTATTAATGATAGCAGACAGCCAGCTTGATTCCTAACATTAACATTGGGATGGGGAGACGATTAGTGAAGGAAGGACGGGAGTGCTTGTGATGCGCGAAAGACTCAAGACTGGATGCGCATACCCACTCATAGCCGTTAGCTGAGGTCACCTGTATGTAATTATACTACAGTTCGCTCTACCTCACATTTGTTGAGTGGTTCTTGGAATGCATAGTGAGGCTGGTATATATGCTGTGTATTAATGTCGGCGCATGCCACACATGTTCGCAGAGAGTCATTTTACCCTAGAGCCAAGATAGATCTTGAGGTGAACGTTGCGGCATTATAGTGCATGAACTCATATCTTAGAGAGAGACTAACGTTACCTCTTGACAATCACATTCCATGTCTCCTAATTCTTCAGGATTGCAATAAATACAGAGTTACATAATTCAGGAGGAGTAACTCCAGTATCATATATTGTATTCAGGAGTCTGGTGACCTGGTCAATTCGATTTACTTCTAAAACATTGATCATTTATGTTGTGATTTTGTTTCTACCAGGAGTGTTGCCAGTTTTCATATGGTTAAGAGCATTCTGAACTTCCATCTCCAAAATTGATGGTCTTTCATTAATATTCCGAAGATCATACTGTTCTCTTGTATCATCATAAAGGTCTTTCACATAATCTGACCATGCATGTAAAATCAGATCTTTTTCTATTATGATTTTGCCATCTTTGGTTTTTAGGCAACCCGTTGATGTGCATGTCATTTTGTCCAGTACTGACCCACATAATGATAATTTTTAACAATCATAATCTTCTCTTTGATATGCTATCAATTTCATCTCCTCACCCCCCCCCCCCCCCCCCCCCCCATCATATGGCTATTAGAAAGGCTAGTATGGTTAAATACATAGAAGAAATTTAATCTGTCAGCCAAAGTCTGTTGATGTCACAGCTCTTGTAAACAGCCACTAAACACTTTATATTCAGCACACAAATATAGGACCACCCACACACAAACAATCCCTCTTTTCATAATCATCTCATCTTGTTCCTCTTGTACCTTGAAGTGTTAAGGTGAAGAATAAGCAGCGGGAGATCGCCCGTTCATGGGCTTTATATTGAGATTGCCTCTCGTTTACATGGTCGACTTCCTCTTCTTGTTCTATTTAGTCTGTACATCAGTGCTTGTTGTATACTGTTAGTTGTTAGCCTAGTTATATGGCCCAACCATTTAACTTGTTTTCTAATGAACTTTATTCCTGATTTCTTCATTTCTGATTTTCTTTCTTCTTGATACGTTGCTTTCTTCTCAGGAATCATTGTCCAGGTTTGGCATTGGTAGCATAGAGTTGGTAGAAAGATCGTGTTGTAGAGTGCTTTTTAGTATCTACTGATACGTGTTTGTTCTTTAGTACTGTTGCCATTTGTCGTTAACCCCTTGGCCAGGGCAGACCAGCTAAGAGACTTTTAATACCATCTAACACCTACATTTATTGACCACCAAAGTCCCAACACTCTGTTGGTCAAACTGCATTAATAATTATTACCATTGTCAAGAGGTAACGTTAGTCTCTCTCTAAGATATGAGTTCATGCACTATAATGCCGCAACGTTCACCTCAAGATAGATCTATCTTGGCTCTAGGGTAAAATGACTCTGCGAACATGTGTGGCATGCGCCGACATTAATACACAGCATATATACCAGCCTCACTATGCATTCCAAGAACCACTCAACAAATGTGAGGTAGAGCGAACTGTAGTATAATTACATACAGGTGACCTCAGCTAACGGCTATGAGTGGGTATGCGCATCCAGTCTTGAGTCTTTCGCGCATCACAAGCACTCCCGTCCTTCCTTCACTAATCGTCTCCCCATCCCAATGTTAATGTTAGGAATCAAGCTGGCTGTCTGCTATCATTAATACATACATGATCATCTCCTACCTTACTTGTACCCTACTGGTCACCAATGTCGATCAGCCAACATCTATGGCCCGATCATGATTCGGCCAGCACACCTCAACATGCGACTCCAACGAATGTCAGCGATCAGTCAAGCCCGGACTATCTCCATTGAATGGCAATACACAACCCGAGCTACTCCCTGCAAATATCGAAGACTGGCCACCGCATAATGGCTGGAATTCTGTGACTGGTGGTAAAACACTTCCTCTCACTTCGCAAGCTGGAACACCCCTTTCTTGAGCCGTTACGGCGTTAGGTGACGTATCACGATGACGTCTGAATTGCGTTCAATATTGGTGTCACTGTGTTCAACATTTGTGACACTCTGTATCTTCTTCTTTGATGCGCTAACTCATCAATTGAATGTTGCCTCACTGTCATTGGCTATATGACAGTGATCAATATCGAACAGTTAGAATAATTAGCCAAATACCTTCTTAACCTTGCTATGCAGTGGATGTTGTGTGTTTGCATTGACTCTGAGATAGGCACGTGCTTGACACATTGTATTCTGTCCCTCATGGTTGGAAAATCAAGAAGATAGCACATCGCCCTGCATGCTGTATCTCTTGTACATCCAAGAATGATGCGCATGGCTTCGATCTGTATCCTTTCCATCCTTTCTATCTGCTTATGGCTGAGTGTCAGGATCGTAGCATCGCAGCTAAACCCTGCTTGGCCTTTGTTATCACCTGGTCTACGTGCTCAATATAAGCTAGGCTTTGATCAAATCGTATCCCCTGGTAATTCATTGCTTGCATTCTTTCCACCGGCTCTGAGCCCAGATTTACAGTTGGCGTTGGGGTGTTGACAATATGGTTATGTAAAGAGAATCATGTCACTGTTGCCTTTGTTGGGTTGACCATTGCCCCAACTTCAACACACCAAGTGCTTATTCGAGACTCTAAAGACTACTGGTACTCTGTTATACGCGTCCTCAAGATCGATTCGCTGCAGCAAATATTTCAATGCCTAAGTGGAAACCTTCATAGACATCATGGGCAAAAACTGCTGCATTGGTCCAGGTTTGTCTTTTTGGACGGTACCCTCCCAGCGTAGGTGGGAAAACATCTTGCCTCTCCAGCTGGCTTGATATTTTTCTGGCAATTAACTTGTCCAGCAGCTTGCCTATTGTGTTCTGCATAGTTATTACTTGATATCCCTGAATTTTTGTGTGGTCTTTGCCAGGTTTCGGTAAGGGAATCAGATAGCTGTGTAACCACTCATCCTTGATGCTAGCACTCCCTATACTGTTGTTGTACGTCTTCTAGTTTCTCTAATTCACTGTCGGTACACTTATTGATGTTATATCCTATGCCATCTGGCTCTGGAGTGCTGTTTTTTTATTGTCGAATCACAGCCTTGATTTCTTTCACTGTCACTGTATCTTCATCCGAAATGTTCTGGGCCTTGAACGTATCTGAGGTAACCTCCTTGGCAAGATTTTGGCCTCTCATGTCTGTCTGGTTGCTCTGTTCTGGATAGCGTTCGAAGAGGGCTTTTCCTTTGTTCTCGTCGGTCCTCTGTCAGATGAGGTCTTACCTTGGAAGTCAGGAATACTCTTATTGTTGACTACCCCACTCATGCTTTTATATAGTCGCCAGAACCATTTCAGTGACTTGACTGTGCTTACTGTTTGACATGCCTATGCCAATTTTTCACTTTTAACCACCGTAACCAGTTTTTTGAAGTAGCTTACTTTTGTGTGCATCTCTTTCTAAGAGCATGCAGGGACTAGGATGGGCAACTCTATTCTTCTTGGCGCTTTTCCTTTTCCGTACAGCACTATGACTATCCACCCAGGCCTTTTCCACCTCAAAATTCCACCATGGTGGCTGCGCTCAGATTTTTTTCCTGCCATGAAGCTTTCTGCGTTTGTCGCGCCTTATTTTACTCACCACATCTTGCCCTGTACTGTCATACTGGAAAGTCTTGACCGTTGACCTGTGAAATCCAGGTCAATGGTTGTTTAAGTGCAGTCTCGAGCTCCTCCCCTGTGTATTGGAGGAAATGTTACCCCATGATCTGCCTTTAGCGTTGAAATCGCCACCGAAAATGTTTCTCTCCTGACCTAATATATCACTTAGGCACTGCCACTTCTAGGAATCCACACTCGTGTTGCAGGCATAAACATTAACCAACACGAATGGTAGACCCGGATTGAACTCTAACCACCTGTATTTGTATGTCGTCATTGTCCTAACTGGACATGTCTGGCTCTGAAACCACCATACTGTCGCAAATGAAAATCGTCATTCCCAGATGTCGCATGTTGTAGAAACATTTGAAGCCGGCAATTTGGAGTAACTGATCACCCAGTCTCGTCTTCTGAAGCGCCACTATGTCGTTCCTGTATACCAGGTTTTCTTGAATAGGTTTACGCTGGCACAGTTCCAATATAGAATACGAGTATTCCTGAGGCCAAGATGGTCACACTTGAGTCTAAAACACCTTGCTCTATAACATCTACCTTTCCGCTAGTGGCATCCCTGCCGACTTGCTAAAAGCTGTTCTGCTATGTTGAAAACCGAACACCACAGAAACACATGCTGCACAAATTCACTCAAGGAATGCTTCACTCAGTGCACGAACTCCGTAGCATCGGTGAAGATCTTGAGAAGAAACTGGTTTTACATCCTGGCACACAAATTACACGCAGGAGATGAAAATATCCATCTCCTACGCGAAAAAAGGTACAGTCACAAAACAACACGACCGTCCACCGCCATATTGACCGTAAGTTCCCCATGATACAGTATTGATTGTAGGCAATGAGCAGGATCTGCAACATTTGGTAGATGCGGTTGTTGCACACAGTGAACAACTAAGGTTAGAATTAAATTGTAAGAAGACACAGATTATGGTCGTCACTAGGAAGAATGAAATACCACAATGTTATATGCAAGTAAATGGGAATATTCTTAAGCAAGTGAATCGGTACAATTATCTCAGAACACTCATAACATCTGATGGGAAATGTCTTGAAGAGATTAGACCAAGAATCACAACAGCAAAGATAACATTTTGCAAGATGGAAAACCTACTGACCAATAAAAAGATGTCAATCGCAACGAGAAAAAGAGTGTTGAGGTGCTACATAGAACCTGTGCTTTTGTACGGATGTGAATTGTGGACAATGAGCAAACAGGCTGAAAAACATCTGATGGCTGTGGAAATGTGGTTTCTGAGGAAAATGCAAAGAATACCATGAACAGTCAGAAAAACCAATGACCAAGTCCTACAAGAAACAAATGAAAATCGTAAACTGATTAGAGAAATTAGACGTAGACAGTCAACATTTTTTGGTCACGTTATGAGAAGAGGTAGAATGGAAAACTTGGTGACAGCTGGCAAAATTGAGGGGAAAAGAGCAAGAGGAAGTCAGAGAAGTAAATAGCTGGATGGCTTGACCATGTGGCATGGTCGAGACAGGGACACTGAACTGATCCATGACTTTGGTGATCGAGTGAGACGGAGAGACTTGACTGCCCACGCTTACCAGCATGGCACATGATGATGATGATGACGGACAAGAATGAGGCAGACGATGACAGAAAGATGTATGTAAAAAATTTAGACAGCTGGACAACAAATAATATAAGAACACAAACGTCATCACAAAAATTGATAAGAGAGGATTGCTGGATTATGATCACCATCTACTCCAGACCAGGTACCTGAAAAACAAGGTCTTCAAAGTTGTAGTTTGTTGTAGAACTTAAGCCCCATGTGTAATATTTGTGAGATGTCTGCTTTATTATATAGCATCTCATCTTGGTCACAAAACTGCTCTTCTTTAGCATTATTCGTTTGTGAGTGCCACAGTGGTTTTTAAAAGGTGGTTTTATCTTCAAGACAATTATTTTCATTCACTTTATTCCCAGATTTATGTTTGATGAGCCATCCAGCTACCTGGACGTGAAGCAGCGTCTCAAGGCTGCACAAGCCATCCGCAGCCTAATCCACCCGGACAAGTACATTATCGTTGTAGAGCATGACTTGTCTGTTCTAGACTACCTCTCTGACTTCATCTGCTGCTTGTATGGTGTGCCGGGAGCCTATGGTGTTGTGACCATGCCTTTCAGTGTGAGAGAAGGTAATGTGCTTAAATATACTTGTTGTGTTGTTTCCTACAACACTGCCAAAATTCACTTCATTCCCAGATTTATGTTTGATGATGATCATGGTGTGCTGATGCCGATGCCCTTGTCAACCCTGCAAAGGCAACGGTTACATGGTTCTCACTAAACAACCATATTGTGAAAACAGACCTGCCGGCAGTAAGAATGGATGAGAGCAGTTTGAGTAGAACCCAGTCAATGACATATCTTGGCGTGAGGCTTGATCGTAGCCTGTCCTTCAGAGATCATGTCGATTATGTCATAACGAAGGCTCGAAAAGGTTTGTCAGCAATGAGAGTCATGGCGACTGCCAATATCGAGCAAAGACTGCTAATACTTCTGTTCCAAGGACTTGTGCTTTCACGCATCGAGTATGCCCTGGCCATCCTCACTGTCAGCCCTACACAGATTGGAAGACTTGAAAAGGTACAAAACGAAGCCATGCGCATCATTTTGGGCTGCACGAGAGACACCAGCTGTGTAGCAATGAGATACCTCCTTGACTTCCCGACAATGGAACACAGGATCAAGATCTGGAGAACTCGTGCATACTTAAAAATAAGTGCAGATGAGCAGCACCCTCTGCATGACGCTATATTCAGAGAAATGGGTGACAGGCTAAAGAGGGGCAAATCATGGATGGGTCGGGCGGAAGATGTCGTCAGACAGGTCTGCAGTCTTACCAGTATCAACCCCGGCAAGGAATGGCTGCCGGAGCCTTTTAGCTTTTAAGTGCACTTTCTCCTGCATTATCACACTCGACAGACAGTGCAGAGAGCAGAACCCTGCCACTGTCAATGCAGAGGTTAACGCGCTCATCTATGAACACTAAGATAGCCCCAAAGTGCTCATCTATACAGATGGATCTGTTGTAAAGCAGCAGAGAAGTGCGTGGGCATTTACAGCCCGTTAAGCGGGCAGAACCGTCCAAGAATCCAGTGGTGCCCACTCTATGACCATGAGCAGCATGACGATGGAGGTGATGGCAGTTACACAGGCTTTCATATGGCTGGAATCACAGCATTATACCAATGTGTGTGTACTAAGTGATTCAATGAGCATGATTCAGAAGGTCGAAGCTGGATCTGTACGTAGACAGTGGACTGAATCGCTGCGGAAGTCTGTTGTCCGTAAAGTCACCTTCATCTTTGTCCCGGGACATGCGGGAGTCGAGGGAAATGAACGAGCTGACAAACTGGCTGGCTCTGCACCCCCTGTAGATGGCCAGCCCATGGATCGTGCCGATGTTATTAACGTCCTTAAAGATATGGCGAGAACAGAGGACTTTGACGTCAGTGATTCCACATCGCTGTCCAGGATGAAAGACCTGGGAGTAAGAATCGGCACAGCCAGACGCGAGAGGTACATCGGGAAAACAAAGCGCCTCGTCAACCAACACAGAACTGGCACAATTAGCCACCGGACGCTGATGCATATGCTGGGGGGAGGATCTGTGCACCTATGGACATGTCCGGAGTGCAATGAAGATACCCCAACTGATAACTGATAACTGCCAAAATAGCAATGGTGCCTTTTATGTTTTAAGTGCAATACTGTAAAAAGTGGTCATTTTGTCTGCAGTTATCTTGTCATGTTCAATCTTGCTGTTTGCTGTTTTCAAGAGCCAGGAGCAGCCACTGAGAATAATGTTTTGAGCTGCTGAAGGAAAGATCCCAAAAGCAGTCTTAATCCTTTTTATGGTGCATTGATTTCCGCCTTATAATTAGAGCATAACATTCCAGGTTCTTCAGAAGGCCTCGTTTGATGTGGCTGGGTACTGTATGTAAAACGTGCAGCCTGCTTTAATTATAGTGTTAATAGCAAATCCATCTAAATATGCATGTATCAACTCTCCAACTCACGAGTTAGTGGTTTCTTCAGATGCATTTTGAATTCTGATTGATACTCTTGTTCCATGTATTACTGTTAATGTCGGGTGTTTACAAACATATGGCGACACAGTACTCCATTCTTGGTTTTTGTTTTCTTTATACCTGGGGGTGACATTTATCTTTGATTTCACTAACATGTTGTAGAATCTGTGAATATCTTGGGTTCACAATAAACGATGGGGACTTTAAAAGAAATTAGACAGGCTGGCCATAGCACTGCAACCTATGGTACAAGACTGGCAAACAAATTAAAGTAAAATTTTTGAATATATGAATCTTTCCTGTGGCAATATGGATGTGAGTCGTTGACAATTTAGGAATCACTAAAAATAATTTGAACTTTGAATTCAAATGCTACAGAAAAGTCATTAGAATATCGTGAACCAAGGATAAGAAAAATACTGAAATTCTACAAGATCTGAACATTTAGGAAAACCGGCTCACAAACAGTATCATGTTTCGGAAACTGAAAGACTGACCATTTTAAACATGACAGTGGCTTGGGAAGAACAGTGGTTTGGAAAGAACAGTGGTGGAAAGCATCATTCCTGGAAGAAGAGACTGATTGATCAGCATGAAGATGGACACAGGATATTGCTTACACCTTTCATGAGGCAATTTAAATTTCAGTTCGTGAACTCCAGCGTGAAGTCTTGTATGTCGGACGCATACACCCTGTTGGCCAACATCAATGTGATGTCATACAGGACCTGAGGTTTGCGCGAGTATCCGTTGTCCCATGTCTCGCTTATTGGTGTGCAGACTGGTGGTTCCCCGCCATGTAGGCAGGTACTCTCCGGCTTTGGAGGAATCATCGATCCTACTGATGTTAGCCAGGTCCCTGAAGAGACCTGTTGCCCAGGACGCTCGATGTGGACGTGTCTGCAGGTCTTGGCCAATATATATCCCGGCCCTGGCGCCTTGGAAACACCTCTGCGTCCCAGTTCTTGAGATGAATGTCCCCTTTCAACCTTCGATTTGTCAACTTGGCTATAGTTGGGACCTTTACGGAGTATCTTGTATTTCGTCTTTCGGCTACTTGTTTTCAATTTCCTGGCTTTTGATTGGTTGATTTTGTTAGTTACTTTTTTGTTGTGGTTTTACATGTCTGGACAGTCGCACATGAGGCAAGGGAAATGACAAGATATCAAGAACTTTGGCGCTGTGAGAGCGTGATAATGATATAGCACATCTGTTTTATTCTACCTACTTGTGTTCAGTTTTAAACTTGATATTGGTTTTGGCTCAATCTTCTGCACCCTTAATAAATTTCTTTGGCATCTGATTTTCAAGAGGTTCTAAATCTAACTCACATGATAATGTTGGTCTTATTGCTCCAATGATGTGTAAAGCATTATTTTGTACTTGCAAGTTGTAAACAAGGCATTGTTATATACAATAACCAAGTACATGTAATCAGTATGCAGATTTCTTAGAAAACCCATGTAGTACCAGCAAACCCCTTCAATAGTAGTCTTCGGAGAGATTTATTCGTTACTTTGTCAGTGTTTCTTGAAGGTAAACTGCTGATCACATGTTACTCCATGGGAAAACGTGATCAGTCTTATAGTAAATGCATATAGAATTCTGACTACAGAAATTATAGGTGTTGATATAATGATAAAGGACATGAAAATAAGAATGTACAATCTGTATAGCCCAGCAGGACCTTACACTCTCAAACATGAAAATAACTGACACAAACTGCATTATTTTCGGAGACTTTAATAGACGTTTAGAAAGATGGGGATACTCAGAGGAGATGAAGTGGAAGACTGGGAAATAGACTCATATCTCCATCTACTTAACAAAGCGGACAGCACACCAAGCGTCTACTTAGAAGATGGTTTACCACTTCTACTACAGACTTAGCTTTCTCCACAGGAGGCATCCTCCACAAAATCAGTCACCATGTGCTTGACCAATTAGCAGGTAGTGACCACAGACCAATCAAGCTTGTAATGAATATGGAGTATGTTCCACAGGAGCAAAAACATTTGCCTAACTGGAATTACAAACACGCTGATTGAGACAGATTTATCATACTAACTGACAAATATTGTGAAAACATAAATATACGACATGGCAACATGAAACAAATGGTTGAATGTCCAAACAATAGCCATAAGTCAATAATACAGGAGGCCACTGAGTCCATTCCAAGAGGAGCGAGGAAAAATTACGAACCATACTGGACTGAAGAACTACAAATTTTGGAGGACAAAGTTGAAGATGCCAGGAAGACAGCAGAGAGAGAACAAACAACTGAAGCGAGCATCTCTCTCAAAGCCATCTCAGCAAAATATAAAAGAACAATTTATCAAACAAGAGGTTGTTGGAGGGAAAAAACAGAAAACCTGAACTTTGACAGGGATGGAAACAAACTGGAAACCAGTGAAAGCCGTGAACAATGAAGGACCCAGAAACAAACAAATAACAGTTAAACAAGGAAATATGTTGCTTACAAGAAAAAAGGCTGCAAATGCACTAATGGAACACTATGCCAGTTGCAAACCACATTGATATTACAACCGAACAGAAGAAAGCAATCACAAATAGACACATCATAGTAATACAGAGAAAGTAGCTGAATATATGATGACAAATCTAAAATGGAAGAAATGGAACAGGCAATGAATACCCTAAAACCCGGGAAGGTTAACCCGGTCAACAAATGCCCACAGAAGTCGGATGTGTCGGCCTAACGGCGCAAGAACGCAGCTCTGCTGTAAACAGGCACAACGCAATCACATCCGGAAAAAAACTCCGGATGAACGAAGAAGAAGAAGAAGAATACCCTAAAAAAGAAGAAATCACCACGAAAGGTTGGAATCACAAATGAAATACTAATAGGACTAGGCACTAAGGCAAAAAAAGAAACTACTACCAGTCCTAAATTACAGCTGGAAGAGAGGAATAGTCCCACAGGCATGGAAAGCCCAAAGAGAGGAAAAGACCTGGAAGAACCAAATGGCTATCGGCCTATCAGCCTTAGCTATGTAGGAAAATTAATGGAATACATTATCAATGGCAGGCTAACATGGCATCTGGAAGAACACCAGCTCTTAACACCACACCAAGCAGGATTTTCAGAAAGTACAGATCCACTAAAGATCAAACAACCTACAGTCGAGTCCACTTAAGTCGAACTCGGATAACTAGAATTTCACTTCGACGTTACTGGCTTGGTCCCGGCCAAGATCCTTCTTTATCTTATATATAAAAGGCAATCTATGTTTCTATGTATGTCCTTTATGCGTTCGCGAACGGTCCATCTGATTGAGATGAAATTTTCTACACGTCTTCCTCTCATTCCCGCGCTGCCAACTGTCATAGTTTTTTTTTTCTTATTCCTCCTCCTCCCTCCTCCCCCTCCCTAAATACGTACATAAATAGAAGAGATCAAAGAATTCCTGAACCACAACGCTAGGAAAAGCGAAGAAAATGACGTGACTACACAGAATCGTCACACGGCAATGTCAATAACAATTCATCTTATTATGTGTAAAGAAGTTATCTACAGTCATGTAGAAGGGAAGAACAATCAATGGAAGGACCAAAATCACAGAACCTAGACGAGTATGAATTCGGAATGGCGAACTCCCTCCTCCTCTCTCCTCCCCCTCCCTCTACCTCCACCCTCCTCCTCCTCTCTCCTCCTCCTCCCTCCTCCTTTTCCTCCTCCCTCTCCCTCCTCCCCCTTCTCATCCTCCCTCTCCCTCCTCCCCCTTCTCATCCTCCCTCCTCCTCCTCCCTTCTCCCTCCTCCCTCTTCCTCCTCCTTCCTCCTCCTTCCTCCTCCCTCCTCTTCCCTCCTCCTCCTCCCTCTTCCTCCTTCTCCCTCTTCCTCCTTCTCCCTCTTCCTCCTCCCTCCTCTCTCCTCCTCCTCCTCCTTCCTCCTCCCTCCTCCTCCCTCTTCCTCCTCCCTCCTCCTCCCTCTTCCTCCTCCTCCCTCTTCCTCCTCCTCCCTCTTCCCTCTCCTCCCTCTTCCCTCATTCCTCCCTCCTAATCTCTCCTCCCTCCTCCTCCAGCCTCCTCCCCCTCCTCCTCCTCCCTCCTCCTTCTCCCTCCTCCTCCCTCCTCCTCTCTCTTCCTCCTCCTCCTCTTCCTCCTCCTCCTCCTCTTCCCTCCTCCTCGCTCTTCCTCCTCCTCCTTCCTCCTTCCTCCTTCTCCCTCCTCCTCCTCCTTCCTCCCTCCTCCTCCCTCCTCCTACCTCTCCCCTCATTCCTCCCTCCTAATCCTTCCTCCCTCCTACTCCTCCCTCCTCCTCCTGTCTCCTACTCCTCCCTCCTGCTCCCTCCTCCTCCTCCCTCTGCCGAATATGAATTAAATGATATGCTCCCCAACAGGAACTGGGCGAAGCCGGGCTGGGTCGTCTTTTTTGGGAACGGGAACGGGAGCAGGGGCCGAATATGATTTAAATAAGATGCTCCATTTACCCAAGTTAATTGTTGGGGAAAGATGTAAAGATCTTTCAAGTGCTCTTTCTAATAATAGACAGACAGACAGTAGATAGTCGGGAACGGGAGCTTATATGACTACTTATATGAATTAAATTAGATGCTCCCCACCAGAGTCTGGGCAAAGCCGGGCCGGGTCAGCTAGTCTTTGTATAAAAATTCCCGATAAGTCGAATTCGGTTAACTCGAATTTTCGGATTAGTCGAACATAAAAATGAATTACAGACTATATAAATGTCCACGTTTAAGTCAAACTGTTAATTTTACATCCCCCAAAGAAAAAATTTTTCGTGAAAGAATGTGTATTTTTAGTCAGCCCGGAGAACAGTCTTGCACATAATATGTTGCTACATGTCAACAATGGCTGCTAGAGGACGAAAGCGTAAAACTTTGACTTTAAAAAGATTGAGCTGTTGGAAGAGGTTGAACATAATGTGAAGAAGAAAGTGGACATGGAGAATTTGGTTTTCCAACATCGACACTTTCTGGCATTTTAAAGCATAAAGACCACTACAAACAATTGTTTATAGAATGTCAAATTGACAGTGATAGGCAGAGAGCTAGAAGAACTGCGTGCGAGTTTGTTGATGCTGCCCTTTTAAAATGGTTCGCTGTTATTAGATTGGCAAATGTACCAGTAAATGGGCCTTTACTTATTGCGAAAGAAGAAGAATATGCATGTCTTGGAGGTCAGACAGACTGGAAATGTAGTGCTGGCTGGTTGGATCGTTTCAAAAAACGACACTGCATCACTTACACGAATGTGTGTGGAGAGAAACAGTCAGTCGACGAAGCCCGGGAAGGTTAACCCGGTCAACAAATGCCCGCAGAAGTCGGATGTGTCGGCCTAACGGCACAAGAACGCAGCTCTGCTGTAAACAGGCACAACGCAATCACATCCGAAAAAAAAAAAAAAACTCCGGATGAATGAAGAAGAAGAAGAAGAAGAAGTCGACGAAGCGACGACTCACTCATGGATAGAAGACGTGCTCAGACCTGCTTTAGCAAAATATAATTCTGCGGATGTATTTAATGCCAATATTTAATGCTTGCTACCTGATAAAAATTATTCTTTAAAAAAGTGTCATGTGGGGAAAAAATCAAAAGAAAGAATAACAGTGGTTGTGTGTTCCAATATGGATGGTAGTGAAAAATGGCCTTTATTTGTGATTGGAAAATTTTAAAATCCTCGTTTCAAAGGCCTGAACAAATTGTGTGTGAATTACAGAGCCAATTCAAAGGCATTGATGACATCAGAACTGTTCATTGAGTGGCTAGAAGAATTTGATTATTATTATTCTTCTGCGTTAATCCGGATTTTTTTTTTATGTGACTGCGTTGTGCCTGTTTACAGCAGAGCTGCGTTCTTGCGCTGTTAGGCCGACTTCTGCGGGCATTTGTTGACCGGGTTAACCTTCCCGGGGATTTGATTATTCAATGATGTATAAACAAAGAAAAGTTCTTTTAATTGCTGACAATTGTTCAGCCCACACAAAAATTAACAATCTGAAGGCAAGGGCAACAGAGCTTTTGTTTCTGCCACCTATTGCCACATCAACACTTCAGCCTTATGATCAAGGTATCATTCAAAATCTGAAAGTTCTTTATAGATCCACTATGTTGTCAAAACTTGTGGGTCATATGGGTGCTGACTTCATTTGTAATGATTTCAAGATAATCCTTCTTGATGCTATTCTTATGTTAAAATCTTCATAGGACAGAGTTTTACCAGCAACTATTGCAAACTGCTTTAGACAGGCTGGCTTCTTACCTGCAGTAGATGTCTCTTTAAATGAGAATTCCACACCATCAGCGAGCAGTGAGAGTAATGTTACTGACATTTCAGTGGGGCCATTACTTGCTAGATTGTATAAAGAGCTGAAGATTGATTCAGAGGAGTTTGTGAACATTGGCAATGATGTTTCTACTAGTGCCACTCTTTCAAGCACTGATATTAAAGGGATATTTATGCCAGTCAGACCATTCCAGCCCTGACTCTGATGATGAGGATGACTGTGGGCTGCAAGCACAACCTGTATCACAGTCAGATATTTTGGCATCAATTGACAAAATTAACATTTACATGATGCAGAAAGGATGTTCAGATGATGCAGTCTCACCATTTTGTGCCTTTAAACAGGTATTGGGAAGACATTTTTCACAAGTCAAGAAGCATAGCAAAATCACAGACTTTTTCTTTAATTAATTTGACAATTTTCAAAATTAAACATTTCAACATTTCTGATATTGTATTGCTATTTATTTGTTATTAAACACTACCTGTGTTTCCTAAGTGGTACAATCATTTTACTCAATGCTACTGCATGGTACACATGTATTAGTGTAAATTAGTGTAAATATGTGTGCAGTCTGGATAAGTAGAATTTCTGACAAGTAGAACAAACTCCTTCGGCACCTGCGACTTCTACTTATCCAGACTCCACTGTATATAGCTCAGGAAATAGAGGATGCCTTCCAAGAGAAAAAGTACACACTAGCGGTCTGGATAGATTTAGAAAAAGCATTTGATAAATTATGGAAGGAAGGACTGAAAGTAAAACTGCAAACAATGCATGTTTGTGGGAAAATGTACAAATGGATCAACCACTACCTTGAGAACAGAACTGCCAGGACAAAAGTACAAGAAGGACAAACCAGCAAAAAGATGCCGCTGGAGCAAGTTGTCACCCAAGGAGGAGTTTTTTTTTCACCAACATTATTTCTAACATATATAAATGACATCAGGGTCAACAAATGCCTGCAGAAGTCAGATGTGTCGGCCTAACGGCGCAAGAACGCAGCTCTGCTGTAAACAGGCACAACGCAATCGCGTTCGGAAAAAAAAACACCCCGGATTAACGCAGAAGAATTCTGACTAATGCCACATTTATCGTTATTCCATATATTTTAGCAAAATTGTTTAGTTTACTTATTGTTTGTACTGCTTTCGCTTCAGTAGCTTGATCCCCTAAAAATTCAGTATTAATTTACCTTGAATATCCAATTAATTCCTCCAGACGCATTTTATCAATGATTTGATTATTAGGCTTGTTTACCACTCTCAAATTTAGGAATCAACATATTCCTTGATGGTTTTGTGCCCACTGAAAACTTGCGATTCAGAGATACTTCACTGACCTTTAAAGTTGCTGAGACTGCTTTAGAGGAAGAGATTAAGCGTATGTGTAGATACGAGTATCCTCAGATGTACAAGAAATTAGGTAAGTAAAAGTGAATCACTAGGCCCACTTAACCGCTACACCTTCATTGTTTTATAACTTGTAAAAATAGAAATGGTTAATGATTAAAACTCTTGCTGTTCACATACTGAATTCACACATGTGGACAATTCTATCAGATGAAACCATTGCCATTGAATAGGGTGTATTTTTAATGACTGCAGCATTTGAAAATATTGCCGGTCCAAGTTTTTTAATTCACCCTCTGCAACATAATAGGTGATAACAAAACTTGGATATTTTCAAACATTGCAGTGTCATTAAAAATACACCCTGTAGCTGTTTGAGATTGCACATTGCACTCTTTTTTTTGTGTGTGTGGGTTAAATTTAATGTTTCTACGAAATTTATATTTCATGCAATTTGAAGGCTGTGATTACCTTTGTATACTTTGTGCAGTTTATCACAATTTTCTAAGGAATTTGGTGTATTTTATAATGCTATGGGTAGTGATCATTAACCACTTAAGAAGAGTCATGACTCATTTCACTACTATTGCAAATTTAAAATTATTATAAAATGCACCTGTTTTTCCTTCACATGATTTATGGAATTGGTTGATGATTAAACTCTTTGCTGTTCACATTCTTAATTCACATCTGTGGACTTATACAGAGATGAAACCATCACAGATTAGATACTGTTGTAGTTGTAATTGTTTTACATGTAATTATACATATGTACAGAGGCTATAGCAGGCTGGAAAACCGAAGAGCGGCAAATTAAATTTTCACAGTAGGGAAAAAGTGAAAATGGGAAAAGAAAGAGAAAAGCCATGAATTGTCAGAAAACAATTTGGATGAAAATTTCAAGATGTCAGTGACCAATGGGAAATATTGAAGAACTCTGCCAGCCAGGTTGCAGAAACATTTATCCCACAAATGAACATGATGGCGTAAGAAATGGATGACAGTAGACATCTTAAAACTAATGGAAATAAGAAATAACACAATTAATCATGACATATATGAAGAGATTAACAGGACAGTTAGAAACATGGCTTGAGGAACACTGCAAGAAAATTGAAAAGCAACAACACCCGGAATATGCACTAAAGAATTAATGACATCTCTAAGGAAAGAAGATACACTTCAACAGGATTGCCTAACAAAAACATCTCTAAGGAAAGAAGATACACTTCAACAGGATTGCCTAACAAAAACCAAAGATGGCTAAATCATAATAGATAAAGATGAGATTTTACATGCATGGTCATGTGAAAGGCCTTCATGATGATGCGTGAACCAAGTGATGACTGAATCTACAACCATGGCCAGACTGCGAGAACAACAAATTAAAAGAGGGGTGGCCAAACAAGAACACTATGCAGGAAGCCAAAGAAGATTGATAAATCAACACAGAACTGGTGTCGTTAGCCGCTCCACGCTGCGGAATTCGCTGAGGAGGGGATCTGAGCACTTATGGACTGAGTGGTTCGATGTGCAATGAGGATGATCAGTCGACTAACTAATTAACTAACACGAGAGGAACGGTATGATGACGCGGTATGGACCATCAGTTTTGAGGATGGAGGTCAGAATTCTCTTAACCATATGAAAACTGGCAAAACCCCTGGTAGAAACAAAATCACAACATAAATGATCAATGTTTTAGAAGTAAATGGAATTGACCAGGTCACCAGACTCCTGAACACAATATATGATTCTGGAGTTACTCCTCCTGAATTATGTAACAATGTATTTATTGCAATCCTGAAGAAATTAGACTTGGAATGTGATCAATATCGAACAGTTAGCATAATTAGCCAAATAACAAAGATTTTGCTAAGAATCATCGTGCAAAGAGTTAGGAAGAAAATACAACCCGAAATAGTGGAAGAACATTGTGGGTTCGTAGAAGGCAATGGCACAGTATATGCTGTGTATTTGCTGAGAACATTAATTGAGCATTCAGTAGAAGTTAACAAAGACCTATAGTTTGCTTCATTGACTACACAAAGGTTTTCGATAAAGTAAGACATGTTAACATGATGAAGATGCTTGCAGATCTACAAATTGATTGGAAAGACCTCAGACTTGTAAAAAAGCATAACGGAAACAGCATCATTGACACCTTTCTGTCTTGACAGACGATAGTGTGGTACATTGCGCTTCAAAAAGGCTTAATAACTAAAACCCATGGCGGTGGCGAGTGGCTGATAAGGCCAATTCCCTCTGTAAATGTTCGTCCACCGTGGATGCATGTGAAAACATTGTCATTTCCACCATCATGCACCATCTTACGTCTCATGCTCTGTGTGTGCTTTATCTGCAATCATTTTCTCCTTTGTCTTTATTCCATTTCTCATAGTTTCCCTCCATGCAACACGTTCAGCGGCGACTTGCTCCCAATGTGCATTATCAATGCCTATATCAATCGTGTTCCGCTTACGCACATCTTTGTATCGTAGTAGAAACCGACCCTGAGATCTCCTACCCATTTGTAAAAGAAAAGATGTCCTTTGTTATTTTACCATCATCCATCCTCCTAACGTGTCCTATCCATCTAAGTCTACGAAGAATGAGCATGGAACACACCATCACAGAACCTGATCTTTCCAGTATATCAGTATTTGTGATGTTGTCTTGCCACTTAATACCAAGTATTCTTCGCAGACACCACATATGAAAGCTGTTTAAACGTTTCTCTTGGTGTAAGTTGACCAGGTTTCACTGCCATAAAGAAGAGTACTAAGGGCGCAGGCTTGGTAGACGAGGACTTTTGTTTTGGCAGTAAGCTTTCTGTTCTCCCAGACTCTTTTTGCTAACATGTTCATTGTTGTTGCTGCACTACCAGTCCTGATGTTGATTTCCTTATCTAGGGATAATTCGCTATTTACCTCTGATCCTAGATATGTAAAATGGTCTACTGTCTCCAGTTCAGCGTCATCAATAAAGATTGATGGTATCCCATGTGCACCTTGTGACATAATCTGTTTCTTCTTTTTGTTAATTATTAAACTAAATTCAGAACAAGCATTGGAGAATGCAGATAGTAGATGTAATTCTTCCTCAGAGTGGGTTGTAATTGCAGCACCATCCACCAAAAGCAACTCTCTGATTAGTACCCACCTAATTTTTGTCTTGGCCTTCAATTTCTGAACATTAGAGGCTGCCATCTGAGCGTGAGTGAATGTATATACCGGCATCCTGATCACGAAAGGCATATTTCAGTAGAAGTGAAAATAAAGAGGTTGGGGGGCTAGTACACAACTTTGCTTAACTCCACTCTTGATTTCAAACTCTTCTGAAGTTGCACCACCAAACTTGATTATACCTTTCATGCCCGCGTGGAACGATTCCACAATGGACAGATGAGTTGGTGGGCAGGCAATCTTCTTTAGTGCCTTGAACAGACCATCACGACCGACTAAATCAAATGCCTTTGTGAGGTCGTTGAAGGCAATAAACAGTGGTTGATTTTGTTCCCGGCATTTTTCTTGCACTTGTCGCAATGAGAATATCATATCAATTGTAGACCGGAAGCCGCACTGTGATTCGGGGTAGACTTGATTTCCTAGGACTTGAAGTCTGCGCTGAACAATTCTGGTAAATACTTTCCTAACACTACACAGAAGTGAAATACCCCTATAGTTGTTACAGTCGCTTCGATCACCCTTGATCTGGCACAGCGTTATAATGCTTGAATCTTTGAAATCCTGTGGGACTTGGCCTTCTCGCCAGCATAGCTCTATTAGCTGGTGGATCTGTAGAGAAAGTGTGTCTTGCCCACTCCTGATAACCTCTATTGGAATCCTATTCTTATCTGGAACCATGCCAGATGCAAGTTCATTTATAGCACACTTAACTTCTGTTTTGGTAGGAAGTGTGTCCAGGTGGTCAAGAGTTGGCAGGGCCTCTATGGCGTTGAGAGCATCATCCGCTAGTTTGGTCTCACTTGAGTAAAGCTCTAAATAGTGCTCTACCCATCTATCTATCTGTTGTTTCTTATCAGTGATTTCTCTAGTCAAGGTTTTCAGTGGTGCACTTCTTTTGATCATTGATCATCACTACTGTCATACGGTAGCTCAGTCATATCTGACTAAGACCTGACACTGGAAACAGCAAGCTGCCATAAAAATTGACAATGAAGTAGATCAATATTAGTTTATTAAGAGAGGTATGCGAAACAGCAAGCTGCCATAAAAATTAACAATGAAGTAGATCAATATTAGTTTATTAAGAGAGGTATGCGAAACAGCAAGCTGCCATAAAAATTAACAATGAAGTAGATCAATATTAGTTTATTAAGAGAGGTATGCGAAAGGAATGTGTAGTGTGTTCAGATATTTTTTCCCTATACAGTGAACATATTTTCAGAAATCAGGAATCGCCATTGGGGGATGTAACATCAATAACATTAGATATGCGGATGATACAGTATTATTGCAGACAATGAACAGTATCTGCAATTTTTAGTAAAGTTATTGTACACAGTGAACAACTGGGGTTAAATTAAATTGTAAGAAGACAGATTATTGTTGTCCCTAAGAAGAAAGAAATACCACAATGCGATATACAGGTAAATGGTAAAAGTTATCTAAAATGGTAACTAGATAATTGGTACAACTGTCATGGAACAGATGGGAGGCGCCATGAAGAGATTGGAACAAGAATCTTTTAGGTGAAGTTAGTCTTTTGCAAGATGGAAAACATATTGACCAAGAAAAAAGATTGCAAGGAGAAAAAGAGTGTTTAAGTGCTACATAGAACATGCACTTCTGAATGGATGTGAGATGTGGATAATTGAGCAAACAAGCTGAAAAACATCTAATGGCAGTGGAAATGTGGCTTCAGAGGAAAATACAAGGAATACCATGGACAGACAGAAAAACCAATCAGCAAGTCCTACAAGAATAGATACAAACCATAAACTAATTAGAGACCCAGACAGTCAAAATTGTGTGGCCACTTTATGCGAAGAAATATACTAGATAACTTGGTGACAACAGGCAAGAATGAGGGGGAAAAAAAACAAGGGCAAGGCAGAGAAGTAAATATCTGGATGGTTTGGCCATGTGGCATGGTTAAGACAAGAACACAGAGCTGATCCTTGACTCTGTTGAACGAGTGAGAAGGCGAGACTTGACCACCCACGTTACCAGCATGGCACATGAGTATGATATTAGGGACGTTCATTTGAAACTCGTTCCAATGGCTTTATTACAAAAGCATGAAAGAAATATTAACAGGTGTGGTATTTTTAAACAAAGCATTCATTTTGAATGAATTATGCACCATAGGTTGGTCAGAAGAAGTCGCTGTAGGCATTCAGGCAAGCATCCTATTGCTTAGGTAGCCGGCGAATGCCGTTCGCAAAAAAGGATTGTGGTTGCTCACTGAACCAAGTGTTTACCGCTTTCATCAAGTCTGCATCTGTGTGAAATCGTTGCCCTTTGAGAACTTTTTCAGAGGTCCGAACAAATGAAAATCACATGGTAACAAATCAAGACTATAGGCTGGATGTTGGCAGAATTTCCCACTTCTTCTTTGCTGATGCTTCCTGCACAACCTTTGCGACATGCAGACGAGCATTATCGTGCAACAAAATCAGAGCGTGAGAAAGCATGCCGGGTCGTTTATTCTTAATGGCTTTTTGCAGCTTGTCTAATGTTTGCAAGTAGTGGGTAGACTAGATGTTGACACCAGGTTCTTTAAAGTCGGCCAGCAATAGCCCTTCATGGTAAAAAAATGCGCTCAGCATAATCTTACCAGTGAAATCTGTAACTTGAATATTTTGGCTTTTGGTGATCCAGCATGATTCCATTGCATGCTCTCTCTTTTGCTACTCGGCTCAAAGTGGTAACACCAAGATTCATCTGCCTCTATGCAGAAGAGAAATATGCATTACCCTCCACTCTGTAACGCAGCAAGTGGTTCAAACACTATCTCATGTGTTTATCTTTTTGGTCAACATCCGTGGTACCCACTGTGAACACACCTTCTGATATTGCAGTTTCTTACGAATGACCTTGTGAATTGTCCCAATTGACACATCAAATTCTTTCGCTAGTGAACGTATGCTTCGATAACGGGTTATCTGTACTGCTGCATCAATTTTGGCGATGGTTTTTTTCTGTTGCAAGAATATGCGCTTGACCCGGCCGTGGAAGATTTGTCGTGAACTGACGTCCTTTCCGAAACATTCGTGCCCAGTCTGTCACCATCGCCTCCTCACACATTTGTTACCATACGCTGCCTGCATTCTTCGATGAATGTCCACTGGTCTACATCCTTCAAATGAAAGAAACTTAACCACCGCTCTTTGAGCTTCTTTGGACAGATTTTGGATCAACACAGCCATTTTCTCAACAGTCAGAAACAGATCCTATGCATCATGGGGCATGTTCTTTTATTCATTGGTCAGTACTTATCACATGACTATGACATGATCATGTTCAACATACGCAAATACGCGCGGTGCGGCACAACGGATTTCAAATGAACGCCCCATTTTATATGAACGTGGTAAACACTTGCTCTCTCTTTTGCTGCTCGGCTCAAAGTGGTGACACCATGACTCATCGCCTGCCTCTATGCGGAAGAGATATGCATCACCCTCCACATAGATCATATTCATGTGCGGTGTCTGCGACAAATTCTTGGTGTTAAGTTGCAAGACAAAATCACAAATACTGAAGTATTGGAAAGATCAGGTTGTGTGACGGTTTATTCCAGGCTCAGTCTTCGTAGACTTAGATGGATAGGACATCTTAGGAGGATGGATAATAGTAGAATATCAAAGGACATCTTTTTTGGTGAATTACAGATGGGTAGGAGATCTCAGGGTCGGCCTCTACTTCGATACAAAGATGTGTGTAAGTGGGACATGATTGATACAGGCATTGATAATACACATTGGGAGCAAGTCATAGCTGAACATGTTGCATGGAGGGCAAACATCAGAAATGGAATAAAAACAAAGAAGAAAATTATTGCAGATACCGAGCGTTTGAGACGTATGATGGTGGAAATGACCACGTGTTCACATGCACCCACTGTGGACGAACATTTACAACGCGATTTGGCCTTATTAGTCACATTCGCTTCTGCCATGGGTAGTAGTTATTATGCCTTTTTGAAGCACAAACTATCGTCCTAAGGTACTAATGAATATATATATATATATATATATATATATATATATATATATATATATATATATATATATATATATATATATATATGATAGGAGAAAGAAGAGGAAGACGAGTTGGAGAGGAAGAAAGAAGTAATAAAGAATGAAGGTATAAATATATTAAGGTACTGCCTTGGAGACCTAGGGGTTGTTTCTTGAATCCTGTTAGCAGCGCCAGAAAGAAAGAGGAGGAAAGTAAGAAAGAAGAAGTAAAAATAAGTCCATTTTGTGTGTCTTTTACAGAACGCCACAGTCAGCCCTGGCACAGGCCAATTGTTTGTGATGTCTTGGCGGGTTTATGTATAGTAGTTTGCCATTGATTTCTTAACTAAGGCTGCTGTCACAATTAGCTAATTAGATATGTGTCCTCTGTAATCCTAGTCTTGACCAGCCGCTCATGATTCCTTGGCAAGTTTACCTGCGGTAGTTTTCCATTTCTTTCTGAACTAGGGTAGCGCTACACACGTACGATTATAGTCTATCAAGTATCTAACCAAATCTTACACCAACTTAGCAGGTCCCTGTCATTCAGCGAAGGCTTGCGTGTCTGGGCTTTACAGTTGATTGTTCACTATATATCGCTCGTCGTGGGTCCCACCTGATTTTTCCCAGTATCCCAACAAACGTGTTTCCTCTTCGGCTAGTTTTCGCCCTGATCGACATCTTGCCATCGATTGCAACCGGACAGTGGTTTCCTTGTAGCAAGCAATGTTTCCTCTCAAGTGGCCTTTTCCCACCACTTTGTGACTCTTCGCCATGGGTTAATGTAATGAGTATAACCAGAACACTTAAAAAGAGTTCTTCAGTTCTTGTAACATCACGACATCAAAGTCGTTGACCAGTTTCTTTGCTGCTTTGTACTATGGCAATTCCAATACCCAACCCGTACATTTTTTAGTCCCAAATGATCCATTTTCTTTCTTCACGTGCACACACACACACCCCCCCCCCCCCTCCCCTCCGCCGCCACTGATGCTAATTACAATTGCTACTGCTAATTACAATTACTGCTATTTGTAACTACTGTTACGATGACACTGCTAACTACTACTCACCGCAGAATGTAGCAGATTATAAGCATTAATTTTGTTATTGCATGAGGAAAAATATCTTTTGGTTATGTCTGTATACACACTGACACACATGTGTGGGTTGGGGAATGCATCTAGCACTTGCCCTGCAGCCTTGAAAAATATTTGAAAAAGCCTGGAAAACGCTGGAGAAAAGTTGTTAAATTTGACTCAATGCTATATGTAGAGGTAAGGAGTTTGTACCACATATGCACACGCACATGCGCGTACGTGGATATGTGCAAAGAGTTAAAAATCATGCCTTACATATTGTTCTATTTCCTGTAAGATAAGAGATTATTTTGTCTCTCTGAAGTGAATTAAGATGTTAAGATGGCAATATGTACAATACACTGACTGCCCGGTGAAGCAACCTTTAATCCTAGGTTTATAAAATCCTCTCAGATAATACTAGAATTCATTCATAGGTGGAACTGATAAATATTGGAATTGAAATTGTTGCTGATTTGCTATTCACAATATTAATTCACATTTGTTGGATGAAATAAACAAGGATGAAACCTTACCAAGATCATGTTGCAGTTTTCTTCATTACCATTGCAACTAAAAAATATCAAGTTTCTTGTTTTTATCTCATGTGATTTATTGAAATGGTTGATGATTAAAACTCTTTGCTGTTCACATTCTAAATTCACGTGTTGACACTTATACAGAGATGAAACCATTACTAAGTAGATGCTGTTGTATTTGTGCATGTAATTATATATTTTATGTAGAGATATTGATTGATTTTGTTTTCCTTCCCCACAAGAGTTATTAATCTTGCCTCACATATTGTTCTATTTCCAGTAAGAAGAGATTATTTTGTATCTCTGTGGTGAAATAAAATGGCAGCATGTACAGTGCATTGTAACTGCCTGGCGATGAGACCTTTAATTCTAAGTTCTGAAAATCCTCCCTGAAAATATCAGAAATGGTTTAAATGTGGTGTTGATAGACATTAACACCATTTTAGGAAAAGAAAACAAATGCATTTCAAAGCGTTTGGCTTAGCTTGATGGAAAAATAGTACCAAAGTATACACAAAAGTATAGGTTCTATGTATCACGCCAACACTCGTTTTCTATGTTGCATTGATATCTTTATTTTTGGTTAGTATGTTTTTCACCTTGCAAGACGCTACCTTTGCCATAGCGTTTCTTGTTCTAATCTCAGCGAGGCACCTCCCACCAGATGTTATGACGTTTCTGAGATAGTTGTACCAATTAACTTGTTTAAGAATATTCTCATTTACCTGTTTATTACTTTGTGGTATATCTTTCTTCCTAATGACAACTATAATTAAGTGGATTAGGGGAGTAGCAGAAGGAAACTAATCCCACACAAAGGTCTTGTCCAGAAAGAGCTTCCTAATTGATTAAAGAAACACGTATGAAAACGTATGAAGATTCAGATATGTATTCTTTGATACAGGTGGCTTTGATCTGAGCATAGATCCAGGCCAGTTTACTGATTCCGAAATTATTGTCTTACTGGGCGAGAATGGTACAGGCAAAACAACTTTCATTAAGATGTTGGCAGGCAGACTGGAACCTGATGGTGGAGGTAACTGCTTTGAATGTAGTCTGTTATTTTATTTAATAATTTTATGGTTTTTGGTTTTGTTCTTCCGTGGTGAGGATAATCATCTTCAACTTTTGCTGTTAAGTGTTGTGGGAAGAAATAGTTGTTTTAGTGCCTAATCAGTGGCATTGGATAGTGCCATTCAGTGTTATGGTACAACTATGATGTCATCAATCAGTTTTTGTATCCGACATCTCCTTGCTCGCATATCAGATCTTCTTTGATGTAGCGCCAGCTTGGTAACTCATGGGCTTTTTTGGGTGCTCACTCGCTTTGAACTCAAGCGTAATCAATACACACTACTTCTAGTAGTGCTGGACTGAATTTTACGTGTGCATTAGCTTTCCCTAGTGTTCCTTGCCATCAGGTAAACCCACTCCTACTTCAGAGGTACTTGTAATTTATATCCCCAAGTCAAGGGTGATAGGTCAACATTTTAGTCCAACTGTCCGGTGTAGGGGTTGAACACCTTACCTTGGCATCAGCACACCAGATGTTTAAGAACATGCTTTCTCCACAACGGACTGGACTGATTTTTGCATGTAGATTAGCTTTCCCTATTGCCAGACCCCCAACAGGGCGAACACTCCAACTTCCAACTTCTGAGGTGCTTGTAATTTACATCCCCAACTCAAGGACGAGAATTAAACATTTTAACCCAACTGACTGGTTTAGGAGTTATATCTTGTCTGCCATCCTTTGTGATCATACTTTGTAGGTATTTATAACTTGCTTCAGATGTATACTATTTATCTGTATCAAAATATCTGCTAACATGCATTACTTCAGTCTTGGTTGCATTTATATTTGTTTTGTATCTACTGATTGTTGAACTCAGATTATTAGTATGATATTTGTTGTATGCCATCTTTGCTGTAAAATAGGCATTTATCGTCTGCAAATGAAAACTTATTGTGGGTGGATCTGTTGTTTCTTAAGTAAAGTTGACATTTTCTTAATCTATTGTCTCAAGGCTTGATTCTTTAGATATTCTATGTAGATTTTACAAAGCAAGGGGAGATTACAAATCCCTGTCTTACCCCTGTATTGACTGCAAAACATGGCTGAAATACCTTATTGTGCTTTTGTGGATTTTGGCCCTAGTAAAAAATGACTGTGATGTTCACCCACTCATTCACTCTTCTTCGTCAGTTTTCTTCAGTATGTCTCTCCAGTTTCTGTCTGCTGCTATTACTAACAACTAGTTGCTACTATTGCTACTTCTCATCAAGTGGTTTGCTGGCTGGTGTGGGAAATCATGCTTCTCCACAAGTTGCAATCTTCGATGGCATGGATAAATTAATGTGTTAGCTTCCTTCCATGTCATGACACAAGCCCGTCAAGAATTTTCTCACATGTTCCAGTTTTTGCTTTTCATAATGTGGCCAAAAAATGGTGACTGCTTTTACTACTTTATAATGATACCACAACTGCTGTTATTACAGTTACTGCTACAACAATCACTACTACTACTACTACTACTACTACTACTACTACTACTACTACTACTACTACCGTAATTGCTACATTTTTAACTATTGCTAACAGTAACTGCTACATTACTACTACTTATAGCTACTAATACTACTAATTGTAACTACTGCGTGAGGCTACTTCTACTACTATTTATACAACTACTATTACTAATATTAATGACTATTGCTATTTTTGCTTGAAACTGCTACTGTCTGCAAAATGTGGTCAGTTCTGAATATTACTTTTATTTTTGCGTAAACAATTGAATGTTGCCATGATGTTGATCCATCAACGAAAACGAAGTGTGTGTGTGTGTGTGTGTGTATACATGAAAGGCACATTATGCCTGGCACAGCCTAGAAAAAAAAAGGACACAATTATCCGGGGAAAACCCTTTGAAAATGTTTGTGAATTTAGCGACGACTTACTGCATATACCTACAATATAAAATAATACAAAGTAATGCAGCTTTACAGAACAGAATTACAAAACACAGGACATTGCAGCGACTAGCTTTCATCAGCAAACAAATACATACACAAAACACAACATATTGTCATGGAGAAGACCCTCTGGTGACTACATTAAGGCATAAGGATGGGATGAGAAGAATAAAAAGATGAAAAAATGAGAGCATTGAAGAGAAATTGAAAATTTGAAATAAATGTTGCTACTTATCTCAGAATCACTATCAGAAGAATAGGGATGATATCAGAAACCATAAACACCATTGCCCAGACATGCATAGATATATCACTGGAAACGTGCAGAACTGAACCAAACAGGACACCATTGGGAAAGAGTGATTTAGAAACCAGCCCAAGATGCTGATCAGCTTAATTGTGATGAATGAACATTTGAAGAGACTGTTCTGTTTATTCCTAGGTGAGATTCCTATTCTCAATGTGAGCTACAAGCCACAGAAGATAAGTCCTAAACACCAAGGCACTGTCCGACAGTTGCTTCACGAGCGCATCCGGGATGCATATGTCCATCCACAGTTTGTCACTGACGTATTGAAGCCCCTACAGATAGAGCCAATATTTGATCAAGAGGTGAGCAGTAAATTTGAGTGTGTTAACTGCATTTTCATTTTTTTAATTTTTATGTAGGATGGTGTCATTCACTTTTTACTGTGTGTGGGTTTGCGTTCTGTGAGATGTGTGATAAGCATTTGTTATGCATTTTTATTTGTGCAATGACCATATTGATACATGGTTCAGTACCTACACATAGGTACAAAATACTGGGCTTTCAGATGATATGTCATCACAGACTGTACAAGAATATGTGGGCTTGTTGCTATATGCTTGTGAAACCTGGACTGTTTATCAGCGCCACACTAAGAAATTAAACCACTTCTACACAGTGCCTTAGGAAGCTATTGAAGATTAATTGGCAAGACAAGATCCCAGACACTCAAGTCCTAGAAAGAGCTTCCATGCCCAGTATCCACACTCTACTAATGAAGAATCAGATTCGCTGGGCTGGTCACATGACTCGCATGGCAGATCATAGGCTGGACAGAAAAACCACTGCAGGAGATCCTCCTGGAACGTCAAGCATTCTTTGCCCACATTGTCAAAGAATGTTTCGAGCCAAAATAGGCCTTATCAGCCACCTTAGAACTCAGTTCATACTTTCAACCCCACTGGATGAAATTAATGGTCATCATCATTCTTGACGGACAAACAACTTTCACTTCTTTACTATCTTAAACTTGAAAAAATAAAATCTCTGACATCCCTTATGTAATTTTGGAATAACTCCAGATCAGTACAGAAAAGTCCTATTTTGAATTATTTTTCTGATTAGCTGTGCTTGCAATCAACCTTTAGCCACCACACTAAGTATATACTGCTAGTACTTTTGATTCCAATTCTCTTAAGGCGATGTGCGGCAGTAAAAACATCGATTTTTGGTCAATTTGGCTTTTTTTTTGGAATAGTTCATTTTTAGACACCTTATCGTGTCTTCTATCAGATTCTGTACTTATTTTTGTTTAAAAACTTATTTTAATGCAATATTCATAATTTACTGAACCCACCCTAGGTGTCAAATTGTATAATTATTGAAAATTGTTGCGAAATTGACGGTTTTCAAATCCTAGCAACGATATCTCAGGAAAACACGACACGCGCGTGTAAGGTATCCCTGGAAAGGTCGTGAACTTCCGTAACTGTTCGTGATACTGTTCGTCTAATCGGAAAGTTTTCTGTGTCTATCATCTTCCGGAAACTTCCATATATGGAACATCGTAAGCAATCCGCGTTAGCCGATGGCTGAAATTGATCACGTGGGTTTCCAAATTGGTGGCTTTGTGTTGTTTACACCTCGCGACGTGCTGAACGTTCATTTTTGACGACAGACTGACACGCATTGAAATATGCCTCGTTCTAAGAAATTTAACATCCAGTTTTCTACTCAACGTAAGAAATCTCTCAGACTACACCTCGCAAATGCTCGTAAGCAGCGAAAAGCCTATCAGAACGTCGTAAACGATACAGACAATTCTGAAACTACTGAAAGCGACCCAGGTAAAGTGCACATGCCACTTCTTCCAAATCCAAGTGTTTTGACAGTGAATTTGAATGAATCAGTGCTATCGTGTTCTTCTCAAAGTTGTGGAAGTGATTCTTTTATTACCCGAAGCCAATTTAAAAGAGATACGTATAAATACACAACATCCACTAGCAGCAAGTATGCTTCTGGTGACGACAATGGATATCAAAAATGGGAACAAAGAGCAATAGTTGATTGTTCAGAAATTGAGGCAATAATCAAAATGTTATGTTGTCCAGTTTGTAAAAATGCTAGTCTTATTTTGAAAACTGACAGCAAGAAAGCCAAGGGATTAGCTGTGTATGCAGAGGTTTACTGCTCTTGTTGTGAAGAAGTAGTGTGTGGAAGATACCTATCTGAAAGAAGTAATGATGGGGATAGATCTTTTGCTGTCAACAGCCAGTCAGTATATTCAGCATTAGTTTGTGGGATGGGTGCAACAACATTCAATAACTTTTGTGAAAATATGAACCTGCAAGGTCTTCATCACAAAACATTTCACAGAAAAGCGAATAAACTATATTCAAAGATAGAAGATCTGGAGGACAGTTTTCTCTCAAACCGTAAAGTATGTTCGACAGGCTCATGCACAACAGTCAGGCATAACTCTACATGACAATGATGTGCTAGATATTAGTGTCAGCTTTGATGGCACTTGGCTGACTAGAGGCCACACATCCCACATTGGAGTTGGCTGTGCAGTGGATGTTCTTACGGGACTTTGCATAGATGCCCATGTTATGTCCACATATTGTCAGGTGTGTGAAACCACTGGTAAGACACTTTCCAGGGACAAACCAGATGAATTTGCAGCATGGAAGGCAGAACATCTTCTAACTTGTGATAACAATTTCACAGGATCTGCTGGAATGATGGAGGTTGAGGCTGCAAGGGTGCTGTGGCGACGGTCTGTGGCCCGTCATAAACTTCGCTACACGTCAATACTTTCTGATGGTGACACCAAAATATTTGCGGAACTTACCAAGATCAAACCATATGGGGATGACATTGAGATAGACAAAGAGGAGTGTATCAACCATGTCAGTAAACGCCTTGGAACAGCACTCCGCAATGTTGTTGCTGACTGCCGAAAGCAAGGTGTGACCCTAGGAGGACGCGGTAAAGGTCAGCTTACGCAAAATGCCATCCGTAGGCTGACAATTTATTACAATAGAGCCATTCAAAACAACACAAGTGTAGAGTCCATGCGGAAAAGTGTTATGGCTTCACTGCATCACTGTTTTTCAACAGACAAAAGTCCACGTCATGAAATGTGCCCAAGTGGAGAGCAATCTTGGTGTTTTTTTTCAATCCGCCCTGGCTAAGCATCAGGTACCAGGTCCTCATGACAAGATGTTACACACATGGCTCAACCGTGACAAGCTTGAGAAATATCTGTTGCCAATTTACGAAAGGCTGTCTGACACTAAACTACTTAGTAGATGTGTGACAGGACAAACTCAAAATTCAAATGAGTGTTTACACAGCTTGATATGGGCTCGATGCACTAAAGACAACTTTGCCTCTCGCAAGCGCGTTCAGTTTGCAGTTGTAACTGCAGCAAGAGAGTTCAACTTTTGAGCTGCTGCTGCCCAAGACACTGCCCAGTTTTATGGACTTTCTACAGGCCTGCATATGCAGAGACTAGGAACATTTAGGATGCAGAAGCAAGTAAGAAATAGTCTGAAGTACAAGAAGGACAAACAAACTAAAAGACGTGACACTGTACGAGCGGCCAAACTGAAGAGACAAGGTGAGCTGCATGCCCTGGAGGGAGGTCCTGCATATTCAGCAGGACTATTTTAACAGTCAGGTAAAGTTTTACACTGTTTTTCTCTGTAAAAGAGTGTATTAGTAATAAAAAAAACAAAAATAATTAGTTTTTCCCCGTTTTCTCATTTCGCCAGTTTTTTATACATAGGTACAATTTTTTTTTAAACTATCCGTTAGATTTTAATCAAAATTTGCAGAGATATTCTTTATTATATCACTTACATTGTGAGTAGATCAATCTTTAAAATTAAGTTTAAGTTTTTGTGCTGCAAAAAAAAAAAATGTCATTAAAATTTTCAAATTATGAAAAAAAAACTGCAAGGAGATATCATTAAAATTTTCTACTAAACTTGTAAAGGGTCTATTTATTTACACATAATACAAAGAATTTAGCCTGTACATTAAAAAAATAAATGTTTTAGAGGTACATTAAGAAATTCAATATGGCCGCTGTTTATCTTGGTTTCCATAGCAACCGTTAAGTGCAAAGTCAATTTGACAATATTTTATCGATCAGCAGTCTTCAGTATCAAACCCTATATCATAAAAGAACATAGAAATTAAGTATTATGGAATTAAATTTTTTACGGTTAGCATCGCCTTAAACAGTTGTTTAGAGCTTATAAATCAGATAATATAATTTTTGAACTGCTGCATTCATCCAGAATGTTGTTTTAGATGTAATTGTGCTGGTTGAGTGGCTAGATTGCTGGATTCTCTGTCAGGAGATCCGAGTTCGATTTCTCAGTAAGGTGTGGAGTTTTTGTCTGTGGGGGGCAAAAACTCTAGCCTGCACAGTTCACCACGACTGCACTGGCCAGGCGGCCGTACTTCCTCAAGCTCAAGACCCTCCTGCCATACACCGCAAGGTACTATATTGGCAGTAAATGACAGTTTTTGTGTGTGTTGTGTGTGTATTTACTGCAGAGCTGCATCTGCATCTTTCGGCCAAACACATCCAACTTCAGGCATTTGTTGGCCGGGTTACCTTCCCTCATTTGTCATACTGTTAATAGGTAAAGCACAATACATAATGATCTCCGTTCTAGTCAGTGGAACAGTATAACAGAATAGGGACCTTGTGAATTATTTACTCAGGTTGGTCTTTGTTTTTGTCTCTTCTTTTCTCTGGCCTTCTTCTCTCATAGATGCTTAGTTCTTTAATGGTCCAGAAAAATTCTCCATCCATTTCTAGCCAACTTCAACACAAAATATTTAGATTTACCTATTTGGTAATTGCAATGATGGGCGTTGCGGGTAGTCAACATATATACATAGAAATCTTGATTGATAATTTGGTATGTGTTGTTATCTAAATATCTGATTGTTTGAAGAATGTACCTGCAGTCATTACTATTAGCTGCATGTTATCAATGATTATAAATGTACATCTAGAAAGTCTTTGCTTGCACCACTCAGACATTGCTATATGGTGAGAAACAGACACCACACCATATTTTTTTTCCTTCTGAGGACATTTCTACTATTTATATTTGAGTTTCTATTTCAAATAATACCAGTAATTTATTTATGAGCATCCATGGTACAAGAAATGTACGTAGTTTAATAAAGCTATTAATAGCCTAGATTATCCACTTGTGATCAATTATTCTTCCTATTGACTCTTTTGCAGGAATATAGTCTGTTTTCTTTCTTTTTATATGTGATAACTTTGCTCCATTCCAAGACATTCAACTTAATGATGTGCATCTGTCATCTGCTTGGATGCAAGCTTGTACCTCCTTTACATAATGTTACCTAACTATCTCATTGTTTGAAGAATTTACGTGAAGTCAGTACTATTAGCTACATGTTATCAATGATTATAAATGTAAGTGTCTTTGCTTGTCCAGTGATGAAATTCTGTCATGCACCACTCAGACATTGCTGCATGGTGAGAAACAGACACCACACCAAATTTTTCTTCTTCTGAGGACATTCCCCTGTCTTGTTTATTTAGTTTTGAGTTTCTATTTCACTGAATAGCAATGATTGGCAATGCAGATAGACAAAATAAATACATAGAAATCTTGATGGGTAATTTGGTGAAGCTATTTGTGTGTATTTTATACTCATCATATTATTCATCCCATAAGCTCATTGCAGCAATACAACCTGTTTCCATTTCTGTTTATCCTCGATAAATGTCTCCAGATTTTAAAACATACATTTTAACAGTGTCTATCGTCTTCTTGGATGCATGCATGTACCTTGTGTTTGTTCAGTGTATTGTCTTAATTGTTTGTGCTCACTTTTTCTATTTGGACAAATCATGCTAATCTCTGTCGGGAGTCTCAGGCTGTTTGACGCAGGCTCCGAAGGTTGTGGGTTCAATTCTGGGCCGCATCATTCGGTTCATGAGTGAAATTTTTCGGGGACTCATGTTGGTCGCCGCCAGAGCTACGAAGTTCGTGCTTTGTGCGATGCTTTCCATGCTGCTGATAGAGACTGAGCCATATGGGATAAACCCCGGTGCAATGAAGTTTCGACATTTAATTGACTTTTAAAAATCCTAATCTGCTTTGATTTGATAAGACTTACTGTTTATTTATGAAGAAAGAAACCACACAAAGATCTAGTATTCTGTATTAATTTGTGTCCTTTTGAATTTGGGTATGCATGTATGGGTGCTAATCTGCTTTGTGCACTCTATTGAGTTTTTGTGTTTTCCTGTTACTGTCTTTTGTTTGACCTGTTTCTTATTTCTGGTTACATCTTTCATGTGTTAGCCAAATATCTTATTGAAGAAGCTGTCTTAATTGGTACCATTGGTTGCAGGTAATTACAGATTTTATTTATTTGTATAGAAAAAACTATCTTTGGTACATTTAGTGCAGGTCCAAGGATGAAATTCTGTCATGCACCACTCAGACATTGCTGTATGGTGAGAAACAGACACCACATCACATTTGTTTCCTTCTGAGGACATTTCTACACCAATTTATTTATGTTTGAGTTTAAACAATACCAGTAATTTATGAGCATCCTTGGTACAAGAAATGTAGGTGGTTTAATAAAGCTATTAATAGCCTAGATTATCCACTTGTGATCAATTATTCTTCCTATTGGCTCTTTGCAGGAATATTGTCTGTTTTTCTTTCTTTTTATATGTAATAACTTTTCTCCATTCCAAGACGTTCAATTCAATGATGTGCATCTGTCTTCTGCTTGGATGCATCCTTGTACCTCCTTTACATGATGTTGCCTAACTACCTGATTGTTTGAAGAATATACCTGAAGGCGGTGCATGTCATCAATGATTATAAATGTACATCTAGAAAGTTTCTTTGCTTGTCCAGTGATGAAATTCTGTCATGCACCACTCAGACATTGCTGCATGGTGAGAAACAGACATCACACCAAATTTTTCTTCTGAGGACATTCCCCTGTCTTGTTTATTTAGTTTTGAGTTTCTATTTCACTGAATAGCAATCATTGGCAATGCAGATAGACAAAATAAATACATAGACATCTTGATGGGTAATTTGGTGAAGCTATTTGTGTGTATTTTATACTCATCATGTTATTCATCCCATAAGCTCATTGCAGCAATACAACCTGTTTCCATTTCTGTTTATCCTCGATAAATGTCTCCAGATTCTAAAACATACATTTTAACAGTGTCTATCGTCTTCTTGGGTGCATGCATGTACCTTGTGTTTGTTCAGTGTATTGTCTTAATTGTTTGTGCTCACTTGTTCTATTTGACCAAATCATGCTAATCTCTGTCGTGAGTCTCTGTGGTGAAGTGGTCAAGCCGTTTGACCCAGGCTCCGAAGGTTGTGGGTTCAATTCCGGGCCGCATCATTTGGTTCACGAGTGAAATTTTTCGGGGACTCATGTTGGTCGTCGCCAGAGCTATGTAGTTCGTGCTTTGTGCGATGCTTTCCACGCCGCTGAAAGAGACTGAGCGATATGGGATAAATCCGGTGCACTGAAGTTTCGACATTTAATTGACTTTTAAAAATCCTAATCTGCTTTGATTTGATAAGACTCACTGTTTATTTATGAAGAAAGAAACCACACAAAGATCTAGTATTCTGTATTAATTTGTGTCCTTTTGAATTTGGGTTTGCATGTATGGGTGCTAATCTGCTTTGTGCACTCTATTGAGTTTTTGTTTTCCTGTTACTGTCTTTTGTTTGACCTGTTTCTTATTTCTGGTTACATCTTTCATGTGTTAGCCAAATATCTTATTGAAGAAGCTGTCTTAATTGGTACCATTGGTTGCAGGTAATTACAGATTTTATTTATTTGTATAGAAAAAACTATCTTTGGTACATTTAGTGCATGTCCAAGGATGAAATTCTGTCATGCACCACTCAGACATTGCTGTATGGTGAGAAACAGACACCACATCACATTTCTTTCCTTCTGAGGACATTTCTACACCAATTTATTTATGTTTGAGTTTAAACAATACCAGTAATTTATGAGCATCCTTGGTACAAGAAATGTAGGTGGTTTAATAAAGCTATTAATAGCCTAGATTATCCACTTGTGATCAATTATTCTTCCTATTGGCTCTTTGCAGGAATATTGTCTGTTTTTCTTTCTTTTTATATGTAATAACTTTTCTCCATTCCAAGACGTTCAATTCAATGATGTGCATCTGTCTTCTGCTTGGATGCATCCTTGTACCTCCTTTACATGATGTTACCTAACTACCTGAATGTTTGAAGAATTTACCTGAAGTCAGTGTATGTTATCAATGATTATAAATGTACATCTAGAAAGTTTCTTTGCTTGTCCAGTGATGAAATTCTGTCATGCACCACTCAGACATTGCTGCATGGTGAGAAACAGACACCACACCAAATTTTTCTTCTTCTGAGGACATTCCCCTGTCTTGTTTATTTAGTTTTGAGTTTCTATTTCACTGAATAGCAATGATTGGCAATGCAGATAGACAAAATAAATACATAGAAATCTTGATGGGTAATTTGGTGAGGCTATTTGTGTGTATTTTATACTCATCATGTTATTCATCCCATAAGCTCATTGCAGCAATACAACCTGTTTCCGTTTCTGTTTATCCTCGATAAATGTCTCCAGATTCTAAAACATACATTTTAACAGTGTCTATCGTTTTCTTGGATGCATGCATGTACCTTGTGTTTGTTCAGTGTATTGTCTTAATTGTTTGTGCTCACTTGTTCTATTTGGCCAAATCATGCTAATCTCTGTCGGGAGTCTCAAGCTGTTTGACCCAGGCTCCGAAGGTTGTGGGTTCAATTCTGGGCCGCATCATTCGGTTCACGAGTGAAATTTTTCGGGGACTCATGTTGGTCGTCGCCAGAGCTATGTAGTTCGTGCTTTGTGCGATGCTTTCCACGCTGCTGAAAGAGACTGAGCCATATGGGATAAATCCCGGTGCACTGAAGTTTCGACATTTAATTGACTTTTTAAATTCCTAATCTGCTTTGATTTGATAAGACTTACTGTTTATTTATGAAGAAAGAAACCACACTAAGATCTAGAATTCTGTATTAATTTGTGTCCTTTTGAATTTGGGTCTGCATGCATGGGTGCTAATCTGCTTTGTGCACTCTATTGAGTTTTTGTTTTCCTGTTACTGCCTTCATTTGACCTGTTTCTTATTTCTGGTTACATCTTTCATGTGTTAGCCAAATATCTGTTTGAAGAAGTTGTCTTAATTGGTACCATTGGTTGCAGGTAATTACAGATTTTATTTATTTGTATAGAAAAACTATCTTTGGTACATTTATTGCATGTCCACGGATGAAATTCTGTCATGCACCACTCAGACATTGCTGTATGGTGAGAAACAGACACCACATCACATTTGTTTCCTTCTGAGGACATTTCTACACCAATTTATTTATGTTTGAGTTTAAACAATACCAGTAATTTATTAGCATCCTTGGTACAAGAAATGTAGGTAGTTTAATAAAGCTATTAATAGCCTAGATTATCCACTTGTGATCAATTATTCTTCCTATTGGCTCTTTGCAGAAATATAGTCTGTTTTTCTTTCTTTTTATATGTGATAACTTTGCCCCATTCCAAGACGTTCAATTCAATGATGTGCATCTGTCATCTGCTTGGATGCAACCTTGTACCTCCTTTACATGATGTTACTTAACTACCTGAATGTTTGAAGAATTTACCTGAAGTCAGTGCATGTTATCAATGATTATAAATGTACATCTAGAAAGTTTCTTTGCTTGTCCAGTGATGAAATTCTGTCATGCACCACTCAGACATTGCTGCATGGTGAGAAACAGACACCACACCAAATTTTTCTTCTTCTGAGGACATTCCCCTGTCTTGTTTATTTAGTTTTGAGTTTCTATTTCACTGAATAGCAACGATTGGCAATGCAGATAGACAAAATAAATACATAGAAATCTTGATGGGTAATTTGGTGAGGCTATTTGTGTGTATTTTATACTCATCATGTTATTCATCCCATAAGCTCATTGCTTACAACCTGTTTCCATTTCTGTTTATCCTCGATAAATGTCTCCAGATTCTAAAACATACATTTTAACAGTGTCTATCGTTTTCTTGGATGCATGCATGTACCTTGTGTTTGTTCAGTGTATTGTCTTAATTGTTTGTGCTCACTTGTTCTATTTGGCCAAATCATGCTAATCTCTGTCGGGAGTCTCAAGCTGTTTGACACAGGCTCCGAAGGTTGTGGGTTCAATTCTGGGCCGCATCATTCGGTTCATGAGTGAAATTTTTCGGGGACTCAATGTTGGTCGCCGCCAGAGCTACGAAGTTCGTGCTTTGTGCGATGCTTTCCATGCTGCTGAAAGAGACTGAGCCATATGGGATAAACCCCGGTGCAATGAAGTTTCGACATTTAATTGACGTTTAAAAATCCTAATCTGCTTTGATTTGATAAGACTCACTTGTTTATTTATGAAGAAAGAAACCACACAAAGATCTAGTATTCTGTATTAATTTGTGTCCTTTTGAATTTGGGTATGCATGTATGGGTGCTAATCTGCTTTGTGCACTCTATTGAGTTTTTGTTTTCCTGTTACTGTCTTTTGTTTGACCTGTTTCTTATTTCTGGTTACATCTTTCATGTGTTAGCCAAATATCTTATTGAAGAAGCTGTCTTAATTGGTACCATTGGTTGCAGGTAATTACAGATTTTATTTATTTGTATAGAAAAAACTATCTTTGGTACATTTAGTGCATGTCCAAGGATGAAATTCTGTCATGCACCACTCAGACATTGCTGTATGGTGAGAAACAGACACATCACATCACATTTCTTTCCTTCTGAGGACATTTCTACACCAATTTATTTATGTTTGAGTTTAAACAATACCAGTAATTTATGAGCATCCTTGGTACAAGAAATGTAGGTGGTTTAATAAAGCTATTAATAGCCTAGATTATCCACTTGTGATCAATTATTCTTCCTATTGGCTCTTTGCAGGATTATTGTCTGTTTTTCTTTCTTTTTATATGTGATAACTTTGCCCCATTCCAAGACGTTCAATTCAATGATGTGCATCTGTCATCTGCTTGGATGCAACCTTGTACCTCCTTTACATGTTACTTAACTACCTGAATGTTTGAAGAATTTACCTGAACTCAGTGCATGTTATCAATGATTATAAATGTACATCTAGAAAGTTTCTTTGCTTGTCCAGTGATGAAATTCTGTCATGCACCACTCAGACATTGCTGCATGGTGAGAAACAGACACCACACCAAATTTTTCTTCTTCTGAGGACATTCCCCTGTCTTGTTTATTTAGTTTTGAGTTTCTATTTCACTGAATAGCAATGGTTGGCAATGCAGATAGACAAAATAAATACATAGAAATCTTGATGGGTAATTTGGTGAGGCTATTTGTGTGTATTTTATACTCATCATGTTATTCATCCCATAAGCTCATTGCAGCAATACAACCTGTTTCCATTTCTGTTTATCCTCGATAAATGTCTCCAGATTCTAAAACATACATTTTAACAGTGTCTATCGTTTTCTTGGATGCATGCATGTACCTTGTGTTTGTTCAGTGTATTGTCTTAATTGTTTGTGCTCACTTGTTCTATTTGACCAAATCATGCTAATCTGTCGGGAGTCTCAAGCTGTTTGACACAGGCTCCGAAGGTTGTGGGTTCAATTCTGGGCCGCATCATTCGGTTCATGAGTGAAATTTTTCGGGGACTCATGTTGGTCGCAGCCAGAGCTACGAAGTTCGTGCTTTGTGCGATGCTTTCCATGCTGCTGAAAGAGACTGAGCCATATGGGATAAACCCCGGTGCAATGAAGTTTCGACATTTAATTGACTTTTAAAAATCCTAATCTGCTTTGATTTGATAAGACTCACTTGTTTATTTATGAAGAAAGAAACCACACAAAGATCTAGTATTCTGTATTAATTTGTGTCCTTTTGAATTTGGGTATGCATGTATGGGTGCTAATCTGCTTTGTGCACTCTATTGAGTTTTTGTTTTCCTGTTACTGTCTTTTGTTTGACCTGTTTCTTATTTCTGGTTACATCTTTCATGTGTTAGCCAAATATCTTATTGAAGAAGCTGTCTTAATTGGTACCATTGGTTGCAGGTAATTACAGATTTTATTTATTTGTATAGAAAAAACTATCTTTGGTACATTTAGTGCATGTCCAAGGATGAAATTCTGTCATGCACCACTCAGACATTGCTGTATGGTGAGAAACAGACACATCACATCACATTTCTTTCCTTCTGAGGACATTTCTACACCAATTTATTTATGTTTGAGTTTAAACAATACCAGTAATTTATGAGCATCCTTGGTACAAGAAATGTAGGTGGTTTAATAAAGCTATTAATAGCCTAGATTATCCACTTGTGATCAATTATTCTTCCTATTGGCTCTTTGCAGGATTATTGTCTGTTTTTCTTTCTTTTTATATGTGATAACTTTGCCCCATTCCAAGACGTTCAATTCAATGATGTGCATCTGTCATCTGCTTGGATGCAACCTTGTACCTCCTTTACATGTTACTTAACTACCTGAATGTTTGAAGAATTTACCTGAACTCAGTGCATGTTATCAATGATTATAAATGTACATCTAGAAAGTTTCTTTGCTTGTCCAGTGATGAAATTCTGTCATGCACCACTCAGACATTGCTGCATGGTGAGAAACAGACACCACACCAAATTTTTCTTCTTCTGAGGACATTCCCCTGTCTTGTTTATTTAGTTTTGAGTTTCTATTTCACTGAATAGCAATGGTTGGCAATGCAGATAGACAAAATAAATACATAGAAATCTTGATGGGTAATTTGGTGAGGCTATTTGTGTGTATTTTATACTCATCATGTTATTCATCCCATAAGCTCATTGCAGCAATACAACCTGTTTCCATTTCTGTTTATCCTCGATAAATGTCTCCAGATTCTAAAACATACATTTTAACAGTGTCTATCGTTTTCTTGGATGCATGCATGTACCTTGTGTTTGTTCAGTGTATTGTCTTAATTGTTTGTGCTCACTTGTTCTATTTGACCAAATCATGCTAATCTCTGTCGGGAGTCTCAAGCTGTTTGACACAGGCTCCGAAGGTTGTGGGTTCAATTCTGGGCCGCATCATTCGGTTCATGAGTGAAATTTTTCGGGGACTCATGTTGGTCGCAGCCAGAGCTACGAAGTTCGTGCTTTGTGCGATGCTTTCCATGCTGCTGAAAGAGACTGAGCCATATGGGATAAACCCCGGTGCAATGAAGTTTCGACATTTAATTGACTTTTAAAAATCCTAATCTGCTTTGATTTGATAAGACTCACTTGTTTATTTATGAAGAAAGAAACCACACAAAGATCTAGTATTCTGTATTAATTTGTGTCCTTTTGAATTTGGGTATGCATGTATGGGTGCTAATCTGCTTTGTGCACTCTATTGAGTTTTTGTTTTCCTGTTACTGTCTTTTGTTTGACCTGTTTCTTATTTCTGGTTACATCTTTCATGTGTTAGCCAAATATCTTATTGAAGAAGCTGTCTTAATTGGTACCATTGGTTGCAGGTAATTACAGATTTTATTTATTTGTATAGAAAAAACTATCTTTGGTACATTTAGTGCATGTCCAAGGATGAAATTCTGTCATGCACCACTCAGACATTGCTGTATGGTGAGAAACAGACACATCACATCACATTTCTTTCCTTCTGAGGACATTTCTACACCAATTTATTTATGTTTGAGTTTAAACAATACCAGTAATTTATGAGCATCCTTGGTACAAGAAATGTAGGTGGTTTAATAAAGCTATTAATAGCCTAGATTATCCACTTGTGATCAATTATTCTTCCTATTGGCTCTTTGCAGGATTATTGTCTGTTTTTCTTTCTTTTTATATGTGATAACTTTGCCCCATTCCAAGACGTTCAATTCAATGATGTGCATCTGTCATCTGCTTGGATGCAACCTTGTACCTCCTTTACATGTTACTTAACTACCTGAATGTTTGAAGAATTTACCTGAACTCAGTGCATGTTATCAATGATTATAAATGTACATCTAGAAAGTTTCTTTGCTTGTCCAGTGATGAAATTCTGTCATGCACCACTCAGACATTGCTGCATGGTGAGAAACAGACACCACACCAAATTTTTCTTCTTCTGAGGACATTCCCCTGTCTTGTTTATTTAGTTTTGAGTTTCTATTTCACTGAATAGCAATGGTTGGCAATGCAGATAGACAAAATAAATACATAGAAATCTTGATGGGTAATTTGGTGAGGCTATTTGTGTGTATTTTATACTCATCATGTTATTCATCCCATAAGCTCATTGCAGCAATACAACCTGTTTCCATTTCTGTTTATCCTCGATAAATGTCTCCAGATTCTAAAACATACATTTTAACAGTGTCTATCGTTTTCTTGGATGCATGCATGTACCTTGTGTTTGTTCAGTGTATTGTCTTAATTGTTTGTGCTCACTTGTTCTATTTGACCAAATCATGCTA